>CM044058.1:12564044-13164044 GCA_024086825.1 Abrus pulchellus subsp. cantoniensis | reverse complement strand
TTGAGTCCTAGGCGTGATATTCAAAGAGTGTTAGTGGCCTGAGACTAGTTTCGCAAGTCTCCCTTCACCAGTAAGCAAAGGGACCAAAAGAGACCAAAACTGGAACTTGGGTCCAAAGGCGCCAGAAAGTGCCAGAAGGGGAGAATGTGGTGAGAAATCCTTCCTTTGAGTTCTAGAGTGATGTCAAGGAGTTTCAGTGGCTTGAGACGAGTTTCGCACGTCTTCCTTTGCCGGTAAGGAAAAGGGAACCAAAAGAGACCAAAACTAGAACTTGGGTCCAAAGGCGCCAGAAAGTGCCAGAAGGGGAGAAGCTGGTGAGAAATCCTTCCTTTGAGTTCTCGGAGTGATATTCAAGGAGTTTCAGTGGCTTGAGACGAGTTTCGCATGTCTTCCTATGCCGGTAAGCAAAAGGGACAAAAAGAGACCAAAACTAGAACTTAGGTCCAAAGCCGCCAGAAAGTGCCAGAAGGGGAGAAGGTGGTGAGAAATCCTTCCTTTGAGTTCTAGAGTGATATTCAAGGAGTTTCAGTGGCTTGAGACGAGTTTCGCACATCTTCCTTTGCCGGTAAGCAAAGAGGGACTAAAAGAGACCAAAACTAAAACTTGGGTCCAAAGGTGCTAGAAAGTGACAAAGGGGAGAAGGTGGTGAGAAATCCTTCCTTTTAGTTCTCGGAGCGATATTCAACGAGTTTCAGTGGCTTGAGACGAGTTTCGCACGTCTTCCTTTGCCGGTAAGCAAAAGGGACAAAAAGAGACCAAAACTAGAACTTGGGTCCAAAGGTGCCAGAAAGTGACAGAAGGGGAGAAGGTGGTGAGAAATCCTTCCTTTGAGTTCTAGGAGTGATATTCAAGGAGTTTCAGTGGCTTGAGACGAGTTTCGCAAGTCTCCCTTTGCTAGTAAGCAAAAAGGGACCAAAAGAGACCAAAACTGGAACTTGGGTCCAAAGCCACCAGAAAGTGCCAGAAGGGGAGAAGGTGGTGAGAAATCTTTCCTTTGAGTTCTAGGAGTGATATTCAAGGAGTTTCAGTGGCTTGAGACGAGTTTCGCACGTCTTGCTTTGCCGGTAAGCAAAAGGGACCAAAAGAGACCAAAACTAGATCTTGGGTCCAAAGGTGCCAGAAAGTGACAGAAAGGGAGAAGGTGGTGAGAAATCCTTCCTTTTAGTTCGAGGAGTGGTATTCGAGGAGATTCAGTAGCTTCCGACGAGTTTCGCACGTCTTCCTTTCCTGGTAAGCAAAAGAGACCACAACTAGAACTTGGGTCCAAAGGTGCCAGAAAGTGACAGAAGGGGAGAAGGTGGTGGGAAATTCTTCCTTTGATTCCTAGGTGTGATATTCAAAGAGTTTTAGTGGCCTGAGGGAAGTTTCGCAAGTCTCTCTTTGCCGGTAAGCAAAAGGGAACCAAAATAGACCAAAACTGGAACTTGGGTCCAAAGGCACCAGAAAGTGCCAGAACCTGAGAAGGTGGTTGGAAATCCTTCCTTTGAGTCCTAGGCGTGATATTCAAAGAGTTTTAGTGGCCTAAGACGAGTTTCCCAAGTCTCCCTTTGCCAGTAAGCAAAAAGGGACCAAAAGAGACCAAAACTGGAACTTGGGTCCAAAGGCGCCAGAAAGTGCCAGAAGGGGAGAAGGTGGTGAGAAATCCTTCCTTTGAGTTCTCGGAGTGATATTCAAGGAGTTTCAGTGGCTTGAGACGAGTTTCGCACGTCTTCCTTTGCCGGTAAGTAAAGGGGACCAAAAGAAACCAAACTAGATCTTGGGTCCAAAGGTGCCAGAAAGTGACAGAAGGGGAGATGGTGGTGAGAAATCCTTCCTTTGAGTTGTAGGAGTGATATTCAAGGAGTTTCAGTGGCTTGAGACGAGTTTCGCAAGTCTCCCTTTGCCAGTAAGCAAAACGGGACCAAAAGAGACCAAAACTGGAACTTGGGTCCAAAGCCACCAGAAAGTGCCAGAAGGGGAGAAGGTGGTGAGAAATCCTTCCTTTGAGTTCTAGGAGTGATATTCAAGGAGTTTCAGTGGCTTGAGACGAGTTTCGCACGTCTTCCTTTGCCGATAAGCAAAATAGACCAAAAGAGACCAAAACTAGATCTTGGGTCCAAAGGTGCCAGAAAGTGACAGAAGGGGAGAAGGTGGTGAGAAATCCTTCCTTTGCGTTCTAGGAGTGATAGTCAAGGAGTTTCAGTGGCTTGAGACGAGTTTCGCACGTCTTCCTTTGCCGGTAAGCAAAAGGGAACCAAAAGAGACCAAAACTGGAACTTGGGTCCAAAGGCACCAGAAAGTGCCAGAACGTGAGAAGGTGGTGGGAAAGCCTTCCTTTGAGTCCTAGGCGTGATATTCAAAGAGTTTTAGTGGCCTGAGACGAGTCTAGCAAGTCTCGCTTTGTCGGTAAGCAAAAGGGAACCAAAAGAGACCAAAACTGGAACTTGGGTCCAAAGGCACCAGAAAGTGCAGAACGTGAGCAGGTGGTTGGAAAGCCTTCCTTTGAGTCCTAGGCGTGATATTCAAAGAGGTTTAGTGGCCTGAGACGAGTTTCGCAAGTCTCCTTTTGCCAGGAAGCAAAAAGGGACCAAAAGAGACCAAAACTGGAACTTGGGGCCAAAGGCGCCAGAAAGTGCCAGAAGGGGAGAGGGTGGTGAGAAATCCTTTCTTTGAGTTCTAGGAGTGATATTCAAGGAGTTTCAGTGGCTCCCTTTGGCAGTAAGCAAAAAGGGACCAAAAGAGACCAAAACTGGAACTTGGGTCGAAAGGCGCCAGAAAGTGCCAGAACGTGAGAATGTGGTGGGAAAGCCTTCCTTTGTGTCTTCGAAGTGATATTCAAGGAGTTTCAGTGGCCTGAGATGACTTTCGTACGACTTCCTTTACCGGTAAGCAAAAAGGGACCAAAAGAGACCAAAACTAAAACTTCGGTCCAAAGGTGCCAGACAATGACAAAGGGGAGAAGGTGGTGAGAAATCCTTCCTTTGAGTTCTAGGAGTGCTATTCAAGGAGTTTTAGTGGCTTGAGACGAGAAGGTGCTTAGTGGTCAGATTCTTGGGCTGCATTTTACAATCAAATTCCCAATTTTCTCCTTCAATGCAGATTGCTTGAAGTATAGGCTGGTAATCCTTTTCCTTTTGTTTGCAGAATGCAGTGAAATCCAGTTGGCCAGGTTACGTCTGCAGAGGAGGGATGTTTAAAACCCTCTGGATGGTGGTTGGAGTAAAACTAACTTGCTTACCCCTGACCATGGTGTGCCTAGAGGGGTAAATGTCATCTTCTAGTCGCAGGGCATTAGCATAGAATTACTGGGTGATGTCCTTCCACCCATTGCCTGCACAAGAGGTGAAAAGTCCCCAGCCATGTCTGTCTATCTCCTCCTGAAATTGTGGAAATGTCCCCTGCTGGATTTCAAAATTCCTATCCTGGACGATTTGGCGCCGCAGGATGTTCTCTTTGAAATGTTGTTCATGCTCTGGGGACCTAAGCCTTGGGTCATGAGTAGGAGGGGGTTGAGATGAAGAGGCTTCAGTTGTCCTACTCCTCTTGGTTCTAGGTGTGTTCCTTCTAGGATTGCTCGACATTATCTGCAGAGAAGAGAGAATATGTGAATGAATAGTCTTTGGGGCTGCAAAATAATTTCATATCATCTTAAGTGATTTATGTGCAAAAGGGTGTATAGTGCTACATATGACCCAGAGGGCAACCAATTGCAATCAGAGCCTACAAACATAGAGTTCAAATGGTATAGACAAGAGCGATTAAGCACAAAGAAGGGTGTGACATACGTACACTATGTATAGCAATCCAATGGATAGTAGAATATGACTATTAAGGCTTTGAAGCTTAAGGATCATAATGCAGCAATTAGTGAAATTAAAGTCACGAAAAACATGTTCAACACCCAGATAGAGCAACAATCATGGTTAATTTTATAATATGCATGAGAATCAAGTGCAGCAAAATTAAAATGACATGGAATTGCAAAGCAAAATAGCACAATGGATGGGTCAAAACTAAATGGAAATAGGCATGAACCAAATTTAGGCATTAGCACACATGAACAAGAGTTTTAATAGCATTATGGGCATGTTTAGAGCATACAAATGAGGGAGGGAAGCATAACAAAAACAACAAATGAGAGTCATGGCAAAGAGGAAGTGGGCGTGGCTACTTTGAAGCTTCAAAGTGGGAACGCCCACTTGAATGGAAGTAATACGCCCCTTTTGGGTGTAGTTTAGGGACCTCACCCTCTCTAATTCAAGTAAGAATGCTCAATTACACAAGAATTACACCTCAATTTCAAGAAAAAACAAGTAAAATTGAAAAGCCCTAAATTGGGGAATCTATGAACCCTAACCATAAATGGAGAGAAATTGAGAGAATTACCTTGTTTGAAGCCTTGGGTGTGGGGAGGGAAGGTGCGTTTTGGGCCTAGGAGTGAGTGGGTGGGAGTGGGTGTGAATGGGTGTGAGTGGGTGTAAGTGTGTGTGAGTGAAAATGGTGCGTGTTGAGTGTTGGGCGGTGTGAATGCGTCGTGAAGTGGGAGGAGTGTGTGAAATAGTGAGCGTGGTCACTTTGAAGGGAATTAGTGCCTACTATGGGTTGGGTGTGAGTAGGTGTGAGTGAAAATGGTGTACGTGCCTACTCCAAATAAGAACGTGGAAGCACCCAAAAGGAAAAAATTTTGGTCCCAATTTGCGCGTAGCCACTTTGGTGCTCCAAAGTTGGAACTACAGTGAAGGTGTGTGGCATGTCCTTTGCGCGTGGCTACTTTGGAGCTCCAAAGTGGGAACTCCAGAGGGTCATTTTGTTGGACAAATGCGCGTAGCCACTTTGGAGCTCCAAAGTGGGAACTCCAGAGAGTCATTTTTTTGTGGAGATGTGCGCGTGGCTACTCTGGAGCTCCAAAGTGGGAACTCCAGAGAGGCATCTTTGGTGGAGATGTGCGCGTGGCTACTTTGAAGCTTCAAAGTGCCCACGCGCAAATGATTGAGCCTCTGGGCGCCAAAGTGGTTACTCCCACTTTTAAAAGTGGGAACTACAGAGAAAGATTTGCTTACCTTGAGCCAAAGTAGTCACTATAGTCTACGAAAGTGGTCACTTTCATGAAGGATGAATTGCAACTAGCAAGAATGAGTGCCCAAAATGGTGCTTCGTTAGAATTCCTACAAAATTGTGCATCCATAAAGAATTATTTACACAAAATTGAAGCATATCAGAAATTGCTTAGCTCATTACACCTCAAATGAAGACAAAAATGTAATTGAAAGAATGCAAAGGAGAAATGATGAAAAGACAAAATTGTTTATTCACTTGTGAGTTGCCTCTCACAGAGCGCTTCTTTAACGTCATTAGCTTGACGTGCAAGGTGATTTACTTATGGCAAGGGTCATGGTTGGAGGGAATGATGGGAGAATACACATCCATCTCTTCAATCTCCTCCACAGGAACTGAGTTATCTAAAAAATGCTTCAGGCGATGTCCATTCACTGTGAAACATTTGGTAGTGGATTCGCTCTTGATTTCTACTGCACCATTAGGAAACACTTGTGTGACTATAAATGGACCAATCCACCTTGAGCGAAGCTTTCCAGGCATGAATTTGAGGCGGGAGTTGAACAAGAGCACCTTTTGACCAACACAAAATTCCTTCCTGGCTATCAATTTGTCATGGTATCTCTTGGTTCTCTCCTTATAAATTCTTGAATTTTCATAAGCCTCTAGACGTAACTCTTCCAACTCTTGTAATTGAAGTTTTCTTTGCTCTCCACTGAGTCATAGTGCATATTACAAGCCTTCACTGCCCAATATGCCTTGTGCTCTATCTCCACTGGTAAATGGCAAGCCTTGCCAAAGATTATTCTGTAAGGAGACATGCCTAAGGGTGCTTTGAATGCAGTCCTGTGTGCCCACAAGGCGTCATCTAGCCTGCGGCTCCAATCTTTTACGTGGGGCTGTACAACTCTTTCAAGTATTTTCTTTATTTCTCTGTTGGAAAGTTCTGCTTGGCCATTCGTTTGCGGGTGGTAGGCTGTGGAAACTTTGTGCAGAACTCCATATTTTCTCAGTAGGACCTCCATTGTCTTGTTGCAAAAATGACTCCCTTGGTCACTAATGATGGCACGTGGGATGCCAAACCTGCAAAATAGGTTGGAGCGAACAAATTCTGCAACAACTCTAGCATCATTAGTCTTGGTAGCTTTAGCTTCTACCCATTTTGAAACATAGTCAACAGCAAGTAAAATGTATAAGAAACCAAAAGAGGAGGAAAAGGGACCCATGAAGTCAATACCCCAGACATCAAAGATGTCACAATATAGGATAGGGTGCTGAGGCATTTCTGTCTCTTGGTGATTATTCCTGCTGACCTCTGGCAGTTCTCACAGACAGAATATGTTCGCCAAGAGTCCTTAAAAATGGAGGGCCAGTAAAATCCTGAGTCCAACACCTTTCTTGCTGTCCTTTGAGGTCCAAGGTGTCCTCCCACAACCGAATTGTGGCAAAACTGCAATATAGATGGGATCTCCTCATCGTGGACGCATCTTCTGATCACTTGATCATTACAGAACTTCCACAAATAAGGGTCATCCCACACATAATGTTTGGCATCGCTCTTAATTTTGTCCCTTTTAATTTTTGATGCATTTATAGGGAAAATTCCTGAAGCCAAAAAATTAACCAAATCAGCATACCAAGGTACATGTGATGTGCACAACTCTAAGAGTTGTTCGTCAGGAAAATCATCCTTGAGGGGAATGAGTTCAGGGACTCCCTCTATTCTGCTTAAATGGTCTGCTACCAAATTTTGTGCTCCACGTCTATCTTTAATCTCCAAGTCAAATTCTTGAAGTAAGAGCATCCACCTTATCAGTCTGGGTTTAGAATCTGTCTTTTTTAGCAAAAACTTCAAAGCAGAATGATCAGTGAACACCACAACTTTTGATCCTAACAGATATGATCTGAATTTATCTAATGCAAATACGATGGCCAACAATTCCTTTTCAGTTGTGGTGTAATTGGATTGTGCAGTGTCTAAGGTCCTAGAAGCATAATAGATGACATGAGGGACCTTACCAACCCGCTGTGCAAGGACAGCTCCCACTGCATAATTTGAGGCATCACACATTAGCTCAAAGGGTATTGACCAATCTGGAGGTTGGATAATTGGTGTGGTGGTTAAGGCTTTTTTAAGGACGTTGAAAGCCTCCTTGCAGTCCTCATCAAAGTCGAATTCAACATCTTTTTGCAGCAACTTCGAAAGAGGAATTGCAATTTTTGAGAAATTCTGGATGAACCTCCTGTAAAATCCTGCATGGCCCAAAAAAGAACGAATCTCCCTCACGCATGAGGGGTAAGGAAGTTGTGAAATAACATCCAATTTAGCAGGATCAACCTCAATTCCTTTTTCAGAGATTATGTGTCCAAGAACTACACCCTGCTCTACCATGAAATGGCATTTCTCAAAGTTAAGTACAAGGTTAGTTTCAATACACCTTTTTAAGACTTTTTCTAAATTGACTAAACATGCATGAAAGGATGTGCCATAAACTGTGAAATCATCCATGAAGACCTCTATGCAATGTTCCACTAAATCAGAAAAAATACTCAACATGCATCTCTGGAAGGTGCCAGGAGCATTACATAGGCCAAAAGGCATTCTTCGATAAGCGAAGGTGCCAAAGGGGCATGTAAATGTGGTTTTCTCCTGGTCTTGAGGGGCAATACATATTTGGAAATAACCAGAGTAACCATCTAGAAAGCAATAATGGGACTTACCTGCTAATCTTTCAAGCATTTGATCAATGAAGGGTAGTGGGAAGTGGTCTTTCCTTGTTGCTTGGTTCAGCCGCCTGTAGTCTATGCAGACTCTCTCCACTGTTCGACTCTGGTGGGTATCATTTCATTCTTCTCATTCCTGACCACTGTAAGTCCAGATTTCTTTGGGACCACTTGCACAGGGCTAACCCAAGTGCTATCAGAGATTGGGTATATGATCCCAGCTTGAAGCAACTTGGTGACTTCCTTCTTCACCACATCTAGGATGATGGGATTCACCCTCCTTTGAGGTTGTCTCACCAGTTTAGCATCCTCTTCCAACAAAATTCTATGCATGCACATGGAGGGGCTTATTCCTGGTATATCAGCAAGTGTCCATCCAATGGCTCTTTTGTGCTTTTTGATCACTTCTAGCAACTTCTCCTCTTGGTCACTGTCAAGCTTGGTGGAGATGATAACTGGAGCTTTTCATTTGGTTCCAAATAGACATATTTCAAATGCTCCGGTAGAGGCTTTAACTCTAATGTGGGAGGTTGCTCTATAGATGGAAGTGATTTAGCCTTTTCATTTGACAAAATTTCTGCAACATTCAAATCAAAGGGGTTAGATTCAACTGTATTTGCTACATCCAATACCTCACATTCTACCCCTATGGAATCATCAACTTCATCAACATTAAAAATTTCAGAGCTTTCATTCCAATAATCAGAATTTGCAACATAAGTATCATGCAAAGAGTTTTCATATGATTCACAAACAAAAGCATCTACACAATGGGAAAAATTAAGAAAAGAGTTTCTCAAAATTGCGGTCCAGCTCTCATCCACTAATGCATCAAATATATCAATATGGAAGACAGAATGTTCTTCAATCGGATGTTTCATGGCATCCAATATGTTGAAGCGCACAATGTTATCCCCAAATTCCATGGTGAGTGAACCGGCATGTACATCAATCTTCGTTCTTGCAGTTTTCAAGAATGGTCTTCCCAAAATGATCGGTGCAGAATTTTTGAGTGACTCTTCTTCTTGCATGTCAAGGATGTAGAAGTCAGCTGGGAATATGAGGTCATTCACCTTCACTAACACATCTTCAACAAGTCCAGCTGGATGTGTTGTGCTTCTATTGGCCAACTGAATTACTACACCTGTGGGCTGCAAGGGACCAAGGGATAGAGAAGAAAAAATAGACAATGGCATAACATTAATGGATGCTCCTAGATCTAACATTGCATTGTCTATCCTATTATTACCAACGATGCATGGAATAGTAAATGTTCCTGGGTCTTTACACTTCTCAGGCATTGTGGTTCTCTGTTTCTCAAAAAGTGCAGAAACATTCCTACCCATGTTGACTCTCTCATTACCCTTCAGACGCCTTCTATGTGTACACAAATCTTTCAAGAACTTGGCGTACTTGGGTATTTGTTTAATTGCCTCTAGCAAGGGTATATTTACCTCAACTTTTCTGAAAGTGTCCAAGATTTCTTTGTCACTCTCCTCAGCTTTCTTACTTGGTTTGGCAATCATAACCCTTTGAGGGAAAGGTGGTGGTGGAACTGCCCTTTCAGCTTCTTCTACCACTTCTTGAGTGGTGGGTGCATTTTCTTCCTCCTTTTCAGCAACCAAGGGGCTTGGGATCTCCTTCTCCCTAGGCATTTCAGGCTCTTGCATTACCTTCCTGCATCAAGAGTAATTGCACTGACATTCTTTGGGTTTGTGACTGTCTGTGCTGGGAGGTTGCCTGAACCTTGGGACTGAATTTGATTTATAGAGGAAGCCAACTGTCCCACCTGGTTCTCAATTGTTCTGATACTGGCCTCTGTTCGCTGTTGAAAATTAATGTTGCTCATGGCCATTTGCTTCACAAGCTCCTCCAATGATGGCTCATTCTTCTGACAAGAAGAGGCTTGGGATGAGGATGCTTGCTGCTGTTGGTGAGGTTGTTGCCCATGTTGTTGATCATTCCATTGGCGTGGCTGATGTGGCCTACCTTGACCAGCTTGGTAATTGTTGCTTTGCTGATTTTGCTGGTTGGAATTTCCTCCCCACCTCAAGTTTGGATGATTTCTCCAGCCTGGGTTGTATCGGTTTGAAGAAAGATCCGAGTTTGGTTGTTGCTGCTGCTGCTGAAAAGGAAATTTGTTAGTGTAAATATTTGCGGCATAGGCTGGGGTTACCTTCAGAGTATCGACTCCTGCAATGTGGGGCAGCTGCGTATAATGATCTGCAGGTGAGCATATTCCACAAAGTGTAGCTGGAACTGGTGGTGGAGGTGTTGCAGAGACAACACTCTTTTGCATTGCAGCTAATTGCTTTACCATGGAGGCTAGCTCATCAATCTTGTGCTCCAATTTGTTTGGTTCTGTAGCTTGAACTTCATGCACACCTCTAGTAACACAAGAATTCTGTCTAGTTGCAAATTGCTGGGAGTTGGCAGCCATGTTTTCTATCGGGTTCCCCGGCTGCCACAGGGGTCTTGTCTACCAAAGCTCCTCCACTCGCTGCATCAATCATACTCCTATCCATTGGGTGTAATCCCTCATAGAAGTACTGGATCAGCAATTGATCGCTAATTTGGTGGTGGGGGCAGCTTGCACATAGTCTTTTAAACCTTTCCCAGTATTCATAGAGAGTTTCTCTTTCTAGTTGCCTAATTCCACAAATCTCGTTTCTTATGGATGCAGCTCGGGAGGCCAGAAAAAACTTCTCTAGAAAGAGTCTTTTGAGGTTGTCCCAACTCGTTATTGATCCCGGTGGAAGGTAGTATAACCAGTCCTTTGCAGTGTCCATTAATGAGAAAGGGAAGGCCTTCAATTTGACATGCTCCTCTGGGACACCTTGAGGTCTCATGGTGGAACATACAATATGAAATTCCTTCAAGTGTTTGTGAGGGTCTTCACCTGCAAAACCATGGAATTTAGGTAGAAGGTGAATTAATCCAGTTTTCAAAACAAAAGGAACGTCTACATCTGGATATTGGATGCATAATGTTTGGTATGTGACATCCGGTGCAGCTAGCTCCTTAAGAGTCCTTTCGTCACCTGCCATTGCTCCAAAACTAGAGTCAAGTGAAAATGTAGAAGAGTAAACAGAAATTGGTGTCACAGATTGCAAAGATGCAGTAGGAGATGATGGTGGTTCAGAGTGTTCAGAGTGATCCCTATGTGTTCTAAGGTTCCTATAAAAAGTTCTATCAATCTCCTGGTCTAATGGATACAAATCCCCAGGGTTTGATCGGGTCATGCACTAGATATCTACTAACTAGATTAAAAGCAAATTGAGTAAATGAAATAACAAGAACAATTTGAAACAATTCTGCAGAATTCTGCAGAATTATGCAGCCAAAAGTGCAGAAAAACAGAGAAATATGCAGTGAAATAAGTGCAGAAAATCGAAAGTGAGTAATTGAAAAATTGCGGCACTAGAATGAAGCGAATGATGCAGAAAATCATGCAATGATAATGTAGAAACAGACCATAAAATTCGTATGACTATCAACACCACACAAAAACTCAAAATGAAACAAACACACTAACATGAAAAACACAAAAACAGAGCACTAATCATGTTCAACATAAGTTCAGCACCAATAATTCCCCGGCAACGGCGCCAATTTGATGGAACGAAATTTGAGCTATTCGTCATGCAAAAGATTGTCGTTAATCCTCATCAAATATGCAAAGAAATGAATGCAATACTAGGGTGTTGTCCTAGGTCGTCTCCAAGGAATTTTTGGTTTAGAACATACATCGAACAAGTGTGAACATATATTTTAAAGCAAGTAAATTGGGGGGAGATTTGTCAATTTCCAGACTTTAATCAAGAGCAAAGTGTAAACTAGTGAAATTCAATCAATTAAAATGAGTAATTCCTAGTCAAGCAATGAGTTCTATCATTATTCTCTCAAATGATTCAATAATCCCCTTTCTTTTCCTTGAATTAAGTTAATCTAACAAGCGAAGACTAACTTTAACATCCCAATTAAAATTAAGCATCTTAATGGGCTCCAATCTCTATCCCTAAGATTAAGCAATCTTAAGGATTAATCAAAATTAAGCAATTTTGAATTAGAATTTCGTTAGGTAAATTAGGGTTCATTAAGCAATGTTCCCTTTATGCAAATTCCACTTCATTCAGAGATTGGGGTTAATAAATTCAAGAAAAGAAAGATTTGTATTGCAATTAATCCCAAGAATTCAAGATTCATGTGCATTGACTAGAAATTACAAGAAAGTTTAGCCCTCCATATGGATGGGCTTCACGAATGAGAGTGAGAAATGCAAGAACGTAAATATCATTAAGGTAAATTCAACAACAATCAAAGAAGAAATTGGAAATCAAAACCTATAGAGGATCCTTGGCTGTCACCCAAGACTCCAATGTTGCAAGAAAATATCCTAATTTGGCAAAGAAAAACTGTGTAAAAGTGTCCAGTCCCCCGTACCCTAATTCCTAAAATTTATTTATAGTGGATGACATGTCACCAAAGTGTCCACTTTGGGCCTTCAAAGTGTCCACGCGCAGGATGGAATGAATGCCGCTTCTCTGGAGTTACAACTTTTTGTGCTGAAAGTAGCTACTTTGGATGGGCGTAGCTACTATGAGAGCCCATAGTAACCACGCGCAGGAAGGCTTAAAAATTCAGCGTCAGGGGCTTCTGGAGTTGCCACTTTTGCTCTTCAAAGTTACTACTTTGGATGCGCGTAGCTACTATGAGAGCCCATAGTAACCACGCGCATCATGCAACCAAATTGGCGTCCCTGGAGCTTCTAGAGTTGCCACTTTTGCTCCTCAAAGTGGCTACTTTGGGGGCAACATCCATCTAAGGACCAGGATTTCTCAAATTTAACTTGGGCATTCTGCAAAAATCATCAAGATAATTAAAATTGCAATCTATATCTATGTAATTAAATGTAAATTAACCAAAAATTAATAAACCTATGATATTTATTCAAAATGTGATTTCTATATTATTTTCACTATCCAAGTCCATTTTTTTCTATCAAAAAGCATAAAAAAGGCAAGTAAAAATATAATAAAAAGTGGATTCATCAGATATTCAAAGAGTTTTAGTGGCCTGAGACACGTTTCGCAAGTCTCTCTTTGCCGATAAGCAAAAGGGAACCAAAAGAGACCAAAACTGGAACTTGGGTCCAAAGGCACCAGAAAGTGCCAGAACCTGAGAAGGTGGTTGGAAAGCCTTCCTTTGAGTCCTAGGCGTGATATTCAAAGAGTTTTAGTGGCCTGAGACGAGTTTCCCAAGCCCCCTTTGCTAGTAAGCAAAAAGGGACCAAAAGAGACCAAAACTGGAACTTGGGTCCAAAGGCGCCAGAAAGTGCCAGAAGGGGAGAAGGTGGTGAGAAATCCTTCCTTTGAGTTCTCGGAGTGATATTCAAGGAGTTTCAGTGGCTTGAGACGAGTTTCGCACGTCTTCCTTTGCCGGTAAGTAAAAGGGACCAAAAGAGACCAAAACTGGAACTTGGGTCCAAAGCCGCCAGAAAGTGCCAGAAGGGGAGAAGGTGGTGAGAAATCCTTCCTTTGAGTTCTAGAGTGATGTCAAGGAGTTTCAGTGGCTTGAGACGAGTTTCGCACGTCTTTCTTTGCCGGTAAGCAAAAGGGAACTAAAAGAGACCAAAACTGGAACTTGGGTCCAAAGGCACCAGAAAGTGCCAGAACGTGAGAAGGTGGTGGGAAAGCCTTCCTTTGAGTCCTAGGCGTGATATTCAAAGAGTTTTAGTGGCCTGAGACGAGTTTAGCAAGTCTCGCTTTGTCGGTAAGCAAAAGGGAACCAAAAGAGACCAAAACTGGAACTTGGGTCCAAAGGCACCAGAAAGTGCCAGAACGTGAGAAGGTGGTGGGAAAGCCTTCCTTTGAGTCCTAGGCGTGATATTCAAAGAGTTTTAGTGGCCTGAGACGAGTTTAGCAAGTCTCGCTTTGTCGGTAAGCAAAAGGGAACAAAAAGAGACCAAAACTGGAACTTGGGTCCAAAGGCACCAGAAAGTGCAGAACGTGAGCAGGTGGTTGGAAAGCCTTCCTTTGAGTCCTAGGCGTGATATTCAAAGAGGTTTAGTGGCCTGAGACGAGTTTCGCAAGTCTCCTTTTGCCAGAAAGCAAAAAGGGACCAAAAGAGACCAAAACTGGAACTTGGGGCCAAAGGCGCCAGAAAGTGCCAGAAGGGGAGAAGGTGGTGAGAAATCCTTTCTTTGAGTTCTAGGAGTGATATTCAAGGAGTTTCAGTGGCTTGAGACGAGTTTCGCAAGTCTCCCTTTGGCAGTAAGAAAAAAGGGACCAAAAGAGACCGAAACTGGAACTTGGGTCGAAAGGCGCCAGAAAGTGCCAGAACGTGAGAATGTGGTGGGAAAGCCTTCCTTTGTGTCTTCGAAGTGATATTCAAGGAGTTTCAGTGGCCTGAGACGACTTTCGTACGACTTCCTTTACCGGTAAGCAAAAAGGGACCAAAAGAGACCAAAACTAAAACTTCGGTCCAAAGGTGCCAGACAATGACAAAGGGGAGAAGGTGGTGAGAAATCCTTCCTTTGAGTTCTAGGAGTGCTATTCAAGGAATTTTAGTGGCTTGAGACGAGTTTCGCACGTCTTCCTTTGCCGGTAAGCAAAAGGGAACTAAAAGAGACCAAAACTGGAACTTGGGTCCAAAGGCACCAGAAAGTGACAGAAGGGGAGAAGGTGGTGAGAAATCCTTCCTTTGAGTTCTAGGAGTGGTATTTGAGGAGATTCAGTGGCTTGAGACGAGTTTCGCACGTCTTCCTTTGCTGGTAAGCAAAAAGGGACCAAAAGAGACCAAAACTAGAACTTGGGTCCAAAGGTGCGAGAAAGTGACAGAACGGGATAAGGTGGTGACAAATCCTTCCTTTGAGTTCTAGGAGTGATATTCAAGGAGTTTCAGTGGCTTGAGACGAGTTTCGCACGTCTTCCTTTGCCGGTAAGCAAAAGGGACAAAAAGAGACCAAAACTAGAACTTGGGTCCAAAGGTGCCAGAAAGTGACAGAAGGGGAGAAGGTGGTGAGAAATCCTTCCTTTGAGTTCTAGGAGTGATATTCAAGGAATTTCAGTGGCTTGAGACGAGTTTCGCAAGTCTCCCTTTGCCAGTAAGCAAAAAGGGACCAAAAGAGACCAAAACTGGAACTTGGGTCCAAAGCCACCAGAAAGTGCCAGAAGGGGAGAAGGTGGTGAGAAATCCTTCCTTTGAGTTCTAGGAGTGATATTCAAGGAGTTTCAGTGGCTTGAGACGAGTTTCGCACGTCTTGCTTTGCCGGTAAGCAAAAGGGACCAAAAGAGACCAAAACTGGATCTTGGGTCCAAAGGTGCCAGAAAGTGACAGAAGGGGAGAAGGTGGTGAGAAATCCTTCCTTTGAGTTCTAGGAGTGGTATTTGAGGAGATTCAGTGGCTTGAGACGAGTTTCGCACGTCTTCCTTTGCTGGTAAGCAAAAAGGGACCAAAAGAGACCAAAACTACAACTTGGGTCCAAAGGTGCGAGAAAGTGACAGAACGGGATAAGGTGGTGACAAATCCTTCCTTTGAGTTCTAGGTGTGATATTCAAGGAGTTTCAGTGGCTTGAGACGAGTTTCGCACGTCTTCCTTTGCCGGTAAGCAAAAGGGACAAAAAGAGACCAAAACTAGAACTTGGGTCCAAAGGTGCCAGAAAGTGACAGAAGGGGATAAGGTGGTGGGAAATCCTTCCTTTGATTCCTAGGCGTGATATTCAAAGAGTTTTAGTGGCCTGAGACACGTTTCGCAAGTCTCTCTTTGCCGATAAGCAAAAGGGAACCAAAAGAGACCAAAACTGGAACTTGGGTCCAAAGGCACCAGAAAGTGCCAGAACCTGAGAAGGTGGTTGGAAAGCCTTCCTTTGAGTCCTAGGCGTGATATTAGTGGCCTGAGACGAGTTTCCCAAGCCCCCTTTGCTAGTAAGCAAAAAGGGACCAAAAGAGACCAAAACTGGAACTTGGGTCCAAAGGCGCCAGAAAGTGCCAGAAGGGGAGAAGGTGGTGAGAAATCCTTCCTTTGAGTTCTCGGAGTGATATTCAAGGAGTTTCAGTGGCTTGAGACGAGTTTCGCACATCTTCCTTTGCCGGTAAGCAAAAGGGAACTAAAAGAGACCAAAACTGGAACTTGGGTCCAAAGGCACCAGAAAGTGACAGAAGGGGAGAAGGTGGTGAGAAATCCTTCCTTTCAGTTCTAGAGTGATATTCAAGGAGTTTCAGTGGCTTGAGACGAGTTTTGCACGTCTTCCTTTGCCGGTAAGCAAAGAGGGACCAAAAGAGACCAAAACTAAAACTTGGGTCCAAAGGTGCCAGAAAGTGACAAAGGGGAGAAGGTGGTGAGAAATCCTTCCTTTGAGTTCTTGGAGCGATATTCAAGGTGTTTCAGTGGCTTGAGACGAGTTTCGCACGTCTTCCTTTGCCGGTAAGCAAAAGGGACAAAAAGAGACCAAAACTAGAACTTGGGTCCAAAGGTGCCAGAAAGTGACAGAAGGGGAGAAGGTGGTGAGAAATCCTTCGTTTGAGTTCTAGGAGTGATATTCAAGGAGTTTCAGTGGCTTGAGACGAGTTTCGCAAGTCTCCCTTTGCCAGTAAGCAAAAAGGGACCAAAAGAGACCAAAACTGAAACTCGGGTCCAAAGCCACCAGAAAGTGCCAGAAGGGGAGAAGGTGGTGAGAAATCCTTCCTTTGAGTTCTAGGAGTGATATTTAAGGAGTTTCAGTGGCTTGAGACGAGTTTCGCACGTCTTGCTTTGCCGGTATGCAAAAGGGGCCAAAAGAGACCAAAACTAGATCTTGGGTCCAAAGGTACCAGAAAGTGACGGAAGGGGAGAAGGTGGTGAGAAATCCTTCCTTTCAGTTCGAGGAGTGATATTCGAGGAGATTCAGTAGCTTCCGACGAGTTTCGCACGTCTTCCTTTCCTGGTAAGCAAAAGGGACCAAAAGAGACCAAAACTAGAACTTGGGTCCAAAGGTGCCAGAAAGTGACAGAAGGGGAAAAGGTGGTGGGAAATTCTTCCTTTGATTCCTAGGTGTGATATTCAAAGAGTTTTAGTGGCCTGAGACAAGTTTCGCAAGTCTCTCTTTGCCGGTAAGCAAAAGGGAACCAAAATAGACCGAAACTGGAACTTGGGTCCAAAGGCACCAGAAAGAGCCAGAACCTGAGAAGGTGGTTGGAAAGCCTTCCTTTGAGTCCTAGGCGTGATATTCAAAGAGTTTTAGTGGCCTAAGACGAGTTTCGCAAGTCTCCCTTTGCCAGTAAGCAAAAAGGGACCAAAAGAGACCAAAACTGGAACTTGGGTCCAAAGGCGCCAGAAAGTGCCAGAAGGGGAGAAGGTGGTGAGAAATCCTTCCTTTGAGTTCTCGGGGTGATATTCAAGGAGCTCCAGTGGCTTGAGACGAGTTTCGCACGTCTTCCTTTGCCGGTAAGTAAAAGGGACCAAAAGAAACCAAAACTAGATCTTGGGTCCAAAGGTGCCAGAAAGTGACAGAAGGGGAGATGGTGGTGAGAAATCCTTCCTTTGAGTTGTAGGAGTGATATTCAAGGAGTTTCAGTGGCTTGAGACGAGTTTCGCAAGTCTCCCTTTGCCAGTAAGCAAAACGGGACCAAAAGAGACCAAAATTGGAACTTGGGTCCAAAGCCACCAGAAAGTGCCAGAAGGGGAGAAGGTGGTGAGAAATCCTTCCTTTGAGTTCTAGGAGTGATATTCAAGGAGTTTCAGTGGCTTGAGACGAGTTTCGCACGTCTTCCTTTGCCGGTAAGCAAAATAGACCAAAAGAGACCAAAACTAGATCTTGGGTCCAAAGGTGCCAGAAAGTGACAGAAGGGGAGAAGGTGGTGAGAAATCCTTCCTTTGAGTTCTAGGAGTGATATTCAAGGAGTTTCAGTGGCTTGAGACGAGTTTCGCACGTTTTCCTTTGCCGGTAAGCAAAAGGGACCAAAAGAGACCAAAACTAGAACTTGGGTCCAAAGGTGCCAGAAAGTGACAGAAGAGGAGAAGGTGGTGAGAAATCCTTCCTTTGAGTTCTAGGAGTGATATTCAAGGAGTTTCAGTGGCTTGAGACGAGTTTCGCACGTCTTCCTTTGCCGGTAAGCAAAAGGGAACCAAAAGAGACCAAAACTGGAACTTGGGTCCAAAGGCACCAGAAAGTGCCAGAACGTGAGAAGGTGGTGGGAAAGCCTTCCTTTGAGTCCTAGGCGTGATATTCAAAGAGTTTTAGTGGCCTGAGACGAGTTTAGCAAGTCTCGCTTTGTCGGTAAGCAAAAGGGAACCAAAAGAGACCAAAACTGGAACTTGGGTCCAAAGGCACCCGAAAGTGCAGAACGTGAGCAGGTGGTTGGAAAGCCCTCCTTTGAGTCCTAGGCGCGATATTCAAAGAGTTTTAGTGGCCTGAGACGAGTTTCGCAAGTCTCCCTTTGCCAGGAAGCAAAAAGGGACCAAAAGAGACCAAAATTGGAACTTGGGTCCAAAGGCGCCAGAAAGTGCCAAAAGGGGAGAAGGTGGTGAGAAATCCTTTCTTTGAGTTCTCGGGGTGATATTCAAGGAGCTCCAGTGGCTTGAGACGAGTTTCGCACGTCTTCCTTTGCCGGTAAGTAAAAGGGACCAAAAGAAACCAAAACTAGATCTTGGGTCCAAAGGTGCCAGAAAGTGACAGAAGGGGAGATGGTGGTGAGAAATCCTTCCTTTGAGTTGTAGGAGTGATATTCAAGGAGTTTCAGTGGCTTGAGACGAGTTTCGCAAGTCTCCCTTTGCCAGTAAGCAAAACGGGACCAAAAGAGACCAAAATTGGAACTTGGGTCCAAAGCCACCAGAAAGTGCCAGAAGGGGAGAAGGTGGTGAGAAATCCTTCCTTTGAGTTCTAGGAGTGATATTCAAGGAGTTTCAGTGGCTTGAGACGAGTTTCGCACGTCTTCCTTTGCCGGTAAGCAAAATAGACCAAAAGAGACCAAAACTAGATCTTGGGTCCAAAGGTGCCAGAAAGTGACAGAAGGGGAGAAGGTGGTGAGAAATCCTTCCTTTGAGTTCTAGGAGTGATATTCAAGGAGTTTCGGTGGCTTGAGACGAGTTTCGCACGTTTTCCTTTGCTTAGGTAAGCAAAAGGGACCAAAAGAGACCAAAACTAGAACTTGGGTCCAAAGGTGCCAGAATGTGACAGAAGGTGAGAAGGTGGTGAGAAATCCTTCCTCTGAGTTCTAGGAGTGACATTCAAGGAGTTTCAGTGGATTGAGACGAGTTTCGCACGTCTTCCTTTGCCGGTAAGCAAAAGGGAACCAAAAGAGACCAAAAGCTGGAACTTGGGTCCAAAGGCACCGAAAGTGCCGTAACGTGAGAAGGTGGTGGGAAAGCCTTCCTTTGAGTCCTAGGCGTGATATTCAAAGAGTTTTAGTGGCCTGAGACGAGTTTAGCAAGTCTCGCTTTGTCGGTAAGCAAAAGGGAACCAAAGGAGACCAAAACTGGAACTTGGGTCCAAAGGCACCCGAAAGTGCAGAACGTGAGCAGGTGGTTGGAAAGCCCTCCTTTGAGTCCTAGGCGCGATATTCAAAGAGTTTTAGTGGCCTGAGACGAGTTTCGCAAGTCTCCCTTTGCCAGGAAGCAAAAAGGGACCAAAAGAGACCAAAATTGGAACTTGGGTCCAAAGGCGCCAGAAAGTGCCAAAAGGGGAGAAGGTGGTGAGAAATCCTTTCTTTGAGTTCTAGGAGTTATATTCAAGGAGTTTCAGTGGCTTGAGACGAGTTTCGCAAGTCTCCCTTTGCCAGTAAGCAAAAAGGGACCAAAAGGGACCAAAAGAGACCAAAACTGGAACTTGGGTCGAAAGGCGCCAGAAAGTGCCAGAACGTGAGAATGTGGTGGGAAAGCCTTCCTTTGTGTCTTCAAAGTGATATTCAAGGAGTTTCTGTGGCCTGAGACGAGTTTCGCACGGCTTCCTTTACCGGTAAGCAAAAAGGGACCAAAAGAGACCAAAACTAAAACTTCGGTCCAAAGGTGCCAGACAATGACAAAGGGGAGAAGGTGGTGAGAAATCCTTCCTTTGAGTTCTAGGAGTGCTATTCAAAGAGTTTTAGTGGCTTGAGATGAGTTTCGCACGTCTTCCTATGCCGGTAAGCAAAAGGGAACCAAAAGAGACCAAAACTGGAACTTGGGTCCAAAGGCACCAGAAAGTGACAGAAGGGGAGAAGGTGGTGAGAAATCCTTCCTTTGAGTTCTAGGAGTGATATTCGAGGAGATTCAGTGGCTTGAGACGAGTTTCGCACGTCTTCCTTTGCTGGTGAGCAAAAAGGGACCAAAAGAGACCAAAACTAGAACTTGGGTCCAAAGGTGCGAGAAAGTGACAGAAGGGGAGAAGGTGGTGAGAAATCCTTCCTTTGTGTCTTCGGAGTGATATTCAAGGAGTTTCAGTGGCCTGAGACGACTTTCGCACGTCTTCCTTTGCTTAGGTAAGCAAAAGGGAACCAAAAGAGACCAAAAGCTGGAACTTGGGTCCAAAGGCACCGTAAAGTGCCGTAACGTGAGAAGGTGGTGGGAAAGCCTTCCTTTGAGTCCTAGGCGTGATATTCAAGGAGTTTCAGTGGCTTGAGACGAGTTTCGCACGTCTTCCTTTGCCGGTAAGCAAAAGGGAACCAAAAGAGACCAAAACTGGAACTTGGGTCCAAAGGCACCAGAAAGTGCCAGAACGTGAGAAGGTGGTGGGAAAGCCTTCCTTTGAGTCCTAGGCGTGATATTCAAAGAGTTTTAGTGGCCTGAGACGAGTTTAGCAAGTCTCGCTTTGTCGGTAAGCAAAAGGGAACCAAAAGAGACCAAAACTGGAACTTGGGTCCAAAGGCACCAGAAAGTGCAGAACGTGAGCAGGTGGTTGGAAAGCCCTCCTTTGAGTCCTAGGCGCGATATTCAAAGAGTTTTAGTGGCCTGAGACGAGTTTCGCAAGTCTCCCTTTGCCAGGAAGCAAAAAGGGACCAAAAGAGACCAAAATTGGAACTTGGGTCCAAAGGCGCCAGAAAGTGCCAAAAGGGGAGAAGGTGGTGAGAAATCCTTTCTTTGAGTTCTAGGAGTTATATTCAAGGAGTTTCAGTGGCTTGAGACGAGTTTCGCAAGTCTCCCTTTGCCAGTAAGCAAAAAGGGACCAAAAGGGACCAAAAGAGACCAAAACTGGAACTTGGGTCGAAAGGCGCCAGAAAGTGCCAGAACGTGAGAATGTGGTGGGAAAGCCTTCCTTTGTGTCTTCAAAGTGATATTCAAGGAGTTTCTGTGGCCTGAGACGAGTTTCGCACGGCTTCCTTTACCGGTAAGCAAAAAGGGACCAAAAGAGACCAAAACTAAAACTTCGGTCCAAAGGTGCCAGACAATGACAAAGGGGAGAAGGTGGTGAGAAATCCTTCCTTTGAGTTCTAGGAGTGCTATTCAAAGAGTTTTAGTGGCTTGAGATGAGTTTCGCACGTCTTCCTATGCCGGTAAGCAAAAGGGAACCAAAAGAGACCAAAACTGGAACTTGGGTCCAAAGGCACCAGAAAGTGACAGAAGGGGAGAAGGTGGTGAGAAATCCTTCCTTTGAGTTCTAGGAGTGATATTCGAGGAGATTCAGTGGCTTGAGACGAGTTTCGCACGTCTTCCTTTCTTTGGTGAGCAAAAAGGGACCAAAAGAGACCAAAACTAGAACTTGGGTCCAAAGGTGCGAGAAAGTGACAGAAGGGGAGAAGGTGGTGAGAAATCCTTCCTTTGTGTCTTCGGAGTGATATTCAAGGAGTTTCAGTGGCCTGAGACGACTTTCGCACGTCTTCCTTTGCCGGTAAGCAAAAGGGAACCAAAAGAGACCAAAACTGGAACTTGGGTCCAAAGGCACCAGAAAGTGCCAGACCGTGAGAAGGTGGTGGGAAAGCCTTCCTTTGAGTCCTAGGCGTGATATTCAAGGAGTTTAAGTGGCTTGAGACGAGTTTCGCACGTCTACCTTTGACGGTAAGCAAAAGGGAACCAAAATAGACCAAAGCGGAACTTGGGTCCAAAGGCACCAGAAAGTGCCAGAACGTGAGAAGGTGGTGGGAAAGCCTTCCTTTGAGTCCTAGGCGTGATATTCAAAGAGTTTTAGTGGCCTGAGACGAGTTTAGCAAGTCTCGCTTTGTCGGTAAGCAAAAGGGAACCAAAAGAGACCAAAACTGGAACTTGGGTCCAAAGGCACCCGAAAGTGCAGAACGTGAGCAGGTGGTTGGAAAGCCCTCCTTTGAGTCCTAGGCGCGATATTCAAAGAGTTTTAGTGGCCTGAGACGAGTTTCGCAAGTCTCCCTTTGCCAGGAAGCAAAAAGGGACCAAAAGAGACCAAAATTGGAACTTGGGTCCAAAGGCGCCAGAAAGTGCCAAAAGGGGAGAAGGTGGTGAGAAATCCTTTCTTTGAGTTCTAGGAGTTATATTCAAGGAGTTTCAGTGGCTTGAGACGAGTTTCGCAAGTCTCCCTTTGCCAGTAAGCAAAAAGGGACCAAAAGGGACCAAAAGAGACCAAAACTGGAACTTGGGTCGAAAGGCGCCAGAAAGTGCCAGAACGTGAGAATGTGGTGGGAAAGCCTTCCTTTGTGTCTTCAAAGTGATATTCAAGGAGTTTCTGTGGCCTGAGACGAGTTTCGCACGGCTTCCTTTACCGGTAAGCAAAAAGGGACCAAAAGAGACCAAAACTAAAACTTCGGTCCAAAGGTGCCAGACAATGACAAAGGGGAGAAGGTGGTGAGAAATCCTTCCTTTGAGTTCTAGGAGTGCTATTCAAAGAGTTTTAGTGGCTTGAGATGAGTTTCGCACGTCTTCCTATGCCGGTAAGCAAAAGGGAACCAAAAGAGACCAAAACTGGAACTTGGGTCCAAAGGCACCAGAAAGTGACAGAAGGGGAGAAGGTGGTGAGAAATCCTTCCTTTGAGTTCTAGGAGTGATATTCGAGGAGATTCAGTGGCTTGAGACGAGTTTCGCACGTCTTCCTTATCTTCAGTAAGCAAAAAGGGACCAAAAGAGACCAAAACTAGAACTTGGGTCCAAAGGTGCGAGAAAGTGACAGAAGGGGAGAAGGTGGTGAGAAATCCTTCCTTTGTGTCTTCGGAGTGATATTCAAGGAGTTTCAGTGGCCTGAGACGACTTTCGCACGTCTTCCTTTGCCGGTAAGCAAAAGGGAACCAAAAGAGACCAAAACTGGAACTTGGGTCCAAAGGCACCAGAAAGTGCCAGAACGTGAGAAGGTGGTGGGAAAGCCTTCCTTTGAGTCCTAGGCGTGATATTCAAGGAGTTTCAGTGGCTTGAGACGAGTTTCGCACGTCTTCCTTTACCGGTAAGCAAAAGGGAACCAAAAGAGACCAAAACTGGAACTTGGGTCCAAAGGCACCAGAAAGTGCCAGAACGTGAGAAGGTGGTGGGAAAGCCTTCCTTTGAGTCCTAGGCGTGATATTCAAAGAGTTTTAGTGGCCTGAGACGAGTTTAGCAAGTCTCGCTTTGTCGGTAAGCAAAAGGGAACCAAAAGAGACCAACACTAGAACTTGGGTCCAAAGGCACCAGAAAGTGCAGAACGTGAGCAGGTGGTTGGAAAGCCCTCCTTTGAGTCCTAGGCGCGATATTCAAAGAGTTTTAGTGGCCTGAGACGAGTTTCGCAAGTCTCCCTTTGCCAGGAAGCAAAAAGGGACCAAAAGAGACCAAAATTGGAACTTGGGTCCAAAGGCGCCAGAAAGTGCCAAAAGGGGAGAAGGTGGTGAGAAATCCTTTCTTTGAGTTCTAGGAGTTATATTCAAGGAGTTTCAGTGGCTTGAGACGAGTTTCGCAAGTCTCCCTTTGCCAGTAAGCAAAAAGGGACCAAAAGGGACCAAAAGAGACCAAAACTGGAACTTGGGTCGAAAGGCGCCAGAAAGTGCCAGAACGTGAGAATGTGGTGGGAAAGCCTTCCTTTGTGTCTTCAAAGTGATATTCAAGGAGTGTGCTTGGCCTTAGACGAGTTTCGCACGGCTTCCTTTACCGGTAAGCAAAAAGGGACCAAAAGAGACCAAAACTAAAACTTCGGTCCAAAGGTGCCAGACAATGACAAAGGGGAGAAGGTGGTGAGAAATCCTTCCTTTGAGTTCTAGGAGTGCTATTCAAAGAGTTTTAGTGGCTTGAGATGAGTTTCGCACGTCTTCCTATGCCGGTAAGCAAAAGGGAACCAAAAGAGACCAAAACTGGAACTTGGGTCCAAAGGCACCAGAAAGTGACAGAAGGGGAGAAGGTGGTGAGAAATCCTTCCTTTGAGTTCTAGGAGTGATATTCGAGGAGATTCAGTGGCTTGAGACGAGTTTCGCACGTCTTCCTTTGCTGGTAAGCAAAAAGGGACCAAAAGAGACCAAAACTAGAACTTGGGTCCAAAGGTGCGAGAAAGTGACAGAAGGGGAGAAGGTGGTGAGAAATCCTTCCTTTGTGTCTTCGGAGTGATATTCAAGGAGTTTCAGTGGCCTGAGACGACTTTCGC
The DNA here is from genome assembly GCA_024086825.1 of Abrus pulchellus subsp. cantoniensis. NCBI lineage: Eukaryota > Viridiplantae > Streptophyta > Magnoliopsida > Fabales > Fabaceae > Abrus > Abrus pulchellus. Next base: position 13,139,832 of record CM044058.1, on the reverse strand, counting down.
ACGTCTTCCTTTGCCGTAAGCAAAAGGGAACCAAAAGAGACCAAAAGCGGAACTTGGGTCCAAAGGCACCAGAAAGTGCCAGAACGTGAGAAGGTGGTGGGAAAGCCTTCCTTTGAGTCCTAGGCGTGATATTCAAGGAGTTTCAGTGGCTTGAGACGAGTTTCGCACGTCTTCCTTTACCGGTAAGCAAAAGGGAACCAAAAGAGACCAAAACTGGAACTTGGGTCCAAAGGCACCAGAAAGTGCCAGAACGTGAGAAGGTGGTGGGAAAGCCTTCCTTTGAGTCCTAGGCGTGATATTCAAAGAGTTTTAGTGGCCTGAGACGAGTTTAGCAAGTCTCGCTTTGTCGGTAAGCAAAAGGGAACCAAAAGAGACCAACACTAGAACTTGGGTCCAAAGGCACCAGAAAGTGCAGAACGTGAGCAGGTGGTTGGAAAGCCCTCCTTTGAGTCCTAGGCGCGATATTCAAAGAGTTTTAGTGGCCTGAGACGAGTTTCGCAAGTCTCCCTTTGCCAGGAAGCAAAAAGGGACCAAAAGAGACCAAAATTGGAACTTGGGTCCAAAGGCGCCAGAAAGTGCCAAAAGGGGAGAAGGTGGTGAGAAATCCTTTCTTTGAGTTCTAGGAGTTATATTCAAGGAGTTTCAGTGGCTTGAGACGAGTTTCGCAAGTCTCCCTTTGCCAGTAAGCAAAAAGGGACCAAAAGGGACCAAAAGAGACCAAAAGCTCGGAACTTGGGTCGAAAGGCGCCAGAAAGTGCCAGAACGTGAGAATGTGGTGGGAAAGCCTTCCTTTGTGTCTTCAAAGTGATATTCAAGGAGTTTCTGTGGCCTGAGACGAGTTTCGCACGGCTTCCTTTACCGGTAAGCAAAAAGGGACCAAAAGAGACCAAAACTAAAACTTCGGTCCAAAGGTGCCAGACAATGACAAAGGGGAGAAGGTGGTGAGAAATCCTTCCTTTGAGTTCTAGGAGTGCTATTCAAAGAGTTTTAGTGGCTTGAGATGAGTTTCGCACGTCTTCCTATGCCGGTAAGCAAAAGGGAACCAAAAGAGACCAAAACTGGAACTTGGGTCCAAAGGCACCAGAAAGTGACAGAAGGGGAGAAGGTGGTGAGAAATCCTTCCTTTGAGTTCTAGGAGTGATATTCGAGGAGATTCAGTGGCTTGAGACGAGTTTCGCACGTCTTCCTTTGCTGGTAAGCAAAAAGGGACCAAAAGAGACCAAAACTAGAACTTGGGTCCAAAGGTGCGAGAAAGTGACAGAAGGGGAGAAGGTGGTGAGAAATCCTTCCTTTGTGTCTTCGGAGTGATATTCAAGGAGTTTCAGTGGCCTGAGACGACTTTCGCACGTCTTCCTTTGCCGGTAAGCAAAAGAGAACCAAAAGAGACCAAAACTGGAACTTGGGTCCAAAGCCACCAGAAAGTGTCAGAAGGGGAAAAGGTGGTGAGAAATCCTTCCTTTGAGTTCTAGGAGTGATATTCAAGGAGTTTCAGTGGCTTGAGACGAGTTTCGCACGTCTTCCTTTGCCGGTAAGCAAAAGGGACAAAAAGAGACCAAAACTAGAACTTGGGTCCAAAGGTGCCAGAAAGTGACAGAAGGGGAGAAGGTGGTGAGAAATCCTTCCTTTGAGTTCTAGGAGTGATATTCAAGGAGTTTCAGTGGCTTGAGACGAGTTTCGCAAGTCTCCCTTTGCCAGTAAGCAAAAAGGGACCAAAAGAGACCAAAACTGGAACTTGGGTTCAAAGGCACCAGATAGTGCCAGAACGTGAGAAGGAGGTGGGAAATCCTTTCTTTGATTCCTAGGCGTGATATTCAAAGAGTTTTAGTGGCCTGAGACAAGTTTCGCAAGTCTCCCTTTGCCGGTAAGCAAAAGGGAACCAAAAGAGACTAAAACTGGAACTTGGGTCCAAAGGCACCAGAAAGTTCCAGAACCTGAGAAGGTGGTTGGAAAGCCTTCCTTTGAGTCCTAGGCGTGATATTCAAAGAGTTTTAGTGGCCTGAAACGAGTTTCGCAAGTCTCCCTTCACCAGTAAGCAAAGGGACCAAAAGAGACCAAAACTGGAACTTGGGTCCAAAGGCGCCAGAAAGTGCTAGAAGGGGAGAAGGTGGTGAGAAATCCTTCCTTTGAGTTCTCGGAGCGAAATTCAAGGAGTTTCAGTGGCTTGAGACGAGTTTCGCACGTCTTCCTTTGCCGGTAAGCAAAAGGGACAAAAAGAGACCAAAACTAGAACTTGGGTCCAAAGGTGCCAGAAAGTGACAGAAGGGGAGAAGGTGGTGAGAAATCCTTCCTTTGAGTTCCAGGAGTGATATTCAAGGAGTTTCAGTGGCATGAGACGAGTTTCGCAAGTCTCCCTTTGCCAGTAAACAAAAAGGGACCAAAAGAGACCAAAACTGGAACTTGGGTCCAAAGGCGCCAGAAAGTGCCAGAAGGGGAGAAGGTGGTGAGAAATCCTTCCTTTGAGTTCTCGGAGCAATATTCAAGGAGTTTCAAAGGCTTGAGACGAGTTTCGCACGTCTTCCTTTGCCGGTAAGCAAAAGGGACAAAAAGAGACCAAAAGTAGAACTTGGGTCCAAAGGTGCCAGAAAGTGACAGAAGGGGAGAAGGTGGTGAGAAATCCTTCCTTTGAGTTCTAGGAGTGATATTCAAGGAGTTTCAGTGGCTTGAGACGAGTTTCGCAAGTCTCCCTTTGCCAGTAAACAAAAAGGGACCAAAAGAGACCAAAACTGGAACTTGGGTCCAAAGCCACCAGAAAGTGCCAGAAGGGGAGAAGGTGGTGAGAAATCCTTTCTTTGAGTTCTAGGAGTTATATTCAAGGAGTTTCAGTGGCTTGAGACGAGTTTCGCAAGTCTCCCTTTGCCAGTAAGCAAAAAGGGACCAAAAGGGACCAAAAGAGACCAAAACTGGAACTTGGGTCGAAAGGCGCCAGAAAGTGCCAGAACGTGAGAATGTGGTGGGAAAGCCTTCCTTTGTGTCTTCAAAGTGATATTCAAGGAGTTTCTGTGGCCTGAGACGAGTTTCGCACGGCTTCCTTTATCGGTAAGCAAAAAAGGACCAAAAGAGACCAAAACTAAAACTTCGGTCCAAAGGTGCCAGACAATGACAAAGGGGAGAAGGTGGTGAGAAATCCTTCCTTTGAGTTCTAGGAGTGCTATTCAAAGAGTTTTAGTGGCTTGAGATGAGTTTCGCACGTCTTCCTATGCCGGTAAGCAAAAGGGAACCAAAAGAGACCAAAACTGGAACTTGGGTCCAAAGGCACCAGAAAGTGACAGAAGGGGAGAAGGTGGTGAGAAATCCTTCCTTTGAGTTCTAGGAGTGATATTCGAGGAGATTCAGTGGCTTGAGACGAGTTTCGCACGTCTTCCTTTGCTGGTAAGCAAAAAGGGACCAAAAGAGACCAAAACTAGAACTTGGGTCCAAAGGTGCGAGAAAGTGACAGAAGGGGAGAAGGTGGTGAGAAATCCTTCCTTTGTGTCTTCGGAGTGATATTCAAGGAGTTTCAGTGGCCTGAGACGACTTTCGCACGTCTTCCTTTGCCGGTAAGCAAAAGGGAACCAAAAGAGACCAAAACTGGAACTTGGGTCCAAAGCCACCAGAAAGTGTCAGAAGGGGAGAAGGTGGTGAGAAATCCTTCCTTTGAGTTCTAGGAGTGATATTCAAGGAGTTTCAGTGGCTTGAGACGAGTTTCGCACGTCTTCCTTTGCCGGTAAGCAAAAGGGACAAAAAGAGACCAAAACTAGAACTTGGGTCCAAAGGTGCCAGAAAGTGACAGAGGGGAGAAGGTGGTGAGAAATCCTTCCCTTGAGTTTCTAGGAGTGATATTCAAGGAGTTTCAGTGGCTTGAGACGAGTTTCGCAAGTCTCCCTTTGCCAGTAAGCAAAAAGGGACCAAAAGAGACCAAAACTGGAACTTGGGTTCAAAGGCACCAGATAGTGCCAGAACGTGAGAAGGAGGTGGGAAATCCTTTCTTTGATTCCTAGGCGTGATATTCAAAGAGTTTTAGTGGCCTGAGACAAGTTTCGCAAGTCTCCCTTTGCCGGTAAGCAAAAGGGAACCAAAAGAGACTAAAACTGAACTTGGGTCCAAAGGCACCGAAAGTTCCGAGAACACGAGAAGGTGGTTGGAAAGCCTTCCTTTGAGTCCTAGGCGTGATATTCAAAGAGTTTTAGTGGCCTGAGACGAGTTTCGCAAGTCTCCCTTCACCAGTAAGCAAAGGGACCAAAAGAGACCAAAACTGGAACTTGGGTCCAAAGGCGCCAGAAAGTGCCAGAAGGGGAGAAGGTGGTGAGAAATCCTTCCTTTGAGTTCTCAGAGCGAAATTCAAGGAGTTTCAGTGGCTTGAGACGAGTTTCGCACGTCTTCCTTTGCCGGTAAGCAAAAGGGACAAAAAGAGACCAAAACTAGAACTTGGGTCCAAAGGTGCCAGAAAGTGACAGAAGGGGAGAAGGTGGTGAGAAATCCTTCCTTTGAGTTCCAGGAGTGATATTCAAGGAGTTTCAGTGGCATGAGACGAGTTTCGAAAGTCTCCCTTTGCCAGTAAACAAAAAGGGACCAAAAGAGACCAAAACTGGAACTTGGGTCCAAAGCCACCAGAAAGTGCCAAAAGGGGAGAAGGTGGTGAGAAATCCTTCCTTTGAGTTCTAGGAGTGATATTCAAGGAGTTTCAGTGGCTTGAGATGAGTTTCGCACGTCATCCTTTGCCGGTAAGCAAAAGGGACGAAAAGAGACAAAAACTAGAACTTGGGTCCAAAGGTGCCAGAAAGTGACAGAAGGGGAGAAGGTGGTGAGAAATCCTTCCTTTGAGTTCTAGGAGTGATATTCAAGGAGTTTCAGTGGCTTGAGACGAGTTTCGCAAGTCTCCCTTTGCCAGTAAGCAAAAAGGGAACAAAAGAGACCAAAACTGGAACTTGGGTCCAAAGGCACCAGATAGTGCCAGAACGTGAGAAGGTGGTGGGAAATCCTTCCTTTGATTCCTAGCCGTGATATTCAAAGAGTTTTAGTGGCCTGAGACAAGTTTCGCAAGTCTCCCTTTGCCGGTAAGCAAAAGGGAACCAAAAGAGACTAAAACTGGAACTTGGGTCCAAAGGCACCAGAAAGTTCCAGAACCTGAGAAGGTGGTTGGAAAGCCTTCCTTTGAGTCCTAGGCGTGATATTCAAAGAGTTTTAGTGGCCTGAGACGAGTTTCGCAAGTCTCCCTTCACCAGTAAGCAAAGGGACCAAAAGAGACCAAAACTGGAACTTGGGTCCAAAGGCGCCAGAAAGTGCTAGAAGGGGAGAAGGTGGTGAGAAATCCTTCCTTTGAGTTCTCGGAGCGAAATTCAAGGAGTTTCAGTGGCTTGAGACGAGTTTCGCACGTCTTCCTTTGCCGGTAAGCAAAAGGGACAAAAAGAGACCAAAACTAGAACTTGGGTCCAAAGGTGCCAGAAAGTGACAGAAGGGGAGAAGGTGGTGAGAAATCCTTCCTTTGAGTTCCAGGAGTGATATTCAAGGAGTTTCAGTGGCATGAGACGAGTTTCGCAAGTCTCCCTTTGCCAGTAAACAAAAAGGGACCAAAAGAGACCAAAACTGGAACTTGGGTCCAAAGGCGCCAGAAAGTGCCAGAAGGGGAGAAGGTGATGAGAAATCCTTCCTTTGAGTTCTCGGAGCGATATTCAAGGAGTTTCAAAGGCTTGAGACGAGTTTCGCACGTCTTCCTTTGCCGGTAAGCAAAAGGGACAAAAAGAGACCAAAACTAGAACTTGGGTCCAAAGGTGCCAGAAAGTGACAGAAGGGGAGAAGGTGGTGAGAAATCCTTCCTTTGAGTTCTAGGAGTGATATTCAAGGAGTTTCAGTGGCTTGAGACCAGTTTCGCAAGTCTCCCTTTGCCAGTAAGCAAAAAGGGACCAAAATAGACCAAAACTGGAACTTGGGTCCAAAGGCACCAGATAGTGCCAGAACGTGAGAAGGTGGTGGGAAATCCTTCCTTTGATTCCTAGGCGTGATATTCAAAGAGTTTTAGTGGCCTGAGACAAGTTTCGCAAGTCTCCCTTTGCCGGTAAGCAAAAGGGAACCAAAAGAGACCAAAACTGGAACTTGGGTCCAAAGGCACCAGAAAGTGCCAGAACCTGAGAAGGTGGTTGGAAAGCCTTCCTTTGAGTCCTAGGCGTGATATTCAAGGAGTTTAAGTGGCCTAAGACGAGTTTCGCAAGTCTCCCTTTGCCAGTAAGCAAAAAGGGACCAAAAGAGACCAAAATTGGAACTTGGGTCCAAAGGCTCCAGAAAGTGCCAGAAGGGGAGAAGGTGGTGAGAAAGCCTTTCTTTGAGTTCTCGGGGTGATATTCAAGGAGTTTCAGTGGCTTGAGACGAGTTTCGCACGTCTTCCTTTGCCGGTAAGTAAAAGGGACCAAAAGAAACCAAAACTAGATCTTGGGTCCAAAGGTGCCAGAAAGTGACAGAAGGGGAGATGGTGGTGAGAAATCCTTCCTTTGAGTTCTAGGAGTGATATTCAAGGAGTTTCAGTGGCTTGAGACGAGTTTCGCAAGTCTCCCTTTGCCAGTAAGCAAAACGGGACCAAAAGATACCAAAATTGGAACTTGGGTCCAAAGCCACCAGAAAGTGCCAGAAGGGGAGAAGGTGGTGAGAAATCCTTCCTTTGAGTTCTAGGAGTGATATTCAAGGAGTTTCAGTGGCTTGAGACGAGTTTCGCACGTCTTCCTTTGCCGGTAAGCAAAATAGACCAAAAGAGACCAAAACTAGATCTTGGGTCCAAACGTGCCAGAAAGTGACAGAAGGGGAGAAGGTGGTGAGAAATCCTTCCTTTGAGTTCTAGGAGTGATATTCAAGGAGTTTCAGTGGCTTGAGACGAGTTTCGCACGTTTTCCTTTGCCGGTAAGCAAAAGGGACCAAAAGAGACCAAAACTAGAACTTGGGTCCAAAGGTGCCAGAAAGTGACAGAAGAGGAGAAGGTGGTGAGAAATCCTTCCTTTGAGTTCTAGGAGTGATATTCAAGGAGTTTCAGTGGCTTGAGACGAGTTTCGCACGTCTTCCTTTGCCGGTAAGCAAAAGGGAACCAAAAGAGACCAAAACTGGAACTTGGGTCCAAAGGCACCAGAAAGTGCCAGAACGTGAGAAGGTGGTGGGAAAGCCTTCCTTTGAGTCCTAGGCGTGATATTCAAAGAGTTTTAGTGGCCTGAGACGAGTTTAGCAAGTCTCGCTTTGTCGGTAAGCAAAAGGGAACCAAAAGAGACCAAAACTGGAACTTGGGTCCAAAGGCACCAGAAAGTGCAGAACGTGAGCAGGTGGTTGGAAAGCCCTCCTTTGAGTCCTAGGCGCGATATTCAAAGAGTTTTAGTGGCCTGAGACGAGTTTCGCAAGTCTCCCTTTGCCAGGAAGCAAAAAGGGACCAAAAGAGACCAAAATTGGAACTTGGGTCCAAAGGCGCCAGAAAGTGCCAGAATGGGAGAAGGTGGTGAGAAATCCTTTCTTTGAGTTCTAGGAGTTATATTCAAGGAGTTTCAGTGGCTTGAGACGAGTTTCGCAAGTCTCCCTTTGCCAGTAAGCAAAAAGGGACCAAAAGGGACCAAAAGAGGCCAAAACTGGAACTTGGGTCGAAAGGCGCCAGAAAGTGCCAGAACGTGAGAATGTGGTGGGAAAGCCTTCCTTTGTGTCTTCAAAGTGATATTCAAGGAGTTTCTGTGGCCTGAGACGAGTTTCGCACGGCTTCCTTTACCGGTAAGCAAAAAGGGACCAAAAGAGACCAAAACTAAAACTTCGGTCCAAAGGTGCCAGACAATGACAAAAGGGAGAAGGTGGTGAGAAATCCTTCCTTTGAGTTCTAGGAGTGCTATTCAAAGAGTTTTAGTGGCTTGAGATGAGTTTCGCACGTCTTCCTATGCCGGTAAGCAAAAGGGAACCAAAAGAGACCAAAACTGGAACTTGGGTCCAAAGGCACCAGAAAGTGACAGAAGGGGAGAAGGTGGTGAGAAATCCTTCCTTTGAGTTCTAGGAGTGATATTCGAGGAGATTCAGTGGCTTGAGACGAGTTTCGCACGTCTTCCTTTGCTGGTAAGCAAAAAGGGACCAAAAGAGACCAAAACTAGAACTTGGGTCCAAAGGTGCGAGAAAGTGACAGAAGGGGAGAAGGTGGTGAGAAATCCTTCCTTTGTGTCTTCGGAGTGATATTCAAGGAGTTTCAGTGGCCTGAGACGACTTTCGCACGTCTTCCTTTGCCAGTAAGCAAAAGGGAACCAAAAGAGACCAAAACTGGAACTTGGGTCCAAAGGCACCAGAAAGTGTCAGAAGGGGAGAAGGTGGTGAGAAATCCTTCCTTTGAGTTCTAGGAGTGATATTCAAGGAGTTTCAGTGGCTTGAGACGAGTTTCGCACGTCTTCCTTTGTCGGTAAGCGAAAGGGACAAAAAGAGACCAAAACTAGAACTTGGGTCCAAAGGTGCCAGAAAGTGACAGAAGGGGAGAAGGTGGTGAGAAATCCTTCCTTTGAGTTCCAGGAGTGATATTCAAGGAGTTTCAGTGGCTTGAGACGAGTTTCGCAAGTCTCCCTTTGCCAGTAAACAAAAAGGGACCAAAAGAGACCAAAACTGGAACTTGGGTCCAAAGCCACCAGAAAGTGCCAAAAGGGGAGAAGGTGGTGAGAAATCCTTCCTTTGAGTTCTAGGAGTGATATTCAAGGAGTTTCAGTGGCTTGAGATGAGTTTCGCACGTCTTCCTTTGCCGGTAAGCAAAAGGGACAAAAAGAGACCGAAACTAGAACTTGTGTCCAAAGGTGCCAGAAAGTGACAGAAAGGGAGAAGGTGGTGAGAAATCCTTCCTTTGAGTTCTAGGAGTGATATTCAAGGAGTTTCAGTGGCTTGAGACGAGTTTCGCATGTCTTCCTTTGCCAGTAAGCAAAAAGGGAACAAAAGAGACCAAAACTGGAACTTGGGTCCAAAGGCACCAGATAGTGCCAGAACGTGAGAAGGTGGTGGGAAATCCTTCCTTTGATTCCTAGGCGTGATATTCAAAGAGTTTTAGTGGCCTGAGACAAGTTTCGCAAGTCTCCCTTTGCCGGTAAGCAAAAGGGAACCAAAAGAGACTAAAACTGGAACTTGGGTCCAAAGGCACCAGAAAGTTACAGAACCTGAGAAGGTGGTTGGAAAGCCTTCCTTTGAGTCCTAGGCGTGATATTCAAAGAGTTTTAGTGGCCTGAGACGAGTTTCGCAAGTCTCCCTTCACCAGTAAGCAAATGGACCAAAAGAGACCAAAACTGGAACTTGGGTCCAAAGGCGCCAGAAAGTGCCAGAAGGGGAGAAGGTGGTGAGAAATCCTTCCTTTGAGTTGTCGGAGCGATATTCAAGGAGTTTCAGTGGCTTGAGACGAGTTTCGCACGTCTTCCTTTGCCGGTAAGCAAAAGGGACAAAAAGAGACCAAAACTAGAACTTGGGTCCAAAGGTGCCAGAAAGTGACAGAAGGGGAGATGGTGGTGAGAAATCCTTCCTTTGAGTTCTAGGAGTGATATTCAAGGAGTTTCAGTGGCTTGAGACGAGCTTCGCAAGTCTCCCTTTGCCAGTAAGCAAAACGTGACCAAAAGAGACCAAAACTGGAACTTGGGTCCAAAGCCACCAGAAAGTGCCAGAAGGGGAGAAGGTGGTGAGAAATCCTTCCTTTGAGCCTAGGCGTGATATTCAAAGAGTTTTAGTGGCTGAGACGAGTTTCGCAAGTCTCCCTTTGCGAGTAAGCAAAAAGAAACCAAAAGAGACCAAAACTGGAACTTGGGTCCAAAGGCGCCAGAAAGTGCCAGAAGGGGAGAAGGTGGTGAGAAATCCTTCCTTTGAGTTCTCGGTGTGATATTCAAGGAGTTTCAGTGGCTTGAGACGAGTTTCGCACGTCTTCCTTTGCTAGTAAGTAAAACGGACCAAAAGAGACCAAAACTGGAACTTGGGTCCAAAGCCGCCAGAAAGTGCCAGAAGGGGAGAAGGTGGTGAGAAATCCTTCCTTTGATTCCTAGGCGTGATATTCAAATAGTTTTAGTGGCCTAAGACGAGTTTCGAAAGTCTCCCTTTGCTAGTAAGCAAAAAGGGACCAAAAGAGACCAAAACTGGAACTTGGGACCAAAGGCGCCAGAAAGTGCCAGAAGGGGAGAAGGTGGTGAGAAATCCTTCCTTTGAGTTCTCGGAGTGATATTCAAGGAGTTTCAGTGGCTTGAGACGAGTTTCGCACGTCTTCCTTTGCCGGTAAGTAAAAGGGACCAAAAGAGACCAAAACTGGAACTTGGGTCCAAAGCCGCCAGATAGTGCCAGAAGGGGAGAAGGTGGTGAGAAATCCTTCCTTTGAGTTCTAGAGTGATATTCAAGGAGTTTCAGTGGCTTGAGACGAGTTTCGCACGTCTTCCTTTGCCGGTAAGGAAAAGGGAACCAAAAGAGACCAAAACTAGAACTTGGGTCCAAAGCCGCCAGAAAGTGCCAGAAGGGGAGAAGGTGGTGAGAAATCCTTCCTTTGAGTTCTAGAGTGATATTCAAGGAGTTTCAGTGGCTTGAGACGAGTTTCGCACGTCTTCCTTTGCCGGTAAGTAAAAGGGACCAAAAGAGACCAAAACTGGAACTTGGGTCCAAAGCCGCCGACAGGCTGTAAGGGGAGAAGGTGGTGAGAAATCCTTCCTTTGAGTTCTAGGAGTGATATTCAAGGAGTTTCAGTGGCTTGAGACGAGTTTCGCACGTCTTCCTTTGCCGGTAAGGAAAAGGGAACCAAAAGAGACCAAAACTGGAACTTGGGTCCAAAGGCGCCAGAAAGTGCCAGAAGGGGAGAAGGTGGTGAGAAATCCTTCCTTTGAGTTCTCGGAGTGATATTCAAGGAGTTTCAGTGGCTTGAAACGAGTTTCGCACGTCTTCCTATGCCGGTAAGCAAAAGGGAAAAAAAGAGACCAAAACTAGAACTTGGGTCCAAAGCCGCCAGAAAGTGCCAGAAGGGGAGAAGGTGGTGAGAAATCCTTCCTTTGAGTTCTAGAGTGATATTCAAGGAGTTTCAGTGGCTTGAGACGAGTTTCGCACGTCTTCCTTTGCCGGTAAGGAAAAGGGAACCAAAAGAGACCAAAACTGGAACTTGGGTCCAAAGGCGCCAGAAAGTGCCAGAAGGGGAGAAGGTGGTGAGAAATCCTTCCTTTGAGTTCTCGGAGTGATATTCAAGGAGTTTCAGTGGCTTGAAACGAGTTTCGCACGTCTTCCTATGCCGGTAAGCAAAAGGGAAAAAAAGAGACCAAAACTAGAACTTGGGTCCAAAGCCGCCAGAAAGTGCCAGAAGGGGAGAAGGTGGTGAGAAATCCTTCCTTTGAGTTCTAGAGTGATATTCAAGGAGTTTCAGTGGCTTGAGACGAGTTTCGCACGTCTTCCTTTGCCGGTAAGGAAAAGGGAACCAAAAGAGACCAAAACTAGAACTTGGGTCCAAAGCCGCCAGAAAGTGCCAGAAGGGGAGAAGGTGGTGAGAAATCCTTCCTTTGAGTTCTAGAGTGATATTCAAGGAGTTTCAGTGGCTTGAGACGAGTTTCGCACGTCTTCCTTTGCCGGTAAGCAAAGAGGGACCAAAAGAGACCAAAACTAAAACTTGGGTCCAAAGGTGCCAGAAAGTGACAAAGGGGAAAAGGTGGTGAGAAATCCTTCCTTTGAGTTCTCGGAGCGATATTCAAGGATTTTCAGTGGCTTGAGACGAGTTTCGCACGTCTTCCTTTGCCGGTAAGCAAAAGGGACAAAAAGAGACCAAAACTAGAACTTGGGTCCAAAGGTGCCAGAAAGTGACAGAAGGGGAGAAGGTGGTGAGAAATCCTTCCTTTGAGTTCTAGGAGTGATATTCAAGGAGTTTCAGTGGCTTGAGACGAGTTTCGCAAGTCTCCCTTTGCCAGTAAGCAAAAAGGGACCAAAAGAGACCAAAACTGGAACTTGGGTCCAAAGCCGCCAGAAAGTGCCAGAAGGGGAGAAGGTGGTGAGAAATCCTTCCTTTGAGTTCTAGAGCGATATTCAAGGAGTTTCAGTGGCTTGAGACGAGTTTCGCACGTCTTCCTTTGCCGGTAAGCAAAGAGGGACCAAAAGAGACCAAAACTAAAACTTGGGTCCAAAGGTGCCAGAAAGTGACAAAGGGGAGAAGGTGGTGAGAAATCCTTCCTTTGAGTTCTCGGTGCGATATTCAAGGAGTTTCAGTGGCTTGAGACGAGTTTCACACGTCTTCCTTTGCCGGTAAGCAAAAGGGACAAAAAGAGACCAAAACTAGAACTTGGGTCCAAAGGTGCCAGAAAGTGACAGAAGGGGAGAAGGTGGTGAGAAATCCTTCCTTTGAGTTCTCGGAGCGATATTCAAGGAGTTTCAGTGGCTTGAGACGAGTTTCGCACGTCTTGCTTTGCCGGTAAGCAAAAGGGACCAAAAGAGACCAAAACTAGATCTTGGGTTCAAAGGTGCCAGAAAGTGACAGAAGGGGAGAAGGTGGTGAGAAATCCTTCCTTTCAAGTGATATTCGAGGAGATTCAGTAGCTTCCGACGAGTTTCGCACGTCTTCCTTTCCTGGTAAGCAAAAGGGACCAAAAGAGACCAAAACTAGAACTTGGGTCCAAAGGTGCCAGAAAGTGACAGAAGGGGAGAAGGTGGTGGGAAATCCTTCCTTTGATTCCTAGGTGTGATATTCAAAGAGTTTTAGTGGCCTGAGACAAGTTGCGCAAGTCTCTCTTTGCCGGTAAGTAAAAGGGAACCAAAATAGACCAAAACTGGAACTTGGGTCCAAAGGCACCAGAAAGTGCCAGAACCTGAGAAGGTGGTTGGAAAGCCTTCCTTTGAGTCCTAGGCATGATATTCAAAGAGTTTTAGTGGCCTAAGATGAGTTTCGCAAGTCTCCCTTTGCCAGTAGGCAAAAAGGGACCAAGAGAGACCAAAACTGGAACTTGGGTCCAAAGGCGCCAGAAAGTGCCAGAAGGGGAGAAGGTGGTGAGAAATCCTTCCTTTGAGTTCCCGGAGTGATATTCAAGGAGTTTCAGTGGCTTGAGACGAGTTTCGCACGTCTTCCTTTGCCGGTAAGTAAAAGGGACCAAAAGAAACCAAAACTAGAACTTGCGTCCTAAGGTGCCAGTTAGTTAATGACTGGGAGATGGTGGTGAGAAATCCTTCCTTTGAGTTCTAGGAGTGATATTCAAGGAGTTTCAGTGGCTTGAGACGAGTGTCGCAAGTCTCCCTTTGCCAGTAAGCAAAACGTGACCAAAAGAGACCAAAACTGCAACTTGGGTCCAAAGCCACCAGAAAGTGCCAGAAGGGGAGAAGGTGGTGAGAAATCCTTCCTTTGAGTTTTAGGAGTGATATTCAAGGAGTTTCAGTGGCTTGAGATGAGTTTCGCACGTCTTCCTTTGCCGGTAAGCAAAATAGACCAAAAGAGACCAAAACTAGATCTTGGGTACAAAGGTGCCAGAAAGTGACAGAAGGGGAGAAGGTGGTGAGAAATCCTTCCTTTGAGTTCTAGGAGTGATATTCAAGGAGTTTCAGTGGCTTGAGACGAGTTTCGCACGTTTTCCTTTGCCGGTAAGCAAAAGGGACCAAAAGAGACCAAAACTAGAACTTGGGTCCAAAGGTGCCAGAAAGTGACAGAAGGGGAGAAGGTGGTGAGAAATCCTTCCTTTGAGTTCTAGGAGTGATATTCAAGGAGTTTCAGTGGCTTGAAACGAAGTTTCGCACGTCTTCCTTTGCCGGTAAGCAAAAGGGAACCAAAAGAGACCAAAACTGGAACTTGGGTCCAAAGGCACCAGAAAGTGCCAGAACGTGAGAAGGTGGTGGGAAAGCCTTCCTTTGAGTCCTAGGCGTGATATTCAAAGAGTTTTAGTGGCCTGAGACGAGTTTAGCAAGTCTCGCTTTGTCGGTAAGCAAAAGGGAACCAAAAGAGACCAAAACTGGAACTTGGGTCCAAAGCACGAGAAAGTGCAGAACGTGACAAGGTGGTTGGAAAGCCTTCCTTTGAGTCCTAGGCGTGATATTCAAAGAGTTTTAGTGGCCTGTGACAAGTTTCGCAAGTCTCCCTTTGCCAGGAAGCAAAAAGGGACCAAAAGAGACCAAAACTGGAACTTGGGTCCAAAGGCGCCAGAAAGTGCCAGAAGGGGAGAAGGTGGTGAGAAATCCTTTCTTTGAGTTCTAGGAGTGATATTCAAGGAGTTTCAGTGGCTTGAGACGAGTTTCGCAAGTCTCCCTTTGCCAGTAAGCAAAAAGGGACCAAAAGAGACCAAAACTGGAACTTGGGTCGAAAGGCGCGAGAAAGTGCCAGAACGTGAGAATGTGGTAGGAAAGCCTTCCTTTGTGTCTTCGAAGTGATATTCAAGGAGTTTCAGTGGCCTGAGACGAGTTTCGCACGACTTCCTTTACCGGTAAGCAAAAAGGGACCAAAAGACACCAAAACTGGAACTTGGGTCCAAAGGCGCCAGAAAGTGCCAGAAGGGGAGAAGGTGGTGAGAAATCCTTCCTTTGAGTTCTCGGAGCGATATTCAAGGAGTTTCAGTGGCTTGAGACGAGTTTCGCACGTCTTCCTTTGCCGGTAAGCAAAAGGGACAAAAAGAGACCAAAACTAGAACTTGGGTCCAAAGGTGCCAGAAAGTGACAGAAGGGGAGAAGGTGGTGAGAAATCCTTCCTTTGAGTTCTAGGAGTGATATTCAAGGAGTTTCAGTGGCTTGAGACGAGTTTCGCAAGTCTCCCTTTGCCAGTAAGCAAAAACCGACCAAAAGAGACCAAAACTGGAACTTGGGTCCAAAGCCACAAGAAAGTGCCAGAAGGGGAGAAGGTGGTGAGAAATCCTTCCTTTGAGTTCTAGGAGTGATATTCAAGGAGTTTCAGTGGCTTGAGACGAGTTTCGCACGTCTTGCTTTGCCGGTAAGCAAAAGGGACCAAAACTATATCTTGGGTCCAAAGGTGCCAGAAAGTGACAGAAAAGGAGAAGGTGGTGAGAAATCCTTCCTTTGAGTTCGAGGAGTGATATTCGAGGACATTCAGTAGCTTCCGACGAGTTTCGCACGTCTTCCTTTCTTGGTAAGCAAAAGGGACCAAAACTAGAACTTGGGTCCAAAGGTGCCAGAAAGTGACAGAAGGGGAGAAGGTGGTGGGAAATCCTTCCTTTGATTCCTAGGTGTGATATTCAAAGAGTTTTAGTGGCCTAAGACAAGTTTCGCAAGTCTCTCTTTGCCGGTAAGCAAAAGGGAACCAAAAGAGACCAAAACTGGAACTTGGGTCCAAAGCACCAGAAAGTGCAGAACGTGACAAGGTGGTTGGAAAGCCTTCCTTTGAGTCCTAGGCGTGATATTCAAAGAGTTTTAGTGGCCTGTGACGAGTTTCGCAAGTCTCCCTTTGCCAGGAAGCAAAAAGGGACCAAAAGAGACCAAAACTGGAACTTGGGTCCAAAGGCGCCAGAAAGTGCCAGAAGGGGAGAAGGTGGTGAGAAATCCTTTCTTTGAGTTCTAGGAGTGATATTCAAGGAGTTTCAGTGGCTTGAGACGAGTTTCGCAAGTCTCCCTTTGCCAGTAAGCAAAAAGGGACCAAAAGTGACCAAAACTGGAACTTTGGTCGAAAGGCGTGAGAAAGTGCCAGAACGTGAGAATGTGGTGGGAAAGCCTTCCTTTGTGTCTTCGAAGTGATATTCAAGGAGTTTCAGTGGCCTGAGACGAGTTTCGCACGACTTCCTTTACCGGTAAGCAAAA
Organism: Abrus pulchellus subsp. cantoniensis; assembly: GCA_024086825.1. Lineage (NCBI taxonomy): Eukaryota > Viridiplantae > Streptophyta > Magnoliopsida > Fabales > Fabaceae > Abrus > Abrus pulchellus. The sequence continues at coordinate 13,124,163 of CM044058.1, read as the reverse complement.
AGGGACCAAAAGACACCAAAACTGGAACTTGGGTCCAAAGGCGCCAGAAAGTGCCAGAAGGGGAGAAGGTGGTGAGAAATCCTTCCTTTGAGTTCTCGGAGCGATATTCAGGGAGTTTCAGTGGCTTGAGACGAGTTTTGCACTTCTTCCTTTGCCGGTAAGCAAAAGGGACAAAAAGAGACCAAAACTAGAACTTGGGTCCAAAGGTGCCAGAAAGTGACAGAAGGGGAGAAGGTGGTGAGAAATCCTTCCTTTGAGTTCTAGGAGTGATATTCAAGGAGTTTCAGTGGCTTGAGATGAGTTTCGCAAGTCTCCCTTTGCCAGTAAGCAAAAACTGACCAAAAGAGACCAAAACTGGAACTTGGGTCCAAAGCCACCAGAAAGTGCCTGAAGGGGAGATGGTGGTGTGAACTCCTTCCTTTGTTTTCTCTTTGTGATATTCATGGAGTTTATGTGGCTTGAGAGGTGTTTGGCCCGACTTGCTTTGCCGGTATGCAAAAGGGACCAAAACTAGATCTTGGGTCCAAAGGTGCCGAAAGTGACGTAAAAGGAGAAGGTGGTGAGAAATCCTTCCTTTGAGTTCGAGGAGTGATATTCGAGGACATTCGGTAGCTTCCGACGAGTTTCGCACGTCTTCCTTTCTTGGTAAGCAAAAGGGACCAAAACTAGAACTTGGGTCCAAAGGTGCCGTAAAGTGACGAAGGGGAGAAGGTGGTGGGAAATCCTTCCTTTGATTCCTAGGTGTGATATTCAAAGAGTTTTAGTGGCACGAGACAAGTTTCGCAAGTCTCTCTTTGCCGGTAAGCAAAAGGGAACCAAAAGAGACCAAAATTGGAACTTGGGTCCAAAGGCACCAGAAAGTGGCAGAACCTGAGAAGGTAGTTGGAAAGCCTTCCTTTGAGTCCTAGGCGTGACATTCAAAGAGTTTTAGTGGCCTGAGACGAGTTTCGCAAGTCTCCCTTTGCCGCGATAAGCAAAAAGGGACCAAAAGAGACCAAAACTGGAACTTGGGTCCAAAGCCGCCAGAAAGTGCCAGAAGCGGAGAAGGTGGTGAGAAATCCTTCCTTTGAGTTCTCGGAGTGATATTCAAGGAGTTTCAGTGGTTTGAGACGAGTTTCGCACGTCTTCCTTTGCCGGTAAGTAAAAGGGACCAAAAGAAACCAAAACTAGATCTTGGGTCCAAAGGTGCCAGAAAGTGACAGAAGGGGAGATGGTGGCGAGAAATCCTTCCTTTGAGTTCTAGGAGTGATATTCAAGGAGTTTCAGTGGCTTGAGACGAGTTTCGCAAGTCTCCCTTTGCCAGTAGGCAAAACGGGACCAAAAGAGACCAAAACTGGAACTTGGGTCCAAAGCCACCAGAAAGTGCCAGAAGGGGAGAAGGTGGTGAGAAATCCTTCCTTTGAGTTCTAGGAGTGATATTCAAGGAGTTTCAGTGGCTTGAGACGAGTTTCGCACGTCTTCCTTTGCCGGTAAGCAAAAAGGAGCAAAAGAGACCAAAACTAGATCTTGGGTCCAAAGGCACCAGAAAGTGCAGAACGTGAGAATGTGGTGGGAAAGCCTTCCTTTGTGTCTTCGAAGTGATATTCAAGGAGTTTCAGTGGCCTGAGACGAGTTTCGCACGACTTCCTTTGCCGGTAAGTAAAAGGGACCAAAAGAGACCAAAACTAAAACTTCGGTCCAAAGGTGCCAGACAGTGACAAAGGGGAGAAGGTGGTGAGAAATCCTTCCTTTGAGTTCTAGGAGTGCTATTCAAGGAGTTTCAGTGGCTTGAGACGAGTTTCGCAAGTCTCCCTTTGCCAGTAAGCAAAAGGGAACCAAAAGAGACCAAAACTGGAACTTGGGTCCTAAGGCACCAGAAAGTGACAGAAGGGGAGAAGGTGGTGAGAAATCCTTCCTTTGAGTTCTAGGAGTGATATTCAAGGAGTTTCAATGGCTTGAGACGAGTTTCGCACGTCTTCCTTTGCCGGTAAGCAAAAGGGAACCAAAAGAGACCAAAACTGGAGCTTGGGTCCGAAGGCACCAGAAAGTGCCAGAACGTGAGAAGGTGGTCGGAAAGCCTTCCTTTGAGTCCTAGGCGTGATATTCAAGGAGTTTCAGTGGCCTGAGACGAGTCTTGCACGACCTCCTTTGCCGGTAAGCAAAAAGGGACCAAAAGAGACCAAAACTAGAACTTGGGTCCAAAGGTGCGAGAAAGTGACAGAAGGGGAGAAGGTGGTGAGAAATCCTTCCTTTGAGCTCTAGGACTGATATTCAAGGAGTTTCAGTGGCTTGAGACGAGTTTCGCACGTCTTCCTTTACCGGTAAGAAAAAGGGACCAAAAGAGACCAAAACTAGAACTTGGGTCCAAAGGCGCCAGAAGTGACAGAAGGGGAGAAGGTGGTGAAAAATCCTTCCTTTGAGTTCTAGGAGTGATATTCAAGGAGTTTCAGTGGCTTGATACGAGTTTCGCAAGTCTCCCTTTGCCAGTAAGCAAAAAGGGACCAAAAGAGACCAAAACTGGAACTTGGGTCCAAAGCCACCAGAAAGTGCCAGAAGGGGAGAAGGTGGTGAGAAATCCTTCCTTTGAGTTCTAGGAGTGATATTCAAGGAGTTTCAGTGGCTTGAGACGAGTTTCGCACGTATTCCTTTGCCGGTAAGCAAAAGGGACCAAAAGAGACCAAAACTAGAACTTGGGTCCAAAGGTGCCAGAAAGTGACAGAAGGGGAGAAGGTGGTGAGAAATCCTTCCTTTGAGTTCTAGGAGTGATATTCAAGGAGTTTCAGTGGCTTGAGACGAGTTTCGCAAGTCTCCCTTTGCCAGTAAGCAAAAACCGACCAAAAGAGACCAAAACTGGAACTTGGGTCCAAAGCCACAAGAAAGTGCCAGAAGGGGAGAAGGTGGTGAGAAATCCTTCCTTTGAGTTCTAGGAGTGATATTCAAGGAGTTTCAGTGGCTTGAGACGAGTTTCGCACGTCTTGCTTTGCCGGTAAGCAAAAGGGACCAAAACTAGATCTTGGGTCCAAAGGTGCCAGAAAGTGACAGAAAAGGAGAAGGTGGTGAGAAATCCTTCCTTTGAGTTCGAGGAGTGATATTCGAGGACATTCAGTAGCTTCCGACGAGTTTCGCACGTTTTCCTTTCTTGGTAAGCAAAAGGGACCAAAACTAGAACTTGGGTCCAAAGGTGCCAGAAAGTGACAGAAGGGGAGAAGGTGGTGGGAAATCCTTCCTTTGATTCCTAGGTGTGATATTCAAAGAGTTTTAGTGGCCTAAGACAAGTTTCGCAAGTCTCTCTTTGCCGGTAAGCAAAAGGGAACCAAAAGAGACCAAAACTGGAACTTGGGTCCAAAGCACCAGAAAGTGCAGAACGTGACAAGGTGGTTGGAAAGCCTTCCTTTGAGTCCTAGGCGTGATATTCAAAGAGTTTTAGTGGCCTGTGACGAGTTTCGCAAGTCTCCCTTTGCCAGGAAGCAAAAAGGGACCAAAGAGACCAAAGCGGAACTTGGGTCCAAAGGCGCCAGAAAGTGCCAGAAGGGGAGAAGGTGGTGAGAAATCCTTTCTTTGAGTTCTAGGAGTGATATTCAAGGAGTTTCAGTGGCTTGAGACGAGTTTCGCAAGTCTCCCTTTGCCAGTAAGCAAAAAGGGACCAAAAGTGACCAAAACTGGAACTTTGGTCGAAAGGCGCGAGAAAGTGCCAGAACGTGAGAATGTGGTGGGAAAGCCTTCCTTTGTGTCTTCGAAGTGATATTCAAGGAGTTTCAGTGGCCTGAGACGAGTTTCGCACGACTTCCTTTACCGGTAAGCAAAAAGGGACCAAAAGACACCAAAACTGGAACTTGGGTCCAAAGGCGCCAGAAAGTGCCAGAAGGGGAGAAGGTGGTGAGAAATCCTTCCTTTGAGTTCTCGGAGCGATATTCAGGGAGTTTCAGTGGCTTGAGACGAGTTTCGCACTTCTTCCTTTGCCGGTAAGCAAAAGGGACAAAAAGAGACCAAAACTAGAACTTGGGTCCAAAGGTGCCAGAAAGTGACAGAAGGGGAGAAGGTGGTGAGAAATCCTTCCTTTGAGTTCTAGGAGTGATATTCAAGGAGTTTCAGTGGCTTGAGATGAGTTTCGCAAGTCTCCCTTTGCCAGTAAGCAAAAACCGACCAAAAGAGACCAAAACTGGAACTTGGGTCCAAAGCCACCAGAAAGTGCCAGAAGGGGAGAAGGTGGTGAGAAATCCTTCCTTTGAGTTCTAGGAGTGATATTCAAGGAGTTTCAGTGGCTTGAGACGAGTTTCGCACGTCTTGCTTTGCCGGTAAGCAAAAGGGACCAAAACTAGATCTTGGGTCCAAAGGTGCCAGAAAGTGCCAGAAAACGAGAAGGTGGTGAGAAATCCTTCCTTTGAGTTCGAGGAGTGATATTCGAGGACATTCAGTAGCTTCCGACGAGTTTCGCACGTCTTCCTTTCTTGGTAAGCAAAAGGGACCAAAACTAGAACTTGGGTCCAAAGGTGCCAGAAAGTGACAGAAGGGGAGAAGGTGGTGGGAAATCCTTCCTTTGATTCCTAGGTGTGATATTCAAAGAGTTTTAGTGGCCTGAGACAAGTTTCGCAAGTCTCTCTTTGCCGGTAAGCAAAAGGGAACCAAAAGAGACCAAAACTGGAACTTGGGTCCAAAGGCACCAGAAAGTGGCAGAACCTGAGAAGGTAGTTGGAAAGCCTTCCTTTGAGTCCTAGGCGTGACATTCAAAGAGTTTTAGTGGCCTGAGACGAGTTTCGCAAGTCTCCCTTTGCCAGTAAGCAAAAAGGGACCAAAAGAGACCAAAACTGGAACTTGGGTCCAAAGCCGCCAGAAAGTGCCAGAAGCGGAGAAGGTGGTGAGAAATCCTTCCTTTGAGTTCTCGGAGTGATATTCAAGGAGTTTCAGTGGTTTGAGACGAGTTTCGCACGTCTTCCTTTGCCGGTAAGTAAAAGGGACCAAAAGAAACCAAAACTAGATCTTGGGTCCAAAGGTGCCAGAAAGTGACAGAAGGGGAGATGGTGGCGAGAAATCCTTCCTTTGAGTTCTAGGAGTGATATTCAAGGAGTTTCAGTGGCTTGAGACGAGTTTCGCAAGTCTCCCTTTGCCAGTAGGCAAAACGGGACCAAAAGAGACCAAAACTGGAACTTGGGTCCAAAGCCACCAGAAAGTGCCAGAAGGGGAGAAGGTGGTGAGAAATCCTTCCTTTGAGTTCTAGGAGTGATATTCAAGGAGTTTCAGTGGCTTGAGACGAGTTTCGCACGTCTTCCTTTGCCGGTAAGCAAAAAGGAGCAAAAGATACCAAAACTAGATCTTGGGTCCAAAGGCACCAGAAAGTGCAGAACGTGAGAATGTGGTGGGAAAGCCTTCCTTTGTGTCTTCGAAGTGATATTCAAGGAGTTTCAGTGGCCTGAGACGAGTTTCGCACGACTTCCTTTACCGGTAAGCAAAAAGGGACCAAAAGAGACCAAAACTAAAACTTCGGTCCAAAGGTGCCAGACAGTGACAAAGGGGAGAAGGTGGTGAGAAATCCTTCCTTTGAGTTCTAGGAGTGCTATTCAAGGAGTTTCAGTGGCTTGAGACGAGTTTCGCAAGTCTCCCTTTGCCAGTAAGCAAAAGGGAACCAAAAGAGACCAAAACTGGAACTTGGGTCCTAAGGCACCAGAAAGTGACAGAAGGGGAGAAGGTGGTGAGAAATCCTTCCTTTGAGTTCTAGGAGTGATATTCAAGGAGTTTCAATGGCTTGAGACGAGTTTCGCACGTCTTCCTTTGCCGGTAAGCAAAAGGGAACCAAAAGAGACCAAAACTGGAGCTTGGGTCCGAAGGCACCAGAAAGTGCCAGAACGTGAGAAGGTGGTCGGAAAGCCTTCCTTTGAGTCCTAGGCGTGATATTCAAGGAGTTTCAGTGGCCTGAGACGAGTCTTGCACGACCTCCCTTGCCGGTAAGCAAAAAGGGACCAAAAGAGACCAAAACTAAAACTTGGGTCCAAAGGTGCCAGAAAGTGACAAAGGGGAGAAGGTGGTGAGAAATCTTTCCTTTGAGTTCTAGGAGTGATATTCAAGGAGTTTCAGTGGCTTGAGACGAGTTTCGCACGACTTCCTTTGCCAGTAAGCAAAAGGGACAAAAAGAGACCAGAACTAGAACTTGGATCCAAAGGTGCCAGAAAGTGACAGAAGGGGAGAAGGTGGTGAGAAATCCTTCCTTGGAGTTCTAGGAGTGATATTCAAGGTGTTTCAGTGGCTTGAGACGAGTTTTACAAGTCTCCCTTTGCCAGTAAGCAAAAAGGGACCAAAAGAGACCAAAACTGGAACTTGGGTCCAAACGCGCCAGAAAGTGCCAGAAGGGAAGAAGGTGGTGAGAAATCCTTCCTTTGAGTTCTAGGAGTGATATTCAAGGAGTTTCAGTGGCTTGAGACGAGTTTCGCACGTCTTCCTTTACCGGTAAGAAAAAGGGACCAAAAGAGACCAAAACTAGAACTTGGGTCCAAAGGCGCCAGAAGTGACAGAAGGGGAGAAGGTGGTGAAAAATCCTTCCTTTGAGTTCTAGGAGTGATATTCAAGGAGTTTCAGTGGCTTGAGATGAGTTTCGCAAGTCCCCCTTTGCCAGTAAGCAAAAAGGGACCAAAAGAGACCAAAACTGGAACTTGGGTCCAAAGCCACCAGAAAGTGCCAGAAGGGGAGAAGGTGGTGAGAAATCCTTCCTTTGAGTTCTAGGAGTGATATTCAAGGAGTTTCAGTGGCTTGAGACGAGTTTCGCACGTCTTCCTTTGCCGGTAGGCAAAAGGGACCAAAAGAGACCAAAACTAGATCTTGGGTCCAAAGGTGTCAGAAAGTGACAGAAGGGGAGAAGGTGGTGAGAAATCCTTCCTAAGAGTTCTAGGAGTGATATTCGAGGAGATTCAGTAACTTCAGACGAGTTTCGCACGTCTTCCTTTCCTGGTAAGCAAAAGGGACCAAAAGAGACCAAAACTAGAACTTGGGTCCAAAGGTGCCAGAAAGTGACAGAAGGGGAGAAGGTGGTGAGAAATCCTTCCTTGGAGTTCTAGGAGTGATATTCAAGGTGTTTCAGTGGCTTGAGACGAGTTTTACAAGTCTCCCTTTGCCAGTAAGCAAAAAGGGACCAAAAGAGACCAAAACTGGAACTTGGGTCCAAAGGCGCCAGAAAGTGCCAGAAGGGAAGAAGGTGGTGAGAAATCCTTCCTTTGAGTTCTAGGAGTGATATTCAAGGAGTTTCAGTGGCTCGAGACGACTTTCGCAAGTCTCCCTTTGCCAGTAAGCAAAAAGGGACCAAAAGAGACCAAAACTGGAACTTGGGTCCAAGGCCGCCAGAAAGTGGCAGAAGGGGAGAAGGTGGTGAGAAATCCTTCCTTTGAGTTCTAGGAGTGATATTCAAGGAGTTTCAGTGGCTTGAGATGAGTTTCGCACGTCTTCCTTTGCCGGTAAGTAAAAGGGACCAAAAGAAACCAAAACTAGATCTTGGGTCCAAAGGTGCCAGAAAGTGAAAGAAGGGGAGATGGTGGTGAGAAATCCTTCCTTTGAGTTCTAGGAGTGATATTCAAGGAGTTTCAGTGGCTCGAGACGAGTTTCGCAAGTCTCCCTTTGCCAGTAAGCAAAAAGGGACCAAAAGAGACCAAAACTGGAACTTGGGTCCAAAGGCGCCAGAAAGTGCCAGAAGGGAAGAAGGTGGTGAAAAATCCTTCCTTTGAGTTCTAGGAGTGATATTCAAGGAGTTTCAGTGGCTTGAGACGAGTTTCGTACGACTTCCTTTGCCGGTAAGCAAAAGGGACCAAAAGAGACCAAAACTAGATCTTGGGTCCAAAGGTGCCAGAAAGTGACAGAAGGGGAGATGGTGGTGAGAAATCCTTCCTTTGAGTTCTAGGAGTGATATTCAAGGAGTTTCAGTGGCTCGAGACGACTTTCGCAAGTCTCCCTTTGCCAGTAAGCAAAAAGGGACCAAAAGAGACCAAAACTGGAACTTGGGTCCAAGGCCGCCAGAAAGTGGCAGAAGGGGAGAAGGTGGTGAGAAATCCTTCCTTTGAGTTCTAGGAGTGATATTCAAGGAGTTTCAGTGGCTTGAGATGAGTTTCGCACGTCTTCCTTTGCCGGTAAGTAAAAGGGACCAAAAGAAACCAAAACTAGATCTTGGGTCCAAAGGTGCCAGAAAGTGAAAGAAGGGGAGATGGTGGTGAGAAATCCTTCCTTTGAGTTCTAGGAGTGATATTCAAGGAGTTTCAGTGGCTCGAGACGAGTTTCGCAAGTCTCCCTTTGCCAGTAAGCAAAAAGGGACCAAAAGAGACCAAAACTGGAACTTGGGTCGAAAGGCGCCAGAAAGTGCCAGAACGTGAGAATGTGGTGGGAAAGCCTTCCTTTGTGTCTTCGAAGTGATATTCAAGGAATTTCAGTGGCCTGAGACGAGTTTTGCACGACTTCCTTTGCCGGTAAGCAAAAAGGGACCAAAAGAGACCAAAATAAAACTTGGGTCCAAAGGTGCCAGAAAGTGACAAAGGGGAGAAGGTGGTGAGAAATCTTTCCTTTGAGTTCTAGGAGTGATATTCAAGGAGTTTCAGTGGCTTGAGACGAGTTTCGCACGTCTTCCTTTGCCGGGACCAAAAGAGACCAAAACTGGAACTTGGGTCCAAAGGCACCAGAAAGTGCCAGAACGTGAGAAGGTGGTGGGACATCCTTCCTTTTAGTCCTAGGCGTGCAAAGAGTTTTAGTGGCCTGAGACGAGTTTCGCAAGTCTCCCTTTGCCAGTAAGCAAAAAGGGACCAAAAGAGACCAAAACTGCAACTTGGGTCCAAAGGCGCCAGAAAGTGCCAGAAGGGGAGAAGGTGGTGAGAAATCCTTCCTTTGAGTTCTAGGAGTGATATTCAAGGAGTTTCAGTGGCTTGAGACGAGTTTCGCACGTCTTCCTTTGCCGGTAAGCAAAATGGACCAAAAAAGACCAAAACTAGATCTTGGGTCCAAAGGTGCCAGAAAGTGACAGAAGGGGAGATGGTGGTAAGAAATCCTTCCTTTGAGTTCTAGGAGTGATATTTAAGGAGTTTCAGTGGCTTGAGACGAGTTTCGCACGTCTTCCTTTGCTGGTATGCAAAAGGGAACCAAAAGAGACCAACACTGGAACTTGGGTCCAAAGGCACCAGAAAGTGCCAGAACGTGAGAAGGTGGTTGGAAAGCCTTCCTTTGAGTCCTAGGCGTGATATTCAAAGAGTTTTAGTGGCCTGAGACAAATTTCGTAAGTCTCCCTTTGCTAGTAAGCAAAAAGGGACCAAAAGAGACCAAAACTGGAACTTGGGTCCAAAGCCACCAGAAAGTGCCAGAAGGGGAGAAGGTGGTGAGAAATCCTTCCTTTGAGTTCTAGGAGTGATATTCAAGGAGTTTCAGTGGCTTGAGACGAGTTTCGCACGTCTTCCTTTGCCGGTAAGCAAAAAGGACCAAAAGAGACCAAAACTAGATCTTGGGTCCAAAGGTGCCATAAAGTGACAGAAGGGGAGAAGGTGGTGAGAAATCCTTCCTTTGAGTTCTAGGAGTGATATTCAAGGAGTTTCAGTGGCTTGAGACGAGTTTCGCACGTCTTCCTTTGTCGGTAAGCAAAAGGGACAAAAAGAGACCAAAACTAGAACTTGGGTCCAAAGGTGCCAGAAAGTGACAGAAGGGGAGAAGGTGGTGAGAAATCCTTCCTTTGAGTTCTAGGAGTGATATTCAAGGTGTTTCAGTGGCTTAAGACGAGTTCCGCAAGTCTCCCTTTGCCAGTAAGCAAAGAGGGACCAAAAGAGACCAAAACTGGAACTTGGGTCCAAAGGCGCCAGAAAGTACCAGAAGGGGAGAAGGTGGTGAGAAATCCTTCCTTTGAGTTCTAGGAGTGATATTCAAGGAGTTTCAGTGGCTTGAGACGAGTTTCGCACGACTTCCTTTGCCGGTAAGCAAAAGGGACAAAAAGAGACCAAAACTAGAACTTGGGTCCAAAGGTGCCAGAAAGTGACAGAAAGGGAGAAGGTGGTGAGAAATCCTTCCTTTGAGTTCTAGGAGTGATATTCAAGGTGTTTCAGTGGCTTAAGACGAGTTTCGCAAGTCTCCCTTTGCCAGTAAGCAAAAAGGGACCAAAAGAGACCAAAAATGGAACTTGGGTCCAAAGGCGCCGAAAGTACCGAGAAGGGAGAAGGTGGTGAGAAATCCTTCCTTTGAGTTCGAGGAGTGATATTCAAGGAGTGTCAGTGGCTTGAGACGAGTTTTGCACGACTTCCTTTGCCGGTAAGCAAAAAGGGACCTAAAGAGACCAAAACTAAAACTTAAGTCCAAAGGCGCCAGAAAGTGACAAAGGGGAGAAGGTGGTGAGAAATCTTTCCTTTGACTTCTAGGAGTGATATTCAAGGAGTTTCAGTGGCTTGAGACGAGTTTCGCACGTCTTCCTTTGCCGGTAAGCAAAAGGGACAAAAAGAGACCAAAACTGGAACTTGGGTCCAAAGGCACCAGAAAGTACCAGAAGGGGAGAAGGTGGTGAGAAATCCTTCCTTTGAGTTCTAGGAGTGATATTCAAGGAGTTTCAGTGGCTTGAGACGAGTTTCCCACGTCTTCCTTTGCCGGTAAGCAAAAGGGACAAAAAGAGACCAAAACTAGAACTTGGGTCGAAAGGCCCCAGAAAGTGCTAGAACGTGAGAATGTGGTGGGAAAGCCTTCCTTTGTGTCTTCTAAGTGATATTCAAGGAGTTTCAGTGGCCTGAGACGAGTTTCGCACGTCTTCCTTTGCCGGTAAGCAAAAGGGAACCAAAAGAGACCAAAACTGGAACTTGGGTCCAAAGGCACCAGAAAGTGCCAGAACGTGAGAAGGTGGTGGGACAGCCTTCCTTTGAGTCCTAGGCGTGATATTCAAAGAGTTTTAGTGGCCTGAGACGAGTTTCGCAAGTCTCCCTTTGCCAGTAAGCAAAAAGGGACCAAAAGAGACCAAAACTGGATCTTGGGTCCAAAGGCGCCAGAAAGTGCCAGAAGGGGAGAAGGTGGTGAGAAATCCTTCCTTTGAGTTCTAGGAGTGATATTCAAGGAGTTTCAGTGGCTTAAGACGAGTTTCGCACGTCTTCCTTTGCCGGTAAGCAAAAGGGACAAAAAGAGACCAAAACTAGAAGTTGGGTCGAAAGGCGCCAGAAAGTGCCAGAACGTGAGAATGTGGTGGCAAAGCCTTCCTTTGTGTCTTCGAAGTGATATTCAAGGAGTTTCAGTTGCCTGAGACGAGTTTTGCACGACTTCCTTTGCCGGTAAGCAAAAAGGGACCAAAAGAGACCAAAACTAAAACTTGGGCCCAAAGGTGCCAGAAAGTGACAAAGGGGAGAAGGTGGTGAGAAATCTTTCCTTTGTGTTCTAGGAGGGATATTCAAGGAGTTTCAGTGGCTTGAGACGAGTTTCGCACGTCTTCCCTTGCCGGTAAACAAAAGGGACAAAAAGAGACCAAAACTAGAACTTGGGTCCAAAGGTGCCAGAAAGTGACAGAAAGGGAGAAGGTGGTGAGAAATCCTTCCTTTGAGTTCTAGGAGTGATATTCAAGGTGTTTCAGTGGCTTAAGATGAGTTTCGCAAGTCTCCCTTTGCCAGTAAGCAAGAAGGGACCAAAAGAGACCAAAACTGGAACTTTGGTCCAAAGGCGCCAAAAAGTACCAGAAGGGGAGAAGGTGGTGAGAAATCTTTCCTTTGAGTTCTAGGAGTGATTTTCAAGGAGTTTCAGTGGCTTGAGACGAGTTTCGCACGACTTCCTTTGCCGGTAAGCAAAAGGGACCAAAAGAGACCAAAACTAGATCTTGGGTCCAAAGGTGCCAGAAAGTGACAGAAGGGGAGATGGTGGTGAGAAATCCATCCTTTGAATTCTAGGAGTGATATTCAAGGAGTTTCAGTGGCTTTAGACGAGTTTCGCATGTCTTCCTTTGTCGGTAAGCAAAAGGGAAGCAAAAGAGACCAAAAGCTGAACTTGGGTCCAAAGGCACCGAAAGTGCCGGAACGTGAGAAGGTGGTGGGACAGCCTTCCTTTGAGTTCTAAGAGTGATATTCAAGGAGTTTCGGTGGCTTGAGACGAGTTTCGCACGTCTTCCTTTGCGGGAACCAAAAGAGACCAAAACTGGAACTTGGGTCCAAAGGCACCAGAAAGTGCCAGAACGTGAGAAGGTGGTGGGACAGCCTTCCTTTTAGTCCTAGGCGTGATATTCAAAGAGTTTTAGTGGCCTGAGACGAGTTTTGCAAGTCTCCCTTTGCCAGTAAGCAAAAAGGGACCAAAAGAGACCAAAACTGCAACTTGGGTCCAAAGGCGCCAGAAAGTGCCAGAAGGGGAGAAGGTGATGAGAACTCCTTCCTTTGAGTTCTAGGAGTGATATTCAAGGAGTTTCAGTAGCTTGAGACGAGTTTCGCACGTCTTCCTTTGCCGGTAAGCAAAAGGGACAACAAGAGACCAAAACTAGAACTTGGGTCGAAAGGAGCCAGAAAGTGCTAGATTGTGAGAATGTGGTGGGAAAGCCTTCCTTTGTGTCTTCGAAGTGATAATCAAGGAGTTTCAGTGGCCTGAGACGAGTTTTGCACGACTTCCTTTGCCGGTAAGCAAAAAGGGACCAAAAGAGACCAAAACTAAAACTTGGGTCCAAAGTGCCAGAAAGTGACAAAGGGGAGAAGGTGGTGAGAAATCTTTCCTTTGAGTTCTAGGAGTGATATTCAAGGAGTTTTAGTGGCTTTAGACGAGTTTCGCAAGTCTCCCTTTGCTAGTAAGCAAAAAGGGACCAAAAGAGACCAAAACTGAAACTTGGGTCGAAAGGCGCCAGAAAGTGCCAGAACGTGAGAATGTGGTGGGAAAGCCATCCTTTGTGTTTTCGAAGTGATATTCAAGGAGTTTCAGTGGCCTGAGGCGAGTTTCGCATGACTTCATTTGCCGGTAAGCACAAAGGGACTAAAAGAGACCAAAACTAAAACTTCGGTCCAAAGGTGCCAGAAAGTGACAAAAGGGAGAAGGTGGTGAGAAATCCTTCCTTTGAGTTCTAGGAGTGATATTCAAGGTGTTTCAGTGGCTTAAGACGAGTTTCGCAAGTCTCCCTTTGCCAGTAAGCAAAAAGGGACCAAAAGAGACCAAAACTGGAACTTGGGTCCAAAGGCGCCAGAAAGTACCAGAAGGGGAGAAGGTGGTGAGAAATCCTTCCTTTGAGTTCTAGGAGTGATATTCAAGGAGTTTCAGTGGCCTGAGACGAGTTTTGCACGACTTCCTTCTTGCAGTAAGCAAAAAGGGACCTAAAGAGACCAAAACTAAAACTTAAGTCCAAAGGCGCCAGAAAGTGACAAAGGGGAGAAGGTGGTGAGAAATCTTTCCTTTGAGTTCTAGGAGTGATATTCAAGGAGTTTCAGTGGCTTGAGACGAGTTTCGCACGTCTTCCTTTGCCGGTAAGCAAAAGGGACAAAAAGAGACCAAAACTGGAACTTGGGTCCAAAGGCACCAGAAAGTACCAGAAGGGGAGAAGGTGATGAGAAATCCTTCCTTTGAGTTCTAGGAGTGATATTCAAGGAGTTTCAGTGGCTTGAGACGAGTTTCCCACGTCTTCCTTTGCCGGTAAGCAAAAGGGACAAAAAGAGACCAAAACTAGAACTTGGGTCGAAAGGCCCCAGAAAGTGCTAGAACGTGAGAATGTGGTGGGAAAGCCTTCCTTTGTGTCTTCGAAGTGATATTCAAGGAGTTTCAGTGGCCTGAGACGAGTTTCGCACGTCTTCCTTTGCCGGTAAGGAAAAGGGAACCAAAAGAGACCAAAACTGGAACTTGGGTCCAAAGGCGCCAGAAAGTGCCAGAAGGGGAGAAGGTGGTGAGAAATCCTTCCTTTGAGTTCTCGGAGTGATATTCAAGGAGTTTCAGTGGCTTGAAACGAGTTTCGCACGTCTTCCTATGCCGGTAAGCAAAAGGGAAAAAAAGAGACCAAAACTAGAACTTGGGTCCAAAGCCGCCAGAAAGTGCCAGAAGGGGAGAAGGTGGTGAGAAATCCTTCCTTTGAGTTCTAGAGTGATATTCAAGGAGTTTCAGTGGCTTGAGACGAGTTTCGCACGTCTTCCTTTGTCGGTAAGGAAAAGGGAACCAAAAGAGACCAAAACTGGAACTTGGGTCCAAAGGCGCCAGAAAGTGCCAGAAGGGGAGAAGGTGGTGAGAAATCCTTCCTTTGAGTTCTCGGAGTGATATTCAAGGAGTTTCAGTGGCTTGAAACGAGTTTCGCACGTCTTCCTATGCCGGTAAGCAAAAGGGAAAAAAAGAGACCAAAACTAGAACTTGGGTCCAAAGCCGCCAGAAAGTGCCAGAAGGGGAGAAGGTGGTGAGAAATCCTTCCTTTGAGTTCTAGAGTGATATTCAAGGAGTTTCAGTGGCTTGAGACGAGTTTCGCACGTCTTCCTTTGCCGGTAAGGAAAAGGGAACCAAAAGAGACCAAAACTAGAACTTGGGTCCAAAGCCGCCAGAAAGTGCCAGAAGGGGAGAAGGTGGTGAGAAATCCTTCCTTTGAGTTCTAGAGTGATATTCAAGGAGTTTCAGTGGCTTGAGACGAGTTTCGCACGTCTTCCTTTGCCGGTAAGCAAAGAGGGACCAAAAGAGACCAAAACTAAAACTTGGGTCCAAAGGTGCCAGAAAGTGACAAAGGGGAAAAGGTGGTGAGAAATCCTTCCTTTGAGTTCTCGGAGCGATATTCAAGGATTTTCAGTGGCTTGAGACGAGTTTCGCACGTCTTCCTTTGCCGGTAAGCAAAAGGGACAAAAAGAGACCAAAACTAGAACTTGGGTCCAAAGGTGCCAGAAAGTGACAGAAGGGGAGAAGGTGGTGAGAAATCCTTCCTTTGAGTTCTAGGAGTGATATTCAAGGAGTTTCAGTGGCTTGAGACGAGTTTCGCAAGTCTCCCTTTGCTAGTAAGCAAAAAGGGACTAAAAGAGACCAAAACTGGAACTTGGGTCCAAAGCCGCCAGAAAGTGCCAGAAGGGGAGAAGGTGGTGAGAAATCCTTCCTTTGAGTTCTAGAGCGATATTCAAGGAGTTTCAGTGGCTTGAGACGAGTTTCGCACGTCTTCCTTTGCCGGTAAGCAAAGAGGGACCAAAAGAGACCAAAACTAAAACTTGGGTCCAAAGGTGCCAGAAAGTGACAAAGGGGAGAAGGTGGTGAGAAATCCTTCCTTTGAGTTCTCGGTGCGATATTCAAGGAGTTTCAGTGGCTTGAGACGAGTTTCACACGTCTTCCTTTGCCGGTAAGCAAAAGGGACAAAAAGAGACCAAAACTAGAACTTGGGTCCAAAGGTGCCAGAAAGTGACAGAAGGGGAGAAGGTGGTGAGAAATCCTTCCTTTGAGTTCTCGGAGCGATATTCAAGGAGTTTCAGTGGCTTGAGACGAGTTTCGCACGTCTTGCTTTGCCGGTAAGCAAAAGGGACCAAAAGAGACCAAAACTAGATCTTGGGTTCAAAGGTGCCAGAAAGTGACAGAAGGGGAGAAGGTGGTGAGAAATCCTTCCTTTCAAGTGATATTCGAGGAGATTCAGTAGCTTCCGACGAGTTTCGCACGTCTTTCTTTCCTGGTAAGCAAAAGGGACCAAAAGAGACCAAAACTAGAACTTGGGTCCAAAGGTGCCAGAAAGTGACAGAAGGGGAGAAGGTGGTGGGAAATCCTTCCTTTGATTCCTAGGTGTGATATTCAAAGAGTTTTAGTGGCCTGAGACAAGTTGCGCAAGTCTCTCTTTGCCGGTAAGTAAAAGGGAACCAAAATAGACCAAAACTGGAACTTGGGTCCAAAGGCACCAGAAAGTGCCAGAACCTGAGAAGGTGGTTGGAAAGCCTTCCTTTGAGTCCTAGGCATGATATTCAAAGAGTTTTAGTGGCCTAAGACGAGTTTCGCAAGTCTCCCTTTGCCAGTAGGCAAAAAGGGACCAAGAGAGACCAAAACTGGAACTTGGGTCCAAAGGCGCCAGAAAGTGCCAGAAGGGGAGAAGGTGGTGAGAAATCCTTCCTTTGAGTTCTCGGAGTGATATTCAAGGAGTTTCAGTGGCTTGAGACGAGTTTCGCACGTCTTCCTTTGCCGGTAAGTAAAAGGGACCAAAAGAAACCAAAACTAGAACTTGCGTCCTAAGGTGCCAGAAAGTGACAGAAGGGGAGATGGTGGTGAGAAATCCTTCCTTTGAGTTCTAGGAGTGATATTCAAGGAGTTTCAGTGGCTTGAGACGAGTGTCGCAAGTCTCCCTTTGCCAGTAAGCAAAACGTGACCAAAAGAGACCAAAACTGCAACTTGGGTCCAAAGCCACCAGAAAGTGCCAGAAGGGGAGAAGGTGGTGAGAAATCCTTCCTTTGAGTTTTAGGAGTGATATTCAAGGAGTTTCAGTGGCTTGAGATGAGTTTCGCACGTCTTCCTTTGCCGGTAAGCAAAATAGACCAAAAGAGACCAAAACTAGAACTTGGGTACAAAGGTGCCAGAAAGTGACAGAAGGGGAGAAGGTGGTGAGAAATCCTTCCTTTGAGTTCTAGGAGTGATATTCAAGGAGTTTCAGTGGCTTGAGACGAGTTTCGCACGTTTTCCTTTGCCGGTAAGCAAAAGGGACCAAAAGAGACCAAAACTAGAACTTGGGTCCAAAGGTGCCAGAAAGTGACAGAAGGGGTGAAGGTGGTGAGAAATCCTTCCTTTGAGTTCTAGGAGTGATATTCAAGGAGTTTCAGTGGCTTGAAACGAGTTTCGCACGTCTTCCTTTGCCGGTAAGCAAAAGGGAACCAAAAGAGACCAAAACTGGAACTTGGGTCCAAAGGCACCAGAAAGTGCCAGAACGTGAGAAGGTGGTGGGAAAGCCTTCCTTTGAGTCCTAGGCGTGATATTCAAAGAGTTTTAGTGGCCTGAGACGAGTTTAGCAAGTCTCGCTTTGTCGGTAAGCAAAAGGGAACCAAAAGAGACCAAAACTGGAACTTGGGTCCAAAGCACGAGAAAGTGCAGAACGTGACAAGGTGGTTGGAAAGCCTTCCTTTGAGTCCTAGGCGTGATATTCAAAGAGTTTTAGTGGCCTGTGACAAGTTTCGCAAGTCTCCCTTTGCCAGGAAGCAAAAAGGGACCAAAAGAGACCAAAACTGGAACTTGGGTCCAAAGGCGCCAGAAAGTGCCAGAAGGGGAGAAGGTGGTGAGAAATCCTTTCTTTGAGTTCTAGGAGTGATATTCAAGGAGTTTCAGTGGCTTGAGACGAGTTTCGCAAGTCTCCCTTTGCCACTAAGCAAAAAGGGACCAAAAGAGACCAAAACTGGAACTTGGGTCGAAAGGCGCGAGAAAGTGCCAGAACGTGAGAATGTGGTAGGAAAGCCTTCCTTTGTGTCTTCGAAGTGATATTCAAGGAGTTTCAGTGGCCTGAGACGAGTTTCGCACGACTTCCTTTACCGGTAAGCAAAAAGGGACCAAAAGACACCAAAACTGGAACTTGGGTCCAAAGGCGCCAGAAAGTGCCAGAAGGGGAGAAGGTGGTGAGAAATCCTTCCTTTGAGTTCTCGGAGCGATATTCAAGGAGTTTCAGTGGCTTGAGACGAGTTTCGCACGTCTTCCTTTGCCGGTAAGCAAAAGGGACAAAAAGAGACCAAAACTAGAACTTGGGTCCAAAGGTGCCAGAAAGTGACAGAAGGGGAGAAGGTGGTGAGAAATCCTTCCTTTGAGTTCTAGGAGTGATATTCAAGGAGTTTCAGTGGCTTGAGACGAGTTTCGCAAGTCTCCCTTTGCCAGTAAGCAAAAACCGACCAAAAGAGACCAAAACTGGAACTTGGGTCCAAAGCCACCAGAAAGTGCCAGAAGGGGAGAAGGTGGTGAGAAATCCTTCCTTTGAGTTCTAGGAGTGATATTCAAGGAGTTTCAGTGGCTTGAGACGAGTTTCGCACGTCTTGCTTTGCCGGTAAGCAAAAGGGACCAAAACTATATCTTGGGTCCAAAGGTGCCAGAAAGTGACAGAAAAGGAGAAGGTGGTGAGAAATCCTTCCTTTGAGTTCGAGGAGTGATATTCGAGGACATTCAGTAGCTTCCGACGAGTTTCGCACGTCTTCCTTTCTTGGTAAGCAAAAGGGACCAAAACTAGAACTTGGGTCCAAAGGTGCCAGAAAGTGACAGAAGGGGAGAAGGTGGTGGGAAATCCTTCCTTTGATTCCTAGGTGTGATATTCAAAGAGTTTTAGTGGCCTAAGACAAGTTTCGCAAGTCTCTCTTTCTTAGGTAAGCAAAAGGGAACCAAAAGAGACCAAAACTGGAACTTGGGTCCAAAGCACCAGAAAGTGCAGAACGTGACAAGGTGGTTGGAAAGCCTTCCTTTGAGTCCTAGGCGTGATATTCAAAGAGTTTTAGTGGCCTGTGACGAGTTTCGCAAGTCTCCCTTTGCCAGGAAGCAAAAAGGGACCAAAAGAGACCAAACTGGAACTTGGGTCCAAAGGCGCCAGAAAGTGCCAGAAGGGGAGAAGGTGGTGAGAAATCCTTTCTTTGAGTTCTAGGAGTGATATTCAAGGAGTTTCAGTGGCTTGAGACGAGTTTCGCAAGTCTCCCTTTGCCAGTAAGCAAAAAGGGACCAAAAGTGACCAAAACTGGAACTTTGGTCGAAAGGCGTGAGAAAGTGCCAGAACGTGAGAATGTGGTGGGAAAGCCTTCCTTTGTGTCTTCGAAGTGATATTCAAGGAGTTTCAGTGGCCTGAGACGAGTTTCGCACGACTTCCTTTACCGGTAAGCAAAAAGGGACCAAAAGACACCAAAACTGGAACTTGGGTCCAAAGGCGCCAGAAAGTGCCAGAAGGGGAGAAGGTGGTGAGAAATCCTTCCTTTGAGTTCTCGGAGCGATATTCAGGGAGTTTCAGTGGCTTGAGATGAGTTTCGCACTTCTTCCTTTGCCGGTAAGCAAAAGGGACAAAAAGAGACCAAAACTAGAACTTGGGTCCAAAGGTGCCAGAAAGTGACAGAAGGGGAGAAGGTGGTGAGAAATCCTTCCTTTGAGTTCTAGGAGTGATATTCAAGGAGTTTCAGTGGCTTGAGATGAGTTTCGCAAGTCTCCCTTTGCCAGTAAGCAAAAACCGACCAAAAGAGACCAAAACTGGAACTTGGGTCCAAAGCCACCAGAAAGTGCCAGAAGGGGAGAAGGTGGTGAGAAATCCTTCCTTTGAGTTCTAGGAGTAATATTCAAGGAGTTTCAGTGGCTTGAGACGAGTTTCGCACGTCTTGCTTTGCCGGTAAGCAAAAGGGACCAAAACTAGATCTTGGGTCCAAAGGTGCCAGAAAGTGACAGAAAAGGAGAAGGTGGTGAGAAATCCTTCCTTTGAGTTCGAGGAGTGATATTCGAGGACATTCAGTAGCTTCCGACGAGTTTCGCACGTCTTCCTTTCTTGGTAAGCAAAAGGGACCAAAACTAGAACTTGGGTCCAAAGGTGCCAGAAAGTGACAGAAGGGGAGAAGGTGGTGGGAAATCCTTCCTTTGATTCCTAGGTGTGATATTCAAAGAGTTTTAGTGGCCTGAGACAAGTTTCGCAAGTCTCTCTTTGCCGGTAAGCAAAAGGGAACCAAAAGAGACCAAAATTGGAACTTGGGTCCAAAGGCACCAGAAAGTGGCAGAACCTGAGAAGGTAGTTGGAAAGCCTTCCTTTGAGTCCTAGGCGTGACATTCAAAGAGTTTTAGTGGCCTGAGACGAGTTTCGCAAGTCTCCCTTTGCCAGTAAGCAAAAAGGGACCAAAAGAGACCAAAACTGGAACTTGGGTCCAAAGCCGCCAGAAAGTGCCAGAAGCGGAGAAGGTGGTGAGAAATCCTTCCTTTGAGTTCTCGGAGTGATATTCAAGGAGTTTCAGTGGTTTGAGACGAGTTTCGCACGTCTTCCTTTGCCGGTAAGTAAAAGGGACCAAAAGAAACCAAAACTAGATCTTGGGTCCAAAGGTGCCAGAAAGTGACAGAAGGGGAGATGGTGGCGAGAAATCCTTCCTTTGAGTTCTAGGAGTGATATTCAAGGAGTTTCAGTGGCTTGAGACGAGTTTCGCAAGTCTCCCTTTGCCAGTAGGCAAAACGGGACCAAAAGAGACCAAAACTGGAACTTGGGTCCAAAGCCACAAGAAAGTGCCAGAAGGGGAGAAGGTGGTGAGAAATCCTTCCTTTGAGTTCTAGGAGTGATATTCAAGGAGTTTCAGTGGCTTGAGACGAGTTTCGCACGTCTTCCTTTGCCGGTAAGCAAAAAGGAGCAAAAGAGACCAAAACTAGATCTTGGGTCCAAAGGCACCAGAAAGTGCAGAACGTGAGAATGTGGTGGGAAAGCCTTCCTTTGTGTCTTCGAAGTGATATTCAAGGAGTTTCAGTGGCCTGAGACGAGTTTCGCACGACTTCCTTTACCGGTAAGCAAAAAGGGACCAAAAGAGACCAAAACTAAAACTTCGGTCCAAAGGTGCCAGACAGTGACAAAGGGGAGAAGGTGGTGAGAAATCCTTCCTTTGAGTTCTAGGAGTGCTATTCAAGGAGTTTCAGTGGCTTGAGACGAGTTTCGCAAGTCTCCCTTTGCCAGTAAGCAAAAGGGAACCAAAAGAGACCAAAACTGGAACTTGGGTCCTAAGGCACCAGAAAGTGACAGAAGGGGAGAAGGTGGTGAGAAATCCTTCCTTTGAGTTCTAGGAGTGATATTCAAGGAGTTTCAATGGCTTGAGACGAGTTTCGCACGTCTTCCTTTGCCGGTAAGCAAAAGGGAACCAAAAGAGACCAAAACTGGAGCTTGGGTCCGAAGGCACCAGAAAGTGCCAGAACGTGAGAAGGTGGTCGGAAAGCCTTCCTTTGAGTCCTAGGCGTGATATTCAAGGAGTTTCAGTGGCCTGAGACGAGTCTTGCACGACCTCCTTTGCCGGTAAGCAAAAAGGGACCAAAAGAGACCAAAACTAGAACTTGGGTCCAAAGGTGCGAGAAAGTGACAGAAGGGGAGAAGGTGGTGAGAAATCCTTCCTTTGAGCTCTAGGACTGATATTCAAGGAGTTTCAGTGGCTTGAGACGAGTTTCGCACGTCTTCCTTTACCGGTAAGAAAAAGGGACCAAAAGAGACCAAAACTAGAACTTGGGTCCAAAGGCGCCAGAAGTGACAGAAGGGGAGAAGGTGGTGAAAAATCCTTCCTTTGAGTTCTAGGAGTGATATTCAAGGAGTTTCAGTGGCTTGATACGAGTTTCGCAAGTCTCCCTTTGCCAGTAAGCAAAAAGGGACCAAAAGAGACCAAAACTGGAACTTGGGTCCAAAGCCACCAGAAAGTGCCAGAAGGGGAGAAGGTGGTGAGAAATCCTTCCTTTGAGTTCTAGGAGTGATATTCAAGGAGTTTCAGTGGCTTGAGACGAGTTTCGCACGTATTCCTTTGCCGGTAAGCAAAAGGGACCAAAAGAGACCAAAACTAGAACTTGGGTCCAAAGGTGCCAGAAAGTGACAGAAGGGGAGAAGGTGGTGAGAAATCCTTCCTTTGAGTTCTAGGAGTGATATTCAAGGAGTTTCAGTGGCTTGAGACGAGTTTCGCAAGTCTCCCTTTGCCAGTAAGCAAAAACCGACCAAAAGAGACCAAAACTGGAACTTGGGTCCAAAGCCACAAGAAAGTGCCAGAAGGGGAGAAGGTGGTGAGAAATCCTTCCTTTGAGTTCTAGGAGTGATATTCAAGGAGTTTCAGTGGCTTGAGACGAGTTTCGCACGTCTTGCTTTGCCGGTAAGCAAAAGGGACCAAAACTAGATCTTGGGTCCAAAGGTGCCAGAAAGTGACAGAAAAGGAGAAGGTGGTGAGAAATCCTTCCGTTGAGTTCGAGGACTGATATTCGAGGACATTCAGTAGCTTCCGACGAGTTTCGCACGTCTTCCTTTCTTGGTAAGCAAAAGGGACCAAAACTAGAACTTGGGTCCAAAGGTGCCAGAAAGTGACAGAAGGGGAGAAGGTGGTGGGAAATCCCTCCTTTGATTCCTAGGTGTGATATTCAAAGAGTTTTAGTGGCCTAAGACAAGTTTCGCAAGTCTCTCTTTGCCGGTAAGCAAAAGGGAACCAAAAGAGACCAAAACTGGAACTTGGGTCCAAAGCACCAGAAAGTGCAGAACGTGACAAGGTGGTTGGAAAGCCTTCCTTTGAGTCCTAGGCGTGATATTCAAAGAGTTTTAGTGGCCTGTGACGAGTTTCGCAAGTCTCCCTTTGCCAGGAAGCAAAAAGGGACCAAAAGAGACCAAAACTGGAACTTGGGTCCAAAGGCGCCGAGAAAGTGCCGAAGGGGAGAAGGTGGTGAGAAATCCTTTCTTTGAGTTCTAGGAGTGATATTCAAGGAGTTTCAGTGGCTTGAGACGAGTCTCGCACGACTTCCTTTAACCCTAAGCAAAAAGGGACCAAAAGAGACCAAAACTGGAACTTGGGTCCAAAGCACCAGAAAGTGCAGAACGTGACAAGGTGGTTGGAAAGCCTTCCTTTGAGTCCTAGGCGTGATATTCAAAGAGTTTTAGTGGCCTGTGACGAGTTTCGCAAGTCTCCCTTTGCCAGGAAGCAAAAAGGGACCAAAAGAGACCAAAGCTGAACTTGGGTCCAAAGGCGCCAGAAAGTGCCAGAAGGGGAGAAGGTGGTGAGAAATCCTTTCTTTGAGTTCTAGGAGTGATATTCAAGGAGTTTCAGTGGCTTGAGACGAGTTTCGCAAGTCTCCCTTTGCCAGTAAGCAAAAAGGGACCAAAAGTGACCAAAACTGGAACTTTGGTCGAAAGGCGCGAGAAAGTGCCAGAACGTGAGAATGTGGTGGGAAAGCCTTCCTTTGTGTCTTCGAAGTGATATTCAAGGAGTTTCAGTGGCCTGAGACGAGTTTCGCACGACTTCCTTTACCGGTAAGCAAAAAGGGACCAAAAGACACCAAAGCTGAACTTGGGTCCAAAGGCGCCAGAAAGTGCCAGAAGGGGAGAAGGTGGTGAGAAATCCTTCCTTTGAGTTCTCGGAGCGATATTCAGGGAGTTTCAGTGGCTTGAGACGAGTTTCGCACTTCTTCCTTTGCCGGTAAGCAAAAGGGACAAAAAGAGACCAAAACTAGAACTTGGGTCCAAAGGTGCCAGAAAGTGACAGAAGGGGAGAAGGTGGTGAGAAATCCTTCCTTTGAGTTCTAGGAGTGATATTCAAGGAGTTTCAGTGGCTTGAGATGAGTTTCGCAAGTCTCCCTTTGCCAGTAAGCAAAAACCGACCAAAAGAGACCAAAAGCTGAACTTGGGTCCAAAGCCACCAGAAAGTGCCAGAAGGGGAGAAGGTGGTGAGAAATCCTTCCTTTGAGTTCTAGGAGTAATATTCAAGGAGTTTCAGTGGCTTGAGAAGAGTTTCGCACATCTTGCTTTGCCGGTAAGCAAAAGGGACCAAAACTAGATCTTGGGTCCAAAGGTGCCAGAAAGTGACAGAAAAGGAGAAGGTGGTGAGAAATCCTTCCTTTGAGTTCGAGGAGTGATATTCGAGGACATTCAGTAGCTTCCGACGAGTTTCGCACGTCTTCCTTTCTTGGTAAGCAAAAGGGACCAAAACTAGAACTTGGGTCCAAAGGTGCCAGAAAGTGACAGAAGGGGAGAAGGTGGTGGGAAATCCTTCCTTTGATTCCTAGGTGTGATATTCAAAGAGTTTTAGTGGCCTGAGACAAGTTTCGCAAGTCTCTCTTTGCCGGTAAGCAAAAGGGAACCAAAAGAGACCAAAATTGGAACTTGGGTCCAAAGGCACCAGAAAGTGGCAGAACCTGAGAAGGTAGTTGGAAAGCCTTCCTTTGAGTCCTAGGCGTGACATTCAAAGAGTTTTAGTGGCCTGAGACGAGTTTCGCAAGTCTCCCTTTGCCAGTAAGCAAAAAGGGACCAAAAGAGACCAAAACTGGAACTTGGGTCCAAAGCCGCCAGAAAGTGCCAGAAGCGGAGAAGGTGGTGAGAAATCCTTCCTTTGAGTTCTCGGAGTGATATTCAAGGAGTTTCAGTGGTTTGAGACGAGTTTCACACGTCTTCCTTTGCCGGTAAGTAAAAGGGACCAAAAGAAACCAAAACTAGATCTTGGGTCCAAAGGTGCCAGAAAGTGACAGAAGGGGAGATGGTGGCGAGAAATCCTTCCTTTGAGTTCTAGGAGTGATATTCAAGGAGTTTCAGTGGCTTGAGACGAGTTTCGCAAGTCTCCCTTTGTCAGTAGGCAAAACGGGACCAAAAGAGACCAAAAGCTGGAACTTGGGTCCAAAGCCACCAGAAAGTGCCAGAAGGGGAGAAGGTGGTGAGAAATCCTTCCTTTGAGTTCTAGGAGTGATATTCAAGGAGTTTCAGTGGCTTGAGACGAGTTTCGCACGTCTTCCTTTGCCGGTAAGCAAAAAGGAGCAAAAGAGACCAAAACTAGATCTTGGGTCCAAAGGCACCAGAAAGTGCAGAACGTGAGAATGTGGTGGGAAAGCCTTCCTTTGTGTCTTCGAAGTGATATTCAAGGAGTTTCAGTGGCCTGAGACGAGTTTCGCACGACTTCCTTTACCGGTAAGCAAAAAGGGACCAAAAGAGACCAAAACTAAAACTTCGGTCCAAAGGTGCCAGACAGTGACAAAGGGGAGAAGGTGGTGAGAAATCCTTCCTTTGAGTTCTAGGAGTGCTATTCAAGGAGTTTCAGTGGCTTGAGACGAGTTTCGCAAGTCTCCCTTTGCCAGTAAGCAAAAGGGAACCAAAAGAGACCAAAACTGGAACTTGGGTCCTAAGGCACCAGAAAGTGACAGAAGGGGAGAAGGTGGTGAGAAATCCTTCCTTTGAGTTCTAGGAGTGATATTCAAGGAGTTTCAATGGCTTGAGACGAGTTTCGCACGTCTTCCTTTCTTGGTAAGCAAAAGGGACCAAAACTAGAACTTGGGTCCAAAGGTGCCAGAAAGTGACAGAAGGGGAGAAGGTGGTGGGAAATCCTTCCTTTGATTCCTAGGTGTGATATTCAAAGAGTTTTAGTGGCCTAAGACAAGTTTCGCAAGTCTCTCTTTGCCGGTAAGCAAAAGGGAACCAAAAGAGACCAAAACTGGAACTTGGGTCCAAAGCACCAGAAAGTGCAGAACGTGACAAGGTGGTTGGAAAGCCTTCCTTTGAGTCCTAGGCGTGATATTCAAAGAGTTTTAGTGGCCTGTGACGAGTTTCGCAAGTCTCCCTTTGCCAGTAAGCAAAAAGGGACCAAAAGAGACCAAAACTGGAACTTGGGTCCAAAGGCGCCAGAAAGTGCCAGAAGGGGAGAAGGTGGTGAGAAATCCTTTCTTTGAGTTCTAGGAGTGATATTCAAGGAGTTTCAGTGGCTTGAGACGAGTTTCGCACGACTTCCTTTACCGGTAAGCAAAAAGGGACCAAAAGAGACCAAAACTGGAACTTGGGTCCAAAGCACCAGAAAGTGCAGAACGTGACAAGGTGGTTGGAAAGCCTTCCTTTGAGTCCTAGGCGTGATATTCAAAGAGTTTTAGTGGCCTGTGACGAGTTTCGCAAGTCTCCCTTTGCCAGGAAGCAAAAAGGGACCAAAAGAGACCAAAACTGGAACTTGGGTCCAAAGGCGCCAGAAAGTGCCAGAAGGGGAGAAGGTGGTGAGAAATCCTTTCTTTGAGTTCTAGGAGTGATATTCAAGGAGTTTCAGTGGCTTGAGACGAGTTTCGCAAGTCTCCCTTTGCCAGTAAGCAAAAAGGGACCAAAAGTGACCAAAACTGGAACTTTGGTCGAAAGGCGCGAGAAAGTGCCAGAACGTGAGAATGTGGTGGGAAAGCCTTCCTTTGTGTCTTCGAAGTGATATTCAAGGAGTTTCAGTGGCCTGAGACGAGTTTCGCACGACTTCCTTTACCGGTAAGCAAAAAGGGACCAAAAGACACCAAAACTGGAACTTGGGTCCAAAGGCGACGGAAAGTGCCAAAAGGGGAGAAGGTGGTGAGAAATCCTTCCTTTGAGTTCTCGGAGCGATATTCAGGGAGTTTCAGTGGCTTGAGACGAGTTTCGCACTTCTTCCTTTGCCGGTAAGCAAAAGGGACAAAAAGAGACCAAAACTAGAACTTGGGTCCAAAGGTGCCAGAAAGTGACAGAAGGGGAGAAGGTGGTGAGAAATCCTTCCTTTGAGTTCTAGGAGTGATATTCAAGGAGTTTCAGTGGCTTGAGAGGAGTTTCGCAAGTCTCCCTTTGCCAGTAAGCAAAAACCGACCAAAAGAGACCAAAACTGGAACTTGGGTCCAAAGCCACCAGAAAGTGCCAGAAGGGGAGAAGGTGGTGAGAAATCCTTCCTTTGAGTTCTAGGAGTAATATTCAAGGAGTTTCAGTGGCTTGAGAAGAGTTTCGCACATCTTGCTTTGCCGGTAAGCAAAAGGGACCAAAACTAGATCTTGGGTCCAAAGGTGCCAGAAAGTGACAGAAAAGGAGAAGGTGGTGAGAAATCCTTCCTTTGAGTTCGAGGAGTGATATTCGAGGACATTCAGTAGCTTCCGACGAGTTTCGCACGTCTTCCTTTCTTGGTAAGCAAAAGGGACCAAAACTAGAACTTGGGTCCAAAGGTGCCAGAAAGTGACAGAAGGGGAGAAGGTGGTGGGAAATCCTTCCTTTGATTCCTAGGTGTGATATTCAAAGAGTTTTAGTGGCAGAGACAAGTTTCGCAAGTCTCTCTTTGCCGGTAAGCAAAAGGGAACCAAAAGAGACCAAAATTGGAACTTGGGTCCAAAGGCACCAGAAAGTGGCAGAACCTGAGAAGGTAGTTGGAAAGCCTTCCTTTGAGTCCTAGGCGTGACATTCAAAGAGTTTTAGTGGCCTGAGACGAGTTTCGCAAGTCTCCCTTTGCCAGTAAGCAAAAAGGGACCAAAAGAGACCAAAACTGGAACTTGGGTCCAAAGCCGCCAGAAAGTGCCAGAAGCGGAGAAGGTGGTGAGAAATCCTTCCTTTGAGTTCTCGGAGTGATATTCAAGGAGTTTCAGTGGTTTGAGACGAGTTTCACACGTCTTCCTTTGCCGGTAAGTAAAAGGGACCAAAAGAAACCAAAACTAGATCTTGGGTCCAAAGGTGCCAGAAAGTGACAGAAGGGGAGATGGTGGCGAGAAATCCTTCCTTTGAGTTCTAGGAGTGATATTCAAGGAGTTTCAGTGGCTTGAGACGAGTTTCGCAAGTCTCCCTTTGCCAGTAGGCAAAACGGGACCAAAAGAGACCAAAACTGGAACTTGGGTCCAAAGCCACCAGAAAGTGCCAGAAGGGGAGAAGGTGGTGAGAAATCCTTCCTTTGAGTTCTAGGAGTGATATTCAAGGAGTTTCAGTGGCTTGAGACGAGTTTCGCACGTCTTCCTTTGCCGGTAAGCAAAAAGGAGCAAAAGAGACCAAAACTAGATCTTGGGTCCAAAGGCACCAGAAAGTGCAGAACGTGAGAATGTGGTGGGAAAGCCTTCCTTTGTGTCTTCGAAGTGATATTCAAGGAGTTTCAGTGGCCTGAGACGAGTTTCGCACGACTTCCTTTACCGGTAAGCAAAAAGGGACCAAAAGAGACCAAAACTAAAACTTCGGTCCAAAGGTGCCAGACAGTGACAAAGGGGAGAAGGTGGTGAGAAATCCTTCCTTTGAGTTCTAGGAGTGCTATTCAAGGAGTTTCAGTGGCTTGAGACGAGTTTCGCAAGTCTCCCTTTGCCAGTAAGCAAAAGGGAACCAAAAGAGACCAAAACTGGAACTTGGGTCCTAAGGCACCAGAAAGTGACAGAAGGGGAGAAGGTGGTGAGAAATCCTTCCTTTGAGTTCTAGGAGTGATATTCAAGGAGTTTCAATGGCTTGAGACGAGTTTCGCACGTCTTCCTTTGCCGGTAAGCAAAAGGGAACCAAAAGAGACCAAAACTGGAGCTTGGGTCCGAAGGCACCAGAAAGTGCCAGAACGTGAGAAGGTGGTCGGAAAGCCTTCCTTTGAGTCCTAGGCGTGATATTCAAGGAGTTTCAGTGGCTTGAGACGAGTTTCGCACGTCTTCCTTTACCGGTAAGAAAAAGGGACCAAAAGAGACCAAAACTAGAACTTGGGTCCAAAGGCGCCAGAAGTGACAGAAGGGGAGAAGGTGGTGAAAAATCCTTCCTTTGAGTTCTAGGAGTGATATTCAAGGAGTTTCAGTGGCTTGATACGAGTTTCGCAAGTCTCCTTTTGCCAGTAAGCAAAAAGGGACCAAAAGAGACCAAAACTGGAACTTGGGTCCAAAGCCACCAGAAAGTGCCAGAAGGGGAGAAGGTGGTGAGAAATCCTTCCTTTGAGTTCTAGGAGTGATATTCAAGGAGTTTCAGTGGCTTGAGACGAGTTTCGCACGTATTCCTTTGCCGGTAAGCAAAAGGGACCAAAACTGGAAAAAACAAGTACTTGGGTCCACTGGTGCCAGAAAGGGGGAGAAGGGGAGAAGGTGGTGAGAAATCCTTCCTTGGAGTTCTAGGAGTGATATTCAAGGAGTTTCAGTGGCTTGAGACGAGTTTCGCAAGTCTCCCTTTGCCGCAAGCAAAAACCGACCAAAAGAGACCAAAACTGGAACTTGGGTCCAAAGCCACAAGAAAGTGCCAGAAGGGGAGAAGGTGGTGAGAAATCCTTCCTTTGAGTTCTAGGAGTGATATTCAAGGAGTTTCAGTGGCTTGAGACGAGTTTCGCACGTCTTGCTTTGCCGGTAAGCAAAAGGGACCAAAACTAGATCTTAGGTCCAAAGGTGCCAGAAAGTGACAGAAAAGGAGAAGGTGGTGAGAAATCCTTCCTTTGAGTTCGAGGAGTGATATTCGAGGACATTCAGTAGCTTCCGACGAGTTTCGCACGTCTTCCTTTCTTGGTAAGCAAAAGGGACCAAAACTAGAACTTGGGTCCAAAGGTGCCAGAAAGTGACAGAAGGGGAGAAGGTGGTGGGAAATCCTTCCTTTGATTCCTAGGTGTGATATTCAAAGAGTTTTAGTGGCCTAAGACAAGTTTCGCAAGTCTCTCTTTGCCGGTAAGCAAAAGGGAACCAAAAGAGACCAAAACTGGAACTTGGGTCCAAAGCACCAGAAAGTGCAGAACGTGACAAGGTGGTTGGAAAGCCTTCCTTTGAGTCCTAGGCGTGATATTCAAAGAGTTTTAGTGGCCTGTGACGAGTTTCGCAAGTCTCCCTTTGCCAGGAAGCAAAAAGGGACCAAAAGAGACCAAAACTGGAACTTGGGTCCAAAGGCGCCAGAAAGTGCCAGAAGGGGAGAAGGTGGTGAGAAATCCTTTCTTTGAGTTCTAGGAGTGATATTCAAGGAGTTTCAGTGGCTTGAGACGAGTTTCGCAAGTCTCCCTTTGCCAGTAAGCAAAAAGGGACCAAAAGTGACCAAAACTGGAACTTTGGTCGAAAGGCGCGAGAAAGTGCCAGAACGTGAGAATGTGGTGGGAAAGCCTTCCTTTGTGTCTTCGAAGTGATATTCAAGGAGTTTCAGTGGCCTGAGACGAGTTTCGCACGACTTCCTTTACCGGTAAGCAAAAAGGGACCAAAAGACACCAAAACTGGAACTTGGGTCCAAAGGCGCCAGAAAGTGCCAGAAGGGGAGAAGGTGGTGAGAAATCCTTCCTTTGAGTTCTCGGAGCGATATTCAGGGAGTTTCAGTGGCTTGAGACGAGTTTCGCACTTCTTCCTTTGCCGGTAAGCAAAAGGGACAAAAAGAGACCAAAACTAGAACTTGGGTCCAAAGGTGCCAGAAAGTGACAGAAGGGGAGAAGGTGGTGAGAAATCCTTCCTTTGAGTTCTAGGAGTGATATTCAAGGAGTTTCAGTGGCTTGAGATGAGTTTCGCAAGTCTCCCTTTGCCAGTAAGCAAAAACCGACCAAAAGAGACCAAAACTGGAACTTGGGTCCAAAGCCACCAGAAAGTGCCAGAAGGGGAGAAGGTGGTGAGAAATCCTTCCTTTGAGTTCTAGGAGTGATATTCAAGGAGTTTCAGTGGCTTGAGACGAGTTTCGCACGTCTTGCTTTGCCGGTAAGCAAAAGGGACCAAAACTAGATCTTGGGTCCAAAGGTGCCAGAAAGTGACAGAAAAGGAGAAGGTGGTGAGAAATCCTTCCTTTGAGTTCGAGGAGTGATATTCGAGGACATTCAGTAGCTTCCGACGAGTTTCGCACGTCTTCCTTTCTTGGTAAGCAAAAGGGACCAAAACTAGAACTTGGGTCCAAAGGTGCCAGAAAGTGACAGAAGGGGAGAAGGTGGTGGGAAATCCTTCCTTTGATTCCTAGGTGTGATATTCAAAGAGTTTTAGTGGCCTGAGACAAGTTTCGCAAGTCTCTCTTTGCCGGTAAGCAAAAGGGAACCAAAAGAGACCAAAACTGGAACTTGGGTCCAAAGGCACCAGAAAGTGGCAGAAGCGGAGAAGGTGGTGAGAAATCCTTCCTTTGAGTTCTCGGAGTGATATTCAAGGAGTTTCAGTGGTTTGAGACGAGTTTCGCACGTCTTCCTTTGCCGGTAAGTAAAAGGGACCAAAAGAAACCAAAACTAGATCTTGGGTCCAAAGGTGCCAGAAAGTGACAGAAGGGGAGATGGTGGCGAGAAATCCTTCCTTTGAGTTCTAGGAGTGATATTCAAGGAGTTTCAGTGGCTTGAGACGAGTTTCGCAAGTCTCCCTTTGCCAGTAGGCAAAACGGGACCAAAAGAGACCAAAACTGGAACTTGGGTCCAAAGCCACCAGAAAGTGCCAGAAGGGGAGAAGGTGGTGAGAAATCCTTCCTTTGAGTTCTAGGAGTGATATTCAAGGAGTTTCAGTGGCTTGAGACGAGTTTCGCACGTCTTCCTTTGCCGGTAAGCAAAAAGGAGCAAAAGAGACCAAAACTAGATCTTGGGTCCAAAGGCACCAGAAAGTGCAGAACGTGAGAATGTGGTGGGAAAGCCTTCCTTTGTGTCTTCGAAGTGATATTCAAGGAGTTTCAGTGGCCTGAGACGAGTTTCGCACGACTTCCTTTACCGGTAAGCAAAAAGGGACCAAAAGAGACCAAAACTAAAACTTCGGTCCAAAGGTGCCAGACAGTGACAAAGGGGAGAAGGTGGTGAGAAATCCTTCCTTTGAGTTCTAGGAGTGCTATTCAAGGAGTTTCAGTGGCTTGAGACGAGTTTCGCAAGTCTCCCTTTGCCAGTAAGCAAAAGGGAACCAAAAGAGACCAAAACTGGAACTTGGGTCCTAAGGCACCAGAAAGTGACAGAAGGGGAGAAGGTGGTGAGAAATCCTTCCTTTGAGTTCTAGGAGTGATATTCAAGGAGTTTCAATGGCTTGAGACGAGTTTCGCACGTCTTCCTTTGCCGGTAAGCAAAAGGGAACCAAAAGAGACCAAAACTGGAGCTTGGGTCCGAAGGCACCAGAAAGTGCCAGAACGTGAGAAGGTGGTCGGAAAGCCTTCCTTTGAGTCCTAGGCGTGATATTCAAGGAGTTTCAGTGGCCTGAGACGAGTCTTGCACGACCTCCTTTGCCGGTAAGCAAAAAGGGACCAAAAGAGACCAAAACTAAAACTTGGGTCCAAAGGTGCCAGAAAGTGACAAAGGGGAGAAGGTGGTGAGAAATCTTTCCTTTGAGTTCTAGGAGTGATATTCAAGGAGTTTCAGTGGCTTGAGACGAGTTTCGCACGACTTCCTTTGCCAGTAAGCAAAAGGGACAAAAAGAGACCAGAACTAGAACTTGGATCCAAAGGTGCCAGAAAGTGACAGAAGGGGAGAAGGTGGTGAGAAATCCTTCCTTGGAGTTCTAGGAGTGATATTCAAGGTGTTTCAGTGGCTTGAGACGAGTTTTACAAGTCTCCCTTTGCCAGTAAGCAAAAAGGGACCAAAAGAGACCAAAACTGGAACTAAGGTCCAAACGCGCCAGAAAGTGCCAGAAGGGAAGAAGGTGGTGAGAAATCCTTCCTTTGAGTTCTAGGAGTGATATTCAAGGAGTTTCAGTGGCTTGAGACGAGTTTCGCACGTCTTCCTTTACCGGTAAGAAAAAGGGACCAAAAGAGACCAAAACTAGAACTTGGGTCCAAAGGCGCCAGAAGTGACAGAAGGGGAGAAGGTGGTGAAAAATCCTTCCTTTGAGTTCTAGGAGTGATATTCAAGGAGTTTCAGTGGCTTGAGATGAGTTTCGCAAGTCCCCCTTTGCCAGTAAGCAAAAAGGGACCAAAAGAGACCAAAACTGGAACTTGGGTCCAAAGCCACCAGAAAGTGCCAGAAGGGGAGAAGGTGGTGAGAAATCCTTCCTTTGAGTTCTAGGAGTGATATTCAAGGAGTTTCAGTGGCTTGAGACGAGTTTCGCACGTCTTCCTTTGCCGGTAGGCAAAAGGGACCAAAAGAGACCAAAACTAGATCTTGGGTCCAAAGGTGTCAGAAAGTGACAGAAGGGGAGAAGGTGGTGAGAAATCCTTCCTAAGAGTTCTAGGAGTGATATTCGAGGAGATTCAGTAACTTCAGACGAGTTTCGCACGTCTTCCTTTCCTGGTAAGCAAAAGGGACCAAAAGAGACCAAAACTAGAACTTGGGTCCAAAGGTGCCAGAAAGTGACAGAAGGGGAGAAGGTGGTGAGAAATCCTTCCTTGGAGTTCTAGGAGTGATATTCAAGGTGTTTCAGTGGCTTGAGACGAGTTTTACAAGTCTCCCTTTGCCAGTAAGCAAAAAGGGACCAAAAGAGACCAAAACTGGAACTTGGGTCCAAAGGCGCCAGAAAGTGCCAGAAGGGAAGAAGGTGGTGAGAAATCCTTCCTTTGAGTTCTAGGAGTGATATTCAAGGAGTTTCAGTGGCTCGAGACGACTTTCGCAAGTCTCCCTTTGCCAGTAAGCAAAAAGGGACCAAAAGAGACCAAAACTGGAACTTGGGTCCAAGGCCGCCAGAAAGTGGCAGAAGGGGAGAAGGTGGTGAGAAATCCTTCCTTTGAGTTCTAGGAGTGATATTCAAGGAGTTTCAGTGGCTTGAGATGAGTTTCGCACGTCTTCCTTTGCCGGTAAGTAAAAGGGACCAAAAGAAACCAAAACTAGATCTTGGGTCCAAAGGTGCCAGAAAGTGAAAGAAGGGGAGATGGTGGTGAGAAATCCTTCCTTTGAGTTCTAGGAGTGATATTCAAGGAGTTTCAGTGGCTCGAGACGAGTTTCGCAAGTCTCCCTTTGCCAGTAAGCAAAAAGGGACCAAAAGAGACCAAAACTGGAACTTGGGTCCAAAGGCGCCAGAAAGTGCCAGAAGGGAAGAAGGTGGTGAAAAATCCTTCCTTTGAGTTCTAGGAGTGATATTCAAGGAGTTTCAGTGGCTTGAGACGAGTTTCGTACGACTTCCTTTGCCGGTAAGCAAAAGGGACCAAAAGAGACCAAAACTAGATCTTGGGTCCAAAGGTGCCAGAAAGTGACAGAAGGGGAGATGGTGGTGAGAAATCCTTCCTTTGAGTTCTAGGAGTGATATTCAAGGAGTTTCAGTGGCTCGAGACGACTTTCGCAAGTCTCCCTTTGCCAGTAAGCAAAAAGGGACCAAAAGAGACCAAAACTGGAACTTGGGTCCAAGGCCGCCAGAAAGTGGCAGAAGGGGAGAAGGTGGTGAGAAATCCTTCCTTTGAGTTCTAGGAGTGATATTCAAGGAGTTTCAGTGGCTTGAGATGAGTTTCGCACGTCTTCCTTTGCCGGTAAGTAAAAGGGACCAAAAGAAACCAAAACTAGATCTTGGGTCCAAAGGTGCCAGAAAGTGAAAGAAGGGGAGATGGTGGTGAGAAATCCTTCCTTTGAGTTCTAGGAGTGATATTCAAGGAGTTTCAGTGGCTCGAGACGAGTTTCGCAAGTCTCCCTTTGCCAGTAAGCAAAAAGGGACCAAAAGAGACCAAAACTGGAACTTGGGTCGAAAGGCGCCAGAAAGTGCCAGAACGTGAGAATGTGGTGGGAAAGCCTTCCTTTGTGTCTTCGAAGTGATATTCAAGGAATTTCAGTGGCCTGAGACGAGTTTTGCACGACTTCCTTTGCCGGTAAGCAAAAAGGGACCAAAAGAGACCAAAATAAAACTTGGGTCCAAAGGTGCCAGAAAGTGACAAAGGGGAGAAGGTGGTGAGAAATCTTTCCTTTGAGTTCTAGGAGTGATATTCAAGGAGTTTCAGTGGCTTGAGACGAGTTTCGCACGTCTTCCTTGCCGGGACCAAAAGAGACCAAAACTGGAACTTGGGTCCAAAGGCACCAGAAAGTGCCAGAACGTGAGAAGGTGGTGGGACATCCTTCCTTTTAGTCCTAGGCGTGCAAAGAGTTTTAGTGGCCTGAGACGAGTTTCGCAAGTCTCCCTTTGCCAGTAAGCAAAAAGGGACCAAAAGAGACCAAAACTGCAACTTGGGTCCAAAGGCGCCAGAAAGTGCCAGAAGGGGAGAAGGTGGTGAGAAATCCTTCCTTTGAGTTCTAGGAGTGATATTCAAGGAGTTTCAGTGGCTTGAGACGAGTTTCGCACGTCTTCCTTTGCCGGTAAGCAAAATGGACCAAAAAAGACCAAAACTAGATCTTGGGTCCAAAGGTGCCAGAAAGTGACAGAAGGGGAGATGGTGGTAAGAAATCCTTCCTTTGAGTTCTAGGAGTGATATTTAAGGAGTTTCAGTGGCTTGAGACGAGTTTCGCACGTCTTCCTTTGCTGGTATGCAAAAGGGAACCAAAAGAGACCAACACTGGAACTTGGGTCCAAAGGCACCAGAAAGTGCCAGAACGTGAGAAGGTGGTTGGAAAGCCTTCCTTTGAGTCCTAGGCGTGATATTCAAAGAGTTTTAGTGGCCTGAGACAAATTTCGTAAGTCTCCCTTTGCTAGTAAGCAAAAAGGGACCAAAAGAGACCAAAACTGGAACTTGGGTCCAAAGCCACCAGAAAGTGCCAGAAGGGGAGAAGGTGGTGAGAAATCCTTCCTTTGAGTTCTAGGAGTGATATTCAAGGAGTTTCAGTGGCTTGAGACGAGTTTCGCACGTCTTCCTTTGCCGGTAAGCAAAAAGGACCAAAAGAGACCAAAACTAGATCTTGGGTCCAAAGGTGCCATAAAGTGACAGAAGGGGAGAAGGTGGTGAGAAATCCTTCCTTTGAGTTCTAGGAGTGATATTCAAGGTGTTTCAGTGGCTTAAGACGAGTTCCGCAAGTCTCCCTTTGCCAGTAAGCAAAGAGGGACCAAAAGAGACCAAAACTGGAACTTGGGTCCAAAGGCGCCAGAAAGTACCAGAAGGGGAGAAGGTGGTGAGAAATCCTTCCTTTGAGTTCTAGGAGTGATATTCAAGGAGTTTCAGTGGCTTGAGACGAGTTTCGCACGACTTCCTTTGCCGGTAAGCAAAAGGGACAAAAAGAGACCAAAACTAGAACTTGGGTCCAAAGGTGCCAGAAAGTGACAGAAAGGGAGAAGGTGGTGAGAAATCCTTCCTTTGAGTTCTAGGAGTGATATTCAAGGTGTTTCAGTGGCTTAAGACGAGTTTCGCAAGTCTCCCTTTGCCAGTAAGCAAAAAGGGACCAAAAGAGACCAAAACTGGAACTTGGGTCCAAAGGCGCCAGAAAGTACCAGAAGGGGAGAAGGTGGTGAGAAATCCTTCCTTTGAGTTCTAGGAGTGATATTCAAGGAGTTTCAGTGGCCTGAGACGAGTTTTGCACGACTTCCTTTGCCGGTAAGCAAAAAGGGACCTAAAGAGACCAAAACTAAAACTTAAGTCCAAAGGCGCCAGAAAGTGACAAAGGGGAGAAGGTGGTGAGAAATCTTTCCTTTGACTTCTAGGAGTGATATTCAAGGAGTTTCAGTGGCTTGAGACGAGTTTCGCACGTCTTCCTTTGCCGGTAAGCAAAAGGGACAAAAAGAGACCAAAACTGGAACTTGGGTCCAAAGGCACCAGAAAGTACCAGAAGGGGAGAAGGTGATGAGAAATCCTTCCTTTGAGTTCTAGGAGTGATATTCAAGGAGTTTCAGTGGCTTGAGACGAGTTTCCCACGTCTTCCTTTGCCGGTAAGCAAAAGGGACAAAAAGAGACCAAAACTAGAACTTGGGTCGAAAGGCCCCAGAAAGTGCTAGAACGTGAGAATGTGGTGGGAAAGCCTTCCTTTGTGTCTTCGAAGTGATATTCAAGGAGTTTCAGTGGCCTGAGACGAGTTTCGCACGTCTTCCTTTGCCGGTAAGCAAAAGGGAACCAAAAGAGACCAAAACTGGAACTTGGGTCCAAAGGCACCAGAAAGTGCCAGAACGTGAGAAGGTGGTGGGACAGCCTTCCTTTGAGTCCTAGGAGTGATATTCAAAGAGTTTTAGTGGCCTGAGACGAGTTTCGCAAGTCTCCCTTTGCCAGTAAGCAAAAAGGGACCAAAAGAGACCAAAACTGGAACTTGGGTCCAAAGGCGCCAGAAAGTGCCAGAAGGGGAGAAGGTGGTGAGAAATCCTTCCTTTGAGTTCTAGGAGTGATATTCAAGGAGTTTCAGTGGCTTAAGACGAGTTTCGCACGTCTTCCTTTGCCGGTAAGCAAAAGGGACAAAAAGAGACCAAAACTAGAAGTTGGGTCGAAAGGCGCCAGAAAGTGCCAGAACGTGAGAATGTGGTGGCAAAGCCTTCCTTTGTGTCTTCGAAGTGATATTCAAGGAGTTTCAGTTGCCTGAGACGAGTTTTGCACGACTTCCTTTGCCGGTAAGCAAAAAGGGACCAAAAGAGACCAAAACTAAAACTTGGGCCCAAAGGTGCCAGAAAGTGACAAAGGGGAGAAGGTGGTGAGAAATCTTTCCTTTGTGTTCTAGGAGTGATATTCAAGGAGTTTCAGTGGCTTGAGACGAGTTTCGCACGTCTTCCCTTGCCGGTAAACAAAAGGGACAAAAAGAGACCAAAACTAGAACTTGGGTCCAAAGGTGCCAGAAAGTGACAGAAAGGGAGAAGGTGGTGAGAAATCCTTCCTTTGAGTTCTAGGAGTGATATTCAAGGTGTTTCAGTGGCTTAAGATGAGTTTCGCAAGTCTCCCTTTGCCAGTAAGCAAGAAGGGACCAAAAGAGACCAAAACTGGAACTTTGGTCCAAAGGCGCCAAAAAGTACCAGAAGGGGAGAAGGTGGTGAGAAATCTTTCCTTTGAGTTCTAGGAGTGATTTTCAAGGAGTTTCAGTGGCTTGAGACGAGTTTCGCACGACTTCCTTTGCCGGTAAGCAAAAGGGACCAAAAGAGACCAAAACTAGATCTTGGGTCCAAAGGTGCCAGAAAGTGACAGAAGGGGAGATGGTGGTGAGAAATCCATCCTTTGAATTCTAGGAGTGATATTCAAGGAGTTTCAGTGGCTTTAGACGAGTTTCGCATGTCTTCCTTTGTCGGTAAGCAAAAGGGAAGCAAAAGAGACCAAAACTGGAACTTGGGTCCAAAGGCACCAGAAAGTGCCAGAACGTGAGAAGGTGGTGGGACAGCCTTCCTTTGAGTTCTAAGAGTGATATTCAAGGAGTTTCAGTGGCTTGAGACGAGTTTCGCACGTCTTCCTTTGCCGGGAACCAAAAGAGACCAAAACTGGAACTTGGGTCCAAAGGCACCAGAAAGTGCCAGAACGTGAGAAGGTGGTGGGACAGCCTTCCTTTTAGTCCTAGGCGTGATATTCAAAGAGTTTTAGTGGCCTGAGACGAGTTTTGCAAGTCTCCCTTTGCCAGTAAGCAAAAAGGGACCAAAAGAGACCAAAACTGCAACTTGGGTCCAAAGGCGCCAGAAAGTGCCAGAAGGGGAGAAGGTGATGAGAACTCCTTCCTTTGAGTTCTAGGAGTGATATTCAAGGAGTTTCAGTAGCTTGAGACGAGTTTCGCACGTCTTCCTTTGCCGGTAAGCAAAAGGGACAACAAGAGACCAAAACTAGAACTTGGGTCGAAAAGGAGCCAGAAAGTGCTAGATTGTGAGAATGTGGTGGGAAAGCCTTCCTTTGTGTCTTCGAAGTGATAATCAAGGAGTTTCAGTGGCCTGAGACGAGTTTTGCACGACTTCCTTTGCCGGTAAGCAAAAAGGGACCAAAAGAGACCAAAACTAAAACTTGGGTCCAAAGTGCCAGAAAGTGACAAAGGGGAGAAGGTGGTGAGAAATCTTTCCTTTGAGTTCTAGGAGTGATATTCAAGGAGTTTTAGTGGCTTTAGACGAGTTTCGCAAGTCTCCCTTTGCTAGTAAGCAAAAAGGGACCAAAAGAGACCAAAACTGAAACTTGGGTCGAAAGGCGCCAGAAAGTGCCAGAACGTGAGAATGTGGTGGGAAAGCCATCCTTTGTGTTTTCGAAGTGATATTCAAGGAGTTTCAGTGGCCTGAGGCGAGTTTCGCATGACTTCATTTGCCGGTAAGCACAAAGGGACTAAAAGAGACCAAAACTAAAACTTCGGTCCAAAGGTGCCAGAAAGTGACAAAAGGGAGAAGGTGGTGAGAAATCCTTCCTTTGAGTTCTAGGAGTGATATTCAAGGTGTTTCAGTGGCTTAAGACGAGTTTCGCAAGTCTCCCTTTGCCAGTAAGCAAAAAGGGACCAAAAGAGACCAAAACTGGAACTTGGGTCCAAAGGCGCCAGAAAGTACCAGAAGGGGAGAAGGTGGTGAGAAATCCTTCCTTTGAGTTCTAGGAGTGATATTCAAGGAGTTTCAGTGGCTTGAGACGAGTTTCGCACGACTTCCTTTGCCGGTAAGCAAAAGGGACAAAAAGAGACCAAAACTAGAACTTGGGTCCAAAGGTGCCAGAAAGTGACAGAAAGGGAGAAGGTGGTGAGAAATCTTTCCTTTGAGTTCTAGGAGTGATATTCAAGGAGTTTCAGTGGCTTGAGACGAGTTTCGCACGTCTTCCTTTGCCGGTAAGCAAAAGGGACAAAAGAGACCAAAACTGGAACTTGGGTCCAAAGGCACCAGAAAGTACCAGAATGTGAAAAGGTGATGAGAAATCCTTCCTTTGAGTTCTAGGAGTGATATTCAAGGAGTTTCAGTGGCTTGAGACGAGTTTCCCACGTCTTCCTTTGCCGGTAAGCAAAAGGGACAAAAAGAGACCAAAACTAGAACTTGGGTCGAAAGGCCCCAGAAAGTGCTAGAACGTGAGAATGTGGTGGGAAAGCCTTCCTTTGTGTCTTCGAAGTGATATTCAAGGAGTTTCAGTAGCCTGAGACGAGTTTCGCACGTCTTCCTTTGCCGGTAAGCAAAAGGGAACCAAAAGAGACCAAAACTGGAACTTGGGTCCAAATGCACCAGAAAGTGCCAGAACGTGAGAAGATGGTGGGACAGCCTTCCTTTGAGTCCTAGGAGTGATATTCAAAGAGTTTTAGTGGCCTGAGACGAGTTTCGCAAGTCTCCCTTTGCCAGTAAGCAAAAAGGGACCAAAAGAGACCAAAACTAGATCTTGGGTCCAAAGGCGCCAGAAAGTGCCAGAAGGGGAGAAGGTGATGAGAACTCCTTCCTTTGAGTTCTAGGAGTGATATTCAAGGAGTTTCAGTAGCTTGAGACGAGTTTCGCACGTCTTCCTTTGCCGGTAAGCAAAAGGGACAACAAGAGACCAAAACTAGAACTTGGGTCGAAAGGAGCCAGAAAGTGCTAGATTGTGAGAATGTGGTGGGAAAGCCTTCCTTTGTGTCTTCGAAGTGATAATCAAGGAGTTTCAGTGGCCTGAGACGAGTTTTGCACGACTTCCTTTGCCGGTAAGCAAAAAGGGACCAAAAGAGACCAAAACTAAAACTTGGGTCCAAAGTGCCAGAAAGTGACAAAGGGGAGAAGGTGGTGAGAAATCTTTCCTTTGAGTTCTAGGAGTGATATTCAAGGAGTTTTAGTGGCTTTAGACGAGTTTCGCAAGTCTCCCTTTGCTAGTAAGCAAAAAGGGACCAAAAGAGACCAAAACTGAAACTTGGGTCGAAAGGCGCCAGAAAGTGCCAGAACGTGAGAATGTGGTGGGAAAGCCATCCTTTGTGTTTTCGAAGTGATATTCAAGGAGTTTCAGTGGCCTGAGGCGAGTTTCGCATGACTTCATTCTTAGGTAAGCACAAAGGGACTAAAAGAGACCAAAACTAAAACTTCGGTCCAAAGGTGCCAGAAAGTGACAAAAGGGAGAAGGTGGTGAGAAATCCTTCCTTTGAGTTCTAGGAGTGATATTCAAGGTGTTTCAGTGGCTTAAGACGAGTTTCGCAAGTCTCCCTTTGCCAGTAAGCAAAAAGGGACCAAAAGAGACCAAAACTGGAACTTGGGTCCAAAGGCGCCAGAAAGTACCAGAAGGGGAGAAGGTGGTGAGAAATCCTTCCTTTGAGTTCTAGGAGTGATATTCAAGGAGTTTCAGTGGCTTGAGACGAGTTTCGCACGACTTCCTTTGCCGGTAAGCAAAAGGGACAAAAAGAGACCAAAACTAGAACTTGGGTCCAAAGGTGCCAGAAAGTGACAGAAAGGGAGAAGGTGGTGAGAAATCTTTCCTTTGAGTTCTAGGAGTGATATTCAAGGAGTTTCAGTGGCTTGAGACGAGTTTCGCACGTCTTCCTTTGCCGGTAAGCAAAAGGGACAAAAAGAGACCAAAACTGGAACTTGGGTCCAAAGGCACCAGAAAGTACCAGAAGGGGAGAAGGTGATGAGAAATCCTTCCTTTGAGTTCTAGGAGTGATATTCAAGGAGTTTCAGTGGCTTGAGACGAGTTTCCCACGTCTTCCTTTGCCGGTAAGCAAAAGGGACAAAAAGAGACCAAAACTAGAACTTGGGTCGAAAGGCCCCAGAAAGTGCTAGAACGTGAGAATGTGGTGGGAAAGCCTTCCTTTGTGTCTTCGAAGTGATATTCAAGGAGTTTCAGTAGCCTGAGACGAGTTTCGCACGTCTTCCTTTGCCGGTAAGCAAAAGGGAACCAAAAGAGACCAAAACTGGAACTTGGGTCCAAATGCACCAGAAAGTGCCAGAACGTGAGAAGATGGTGGGACAGCCTTCCTTTGAGTCCTAGGAGTGATATTCAAAGAGTTTTAGTGGCCTGAGACGAGTTTCGCAAGTCTCCCTTTGCCAGTAAGCAAAAAGGGACCAAAAGAGACCAAAACTGGAACTTGGGTCCAAAGGCGCCAGAAAGTGCCAGAAGGGGAGAAGGTGGTGAGAAATCCTTCCTTTGAGTTCTAGGAGTGATATTCAAGGAGTTTCAGTGGCTTAAGACGAGTTTCGCACGTCTTCCTTTGCCGGTAAGCAAAAGGGACAAAAAGAGACCAAAACTAGAAGTTGGGTCGAAAGGCGCCAGAAAGTGCCAGAACGTGAGAATGTGGTGGCAAAGCCTTCCTTTGTGTCTTCGAAGTGATATTCAAGGAGTTTCAGTTGCCTGAGACGAGTTTTGCACGACTTCCTTTGCCGGTAAGCAAAAAGGGACCAAAAGAGACCAAAACTAAAACTTGGGCCCAAAGGTGCCAGAAAGTGACAAAGGGGAGAAGGTGGTGAGAAATCTTTCCTTTGTGTTCTAGGAGTGATATTCAAGGAGTTTCAGTGGCTTGAGACGAGTTTCGCACGTCTTCCCTTGCCGGTAAACAAAAGGGACAAAAAGAGACCAAAACTAGAACTTGGGTCCAAAGGTGCCAGAAAGTGACAGAAAGGGAGAAGGTGGTGAGAAATCCTTCCTTTGAGTTCTAGGAGTGATATTCAAGGTGTTTCAGTGGCTTAAGACGAGTTTCGCAAGTCTCCCTTTGCCAGTAAGCAAAAAGGGACCAAAAGAGACCAAAACTGGAACTTTGGTCCAAAGGCGCCAAAAAGTACCAGAAGGGGAGAAGGTGGTGAGAAATCTTTCCTTTGAGTTCTAGGAGTGATTTTCAAGGAGTTTCAGTGGCTTGAGACGAGTTTCGCACGACTTCCTTTGCCGGTAAGCAAAAGGGACCAAAAGAGACCAAAACTAGATCTTGGGTCCAAAGGTGCCAGAAAGTGACAGAAGGGGAGATGGTGGTGAGAAATCCATCCTTTGAGTTCTAGGAGTGATATTCAAGGAGTTTCAGTGGCTTTAGAC
Organism: Abrus pulchellus subsp. cantoniensis; assembly: GCA_024086825.1. Classification (NCBI taxonomy): domain Eukaryota; kingdom Viridiplantae; phylum Streptophyta; class Magnoliopsida; order Fabales; family Fabaceae; genus Abrus; species Abrus pulchellus. The sequence goes on along the minus strand of CM044058.1, from coordinate 13,082,390 downwards.
GAGTTTCGCATGTCTTCCTTTGCCGGTAAGCAAAAGGGAAGCAAAAGAGACCAAAACTGGAACTTGGGTCCAAAGGCACCAGAAAGTGCCAGAACGTGAGAAGGTGGTGGGACAGCCTTCCTTTGAGTTCTAAGAGTGATATTCAAGGAGTTTCAGTGGCTTGAGACGAGTTTCGCACGTCTTCCTTTGCCGGGAACCAAAAGAGACCAAAACTGGAACTTGGGTCCAAAGGCACCAGAAAGTGCCAGAATGTGAGAAGGTGGTGGGACAGCCTTCCTTTTAGTCCTAGGCGTGATATTCAAAGAGTTTTAGTGGCCTGAGACGAGTTTTGCAAGTCTCCCTTTGCCAGTAAGCAAAAAGGGACCAAAAGAGACCAAAACTGCAACTTGGGTCCAAAGGCGCCAGAAAGTGCCAGAAGGGGAGAAGGTGATGAGAACTCCTTCCTTTGAGTTCTAGGAGTGATATTCAAGGAGTTTCAGTGGCTTGAGACGAGTTTCGCACGTCTTCCTTTGCCGGTAAGCAAAAGGGACAACAAGAGACCAAAACTAGAACTTGGGTCGAAAGGAGCCAGAAAGTGCTAGATTGTGAGAATGTGGTGGGAAAGCCTTCCTTTGTGTCTTCGAAGTGATAATCAAGGAGTTTCAGTGGCCTGAGACGAGTTTTGCACGACTTCCTTTGCCGGTAAGCAAAAAGGGACCAAAAGAGACCAAAACTAAAACTTGGGTCCAAAGTGCCAGAAAGTGACAAAGGGGAGAAGGTGGTGAGAAATCTTTCCTTTGAGTTCTAGGAGTGATATTCAAGGAGTTTCAGTGGCTTGAGACGAGTTTCGCAAGTCTCCCTTTGCTAGTAAGCAAAAAGGGACCAAAAGAGACCAAAACTGAAACTTGGGTCGAAAGGCGCCAGAAAGTGCCAGAACGTGAGAATGTGGTGGGAAAGCCATCCTTTGTGTTTTCGAAGTGATATTCAAGGAGTTTCAGTGGCCTGAGGCGAGTTTCGCATGACTTCATTTGCCGGTAAGCACAAAGGGACTAAAAGATACCAAAACTAAAACTTCGGTCCAAAGGTGCCAAAAAGTGACAAAAGGGAGAAGGTGGTGAGAAATCTTTCCTTTGAGTTCTAGGAGTGATATTCAAGGAGTTTCATTGGCTTGAGACGAGTTTCGCACGTCTTCCCTTGCCGGTAAGCAAAAGGGACAAAAAGAGACCAAAACTAGAACTTGGGTCCAAAGGTGCCAGAAAGTGACAGAAGGGGAGACGGTGGTGAGAAATCCTTCCTTTGAGTTCTAGGAGTGATATTCAAGGTGTTTCAGTGGCTTAAGACGAGTTTCGCAAGTCTCCCTTTGCCAGTAAGCAAAAAGGGACCAAAAGAGACCAAAACTGGAACTTGGGTCCAAAGGCGCCAGAAAGTACCAGAAGGGGAGAAGGTGGTGAGAAATCCTTCCTTTGAGTTCTAGGAGTGATATTCAAGGAGTTTCAGTGGCCTGAGACGAGTTTTGCACGACTTCCTTTGCCGGTAAGCAAAAAGGGACCTAAAGAGACCAAAACTAAAACTTAAGTCCAAAGACGCCAGAAAGTGACAAAGGGGAGAAGGTGGTGAGAAATCTTTCCTTTGAGTTCTAGGAGTGATATTCAAGGAGTTTCAGTGGCTTGAGACGAGTTTCGCACGTCTTCCTTTGCCGGTAAGCAAAAGGGACAAAAAGAGACCAAAACTGGAACTTGGGTCCAAAGGCACCAGAAAGTACCAGAAGGGGAGAAGGTGGTGAGAAATCCTTCCTTTGAGTTCTAGGAGTGATATTCAAGGAGTTTCAGTGGCTTGAGACGAGTTTCCCACGTCTTCCTTTGCCGGTAAGCAAAAGGGACAAAAAGAGACCAAAACTAGAACTTGGGTCGAAAGGCCCCAGAAAGTGCTAGAACGTGAGAATGTGGTGGGAAAGCCTTCCTTTGTGTCTTCGAAGTGATATTCAAGGAGTTTCAGTGGCCTGAGACGAGTTTCGCACGTCTTTCTTTTCCGGTAAGCAAAAGGGAACCAAAAGAGACCAAAACTGGAACTTGGGTCCAAAGGCACCAGAAAGTGCCAGAACGTGAGAAGGTGGTGGGACAGCCTTCCTTTGAGTCCTAGGCGTGATATTCAAAGAGTTTTAGTGGCCTGAGACGAGTTTCGCAAGTCTCCCTTTGCCAGTAAGCAAAAAGGGACCAAAAGAGACCAAAACTGGAACTTGGGTCCAAAGGCGCCAGAAAGTGCCAGAAGGGGAGAAGGTGGTGAGAAATCGTTCCTTTGAGTTCTAGGAGTGATATTCAAGGAGTTTCAGTGGCTTAAGACGAGTTTCGCACGTCTTCCTTTGCCGGTAAGCAAAAGGGACAAAAAGAGACCAAAACTAGAAGTTGGGTCGAAAGGCGCCAGAAAGTGCCAGAACGTGAGAATGTGGTGGCAAAGCCTTCCTTTGTGTCTTCGAAGTGATATTCAAGGAGTTTCAGTTGCCTGAGACGAGTTTTGCACGACTTCCTTTGCCGGTAAGCAAAAAGGGACCAAAAGAGACCAAAACTAAAACTTGGGCCCAAAGGTGCCAGAAAGTGACAAAGGGGAGAAGGTGGTGAGAAATCTTTCCTTTGTGTTCTAGGAGTGATATTCAAGGAGTTTCAGTGGCTTGAGACGAGTTTCGCACGTCTTCCTTTGCCGGTAAGCAAAAAGGGACCAAAAGAGACCAAAACTAGAACTTGGGTCCAAAGGCGCCAGAAAGTGCCAGAAGGGGAGAAGGTGGTGAGAAATCCTTCCTTTGAGTTCTAGGAGTGATATTCAAGGAGTTTCAGTGGCTTGAGACGAGTTTCGCACGTCTTCCTTTGCCGGTAAGCAAAAGGGAACCAAAAGAGACCAAAACTGGAACTTGAGTCCAAAGGCACTACGAAGTGCTAGAACGTGAGAAGGTGGTGGGAAAGCCTTCCTTTGAGTCCTTGGCGTGATATTCAAGGAGTTTAGTGGCCTGAGACGAGTTTCGCACGTCTTCCTTTACCGGTAAGCAAAACGGAACCAAAGGAGACCAAAACTGGAACTTGGGTCCAAAGGCACCAGAAAGTGCCAGAACGTGAGAAAGCGGTGGAAAAGCCTTCCTTTGAGTCCTAGGCGTGATATTCAAAAAGCTTTAGTGGCCTGAGACGAATTTTGTAAGTCTCCCTTTGCCAGTAAGCAAAAAGTGACCAAAAGAGACCAAAACTGGAACTTGGGTGCAAAGGCGCCAGAAAGTGCCAGAATGTGAGAAGGTGGTGGGAAAACCTTCCTTTAAATCGTAGGCATGATATGCAAGGAGTTTTAGTGGCTTGAGACGAGTTTCACAAGTCTCCCTTTGCCAGTAAGCAAAAAGGGACCAAAAGAGACCAAAACAAGAACTTCGGTCCAAAGGCACCAGAAAGTGCCAGAAGCGGAAAAGGTGGTGAGAAAGCCTTCGTTTGTGTCTTCGGAGTGATATTCAAGGAGTTTCAGTGGCCTGAGACATGTTTCGCACGACTTCCTTTGCCGGTAAGCAAAAAGGGACCAAAAGAGACCAAAACTAGAACTTGGGTCCAAAGGTCCAGAAAGTGACAGAAGGGGGGAAGGTGGTGAGAAATCCTTCCTTTGAGTTCTAGGAGTAATATTCAAGGAGTTTTAGTGGCTTGAGACGAGTTTCGCACGTCTTGCTCTGCCGGTAAGCAAAAGGGAACCAAAAGAGACCAAAACTAGAACTTTGGTCGAAAGGCACCACAATGTGACAGAACGTGAAAAGGTGGTGGGAAAGTCTTCCTTTGAGTCCTAGGCGTGATATTCAAAGAGTTTTAGTGGCTTGAGACGAGTTTCGCACGTCTTCCTTTGCCGGTAAGCAAAAGGAACAAAAAGAGACCAAAACTAGAACTTGGGTCCAAAGGTGCCAAAAAGTGACAGAATGGGAGAAGGTGGTGAGAAATCCTTCCTTTGAGTTCAAGGAGTGATATTCAAGGAGTTTCAGTGGCTTGAGACGAGTTTTGCACGTCTTCCTTTGCCGGTAAGCAAAAGGGACAAAAAGAGACCCAAACTAGAACTTGGGTCGAAAGGCGCCAGAAAGTGCCAGAACGTGAGAATGTGGTGGGAAAGCCTTCCTTTGTGTCTTCGAAGTGATATTCAAGGAGTTTCAGTGGCTTGAGACGAGTTTTGCACGACTTCCTTTGCCAGTAAGCAAAAAGGGACTAAAAGAGACCAAAACAAGAACTTGGGTCCAAAGGCACCAGAAAGTGCCAGAAGCGGAAAAGGTGGTGAGAAAGCCTTCCTTTGTGTCTTCGGAGTGATATTCAAGGAGTTTCAGTGGCCTGAGACGAGTTTCGCACGACTTCCTTTGCCGGTAAGCAAAAAGGGACCAAAAGAGACCAAAACTAGAACTTGGGTCCAAAGGTCCAGAAAGTGACAGAAGGGGAGAAGGTGGTGAGAAATCCTTCCTTTGAGTTCTAGGAGTGATATTCCAGAAGTTTCAGTGGCTTGAGACGAGTTTCGCACGTCTTCCTTTGCCGGTAAGCAAAAGGGAACCAAAAGAGACCAAAACTGGAACTTGGGTCCAAAGGCACCAGAAAGTGCCAGAACATGAGAAGGTGGTGGGAAAGCCTTCCTTTGAGTCCTAGGCGTGATATTCAAGGAGTTTTAGTGGCCTGAGACGAGTTTAGCACATCATCCTTTGCGGTAAGCAAAAGGGAAACAAAAGAGACCAAAACTAGAACTTGGGTCCAAAGGCACCAGAAAGTGCCATAACGTGAGAAGGTGGTGGTAAATCCTTCCTTTGAGTCCTAGGCGTGATATTCAAAGATTTTTAGTGGCCTGAGACAAGTTTCGCATGTCTCCCTTTGCCGGTAAGCAAAAGGGAACCAAAAGAGACCAAAACTGGAACTTGGGTCCAAAGGCACCAGAAAGTGCCAGAACCTGGGAAGGTGGTGGGAAAGCCTTCCTTTGAGTCCTAGGCGTGATATTCAAAGATTTTTAGTGGCCTGAGACGAGCTTCGCACGTCTTCCTTTGCCAAAAAGCAAAAGGGACCAAAAGAGACCAAAAGTAGAACTTGGGTCCAAAGGTGCCAGAAAGTGACAGAAGGGGAGAAGGTGGTGAGAAATCCTTCCTTTGAGTTCTAGGAGTAATATTCAAGGAGTTTTAGTGGTTTGAGACGAGTTTCGCACGTCTTCCTTTGCCGGTAAGCAAAAGGGAACCAAAAGAGACCAAAACTAGAACTTTGGTCCAAAGGCACCAGAAAGTGCCATAACGTGAGAAGGTGGTGGTAAATCCTTCCTTTGAGTCCTAGGCGTGATATTGAAAGAGTTTTAGTGGCCTGAGACAAGTTTCGCATGTCTCCCTTTGCCGGTAAGCAAAAGGGAACCAAAAGAGACCAAAACTGGAACTTGGGTCCAAAGGCACCAAAAAGTGCCAGAACCTGGGAAGGTGGTGGGAAAGCCTTCCTTTGAGTCCTAGGTGTGATATTCAAAGAGTTTTAGTGGCCTGAGACGAGTTTCGCAAGTCTCCCTTTGCCAGTACGCAAAATGGGACCAAAAGAGACCAAAACTAGAACTTGGGTGCAAAGGCGCCAGAAAGTTCCAGAAGGGGAGAACGTGGTGAGAAATCCTTCCTTTGAGTTCTAGGAGTGATATTCAAGGAGTTTCAGTGGCTTGAGACGAGTTTCGCATGTCTTCCTTTGCCGGTAAGCAAAAGGAACAAAAAGAGACCAAAACTAGAACTTGGGTCCAAAGGTGCCAAAAAGTGACAGAATGGGAGAAGGTGGTGAGAAATCCTTCCTTTGAGTTCAAGGAGTGATATTCAAGGAGTTTCAGTGGCTTGAGACGAGTTTCGCACGTCTTCCTTTGCCGGTAAGCAAAAAGGGACCAAAAGAGACCAAAACTGGAACTTGGGTCCAAAGGCGCCAGAAAGTGCCAGAAGGGGAGAAGGTGGTGAGAAATCCTTCTTTTGAGTTCTAGGAGTGATATTCAAGGAGTTTCAGTGGCTTGAGACGAGTTTCGCACGTCTTCCTTTGCCGGTAAGCAAAAGGGAACCAAAAGAGACCAAAACTGGAACTTGAGTCCAAAGGCACTACGAAGTACTAGAACGTGAGAAGGAGGCGGGAAAGCCTTCCTTTGAGTCCTTGGCGTGATATTCAAGGAGTTTAGTGGCCTGAGACGAGTTTCGCACGTCTTCCTTTACCGGTAAGCAAAACGGAACCAAAGGAGACCAAAACTAGAACTTGGGTCCAAAGGCACCAGAAAGTGCCATAACGTGAGAAGGTGGTGGTAAATCCTTCCTTTGAGTCCTAGGCGTGATATTGAAAGAGTTTCAGTGGCATGAGACGAGTTTCGCACAACTTCCTTTGCCGGTAAGCAAAAGGGAACCAAAAGAGACCAAAACTAGAACTTGGGTCCAAAGGCACCAGAAAGTGCCAGAACGTGAGAAAGCGGTGGAAAAGCCTTCCTTTGAGTCCTAGGCGTGATATTCAAAAAGCTTTAGTGGCCTGAGACGAATTTCGTAAGTCTCCCTTTGCCAGTAAGCAAAAAGTGACCAAAAGAGACCAAAACTGGAACTTGGGTGCAAAGGCGCCAGAAAGTGCCAGAATGTGAGAAGGTGGTGGGAAAACCTTCCTTTAAATCGTAGGCATGATATGCAAGGAGTTTTAGTGGCTTGAGACGAGTTTCACAAGTCTCCCTTTGCCAGTAAGCAAAAAGGGACCAAAAGAGACCAAAACAAGAACTTCGGTCCAAAGGCACCAGAAAGTGCCAGAAGCGGAAAAGGTGGTGAGAAAGCCTTCGTTTGTGTCTTCGGAGTGATATTCAAGGAGTTTCAGTGGCCTGAGACATGTTTCGCACGACTTCCTTTGCCGGTAAGCAAAAAGGGACCAAAAGAGACCAAAACTAGAACTTGGGTCCAAAGGTCCAGAAAGTGACAGAAGGGGGGAAGGTGGTGAGAAATCCTTCCTTTGAGTTCTAGGAGTAATATTCAAGGAGTTTTAGTGGCTTGAGACGAGTTTCGCACGTCTTGCTCTGCCGGTAAGCAAAAGGGAACCAAAAGAGACCAAAACTAGAACTTTGGTCGAAAGGCACCGTAAAGTTCCAGCACGTGAAAAGGTGGTGGGAAAGTCTTCCTTTGAGTCCTAGGCGTGATATTCAAAGAGTTTTAGTGGCTTGAGACGAGTTTCGCACGTCTTCCTTTGCCGGTAAGCAAAAGGAACAAAAAGAGACCAAAACTAGAACTTGGGTCCAAAGGTGCCAAAAAGTGACAGAACGTGAGAATGTGGTGAGAAAGCCTTCCTTTGTGTCTTTTAAGTAATATTCAAGGAGTTTCAGTGGCTTGAGACGAGTTTTGCACGACTTCCTTTGCCAGTAAGCAAAAAGGGACTAAAAGAGACCAAAACAAGAACTTGGGTCCAAAGGCACCAGAAAGTGCCAGAAGCGGAAAAGGTGGTGAGAAAGCCTTCCTTTGTGTCTTCGGAGTGATATTCAAGGAGTTTCAGTGGCCTGAGACGAGTTTCGCACGACTTCCTTTGCCGGTAAGCAAATAGGGACCAAAAGAGACCAAAACTAGAACTTGGGTCCAAAGGTCCAGAAAGTGACAAAAGGGGAGAAGGTGGTGAGAAATCCTTCCTTTGAGTTCTAGGAGTGATATTCCAGGAGTTTCAGTGGCTTGAGACGAGTTTCGCACGTCTTCCTTTGCCGGTAAGCAAAAGGGAACCAAAAGAGACCAAAACTGGAACTTGGGTCCAAAGGCACCAGAAAGTGCCAGAACATGAGAAGGTGGTGGGAAAGCCTTCCTTTGAGTCCTAGGCGTGATATTCAAGGAGTTTTAGTGGCCTGAGACGAGTTTCGCACATCATCCTTTGTGGTAAGCAAAAGGGAAACAAAAGAGACCAAAACTAGAACTTGGGTCGAAAGGCACCAGAAAGTGCCATAATGTGAGAAGGTGGTGGGAAAGCCTTCCTTTGAGTCCTAGGCGTGATATTCAAAGAGTTTTAGTGGCCTGAGACGTGTTTTGCAAGTCTCCCTTTTCCAGTAAGCAAAAAGGGACCAAAAGAGACCAAAACTAGAACCTGGGTCCAAAGGCGCCAGAAAGTGCCAGAAGGTGAGAAGGTGGTGGAAAATCCTTCCTTTGAGTTCTAGGAGTTATATTCAAGGAGTTTCAGTGGCTTGAGACAACTTTTCCACGTCTTCCTTTGCCGGTAAGCAAAAGGGAACCAAAAGAGACCAAAACTGGAACTTGGGTCCAAAGGCACCAGAAAGTGCCAGAACGTGAGAAGGTGGTGGGAAAGCCTTCCTTTGAGTCCTAGGCGTGATATTCAAGGAGTTTTAGTGGCCTGAGACGAGTTTCGCAAGTCCCCCTTTGCCAGTAAGTAAAAAGGGACCAAAAGAGACCAAAACTGGAACTTGGGTCGAAAGGCGCCAGAAAGTGCCAGAAGGGAAGAAGGTGGTGAGAAATCCTTCCTTTGAGTTCTAGGATGACATTCAAGGAGTTTCAGTGGCATGAGACGAGTTTCGCACGTCTTCCTTTGCCGGTAAGCAAAAGGGAACCAAAAGAGACCAAATCTAGAACTTGGGTGCAAAGGTGCCAGAAGGTGACAGAAGGGGAGAAGGTGGTGTGAACTCCTTCCTTTGAGTTCTATGAGTGATATTCAAGGATTTTTAGTGGCTTGAGACGAGTTTCGCACGTCTTCCTTTGCCGGTAAGCAAAAGGGAACCGAAAGAGACCAAAAGTGGAACTTGGGTCCAAAATCACCAGAAAGTGCCAGAACGAGAGAAGGTGATGGGAAAGCCTTCCTTTGAGTCCTAGGAGTGATATTCAAGAAGTTTCAGTGGCCTAAGACTAGTTTCGCACGACTTCCTTTGCCGGTAAGCAAAAAGGGATCAAAAGAGACCAAAACTAGAACTTGGGTCCAAAGGTCCAGAAAGTGACAGAAGGGGAGAAGGTGGTGAGAAATCCTTCCTTTGAGTTCTAGGAGTGATATTCAAGGAGTTTCAATGGCTTGAGACGAGTTTCGCACGTCTTCCTTTGCCGGTAAGCAAAAGGGAACCAAAAGTGGAACTTGGGTCCACAGGCACCAGAAAGTGCAAGAACGTGAGAATGTGGTGGGAAAGCCTTCCTTGGTGTCTTCGCGGTGATATTCAAGGAGTTTTAGTGGCCTGAGACGAGTTTCGCACATCTTTCTTTGCCGGTAAGCAAAAGGGTACCGAAAGAGAACAAAACTGGAACTTGGGTCCAAAGGCGCTAGAAAGTGCCAGAAGCGGAAAAGGTGGTAGGAAAGCCTTCCTTTGTGTCTTCGGAGTGATATTCAAGGAGTTTCAGTGGCCTGAGACGAGTTTCGCACGACTTCCTTTGCCGGTAAGCAAAAAGGGACCAAAAGAGACCAAAACTAGAACTTGGGTCAAAGGTGCCGCCAGAAAGTGACAGAAGGGGAGAAGGTGGTCAGAAATCCTTCCTTTGAATTCTAGGAGTGATATTCAAGGAGTTTCAGTGGCTTGAGACGAGTTTCGCACGTCTTCCTTTGCCGGTAAGCAAAAAGGGACCAAAAGAGACCAAAACTAGAACTTGGGTCAAAGGTGCCAGAAAGTGACAAAATGGGAGAAGGTGGTCAGAAATCCTTCCTTTGAGTTCTAGGAGTGATATTCAAGGAGTTTCAGTGGCTTGAGACGAGTTTCACACGACTTCCTTTGCCGGTAAGCAAAAAGGGACCAAAAGAGATCAAAACTAGAACTTGGGTCCAAAGGTCCAGAAAGTGACAGAAGGGGAGAAGGTGGTGAGAAATCCTTCCTTTGAGTTCTAGGAGTGATATTCATGGAGTTTCAGTGGCTTGAGACGAGTTTCGCATGTCTTCCTTTGCCGGTAAGCAAAAGAGAACCAAAAGAGACCAAAACTGGAACTTGGGTCCAAAGGCACCAGAAAGTGCCAAAACGTGAGAAGGTGGTGGGAAAGCCTTCCTTTGAGTCCTAGGCATGATATTCAAAGAGTTTTAGTGGCCTGAGACGAGTTTCACAAGTCTCCCTTTGCCGGTAAGCAAAATGGAACCAAAAGAGACCAAAACTGGAACTTGGGTCCAAAGGCACCAGAAAGTGCGAGAATGTGAGAAGGTGGTAGGAAAGGCTTCCTTTGAGTCCTGGGCGTGATATTCAAAGAGTTTTAGTGGCCTGAGACGAGTTTCACAAGTCTCTCTTTGCCGGTAAGCAAAATGGAACCAAAAGAGACCAAAACTGGAACTTGGGTCCAAAGGCAACAGAAAGTGACAGAACGTGAGAAGGTGGTGGGAAAGCCTTCCTTTGAGTCCTAAGCGTGATATTCAAGGAGTTTTAGTGGCCTGAGACGAGTTTCACAAGTCTCCCTTTGCCGGTAAGCAAAATGGAACCAAAAGAGACCAAAACTGGAACTTGGGTCCAAAGGCACCAGAAAGTGCCAGAACGTGAGAAGGTGGTGGGAAAGCCTTACTTTGAGTCCTAGGCGTGATATTCAAGGAGTTTTAGTGGCCTGAGACGAGTTTTGCACGTCTTCCTTTGCCGGTAAGCAAAAGGGAACCAAAAGAGACCAAAACTGGAACTTGGGTCCAAAGGCACCAGAAAGTTCCAGAATGTGAGAAGGTGGTGGGAAAGCCTTCCTTTAAGTCGTAGGCGTTATATTCAAGGAGTTTTAGTGGCCTGAGACGAGTTTCACAAGTCTCCCTTTGCCAGTAAGCAAAAAGGGAGCAAAAGAGACCAAAACTGTAAGTTGGGTCAAAAGGTGCCAGAAAGTGCCAGAAGGGAAGAAGGTGGTGAGAAATCCTTCCTTTGAGTTCTAGGAGTGACATTCAAGGAGTTTCAGTGGCATGAGACGAGTTTCGCACGTCTTCCTTTGCCGGTAAGCAAAAGGGAACCAAAAGACACCAAATCTAGAACTTGGGTGCAAAGGTGCCAGAAGGTGACAGAAGGGGAGAAGGTGGTGTGAAATCCTTCCTTTGAGTTCTATGAGTAGTATTCAAGGATTTTTAGTGGCTTGAGACGAGTTTCGCACGTCTTCCTTTGCCGGTAAGCAAAAGGAAACCCGGAGAGACCAAAACTGGAACTTGGGTCCAAAGGCACCAGAAAGTGCCAGCACGTGAGAAGGTGGTGGGAAAGCCTTCCTTTAAGTCCTAGGAGTGATATTCAAGGAGTTTAAGTGGCCTGAGACTAGTTTCGCACCACTTCCTTTGCCGGTAAGCAAAAAGGGACCAAAAGAGACCAAAACTAGAACATGGGTCCAAAGGTCCAGAAAGTGACAGAAGGGGAGGAGGTGGTGAGAAATCCTTCCTTTGAGTTCTAGGAGTGATATTCAAGGAGTTGCAGTGGCATGAGACGAGTTTCGCACGTCTCCCTTTGCCGGTAAGCAAAAGGGAACCAAAAGAGACCAAAACTGGAACTTGGGTCCACAGGCACCAGAAAGTGCCAGAACATGAAAAGGTGGTGGGAAAGCCTTCCTTTGAGTCCTAGGCGTGATATTCAAGGAGTTTTAGTGGCCTGAGACGAGTTTCACAAGTCTCCCTTTGCCAGTAAGCAAAAAGGGAGCAAAAGAGACCAAAACTGTAAGTTGGGTCGAAAGGCGCCAGAAAGTGCCAGAAGGGAAGAAGGTGGTGAGAAATCCTTCCTTTGAGTTCTAGGAGTGACATTCAAGGAGTTTCAGTGGCATGAGACGAGTTTCGCACGTCTTCCTTTGCCGGTAAGCAAAAGGGAACCAAAAGACACCAAATCTAGAACTTGGGTGCAAAGGTGCCAGAAGGTGACAGAAGGGGAGAAGGTGGTGTGAAATCCTTCCTTTGAGTTCTATGAGTAGTATTCAAGGATTTTTAGTGGCTTGAGACGAGTTTCGCACGTCTTCCTTTGCCGGTAAGCAAAAGGGAAACCGGAAGAGACCAAAACTGGAACTTGGGTCCAAAGGCACCAGAAAGTGCCAGCACGTGAGAAGGTGGTGGGAAAGCCTTCCTTTAAGTCCTAGGAGTGATATTCAAGGAGTTTAAGTGGCCTGAGACTAGTTTCGCACGACTTCCTTTGCCGGTAAGCAAAAAGGGACCAAAAGAGACCAAAACTAGAACTTGGGTCCAAAGGTCCAGAAAGTGACAGAAGGGGAGAAGGTGGTGAGAAATCCTTCCTTTGAGTTCTAGGAGTGATATTCAAGGAGTTGCAGTGGCATGAGACGAGTTTCGCACGTCTCCCTTTGCCGGTAAGCAAAAGGGAACCAAAAGAGACCAAAACTGGAACTTGGGTCCACAGGCACCAGAAAGTGCCAGAACATGAAAAGGTGGTGGGAAAGCCTTCCTTTGAGTCCTAGGCGTGATATTCAAGGAGTTTTAGTGGCCTGAGACGAGTTTCACAAGTCTCCCTTTGCCAGTAAGCAAAAAGGGACCAAAAGAGACCAAAACTGGAACTTGGGTCGAAAGGCGCCAGAAAGTGCCAGAAGGGAAGAAGGTGGTGAGAAATCCTTCCTTTGAGTTCTAGGAGTGACATTCAAGGAGTTTCAGTGGCATGAGACGAGTTTCGCACGTCTTCCTTTGCCGGTAAGCAAAAGGGAACCAAAAGACACCAAATCTAGAACTTGGGTGCAAAGGTGCCAGAAGGTGACAGAAGGGGAGAAGGTGGTGTGAAATCCTTCCTTTGAGTTCTATGAGTAGTATTCAAGGATTTTTAGTGGCTTGAGACGAGTTTCGCACGTCTTCCTTTGCCGGTAAGCAAAAGGGAAACCGGAAGAGACCAAAACTGGAACTTGGGTCCAAAGGCACCAGAAAGTGCCAGCACGTGAGAAGGTGGTGGGAAAGCCTTCCTTTAAGTCCTAGGAGTGATATTCAAGGAGTTTTAGTGGTCTGAGACGAGTTTTGCACGTCTTTCTTTGCCGGTAAGCAAAAGGGAACCAAAAGAGACCAAAACTTGAACCTGGGTCCAAAGGCACCAGAAATTTCCAGAATGTGAGAAGGTGGTGGGAAAGCCTTCCTTTAAGTCGTAGGCGTTATATTCAAGGAGTTTTAGTGGCCTGAGACGAGTTTCACAAGTCTCCCTTTGCCAGTAAGCAAAAAGGGACCAAAAGTGACCAACACTGGAACTTGGGTTGAAAGGCGCCAGAAAGTGCCAGAAGGGAAGAAGGTGGTGAGAAATCCTTCCTTTGAGTTCTAGGAGTGACATTCAAGGAGTTTCAGTGGCATGATACGAGTTTCGCACGTCTTCCTTTGCCGGTAAGCAAAAGGGAACCAAAAGACACCAAATCTAGAACTTGGGTGCAAAGGTGCCAGAAGGGGGGAAGGTGGTGTGAAATCCTTCCTTTGAGTTGTATGAGTGATATTCAAGGATTTTTAGTGGCTTGAGACGAGTTTCGCACGTCTTCCTTTGCCGGTAAGCAAAACGGAACCAAAAGAGACCAAAACTGGAACTCGGGTCCAAAGGCGCCAGAAAGTGCCAGAAGGGGAGAAGGTGGTGGGAAATCCTTCCTTTGAGTTCTCGGAGTGATATTCAAAGAGTTTCAATGGCTTGAGACGAGTTTCGCACGTCTTCCTTTGCCGGTAAGCAAAAGGGAATCGAAAGAGACCAAAACTAGAACATGGGTCCAAAGGCACCAGAAAGTGCCAGAACGTGAGAAGGTGGTGGGAAAGCCTTCCTTTGCGTTCTAGGAGTGATATTCAAGCAGTTTAAGTGGCTTGAGACGAGTTTCGCATGTCTTCCTTTGCCGGTAAGCAAAAGGGAACCAAAAGAGACCAAAACTGGAACTTGGGTCCAAAGGCGCCAGAAAGTGCCAGAAGGGGAGAAGGTGGTGAGAAATCCTTCCTTTGAGTTCTAGGAGTTATATTCAACGAGTTTTAGTGGCCTGAGACGAGTTTCGCATGTCTTCCTTTGAGTTCTAGGAGTAATATTCAAGGAGTTCCAGTGGCTTGAGACGAGTTTCGCACGTCTTCCTTTGCCGGTAAGCAAAAGGGAAACAAAAGAGACCAAAAGTAGAACTTGGGTCCAAAGGCACCAGAAAGTGCCAGAATGTGAGAAGGTGGTGGGAAATCCTTCCTTTGAGTCCTAGGAGTGATATTCAAGGACTTTAAGTGGCTTGAGACGAGTTTCGCACGTCTTCCTTTGCTGGTAAGCAAAAGGGAACCAAAAGAGACCAAAATTGGAACATGGGTCCAAAGGCACCAGAAATTGCCATAAGGGGAGAAGGTGGTGGGAAATCCTTCCTTTGAGTTCTAGGGGTGATATTCAAGGAGTTTCAGTGGCTTGAGACGAGTTTCGCACGTCTGCCTTTGCCGGTATACAAAAGGGAACCAAAAGAGACCAAAACTGGAACTTGGGTCCAAAGGCACCAGAAAGTGCCAGAACATGAAAAGATGGTGGGAAACCCTTCCTTTGAGTCCTAGGCGTGATATTTAAGGAGTTTTAGTGGCCTGAGACGAGTTTCACAAGTCTCCCTTTGCCAGTAAGCAAAATGGAACCAAAAGAGGCCAAAACTCGAACTTGGGTCCAAATGTGCCAGAAAGTGACAGAAGGGGAGAAGGTGGTGAGAAATCCTTCCTTTGAATTCTATGAGTGATATTCAAGGATTTTTAGTGGCTTGAGACGAGTTTCAGACGTCTTCCTTTGCCGGTAAGCAAAAGGGAACCAAAAGAGACCAAAAGTGGAACTTGGGTCCAAAGGCACCAGAAAGTGCCAGAACGTGAGAAGGTGGTGGTAAAGCTTTCCTTTGAGTCCTAGGAGTGATATTCAAGGAGTTTAAGTGGTTTGAGACGAGTTTCGCACGTCTTCCTTTGCCGGTAAGCAAAAGGGAACCAAAAGAGACCAAAACTTGAACCTGGGTCCAAAGGCACCAGAAAGTTCCAGAATGTGAGAAGGTGGTGGGAAATCCTTCCTTATCGTAGGCGTTATATTCAAGGAGTTTTAGTGGCCTGAGACGAGTTTCACAAGTCTCCCTTTGCCAGTAAGCAAAAAGGGACCAAAAGAGACCAAAACTGGAACTTGGGTCGAAAGGCGACAGAAAGTGCCAGAAGGGAAGAAGGTGGTGAGAAATCCTTCCTTTGAGTTCTAGGAGTGACATTCAAGGAGTTTCAGTGGCATGATACGAGTTTTGCACGTCTTCTTTTGCCGGTAAGCAAAAGGAAACCAAAAGAGACCAAAACTGGACATGGGTCCAAAGGCACCAGAAAGCGCCAGAACGTGAGAAGGTGGTGGGAAAGCCTTCCTTTGACTTCTAGGAGTGATATTCAAGGAGTTTCAGTGGCTTGAGACGAGTTTCGCACGTCTTCCTTTGTCGGTAAGCAAAAGGGAACCAAAAGAGACCAAAACTTGAACTTGGGTCCAAAGGCACCAGAAAGTGCCAGAACGTGAGAAGGTGGTGGGAAAGCCTTCCTTTGAGTCTTAGGCGTGATATTCAAGTAGTTTTAGTGGCCTGAGATGAGTTCCGCAAGTCTCCCTTTGCCAGTAATCAAAAAGGGACCAAAAGAGACCAAAACTGGAACTTGGGTCCAAAGGCGCCAGAAAGTGCTAGAAGCGGAAAAGGTGGTGAGAAATCCTTCCTTTGAGTCCTAGCAGTGATATTCAAGGAGTTTAAGTGGCATGAGACGAGTTTTGCACGTCTTCTTTTGCCGGTAAGCAAAAGGGAACCAAAAGAGACCAAAACTGGAACTCGGGTCCAAAGGCGCCAGAGAGTGCCAGAAGGGGAGAAGGTGGTGGGAAATCCTTCCTTTGAGTTCTCGGAGTGATATTCAAAGAGTTTCAGTGGCTTGAGACGAATTTCGCACGTCTTCCTTTGCCGGTCAGCAAAAGGGAACCAAAAGAGACCAAAACTAGAACATGGGTCCAAAGGCACCAGAAAGTGCCAGAACATGAGAAGGTGGTGGGAAAGCCTTCCTTTGCGTTCTAGGAGTGATATTCAAGCAGTTTAAGTGGCTTGAGACGAGTTTCGCATGTCTTCCTTTGCCGGTAAGCAAAAGGGAACCAAAAGAGACCAAAACTGGAACTTGGGTCCAAAGGCGCCAGAAAGTGCCAGAAGGGGAGAAGGTGGTGAGAAATCCTTCCTTTGAGTTCTAGGAGTTATATTCAACGAGTTTTAGTGGCCTGAGACGAGTTTCGCATGTCTTCCTTTGAGTTCTAGGAGTAATATTCAAGGAGTTCCAGTGGCTTGAGACGAGTTTCGCACGTCTTCCTTTGCCGGTAAGCAAAAGGGAAACAAAAGAGACCAAAAGTAGAACTTGGGTCCAAAGGCACCAGAAAGTGCCAGAATGTGAGAAGGTGGTGGGAAATCCTTCCTTTGAGTCCTAGGAGTGATATTCAAGGACTTTAAGTGGCTTGAGACGAGTTTCGCACGTCTTCCTTTGCTGGTAAGCAAAAGGGAACCAAAAGAGACCAAAATTGGAACTTGGGTCCAAAGGCACCAGAAATTGCCAGAAGGGGAGAAGGTGGTGGGAAATCCTTCCTTTGAGTTCTAGGGGTAATATTCAAGGAGTTTCAGTGGCTTGAAACGAGTTTCGCACGTCTGCCTTTGCTGGTAAGCAGAAGGGAACCAAAAGAGACCAAAACTGGAACTTGGGTCCAAAGGCACCAGAAAGTGCCAGAACGTGAGAATGTGGTGGGAAAGCCTTCCTTTGTGTCTTTTGAGTGATATTCAAGGAGTTTCAGTGGCCTGAGACGAGTTTCGCACGACTTCCTTTGCCGTTAAGCAAAAGGGACCAAGAGAGACCAAAACTACAGCTTGGGTCCAAAGCTGCCAGAAAGTGACAGAAGGGGAGAAGGTGGTGAGAAATCCTTCCTTGGAGTTCTAGGAGTGATATTCAAGGAGTTTCAGTGGCTTGAGACGAGTTTCGCACGTCTTCCTTTGCAGGTAAGCAAAAAGGGACCAAAAGAGACCAAAACTGGAAGTTGGGTCCAAAGCCGCCAGAAAGTGCCAGAAGGGGAGAAGGTTGTGAGAAATCCTTCCTTTGAGTTCTAGGAGTTATATTCAAGGAGTTTCAGTGGTTTGAGACGAGTTTCGCACGTCTTCCTTTGCCGGTAAGCAAAAGGGACCAACAGAGACCAAAACTAGAACTTGGGTCCAAAGGTGCCAGAAAGTGATAGAAGGGCAGAAGGTGGTGAGAAATCCTTTCTTTGAGTCCTAGCCGTGATATTCAAGGAGTTTTAGTGGCCTGAGCCGAGTTTCACATGTCTTCCTTTGAGTTCTAGGAGTAATATTCAAGGAGTTTCAGTGGCTTGAGACGAGTTTCGCATGTCTTCCTTTGCCGGTAAGCAAAAGGGAACCAGAAGAGACCAAAACTAGAACTTGGGTCCAAATGTGCCAGAAAGTGACAGAAGGGGAGAAGGTGGTGAGAAATCCTTCCTTTGAGTCCTAGGAGTGATATTCAAGGAGTTTAAGTGGCTTGAGACGAGTTTCGCACGTCTTCCTTTGCCGGTAAGCAAAAGGGAACCAAAAGAGGCCAAAACTGGAGCTTGGGTCGAAAGGCGCCAGAAAGTGCCAGAAGGGGAGAAGGTGGTGAGAAATCCTTCATTTGAGTTCTAGGAGTGATATTCAAGGAGTTTCAATGGCTTGAGACGAGTTTCGCACGTCTTCCTCTGCCGGCAAGCAAAAGGGAACCAAAAAAGACCAAAACTGGAACTTGGGTCCAAAGGCACCAGAAAGTGCCAGAACGTGAGAAGGTGGTGGGAAAGCCTTCCTTTGTGTCCTAGGCGTGATATTCAAGGAGTTTTAGTGGCCTGAGACGAGTTTCGCATGTCTTCCTTTGAGTTCTAGGAGTAATATTCAAGGAGTTTCAGTTGCTTGAGACGAGTTTCGCACCTCTTCCTTTGCCGGTAAGCAAAAGGGAACCAAAAGAGACCAAAACTGGAACTTAAGTCCAAAGGCACCAGAAAGTGCCAGAACGTGAGATGGTGGTGGGAAAGCCTTCCTTTGAGTTCTAGGCGTGATATTTAAAGAGTTTTAGTGGCCTGAGACGAGTTTCGTAAGTCTCCCTTTGCCTGTAAGCAAAAAGGGACCAAAAGAGACTAAAACTAGAACTTGGGTCCAAAAGGCACCAGAAAGTGCCAGAACGTGAGAAGGTGGTGGGAAAGCCTTCCTTTGAGTCCTAGGCGTGATATTCAAGGAGTTTTAGTGGCCTGAGACGAGTTTCGCATGTCTTCCTTTGAGTTCTAGGTGTAATATTCAAGGAGTTTCAGTGGCTTGAGACGAGTTTCGCACGTCTTCCTTTGCCGGTAAGCAAAAAGGGACCAAAAGAGACCAAAACTGGAACTTGGGTCCAAAGGCACCAGAAAGTGCAAGAACGTGAGAAGGTGGTGGGAAAGCCTTCCTTTGAGTCCTATGAGTGATATTCAAGGAGTTTTAGTGGCCTGAGACGAGTTTCGCAAGTCTCCCTTTGCCAGTAAGCAAAAAGGGACCAAAAGAGACCAAAACTGGAACTTAAGTCCAAAGGCACCAGAAAGTGCCAGAACGTGAGATGGTGGTGGGAAAGCCTTCCTTTGAGTTCTAGGCGTGATATTTAAAGAGTTTTAGTGGCCTGAGACGAGTTTCGTAAGTCTCCCTTTGCCTGTAAGCAAAAAGGGACTAAAAGAGACTAAAACTAGAACTTGGGTCCAAAAGGCACCAGAAAGTGCCAGAACGTGAGAAGGTGGTGGGAAAGCCTTCCTTTGAGTCCTAGGCGTGATATTCAAGGAGTTTTAGTGGCCTGAGACGAGTTTCGCATGTCTTCCTTTGAGTTCTAGGTGTAATATTCAAGGAGTTTCAGTGGCTTGAGACGAGTTTCGCACGTCTTCCTTTGCCGGTAAGCAAAAAGGGACCAAAAGAGACCAAAACTGGAACTTGGGTCCAAAGGCACCAGAAAGTGCAAGAACGTGAGAAGGTGGTGGGAAAGCCTTCCTTTGAGTCCTATGAGTGATATTCAAGGAGTTTTAGTGGCCTGAGACGAGTTTCGCAAGTCTCCCTTTGCCAGTAAGCAAAAAGGGACCAAAAGAGACCAAAACTGGAACTTGGGTCCAAAGGCACCAGAAAGTGCCAGAACGTGAGAAGATGGTGGGAAAGCCTTCCTTTGTGTCCTAGGCGTGATATTCAAGGAGTTTTAGTGGCCTGAGACGAGTTTCGCATGTCTTCCTTTGAGTTCTAGGAGTAATATTCAAGGAGTTTCAGTTGCTTGAGACGAGTTTCGCACCTCTTCCTTTGCCGGTAAGCAAAAGGGAACCAAAAGAGACCAAAACTGGAACTTAGGTCCAAATGTGCCAGAAAGTGACAGAAGGGGAGAAGGTGGTGAGAAATCCTTCCTTTGAGTCCTAGGAGTGATATTCAAGGAGTTTTAGTGGCTTGAGACGAGTTTCGCACGTCTTCCTTTGCCGGTAAGCAAAAGGGAACCAAAAGAGGCCAAAACTGGAGCTTGGGTCGAAAGGCGCCAGAAAGTGCCAGAAGGGGAGAAGGTGGTGAGAAATCCTTCATTTGAGTTCTAGGAGTGATATTCAAGGAGTTTCAATGGCTTGAGACGAGTTTCGCACGTCTTCCTTTGCCGGCAAGCAAAAGGGAACCAAAAAAGACCAAAACTGGAACTTGGGTCCAAAGGCACCAGAAAGTGCCAGAACGTGAGAAGGTGGTGGGAAAGCCTTCCTTTGTGTCCTAGGCGTGATATTCAAGGAGTTTTAGTGGCCTGAGACGAGTTTCGCATGTCTTCCTTTGAGTTCTAGGAGTAATATTCAAGGAGTTTCAGTTGCTTGAGACGAGTTTCGCACCTCTTCCTTTGCCGGTAAGCAAAAGGGAACCAAAAGAGACCAAAACTGGAACTTAAGTCCAAAGGCACCAGAAAGTGCCAGAACGTGAGATGGTGGTGGGAAAGCCTTCCTTTGAGTTCTAGGCGTGATATTTAAAGAGTTTTAGTGGCCTGAGACGAGTTTCGTAAGTCTCCCTTTGCCTGTAAGCAAAAAGGGACCCAAAATAGACTAAAACTAGAACTTGGGTCCAAAAGGCACCAGAAAGTGCCAGAACGTGAGAAGGTGGTGGGAAACCCTTCCTTTGAGTCCTAGGCGTGATATTCAAGGAGTTTTAGTGGCCTGAGACGAGTTTCGCATGTCTTCCTTTGACTTCTAGGATTAATATTCAAGGAGTTTCAGTGGCTTGAGACGAGTTTCGCACGTCTTCCTTTGCCGGTAAGCAAAAGGGAACAAAAAGAGACCAAAACTAGAACTTGGGTCCAAATGTGCCAGAAAGTGACAGAAGGGGAGAAGGTGGTGAGAAATCCTTCCTTTGAGTCCTAGGAGTGATATTCAAGGAGTTTAAGTGGCTTGAGACGAGTTTCGCACGTCTTCCTTTGCCGGTAAGCAAAAGGGAACCAAAAGAGACCAAAACTGGAACTTGGGTCCAAAGGCGCCAGAAAGTGCCAGATGAGGAGAAGGTGGTGAGAAATCCTTCCTTTGAGTTCTAGGAGTGATATTCAAGGAGTTTCAGTGGCTTGAGACGAGTTTCGCACGTCTTCCTTTGCCGGTAAGCAAAAGGGAACAAAAAGAGACCAAAACTAGAACTTGGGTCCAAATGTGCCAGAAAGTGACAGAAGGGGAGAAGGTGGTGAGAAATCCTTCCTTTGAGTCCTAGGAGTGATATTCAAGGAGTTTAAGTGGCTTGAGACGAGTTTCGCACGTCTTCCTTTGCCGGTAAGCAAAAGGGAACCAAAAGAGACCAAAACTGGAACTTGGGTCCAAAGGCGCCAGAAAGTGCCAGATGGGGAGAAGGTGGTGAGAAATCCTTCCTTTGAGTTCTAGGAGTGATATTCAAGGAGTTTCAGTGGCTTGAGACGAGTTTCGCACGTCTTCCTTTGCCGGTAAGCAAAAGGGAACCAAAAGAGACCAAAACTGGAAGTTGGGTCCAAAGGGACCAGAAAGTGCCAGAACGTGAGAATGTGGTGGGAAAGCCTTCCTTTGTGTCTTCGGAGTGATATTCAAGGAGTTTCAGTGGCATGAGACGAGTTTCGCACGTCTTCCTTTGCCGGTAAGCGAAAGGGAACCAAAAGAGACCCAATCTAGAACTTGGGTCCATAGGTGCCAGAAAGTGACAGAAGGGGAGAAGGTGGTGAGAAATCCTTCCTTTGAATTCTATGAGTGATATTCAAGGATTTTTAGTGGCTTGAGACGAGTTTCGCACGTCTTCCTTTGCTGGTAAGCAAAAAGGGACCAAAAGAGACCAAAACTGGAACCTGGGTCCAAAGGCGCCAGAAGGGGAGAAGGTGGTGAGAAATCCTTCCTTTGAATTCTATGAGTGATATTCAAGGATTTTTAGTGGCTTGAGACGAGTTTCACACGTCTTCCTTTGCTGGTAAGCAAAAAGGGACCAAAAGAGACCAAAACTGGAACCTGGGTCCAAAGGCGCTAGAAAGTGCCAGAGGGGGAGAAGGTGGTGAGAAATCCTTCCTTTGAGTTCTAGGAGTTATATTCAAGGAGTTTCAGTGGCTTGAGACGAGTTTCGCACGTCTTCCTTTGCGGGTAAGTAAAAGGGAACCAAAAGAGACCAAAACTGGAACTTGGGTCCAAAGGGACCAGAAAGTGCCAGAACGTGAGAAGGTGGTGGGAAAGCCTTCCTTTGTGTCTTCGGAGTGATATTCAAGGAGTTTCAGTGCCCTGAGACGAGTTTCGGACGACTTCCTTTGCCGGTAAGCAAAAAGGGACCAGAAGAGACCAAAACTAGAACTTGGGTCCAAAGGTGCCAGAAGGTGACAGAAGGGGAGAAGGTGGTGAGAAATCCTTCCTTTGAGTTCTAGGAGTGATATTCATGGAGTTTCAGTGGCTTGAGACGAGTTTCATACGTCTTCCTTTGCCGGTAAGCAAAAGGGAACCAAAAGATACCAAAACTGGAACTTGGTTCCAAAGGCACCAGAAAGTGCCAGAACGTGAGAATGTGGTGGGAAAGCCTTCCTTTGTGTCTTCGGAGTGATATTCAAGGAGTTTCAGTGGCCTGAGACGAGTTTCGCACGGCTTCCTTTGCCGGTAAGCAAAAAGGGACCAAAAGAGACCAAAACTAGAACTTGGGTCCAAAGGTGCCAGAAAGTGACAGAAGGGGAGAAAGTGGTGAGAAATCCTTCCTTTGAGTTCTAGGACTGATATTGAAGGTGTTTCAGTGGCTTGAGACGAGTTTCGCACGTCTTCCTTTGCCGGTAAGCAAAAGGGAACCAAAAGAGACCAAAACTAGAACTTGGGTCCTAAGGCACCAGAAAGTGCCAAAACGTGAGAAAGTGTTGGGAAAGCCTTCCTTTGAGTTCTAGGCGTGATATTCAAGGACTTTTAGTGGCCTGAGACGAGTTTCGCATGTCTTCCTTTGTGTTCTAGGAGTAATATTCAAGGAGTTTCAGTGGCTTGAGACGAGTTTCGCACGTCTTCCTTTGCCAGTAAGCAAAAGGGAACCGAAAGAGACCAAAAGTAGAACTTGGGTCCAAATGTGCCAGAAAGTGACAGAAGGGGAGAAGGTGGTGAGAAATCCTTCCTTTGAGTCCTAGGAGTGATATTCAAGGAGTTTAAGTGGCTTGAGACGAGTTTCGCAAGTCTTCCTTTGCCGGTAAGCAAAAGGGAACCAAAAGAGACCAAAACTGGAACTCGGGTCCAAAGGCACCAGAAAGTGCCAGAACGTGAGAAGGTGGTGGGAAAGCCTTCCTTTGAGTTCTAGGCGTGATATTTAAAGAGTTTTAGTGGCCTGAGACGAGTTTCGTAAGTCTCCCTTTGCCTGTAAGCAAAAAGGGACTAAAAGAGACTAAAACTGGAACTAAGGTCCAAAGGCACCAGAAAGTGCCAGAACGTGAGAAGGTGGTGGGAAAGCATTCCTTTGAGTCCTAGGCGTGATATTCAAGGAGTTTTAGTGGCCTGAGACGAGTTTCGCATGTCTTCCTTTGAGTTCTAGGAGTAATATTCAAGGAGTTTCAGTGGCTTGAGACGAGTCTCGCACGTCTTCCTTTGCCGGTACGCAAAAGGGACCCAAAAGAGACCAAAACTAGAACTTGGGTCCAAATGTGCCAGAAAGTGACAGAACGTGAGAAGGTGGTGGGAAAGCCTTCCTTTGAGTTCTAGGAGTGATATTTAAAGAGTTTTAGTGGCCTGAGACGAGTTTCGTAAGTCTCCCTTTGCCTGTAAGCAAAAAGGGACTAAAAGGGACTAAAACTGGAACTTGGGTCCAAAGGCACCAGAAAGTGCCAGAACGTGAGAAGGTGGTGGGAAAGCCTTCCTTTGAGTCCTAGGCGTGATATTCAAGGAGTTTTAGTGGCCTGAGACGAGTTTCGCATGTCTTCCTTTGAGTTCTAGGAGTAATATTCAAGGAGTTTCAGTGGCTTGAGACGAGTTTCGCACGTCTTCCTTTGCAGGTAAGCAAAAGGGACCCAAAAGAGACCAAAACTGGAACTCGGGTCCAAAGGCACCAGAAAGTGCCAGAACGTGAGAAGGTGGTGGGAAAGCCTTCCTTTGAGTTCTAGGCGTGATATTTAAAGAGTTTTAGTGGCCTGAGACGAGTTTCGTAAGTCTCCCTTTGCCTGTAAGCAAAAAGGGACTAAAAGAGACTAAAACTGGAACTTGGGTCCAAAGGCACCAGAAAGTGCCAGAACGTGAGAAGGTGGTGGGAAAGCATTCCTTTGAGTCCTAGGCGTGATATTCAAGGAGTTTTAGTGGCCTGAGACGAGTTTCGCATGTCTTCCTTTGAGTTCTAGGAGTAATATTCAAGGAGTTTCAGTGGCTTGAGACGAGTTTCGCACGTCTTCCTTTCTTAGGTAAGCAAAAGGGACCCAAAAGAGACCAAAACTAGAACTTGGGTCCAAATGTGCCGTAAAGTGACGAACGTGAGAAGGTGGTGGGAAAGCCTTCCTTTGAGTTCTAGGAGTGATATTTAAAGAGTTTTAGTGGCTTGAGACGAGTTTTCGCACGTCTTCCTTTGCCGGTAAGCAAAAGGGAACCAAAAGAGACCAAAAGCTGGAACTTGGGTCCAAAGGCACCGTAAAGTGCCGTAACGTGAGAAGGTGGTGGGAAAGCCTTCCTTTGAGTCCTAGGCGTGATATTCAAGGAGTTTTAGTGGCCTGAGACGAGTTTCGCATGTCTTCCTTTGAGTTCTAGGAGTAATATTCAAGGAGTTTCAGTGGCTTAAGACGAGTTTCGCACGTCTTCCTTTGCCGGTAAGCAAAAGGGACCCAAAAGAGACCAAAACTAGAACTTGGGTCCAAATGTGCCAGAAAGTGACAGAAGGGGAGAAGGTGGTGAGAAATCCTTCCTTTGAGTTCTAGGAGTGACATTCAAGGAGTTTCAGTGGCATGAGATGAGTTTCGCACAACTTCCTTTGCCGGTAAGCAAAAGGGAACCAAAAGAGACCAAAACTAGAACTTGGGTCCAAAGGCACCAGAAAGTGCCAGAACATGTGAAGGTGGTGGGAAAGCCTTCCTTTGAGTCCTAGGCGTGATATTCAAGGAGTTTTAGTGGCCTGAGACGAGTTTCGCATTTCTTCCTTTCTTGGTAAGCAAAAGGGAACCAAAAGTGACCAAAGCTGGAACTTGGGTCCAAAGGCACCGAAAGTGCGAACGTGAGAAGGTGGTGGGAAAGCCTTCCTTTGAGTTCTAGTAGTAATATTCAAGCAGTTTCAGTGGCTTGAGACGAGTTTCGCACGTCTTCCTTTGCCGGTAAGCAAAAGGGAACCAAAAGAGACCAAAACTGGAACTCGGGTCCAAAGGCGCCAGAAAGTGACAGAAGGGGAGAAGGTGGTGGGAAATCCTTCCTTTGAATTCTATGAGTGATATTCAAGGAGTTTCAGTGGCATGAGACGAGTTTCGCACGTCTTCCTTTGCCGGTAAGCAAAAGGGAACCAAAAGAGACCAAAACTGGAACTTGGGTCGAAAGGTGCCAGAAAGTGCCAGACGGGGAGAAGGTGGTGAGAAATCCTTCCTTTGAGTTCTAGGAGTGATATTCAAGGAGTTTCAGTGGCTTGAGACAAGTTTCGCACGTCTTCCTTTGCCGGTAAGCAAAAGGGAACCAAAAGAGACCAAAACTGGAACTTGGGTCCAAACGGACCAGAAAGTGCCAGAACGTGAGAATGTGGTAGGAAAGCCTTCCTTTAAGTCGTAGGCGTTATATTCAAGGAGTTTTAGTGGCTTGAGACGAGTTTCGCACGTCTTCCTTTGCTGGTAAGCAAAAAGGGACCAAAAGAGACCAAAACTGGAACTTAGGTCGAAAGGTGCCAGAAAGTGCCAGACGGGTAGAAGGTGGTGAGAAATCCTTCCTTTGAGTTCTAGGAGTGATATTCAAGGAGTTTCAGTGGCTTGAGACGAGTTTCGCATGTCTTCCTTTGCCGGTAATCAAAAGGGGACCAAAAAAGACCAAAACTGGAACTTAGGTCCAAAGGCACTAGAAAGTGCCAGAACGTGAGAAGGTGGTGGGAAGGCCTTCCTTTGAGTCCTAGGCGTGATATTCAAGGAGTTTTAGTGGCCTGAGACGAGTTTCGTATGTCTTCCTTTGAGTTCGAGGAGTAATATTCAAGGAGCTTCAGTGGCTTGAGACGAGTTTTTGCACGTCTTCCTTTGCGGTAAGCAAAAGGGAACCAAAAGTGACCAAAACTAGAACTTGGGTCCAAAGGTGCTAGAAGGTGACAGAAGGGGAGAAGGTGGTGAGAAATCCTTCCTTTGAATTCTATGAGTGATATTCAAGGAGTTTCAGTGGCATGAGACGAGTTTCGCACGTCTTCCTTTGCCGGTAAGCAAAAGGGAACCAAAAGAGACCAAAACTGGAACTTGGGTCGAAAGGTGCCAGAAAGTGCCAGACGGGGAGAAGGTGGTGAGAAATCCTTCCTTTGAGTTCTAGGAGTGATATTCAAGGAGTTTCAGTGGCTTGAGACGAGTTTCGCACGTCTTCCTTTGCCGGTAAGCAAAAGGGAACCAAAAGAGACCAAAACTGGAACTTGGGTCCAAAGGGACCAGAAAGTGCCAGAACGTGAGAATGTGGTAGGAAAGCCTTCCTTTAAGTCGTAGGCGTGATATTCAAGGAGTTTTAGTGGCTTGAGACGAGTTTCGCAAGTCTCCCTTTGCCAGTAAGCAAAAAGGGACCAAAAGAGACAAAAACTGGAACTTGGGTCCAAAGGCGCTAGAAAGTGCCAGAAGCGTGAGAAGGTGGTGGGAAAGCCTTCCTTTGAGTCCTAGGAGTGATATTCAAGGAGTTTCGGTGGCACGACACGAGTTTCGCACGTCTTCCTTTGCCGTAAGCAAAAAGGGACCAAAAGAGACCAAACCTAGAACTTGGGTCCAAATGTGCCAGAAAATGACAGAAGGGGAGAAGGGGGTGAGAAATCCTTCCTTTGAATTCAATGAGTGATATTCAAGGATTTTTAGTGGCTTGAAACGAGTTTCGCACGTCTTCCTTAGCTGGTAAGCAAAAAGGGACCAAAAGAGACCAAAACTAGAACTTGGGTCGAAAGGTGCCAGAAAGTGCCAAACGGGGAGAAGGTGGTGAGAAATCCTTCTTTTGAGTTCTAGGAGTGATATTCAAGGAGTTTCAGTGGCTTGAGACGAGTTTCGCATGTCTTCCTTTGCCGGTAAGCAAAAGGGAACCAAAAGAGACCAAATCTAGAACTTGGGTCCAAAGGTGCCTGAAAGTGACAGAAGGGGACAAGGTGGTGAGAAATTTTTCCTTTGAATTCTATGAGTGATATTCAAGGATTTTTAGTGGCTTGAGACGAGTTTCGCACGTCTTCCTTTGCTGGTAAGCTAAAGGGAACCAAAAGAGACCAAAACTGGAACTTGGGTCCAAAGGCACCAGAAAGTGCCAGAACGTGAGAAGGTGGTGGGAAGCCTTCCTTTAAGTTCTAGGAGTGATATTCAAGGAGTTTAAGTGGCTTGAGACGAGTTTCGCACGTCCTCCTTTGCCGGTAAGCAAAAGGGAACCAAAAGAGACCAAAACTGGAACTTGGGTCCAAAGGCACCAGAAAGTGCCAGAACGTGAGAAGGTGGTGGGAAAGCCTTCCTTTGAGTTCTCGGCGTGATATTTAAAGAGTTTTAGTGGCCTGAGACGAGTTTCGTAAGTCTCCCTTTGCCAGTAAGCAAAAAGGGACCAAAAGAGACCAAAACTGGAACTTGGGTCCAAAGGCACCAGAAAGTACCAGAACGTGAGAAGGTGGTGAGAAAGCCTTCCTTTGAGTCCTAGGCGTGATATTCAAAGAGTTTTAGTGGCCTGAGACGAGTTTCGCACGTCTTCCTTTGCCGGTAAGCAAAAGGGAACCAAAAGAGACCAAAACTAGAACTTGGGTCCAAAGGCACCGTAAAGTGCCGAACGTGAGAAGGTGGTGGGAAAGCCTTCCTTTGAGTTCTAGGAGTAATATTCAAGGAGTTCCAGTGGCTTGAAACGAGTTTCGCACGTCTTCCTTTGCCGGTAAGCAAAAGGGAACCAAAAGAGACCAAAACTAGAACTTGGGTCCAAATGTGCCAGAAAGTGACAGAAGGGGAGAAGGTGGTGAGAAATCCTTCCTTTGAGTTCTAGGAGTGACATTCAAGGAGTTTCAGTGGCATGAGACGAGTTTCGCACGTCTTCCTTTGCCGGTAAGCAAAAGGTAACCAAAAGAGACCAAATCTAGAACTTGGGTCCAAAGGTGCCAGAAAGTGACAGAAGGGGAGAAGGTGGGGAGAAGTCCTTCCTTTGAATTCAATGAGTGATATTCAAGGATTTTTAGTGGCTTGAAACGAGTTTCGCACGTCTTCCTTTGCTAGTAAGCAAAAAGGGACCAAAAGAGACCAAAACTAGAACTTGGGTCGAAAGGTGCCAGAAAGTGCCAGACGGGGAGAAGGTGGTGAGAAATCCTTCCTTTGAGTTCTAGGAGTGATATTCAAGGAGTTTCAGTGGCTTGAGACGAGTTTCACATGTCTTCCTTTGCCGGTAAGCAAAAGGGAACCAAAAGAGACCAAATCTAGAACTTGGGTCCAAAGGTGCCAGAAAGTGACAGAAGGGGACAAGGTGGTGAGAAATCCTTCCTTTGAATTCTATGAGTGATATTCAAGGATTTTTAGTGGCTTGAGACGAGTTTCGCACGTCTTCCTTTGCTGGTAAGCAAAAAGGGACCAAAAGAGACCAAAACTGGAACTTGGGTCCAAAGGTGCCAGAAAGTACCAGACGGGGAGAAGGTGGTGAGAAATCCTTCCGTTGAGTTCTAGGAGTGATATTCAAGGAGTTTCAGTGGCTTGAGACGAGTTTCGCACGTCTTCCTTTGCCGGTAAGCAAAAGGGAACCAAAAGAGACCAAAACTGGAACTCGGGTCCAAAGGGACCAGAAAGTCCTAGAACGTGAGAATGTGGTGGGAAAGCCTTCCTTTGTGTCTTCGGAGTGATATTCAAGGAGTTTCAGTGGCCTGAGACGAGTTTCGCATGACTTCCTTTGCCGATAAGCAAAAAGGGACCAAAAGAGACCAAAACTATAACTTGGGTCCAAAGGTGCCTGAAAATGACAGAAGGGGAGAAGGTGGTGAGAAATCCTTCCTTTGAGTTCTAGGAGTGATATTCAAGGAGTTTCAGTGGCTTGAGACGAGTTTCGCACGTCTTCCTTTGCTGGTAAGCAAAAGGGAACCAAAAGAGACCAAAACTAGAACTTGGGTCCAAAGGCACCAGAAAGTGTCAGAACGTGAGAAGGTGGTGGGAAAGCCTTTCTTTGAGTCCAAGGCGTGACATTCAAGGAGTTTTAGTGGCCTGAGACGAGTTTCGCATGTCTTCCTTTGAGTTCTAGGAGTAATATTCAAGGAGTTTCAGTGGCTTGAGACGAGTTTCGCACGTCTTCCTTTGCCGGTAAGCAAAAGGGAACCGAAAGATACCAAAACTAGAACTTGGGTCCAAATGTGCCAGAAAGTGACAGAAGGGGAGAAGGTGGTGAGAAATCCTTCCTTTGAGTCGTAGGAGTAATATTCAAGGAGTTTAAGTGGCTTGAGACGAGTTTCGCAAGTCTTCCTTTGCCGGTAAGCAAAAGGGAACCAAAAGAGACCAAAACTGGAACTCGGGTCCAAAGGTGCCAGAAAGTGCCAGAAGGGGAGAAGGTGGTGGGAAATCCTTCCTTTGAGTTCTAGGAGTGATATTCAAAGAGTTTTAGTGGCATGAGACGAGTTTTGCACGTCTTCTTTTGTCGGTAAGCAAAAGGGAACCAAAAGTGACCAAATCTAGAACTTGGGTCCAAAGGTGCCAGAAGGTGACAGAAGGGGAGAAGGTGGTGAGAAATCCTTCCTCTGAGTTCTATGAGTAATATTCAAGGATTTTTAGTGGCTTGAGACGAGTTTCGCACGTCTTCCTTTGCCAAAAGTGGAACTTGGGTCCAAAGGCACCAGAAAGTGCAAGAACGTGAGAAGGTGGTGGGAAAGCGTTCCTTTGAGTCCTATGAGTGATATTCAAGGAGTTTTAGTGGCCTGAGACGAGTTTCACAAGTCTCCCTTTGCCAGTAAGCAAAAAAGGACCAAAAGAGACCAAAACTGGAACTTGGGTCCAAAGGCACCAGAAAATGCCAGAACGTGAGAAGCTGGTGGGAAAGCCTTCCTTTGAGTCCTAGGTGTGATATTCAAAGAGTTTTAGTGGCCTGAGATGAGTTTCGCAAGTCTCCCTTTGCCAGTAAGCAAAAAGGGACCAAACGAGACCAAAACTGGAACTTGGGTCCAAAGGCACCAGAAAGTGCCAGAAGGGGAGAAGGTGGTGAGAAATCCTTCCTTTGAGTTCTAGGAGTGGTATTCAAGGAGTTTCTGTGGCTTAAGACGAGTTTCGCACGTCTGCCTTTGCCGGTAAGCAAAAGGGAACCAAAAGAGACCAAAACTGGAACTTGGGTCCAAAGCGACCAGAAAGTGCCAGAACGTGAGAATGTGGTGGGAAAGCCTTCCTTTGTGTCGTCGGAGTGATATTCAAGGAGTTTCAGTGGCCTGAGACGAGTTTCGCACGACTTTCTTTGCCGATAAGCAAAAAGGGACCAAAAGAGACCAAAACTAGAACTTGGGTCCAAAGGTGCCTGAAAATGACAGAAGGGGAGAAGGTGGTGAGAAATCCTTCCTTTGAGTTCTAGGAGTGATATTCAAGGAGTTTCAGTGGCTTGAGACGAGTTTCGTACGTCTTCCTTTGCCGGTAAGCAAAAGGGAACCAAAAGAGACCAAAACAATAACTTGGGTCCAAAGGCACCAGAAAGTGTCAGAACGTGAGAAGGTGGTGGGAAAGCCTTCCTTTGAGTCCAAGGCGTGATATTCAAGGAGTTTTAGTGGCCTGAGACGAGTTTCGCATGTCTTCCTTTGAGTTCTAGGAGTAATATTCAAGGAGTTTCAGTGGCTTGAGACGAGTTTCGCACGTCTTCCTTTGCCGGTAAGCAAAAGGGAACCGAAAGATACAAAAACTAGAACTTGGGTCCAAATGTGCCAGAAAGTGACAGAAGGGGAGAAGGTGGTGAGAAATCCTTCCTTTGAGTGCTAGGAGTGATATTCAAGGAGTTTAAGTGGCTTGAGACGAGTTTCGCACGTCTTCCTTTGCCGGTAAGCAAAAGGGAACCAAAAGAGACCAAAACTGGAACTTGGGTCCAAAGGCACCAGAAAGTGCCAGAACGTGAGAAAGTGGTGGGAAAGCCTTCCTTTGAGTCCTAGGCGTGATATTCAAGGAGTTTTAGTGGTCTGAGACGAGTTTTGCACGTCTTCCTTCGCCGGTAAGCAAAAGGGAACCAAAAGAGACCAAAACTGGAAGTTGGGTCCAAAGGCACCAGAAAGTGCCAGAATGTGAGAAGGTGGTGGGAAAGCCATCCTTTAAGTCGTAGGCGTTATATTCAAGGAGTTTTAGTGGCCTGAGACGAGTTTCGCATGTCTTCCTTTGAGTTCTAGGAGTAATATTCAAGGAGTTTCAGTGGCATGAGACGAGTTTTGCACGTCTTCTTTTGCCGGTAAGCAAAAGGGAACCAAAAGTGACCAAATCTAGAACTTGGGTCCAAAGGTGCCAGAAGGTGACAGAAGGGGAGAAGGTGGTGAGAAATCCTTCCTTTGAATTCTATGAGTGATATTCAAGGATTTTTAGTGGCTTGAGACGAGTTTCGCACGTCTTCCTTTGCTGGTAAGCAAAAAAGGACCAAAAGATACCAAAACTAGAACTTGGGTCCAAATGTGCCAGAAAGTGACAGAAGGGGAGAAGGTGGTGAGAAATCCTTCCTTTGAGTTCTAGGAGTGATATTCAAAGAGTTTTAGTGGCATGAGACGAGTTTTGCACGTCTTCTTTTGCCGGTAAGCAAAAGGGAACCAAAAGTGACCAAATCTAGAACTTGGGTCCAAAGGTGCCAGAAGGTGACAGAAGGGGAGAAGGTGGTGAGAAATCCTTCCTTTGAGTTCTATGAGTAATATTCAAGGATTTTTAGTGGCTTGAGACGAGTTTCGCACGTCTTCCTTTGCTGGTAAGCAAAAGGGAACCAAAAGAGACCAAAAGTGGAACTTGGGTCCAAAGGCACCAGAAAGTGCAAGAACGTGAGAAGGTGGTGGGAAAGCGTTCCTTTGAGTCCTATGAGTGATATTCAAGGAGTTTTAGTGGCCTGAGACGAGTTTCACAAGTCTCCCTTTGCCAGTAAGCAAAAAAGGGACCAAAAGAGACCAAAACTGGAACTTGGGTCCAAAGGCACCAGAAAGTGCCAGAACGTGAGAAGGTGGTGGGAAAGCCTTCCTTTGAGTCCTAGGCGTGATATTCAAGGAGTTTTAGTGGCCTGAGACGAGTTTCGCATGTCTTCCTTTGAGTTCTAGGAGTAATATTCAAGGAGTTTCAGTTGCTTGAGACGAGTTTCGCACCTCTTCCTTTGCCGGTAAGCAAAAGGGAACCAAAAGAGACCAAAACTGGAACTTAAGTCCAAAGGCACCAGAAAGTGCCAGAACGTGAGATGGTGGTGGGAAAGCCTTCCTTTGAGTTCTAGGCGTGATATTTAAAGAGTTTTAGTGGCCTGAGACGTGTTTCGTAAGTCTCCCTTTGCCTGTAAGCAAAAAGGGACCCAAAAGAGACCAAAACTAGAACTTGGGTCCAAATGTGCCAGAAAGTGACAGAACGTGAGAAGGTGGTGGGAAAGCCTTCCTTTGAGTTCTAGGAGTGATATTTAAAGAGTTTTAGTGGCCTGAGACGAGTTTCGTAAGTCTCCCTTTGCCTGTAAGCAAAAAGGGACCAAAAGAGACTAAAACTAGAACTTGGGTCCAAAAGGCACCAGAAAGTGCCAGAACGTGAGAAGGTGGTGGGAAAGCCTTCCTTTGAGTCCTAGGCGTGATATTCAAGGAGTTTTAGTGGCCTGAGACGAGTTTCGCATGTCTTCCTTTGACTTCTAGGATTAATATTCAAGGAGTTTCAGTGGCTTGAGACGAGTTTCGCACGTCTTCCTTTGCCGGTAAGCAAAAGGGAACAAAAAGAGACCAAAACTAGAACTTGGGTCCAAATGTGCCAGAAAGTGACAGAAGGGGAGAAGGTGGTGAGAAATCCTTCCTTTGAGTCCTAGGAGTGATATTCAAGGAGTTTAAGTGGCTTGAGACGAGTTTCGCACGTCTTCCTTTGCCGGTAAGCAAAAGGGAACCAAAAGAGACCAAAACTGGAACTTGGGTCCAAAGGCGCCAGAAAGTGCCAGAAGGGGAGAAGGTGGTGAGAAATCCTTCCTTTGAGTTCTAGGAGTGATATTCAAGGAGTTTTAGTGGCTTAAGACGAGTTTTGCACGTCTTCCTTTGCCGGTAAGCAAAAGGGAACCAAAAGAGACCAAAACTAGAACTTGGGTCCAAATGTGCCAGAAAGTGACAGAAGGGGAGAAGGTGGTGAGAAATCCTTCCTTTGAGTTCTAGGAGTGATATTCAAGGAGTTTAAGTGGCCTGAGACGAGTTTCGCACGTCTTCCTTTGCCGGTAAGCAAAAGGGAACCAAAAGTGACCAAAACTGGAACTTGGGTCCAAAGGCACCAGAAAGTGCCAGAAGGGGAGAAGGTGGTGAGAAATCCTTCCTTTGAGTTCTAGGAGTGATATTCAAGGAGTTTTAGTGGCTTGAGACGAGTTTCGCACGTCTTCCTTTGCCGGTAAGCAAAAGGGAACCAAAAGAGACCAAAATTGGAACTTGGGTCCAAAGGGACCAGAAAGTGCCAGAACGTGAGAATGTGGTGGGAAAGCCTTCCTTTGTGTCTTCGGAGTGATATTCAAGGAGTTTCAGTGGCATGAGACGAGTTTCGCACGTCTTCCTTTGCCGGTAAGCGAAAGGGAACCAAAAGAGACCCAATCTAGAACTTGGGTCCATAGGTGCCAGAAAGTGACAGAAGGGGAGAAGGTGGTGAGAAATCCTTCCTTTGAATTCTATGAGTGATATTCAAGGATTTTTAGTGGCTTGAGACGAGTTTCGCACGTCTTCCTTTGCTGGTAAGCAAAAAGGGACCAAAAGAGACCAAAACTGGAACCTGGGTCCAAAGGCGCCAGAAGGGGAGAAGGTGGTGAGAAATCCTTCCTTTGAATTCTATGAGTGATATTCAAGGATTTTTAGTGGCTTGAGACGAGTTTCACACGTCTTCCTTTGCTGGTAAGCAAAAAGGGACCAAAAGAGACCAAAACTGGAACTTGGGTCCAAAGGCGCCAAAAAGTGCCAGAGGGGGAGAAGGTGGTGAGAAATCCTTCCTTTGAGTTCTAGGAGTGATATTCAAGGAGTTTCAGTGGCTTGAGACGAGTTTCGCACGTCTTCCTTTGCGGGTAAGTAAAAGGGAACCAAAAGAGACCAAAACTGGAACTTGGGTCCAAAGGGACCAGAAAGTGCCAGAACGTGAGAAGGTGGTGGGAAAGCCTTCCTTTGTGTCTTCGGAGTGATATTCAAGGAGTTTCAGTGCCCTGAGACGAGTTTCGGACGACTTCCTTTGCCGGTAAGCAAAAAGGGACCAGAAGAGACCAAAACTAGAACTTGGGTCCAAAGGTGCCAGAAGGTGACAGAAGGGGAGAAGGTGGTGAGAAATCCTTCCTTTGAGTTCTAGGAGTGATATTCATGGAGTTTCAGTGGCTTGAGACGAGTTTCATACGTCTTCCTTTGCCGGTAAGCAAAAGGGAACCAAAAGATACCAAAGCGGAACTTGGGTCCAAAGGCACCGAAAGTGCCGTAACGTGAGAATGTGGTGGGAAAGCCTTCCTTTGTGTCTTCGGAGTGATATTCAAGGAGTTTCAGTGGCCTGAGACGAGTTTCGCACGGCTTCCTTTGCCGGTAAGCAAAAAGGGACCAAAAGAGACCAAAACTAGAACTTGGGTCCAAAGGTGCCAGAAAGTGACAGAAGGGGAGAAAGTGGTGAGAAATCCTTCCTTTGAGTTCTAGGACTGATATTGAAGGTGTTTCAGTGGCTTGAGACGAGTTTCGCACGTCTTCCTTTGCCGGTAAGCAAAAGGGAACCAAAAGAGACCAAAACTAGAACTTGGGTCCAAAGGCACCAGAAAGTGCCAAAACGTGAGAAAGTGTTGGGAAAGCCTTCCTTTGAGTTCTAGGCGTGATATTCAAGGACTTTTAGTGGCCTGAGACGAGTTTCGCATGTCTTCCTTTGTGTTCTAGGAGTAATATTCAAGGAGTTTCAGTGGCCTGAGACGAGTTTCGCACGTCTTCCTTTGCCGGTAAGCAAAAGGGAACCGAAAGAGACCAAAAGTAGAAGTTGGGTCCAAATGTGCCGGAAAGTGACAGAAGGGGAGAAGGTGGTGAGAAATCCTTCCTTTGAGTTCTAGGAGTGATATTCAAGGAGTTTAAGTGGCTTGAGACGAGTTTCGCAAGTCTTCCTTTGCCGGTAAGCAAAAGGGAACCAAAAGAGACCAAAACTGGAACTCGGGTCCAAAGGCACCAGAAAGTGCCAGAACGTGAGAAGGTGGTGGGAAAGCCTTCCTTTGAGTTCTAGGCGTGATATTTAAAGAGTTTTAGTGGCCTGAGACGAGTTTCGTAAGTCTCCCTTTGCCTGTAAGCAAAAAGGGACCAAAAGAGACCAAAACTGGAACTTGGGTCCAAAGGCACCAGAAAGTGCCAGAACGTGAGAAGGTGGTGGGAAAGCATTCCTTTGAGTCCTAGGCGTGATATTCAAGGAGTTTTAGTGGCCTGAGACGAGTTTCGCATGTCTTCCTTTGAGTTCTAGGAGTAATATTCAAGGAGTTTCAGTGGCTTGAGACGAGTCTCGCACGTCTTCCTTTGCCGGTACGCAAAAGGGACCCAAAAGAGACCAAAACTAGAACTTGGGTCCAAATGTGCCAGAAAGTGACAGAACGTGAGAAGGTGGTGGGAAAGCCTTCCTTTGAGTTCTAGGAGTGATATTTAAAGAGTTTTAGTGGCCTGAGACGAGTTTCGTAAGTCTCCCTTTGCCTGTAAGCAAAAAGGGACTAAAAGGGACTAAAACTGGAACTTGGGTCCAAAGGCACCAGAAAGTGCCAGAACGTGAGAAGGTGGTGGGAAAGCCTTCCTTTGAGTCCTAGGCGTGATATTCAAGGAGTTTTAGTGGCCTGAGACGAGTTTCGCATGTCTTCCTTTGAGTTCTAGGAGTAATATTCAAGGAGTTTCAGTGGCTTGAGACGAGTTTCGCACGTCTTCCTTTGCAGGTAAGCAAAAGGGACCCAAAAGAGACCAAAACTGGAACTCGGGTCCAAAGGCACCAGAAAGTGCCAGAACGTGAGAAGGTGGTGGGAAAGCCTTCCTTTGAGTTCTAGGCGTGATATTTAAAGAGTTTTAGTGGCCTGAGACGAGTTTCGTAAGTCTCCCTTTGCCTGTAAGCAAAAAGGGACTAAAAGAGACTAAAACTGGAACTTGGGTCCAAAGGCACCAGAAAGTGCCAGAACGTGAGAAGGTGGTGGGAAAGCATTCCTTTGAGTCCTAGGCGTGATATTCAAGGAGTTTTAGTGGCCTGAGACGAGTTTCGCATGTCTTCCTTTGAGTTCTAGGAGTAATATTCAAGGAGTTTCAGTGGCTTGAGACGAGTTTCGCACGTCTTCCTTTGCCGGTAAGCAAAAGGGACCCAAAAGAGACCAAAACTAGAACTTGGGTCCAAATGTGCCAGAAAGTGACAGAACGTGAGAAGGTGGTGGGAAAGCCTTCCTTTGAGTTCTAGGAGTGATATTTAAAGAGTTTTAGTGGCCTGAGACGAGTTTTGCACGACTTTCTTTGCCTGTAAGCAAAAAGGGAACCAAAAGAGACCAAAACTGGAACTTGGGTCCAAAGGCACCAGAAAGTGCCAGAACGTGAGAAGGAGGTGGGAAAGCCTTCCTTTGAGTCCTAGGCGTGATATTCAAGGAGTTTTAGTGGCCTGAGACGAGTTTCGCATGTCTTCCTTTGAGTTCTAGGAGTAATATTCAAGGAGTTTCAGTGGCTTAAGACGAGTTTCGCACGTCTTCCTTTGCCGGTAAGCAAAAGGGACCCAAAAGAGACCAAAACTAGAACTTGGGTCCAAATGTGCCAGAAAGTGACAGAAGGGGAGAAGGTGGTGAGAAATCCTTCCTTTGAGTTCTAGGAGTGACATTCAAGGAGTTTCAGTGGCATGAGATGAGTTTCGCACAACTTCCTTTGCCGGTAAGCAAAAGGGAACCAAAAGAGACCAAAACTAGAACTTGGGTCCAAAGGCACCAGAAAGTGCCAGAACATGTGAAGGTGGTGGGAAAGCCTTCCTTTGAGTCCTAGGCGTGATATTCAAGGAGTTTTAGTGGCCTGAGACGAGTTTCGCATTTCTTCCTTTGAGTTCTAGTAGTAATATTCAAGCAGTTTCAGTGGCTTGAGACGAGTTTCGCACGTCTTCCTTTGCCGGTAAGCAAAAGGGAACCAAAAGAGACCAAAACTGGAACTCGGGTCCAAAGGCGCCAGAAAGTGACAGAAGGGGAGAAGGTGGTGGGAAATCCTTCCTTTGAATTCTATGAGTGATATTCAAGGAGTTTCAGTGGCATGAGACGAGTTTCGCACGTCTTCCTTTGCCGGTAAGCAAAAGGGAACCAAAAGAGACCAAAACTGGAACTTGGGTCGAAAGGTGCCAGAAAGTGCCAGACGGGGAGAAGGTGGTGAGAAATCCTTCCTTTGAGTTCTAGGAGTGATATTCAAGGAGTTTCAGTGGCTTGAGACAAGTTTCGCACGTCTTCCTTTGCCGGTAAGCAAAAGGGAACCAAAAGAGACCAAAACTGGAACTTGGGTCCAAACGGACCAGAAAGTGCCAGAACGTGAGAATGTGGTAGGAAAGCCTTCCTTTAAGTCGTAGGCGTTATATTCAAGGAGTTTTAGTGGCTTGAGACGAGTTTCGCACGTCTTCCTTTGCTGGTAAGCAAAAAGGGACCAAAAGAGACCAAAACTGGAACTTAGGTCGAAAGGTGCCAGAAAGTGCCAGACGGGTAGAAGGTGGTGAGAAATCCTTCCTTTGAGTTCTAGGAGTGATATTCAAGGAGTTTCAGTGGCTTGAGACGAGTTTCGCATGTCTTCCTTTGCCGGTAATCAAAAGGGGACCAAAAAAGACCAAAACTGGAACTTAGGTCCAAAGGCACTAGAAAGTGCCAGAACGTGAGAAGGTGGTGGGAAGGCCTTCCTTTGAGTCCTAGGCGTGATATTCAAGGAGTTTTAGTGGCCTGAGACGAGTTTCGTATGTCTTCCTTTGAGTTCGAGGAGTAATATTCAAGGAGCTTCAGTGGCTTGAGACGAGTTTTGCACGTCTTCCTTTGCCGGTAAGCAAAAGGGAACCAAAAGTGACCAAAACTAGAACTTGGGTCCAAAGGTGCTAGAAGGTGACAGAAGGGGAGAAGGTGGTGAGAAATCCTTCCTTTGAATTCTATGAGTGATATTCAAGGAGTTTCAGTGGCATGAGACGAGTTTCGCACGTCTTCCTTTGCCGGTAAGCAAAAGGGAACCAAAAGAGACCAAAACTGGAACTTGGGTCGAAAGGTGCCAGAAAGTGCCAGACGGGGAGAAGGTGGTGAGAAATCCTTCCTTTGAGTTCTAGGAGTGATATTCAAGGAGTTTCAGTGGCTTGAGACGAGTTTCGCACGTCTTCCTTTGCCGGTAAGCAAAAGGGAACCAAAAGAGACCAAAACTGGAACTTGGGTCCAAAGGGACCAGAAAGTGCCAGAACGTGAGAATGTGGTAGGAAAGCCTTCCTTTAAGTCGTAGGCGTTATATTCAAGGAGTTTTAGTGGCTTGAGACGAGTTTCGCAAGTCTCCCTTTGCCAGTAAGCAAAAAGGGACCAAAAGAGACCAAAACTGGAAGTTGGGTCCAAAGGCGCCAGAAAGTGCCAGAAGCGGAAAAGGAGGTGAGAAAGCCTTCCTTTGTGTCTTCGGAGTGATATTCAAGGAGTTTCGGCGGCCTGACACGAGTTTCGCACGACTTCCTTTGCTGGTAAGCAAAAAGGGACCAAAAGAGACCAAACCTAGAACTTGGGTCCAAATGTGCCAGAAAATGACAGAAGGGGAGAAGGGGGTGAGAAATCCTTCCTTTGAATTCAATGAGTGATATTCAAGGATTTTTAGTGGCTTGAAACGAGTTTCGCACGTCTTCCTTAGCTGGTAAGCAAAAAGGGACCAAAAGAGACCAAAACTAGAACTTGGGTCGAAAGGTGCCAGAAAGTGCCAAACGGGGAGAAGGTGGTGAGAAATCCTTCTTTTGAGTTCTAGGAGTGATATTCAAGGAGTTTCAGTGGCTTGAGACGAGTTTCGCATGTCTTCCTTTGCCGGTAAGCAAAAGGGAACCAAAAGAGACCAAATCTAGAACTTGGGTCCAAAGGTGCCTGAAAGTGACAGAAGGGGACAAGGTGGTGAGAAATTTTTCCTTTGAATTCTATGAGTGATATTCATGGAGTTTAAGTGGCTTGAGACGAGTTTCGCACGTCTTCCTTTGCTGGTAAGCTAAAGGGAACCAAAAGAGACCAAAACTGGAACTTGGGTCCAAAGGCACCAGAAAGTGCCAGAACGTGAGAAGGTGGTGGGAAGCCTTCCTTTAAGTTCTAGGAGTGATATTCAAGGAGTTTAAGTGGCTTGAGACGAGTTTCGCACGTCCTCCTTTGCCGGTAAGCAAAAGGGAACCAAAAGAGACCAAAACTGGAACTTGGGTCCAAAGGCACCAGAAAGTGCCAGAACGTGAGAAGGTGGTGGGAAAGCCTTCCTTTGAGTTCTCGGCGTGATATTTAAAGAGTTTTAGTGGCCTGAGACGAGTTTCGTAAGTCTCCCTTTGCCAGTAAGCAAAAAGGGACCAAAAGAGACCAAAACTGGAACTTGGGTCCAAAGGCACCAGAAAGTACCAGAACGTGAGAAGGTGGTGAGAAAGCCTTCCTTTGAGTCCTAGGCGTGATATTCAAAGAGTTTTAGTGGCCTGAGACGAGTTTCGCATGTCTTCCTTTGAGTTCTAGGAGTAATATTCAAGGAGTTCCAGTGGCTTGAAACGAGTTTCGCACGTCTTCCTTTGCCGGTAAGCAAAAGGGAACCAAAAGAGACCAAAACTAGAACTTGGGTCCAAATGTGCCAGAAGGTGACAGAAGGGGAGAAGGTGGTGAGAAATCCTTCCTTTGAATTCTATGAGTGATATTCAAGGATTTTTAGTGGCTTGAGACGAGTTTCGCACGTCTTCCTTTGCTGGTAAGCAAAAAAGGACCAAAAGATACCAAAACTAGAACTTGGGTCCAAATGTGCCAGAAAGTGACAGAAGGGGAGAAGGTGGTGAGAAATCCTTCCTTTGAGTTCTAGGAGTGATATTCAAAGAGTTTTAGTGGCATGAGACGAGTTTTGCACGTCTTCTTTTGCCGGTAAGCAAAAGGGAACCAAAAGTGACCAAATCTAGAACTTGGGTCCAAAGGTGCCAGAAGGTGACAGAAGGGGAGAAGGTGGTGAGAAATCCTTCCTTTGAGTTCTATGAGTAATATTCAAGGATTTTTAGTGGCTTGAGACGAGTTTCGCACGTCTTCCTTTGCTGGTAAGCAAAAGGGAACCAAAAGAGACCAAAAGTGGAACTTGGGTCCAAAGGCACCAGAAAGTGCAAGAACGTGAGAAGGTGGTGGGAAAGCCTTCCTTTGAGTCCTATGAGTGATATTCAAGGAGTTTTAGTGGCCTGAGACGAGTTTCGCAAGTCTCCCTTTGCCAGTAAGCAAAAAGGGACCAAAAGAGACCAAAACTGGAACTTGGGTCCAAAGGCACCAGAAAATGCCAGAACGTGAGAAGGTGGTGGGAAAGCATTCCTTTGAGTCCTACGCGTGATATTCAAAGAGTTTTAGTGGCCTGAGACGAGTTTCGCAAGTCTCCCTTTGCCAGTAAGCAAAAAGGGACCAAAATAGACCAAAACTGGAACTTGGGTCCAAAGGCACCAGAAAGTGACAGAAGGGGAGAAGGTGGTGAGAAATCCTTCCTTTGAGTTCTAGGAGTGATATTCAAGGAGTTTTAGTGGCTTAAGACGAGTTTTGCACGTCTTCCTTTGCCGGTAAGCAAAAGGGAACCAAAAGAGACCAAAACTGGAACTTGGGTCCAAAGGCACCAGAAAGTGCGAGAACGTGAGAAGGTGGTGGGAAAGCCTTCCTTTGAGTCCTAGGCGTGATATTCAAGGAGTTTTAGTGGTCTGAGACGAGTTTTGAACGTCTTCCTTCGCTGGTAAGCAAAAGGGAACCAAAAGAGACCAAAACTGGAAGTTGGGTCCAAAGGCACCAAAAAGTGCTAGAATGTGAGAAGGTGGTGGGAAAGCCTTCCTTTAAATCGTAGGCGTTATATTCAAGGAGTTTTAGTGGCTTGAGACGAGTTTCGCAAGTCTCCCTTTGCCAGTAAGCAAAAAGGGACCAAAAGAGACCAAAACTGGAAGTTGGGTCCAAAGGCGCCAGAAAGTGCCAGAAGCGGAAAAGGTGGTGAGAATGCCTTCCTCTGTGTCTTCGGAGTGATATTCAAGGAGTTTCAGCGGCCTGAGACGAGTTTCGCACGACTTCCTTTGCCGGTAAGCAAAAAGGGACCAAAAGAGACCAAACCTAGAACTTGGGCCCAAATGTGCCAGAAAGTGAC
Organism: Abrus pulchellus subsp. cantoniensis; assembly: GCA_024086825.1. Classification (NCBI taxonomy): domain Eukaryota; kingdom Viridiplantae; phylum Streptophyta; class Magnoliopsida; order Fabales; family Fabaceae; genus Abrus; species Abrus pulchellus. Next base: position 13,041,538 of record CM044058.1, on the reverse strand, counting down.
AGAAGGGGAGAAGGTGGTGAGAAATCCTTCCTTTGAGTTCTAGGAATGACATTCAAGGAGTTTCAGTGGCCTGAGACGAGTTTCGCACGTCTTCCTTTGCTGGTAAGCAAAAGGGAACCAAAAGAGAGCAAAACTGGAACTTGAGTCCAAAGGCACCAGAAAGTGCCAGAACGTGAGAAGGTGGTGGGAAAGCCTTCCTTTGAGTCCTAGGCGTGATATTCAAAGAGTTTTAGTGGCCTGAGACGAGTTTCGCAAGTCTCCCTTTGCAGTAAGCAAAAAGGGACCAAAAGAGACCAAAACTGGAACTTGGGTCCAAAAGCACCAGAAAGTGCCAGAAGGGGAGAAGGTGGTGAGAAATCCTTCCTTTGAGTTCTAGGAGTGATATTCAAGGAGTTTCAGTGGCTTGAGACGAGTTTCGCACGTCTTCCTTTGCCGGTAAGCAAAAGGGGCCAAAAGAGACCAAAACTGGAACTTGGGTCCAAAGGCACCAGAAAGTGCCAGAACGTGAGAAGGTGGTGGGAAAGCCTTCCTTTGAGTCCTAGGCGTGACATTCAAAGAGTTTTAGTGGCCTGAGACGAGTTTCGCAAGTCTCCCTTTGCAGTAAGCAAAAAGAGACCAAAACTGGAACTTGGGTCCAAAAGCACCAGAAAGTGCCAGAAAGGGAGAAGGTGGTGAGAAATCCTCCCTTTGAGTTCTAGGAGTGATATTCAAGGAGTTTCAGTGGCTTGAGGCGAGTTTTACACGTCTTCCTTCGCCGGTAAGCAAAAGGGAACCAAAAGAGACCAAAACTGGAAGTTGGGTCCAAATGCACCAGAAAGTGCCAGAATGTGAGAAGGTGGTGGGAAAGCCTTCCTTTAAGTCGTAGGCGTTATATTGAAGGAGTTTTAGTGGCTTGAGACGAGTTTCGCAAGTCTCCCTTTGCCAGTAAGCAAAAAGGGACCAAAAGAGACCAAAACTGGAAGTTGGGTCCAAAGGCGCCAGAAAGTGCCAGAAGCGGAAAAGGTGGTGAGAAAGCCTTCCTTTGTGTCTTCGGAATGATATTCAAGGAGTTTCAGCGGCCTGAGACGAGTTTCGCACGACTTCCTTTGCCGGTAAGCAAAAAGGGACCAAAAGAGACCAAACCTAGAACTTGGGTCCAAATGTGCCAGAAAGTGACAGAAGGGGAGAAGGTGGTGAGAAATCCTTCCTTTGAGTTCTAGGAATGACATTCAAGGAGTTTCAGTGGCATGATACGAGTTTCGCACGTCTTCCTTTGCCGGTAAGCAAAAGGGAACCAAAAGAGACCAAAACTGGAACTTGGGTCCAAAGGCACCAGAAAGTGCCAGAACATGAGAAGGTGGTGGGAAAGCCTTCCTTTGAGTCCTGGCGTGATATTCAAGGAGTTTTAGCGGCCTGAGACGAGTTTCGCACGTCTTCCTTTGCCGGTAAGCAAAAGGGAACCAAAAGAGACCAAAACTGGAACTTGGGTCCAAAGGCACCAGAAAGTGCCAGAACGTGAGAAGGTGGTGGGAAAGCCTTCCTTTGAGTCCAAGGCGTGATATTCAAATAGTTTTAGTGGCCTGAGACGAGTTTTGCACGTCTTCCTTTGCCGATAAGCAAAAGGGAACCAAAAGAGACCAAAACTGGAACTTGGGTCCAAAAGCACCAGAAAGTGCCAGAAAGGGAGAAGGTGGTGAGAAATCCTTCCTTTGAGTTCTAGGAGTGATATTCAAGGAGTTTCAGTGGCTTGATACGAGTTTCGCACGTCTTCCTTTGCCGGTAAGCAAAAGGAACCAAAAGAGACCAAAACTGGAACTTGGGTCCAAAGGTGCCAGAAAGTGAGAGAAGGGGAGAAGGTGGTGAGAAATCCTTCCTTTGAGTTCTAGGAGTGATATTCTAGGAGTTTCAGTGGCCTGAGACGAGTTTCGCAAGTCTCCCTTTGCAGTAAGCAAAAAGGGGCCAAAAGAGACCAAAACTGGAACTTGGGTCAAAAGGCGCCAGAAAGTGCCAGAAGCGGAAAAGGTGGTGAGAAAGCCTTCCTTTGTGTCTTCGGAGTGATATTCAAGGAGTTTCAGTAGCCTGAGACGAGTTTCGCACGTCTTTCTTTGCCAGTAAGCAAAAAGGGTGCAAAACAGACCAAAACTAGAACTTAGGTCCAAAGGCGCCAGAAAGTGCCAGAAGCGGAAAAGGTGGTGAGAAAGCCTTCCTTTGTGTCTTCGGAGTGATATTCAAGGAGTTTCAGTGGCCTGAGACGAGTTTCGCACGTCTTCCTTTCCCGGTAAGCAAAAGGGACCAAAAGAGACCACAACTAGAACTTGGGTCCAAAGGTGCCAGAAAGTGACAGAAAGGGAGAAGGTGGTGAGAAATCCTTCCTTTGAGTTCTAGGAGTGATATTCAAGGAGTTTCAGTGGCTTGAGACGAGTTTCGCACGTCTGCCTTTGGCAGTAAGCAAAAAGGGACCAAAAGAGACCAAAACTGGAACTTGGGTCCAAAGGCACTAGAAAGTGCCAGAACGTGAGAAGGTGGTGGGAAAGCCTTCCTTTAAGTCGTAGGTGTTAAATTCAAGGAGTTTTAGTGGTCTGACACGAGTTTTGCACGTCTTCCTTCGCCGGTAAGCAAAAGGGAACCAAAAGAGACCAAAACTGGAAGTTGGATCCAAATGCACCAGAAAGTGCCAGAATGTGAGAAGGTGGTGGGAAAGCCTTCCTTTAAGTCGTAGGCGTTATATTCAAGGAGTTTTAGTGGCTTGAGATGAGTTTCGCAAGTCTCCCTTTGCCAGTAAGCAAAAAGGGACCAAAAGAGACCAAAACTAGAACTTGGGTCCAAAGGCGCCAGAAAGTGCCAGAAGCGGAAAAGGTGGTGAGAAAGCCTTCCTTTGTGTCTTCGGAGTGATATTCAAGAAGTTTCAGTGGCCTAAGACGAGTTTCGCACGACTTCCTTTGCCAGTAAACAAAAAGGGACCAAAAGAGACCAAACCTAGAACTTGGGTCCAAATGTGCCAGAAAGTGACAGAAGGGGAGAAGGTGGTGAGAAATCCTTCCTTTGAGTTCTAGGAATGACATTCAAGGAGCTTTTAGTGGTGAGACGAGTTTCACGTCTTCCTTTGCAGCAAAAGGAACCAAAAGAGACCAAAACTGGAACTTGGCTCCAAAAGCACCAGAAAGTGAGAGAAGGGGAGAAGGTGGTGACAAATCCTTCCTTTGAGTTCTAGGAGTGATATTCTAGGAGTTTCAGTGGCCTGAGACGAGTTTCGCAAGTCTCCCTTTGCAGTAAGCAAAAAGAGACCAAAACTGGAAGTTGGGTCCAAAAGCACCAGAAAGTGCCAGAAGGGGAGAAGGTGGTGAGAAATCCTTCCTTTGAGTTCTAGGAATGACATTCAAGGAGTTTCAGTGGCATGAGAAGAGTTTCGCACGTCTTCCTTTGCCGGTAAGCAAAAGGGAACCAAAAGAGACCAACACTGGAACTTGGGTCCAAAGGCACCAGAAAGTGCCAGAACGTGAGAAGGTGGTGGGAAAGCCTTCCTTTGAGTCCTAGGCGTGATATTCAAGGAGTTTTAGCGGCCTGAGACGAGTTTCGCACGTCTTCCTTTGCCGGTATGCAAAAGGGAACCAAAAGAGACCAAAACTGGAACTTGGATCCAAAGGCACCAGAAAGTGCCAGAACGTGAGAAGGTGGTGGGAAAGCCTTCCTTTGAGTTCTAGGAGTGATATTCAAGGAGTTTCAGTGGCTTGAGACGAGTTTCGCACGTCTGCCTTTGCAGTAAGCAAAAGGGAACCAAAAGAGACCAAAACTGAACTTGGGTCCAAAGGCACCGTAAAGTGCCGTAGCGTGAGAAGGTGGTGGGAAAGCCTTCCTTTGAGTCCTAGGCGTGATATTCAAGGAGTTTTAGCGGCCTGAGACGAGTTTCGCACGTCTTCCTTTGCCGGTAAGCAAAAGGGAACCAAAAGAGACCAAAACTGGAACTTGGGTCCAAAGGCACGAGAAAGTGCCAGAACTTGAGAAGGTGGTGGGAAAGCCTTCCTTTGAGTCCTAGGCGTGATATTCAAAGAGTTTTAGTGGCCTGAGACGAGTTTCGCAAGTCTCCCTTTGTAGTAAGCAAAAAGAGACCAAAACTGGAACTTGGCTCCAAAAGCACCAGAAAGTGCCAGAAGGGGAGAAGGTGGTGAGAAATCCTTCCTTTGAGTTCTAGGAGTGATATTCAAGGAGTTTCAGTGGCTTGAGACGAGTTTCGCACGTCTTCCTTTGCCGGTAAGCAAAAGGGGCCAAAAGAGACCAAAACTAGAACTTGGGTCAAAAGGCGCCAGAAAATGCCAGAAGCGGAAAAGGTGGTGAGAAAGCCTTCCTTTGTGTCTTCGGAGTGATATTCATGGAGTTTCAGTGGCCTGAGACGAGTTTCGCACGTCTTTCTTTGGCGGTAAGCAAAAAGGGTGCAAAATAGACCAAAACTAGAACTTGGGTCCAAAGGCGCCAGAAAGTGCCAGAACCGGAAAAGGTGGTGAGAAAGCCTTCCTTTGTGTCTTCGGAGTGATATTCAAGGAGTTTCAGTGGCCTGAGACGAGTTTCGCACGTCTTCCTTTGCCGGTAAGCAAAAAAGGTGCAAAACAGACCAAAACTAGAACTTGGGTCCAAAGGCGCCAGAAAGTGCCAGAACCGGAAAAGGTGGTGAGAAAGCCTTCCTTTGTCTCTTCGGAGTGATATTCAAGGAGTTTCAGTGGCCTGAGACGAGTTTCGCACGTCTTCCTTTGCCGGTAAGCAAAAGGGAACCAAAAGAGACCAAAACTGGAACTTGGGTCCAAAGGTGCCAGAAAGTGAGAGAAGGGGAGAAGGTGGTGAGAAATCCTTCCTTTGAGTTCTAGGAGTGATATTCAAGGAGTTTCAGTGGCTTGAGACGAGTTTCGCACGTCTTCCTTTGCCGGTAAGCAAAAGGGGCCAAAAGAGACCAAAACTGGAACTTGGGTCAAAAGGCGCCAGAAAGTGCCAGAAGCGGAAAAGGTGGTGAGAAAGCCTTCCTTTGTGTCTTCGGAGTGATATTCATGGAGTTTCAGTGGCCTGAGACGAGTTTCGCACGTCTTTCTTTGGCGGTAAGCAAAAAGGGACCAAAACAGACCAAAACTAGAACTTGGGTCCAAAGGCGCCCGAAAGTGCCAGAAGCGGAAAAGGTGCTGAGAAAGCCTTCCTTTGTGTCTTCGGAGTGATATTCAAGGAGTTTCAGTGGCCTGAGACGAGTTTCGCACGTCTTCCTTTGCCGGTAAGCAAAAGGGAACCAAAAGAGACCAAAACTGGAACTTGGGTCCAAAGGCACCAGAAAGTGCCAGAACGTGAGAAGGTGGTGGAAAAGCCTTCCTTTGAGTCCTTGGCGTGATATTCAAAGAGTTTTAGTGGCCCGAGACGAGTTTCGCTAGTTTCCCTTTGCCAGTAAGCAAAAAGGGACCAAAAGAGACTAAAACTGGAACTTGGGTCGAAAGGTGCCAGACAGTGCCAGAAAGGGAGAAGGTGGTGAAAAATCCTTCCTTTGAGTTCTAGGAGTGATATTCAAGGAGTTTCAGTGGCTTGAGACGAGTTTCGCACGTCTGCCATTGCTAGTAAGCAAAAGGGAACCAAAAGAGACCAAAACTGGAACTTGGGTCCAAAGGCACCAGAAAGTGCCAGAGCGTGAGAAGGTGGTGGGAAAGCCTTCCTTTGAGTCCTAGGCGTGATATTCAAGGAGTTTTAGCGGCCTGAGACGAGTTTCGCACGTCTTCCTTTGCCGGTAAGCAAAAGGGAACCAAAAGAGACCAAAACTGGAACTTGGGTCCAAAGGCACGAGAAAGTGCCAGAACTTGAGAAGGTGGTGGGAAAGCCTTCCTTTGAGTCCTAGGAGTGATATTCAAAGAGTTTTAGTGGCCTGAGACGAGTTTCGCAAGTCTCCCTTTGTAGTAAGCAAAAAGAGACCAAAACTGGAACTTGGCTCCAAAAGCACCAGAAAGTGCCAGAAGGGGAGAAGGTGGTGAGAAATCCTTCCTTTGAGTTCTAGGAGTGATATTCAAGGAGTTTCAGTGGCTTGAGACGAGTTTCGCACGTCTTCCTTTGCCGGTAAGCAAAAGGGGCCAAAAGAGACCAAAACTGGAACTTGGGTCAAAAGGCGCCAGAAAATGCCAGAAGCGGAAAAGGTGGTGAGAAAGCCTTCCTTTGTGTCTTCGGAGTGATATTCATGGAGTTTCAGTGGCCTGAGACGAGTGTCGCACGTCTTTCTTTGGCGGTAAGCAAAAAGGGTGCAAAACAGACCAAAACTAGAACTTGGGTCCAAAGGCGCCAGAAAGTGCCAGAACCGGAAAAGGTGGTGAGAAAGCCTTCCTTTGTGTCTTCGGAGTGATATTCAAGGAGTTTCAGTGGCCTGAGACGAGTTTCGCACGTCTTCCTTTGCCGGTAAGCAAAAAGGTGTAAAACAGACCAAAACTAGAACTTGGGTCCAAAGGCGCCGTAAAGTGCCGTAACCGGAAAAGGTGGTGAGAAAGCCTTCCTTTGTCTCTTCGGAGTGATATTCAAGGAGTTTCGTGGCCCGAGACGAGTTTCGCACGTCTTCCTTTGCCGGTAAGCAAAAGGGAACCAAAAGAGACCAAAACTGGAACTTGGGTCCAAAGGTGCCGTAAAGTGAGAGAAGGGAGAAGGTGGTGAGAAATCCTTCCTTTGAGTTCTAGGAGTGATATTCTAGGAGTTTCAAGTGGCCCGAGACGAGTTTCGCACGTCTCCCTTTGCCGGTAAGCAAGGGAACCAAAAGAGACCAAAACCGGAAGTTGGGTCCAAAAGCACCGTAAAGTGCCGTAAGGGGAGAAGGTGGTGAGAAATCCTTCCTTTGAGTTCTAGGAGTGATATTCAAGGAGTTTCGGTGGCTTGAGACGAAGTTTCGCACGTCTTCCTTTGCTTAGGTAAGCAAAAGGGGCCAAAAGAGACCAAAACTGAACTTGGGTCAAGACGCCCCAGAAAGTGCCAAGGGGAGAAAGTGGTGAGAAATCCTTCCTTTGAGTTCTAGGCGTGATATTCAAGGAGTTTCAGTGGCTTGAGACGAGTTTCGCACGTCTTCCTTTGCCGGTAAGCAAAAGGAACCAAAAGAGACCAAAACTGGAACTTGGGTCCAAAGGTGCCAGAAAGTGAGAGAAGGGGAGAAGGTGGTGAGAAATCCTTCCTTTGAGTTCTAGGAGTGATATTCTAGGAGTTTCGGTCGCTCGAGACGAGTTTCGCAAGTCTCCCTTTGCGAAGCAAAAAGAGACCAAAACTGGAAGTTGGGTCCAAAAGCACCAGAAAGTGCCAGAAGGGGAGAAGGTGGTGAGAAATCCTTCCTTTGAGTTCTAGGAGTGATATTCAAGGAGTTTCAGTGGCTTGAGACGAGTTTCGCACGTCTTCCTTTGCCGGTAAGCAAAAGGGGCCAAAAGAGACCAAAACTAGAACTTGGGTCCAAAGGCGCCCGAAAGTGCCAGAAGCGGAAAAGGTGCTGAGAGAGCCTTCCTTTGTGTCTTCGGAGTGATATTCAAGGAGTTTCAGTGGCCTGAGACGAGTTTCGCACGTCTTCCTTTGCCGGTAAGCAAAAGGGAACCAAAAGAGACCAAAACTGGAACTTGGGTCCAAAGGCACCAGAAAGTGCCAGAACGTGAGAAGGTGGTGGAAAAGCCTTCCTTTGAGTCCTTGGCGTGATATTCAAAGAGTTTTAGTGGCCCGAGACGAGTTTCGCTAGTTTCCCTTTGCCAGTAAGCAAAAAGGGACCAAAAGAGACTAAAACTGGAACTTGGGTCGAAAGGTGCCAGACAGTGCCAGAAAGGGAGAAGGTGGTGAAAAATCCTTCCTTTGAGTTCTAGGAGTGATATTCAAGGAGTTTCAGTGGCTTGAGACGAGTTTCGCACGTCTGCCATTGCCAGTAAGCAAAAGGGAACCAAAAGAGACCAAAACTGGAACTTGGGTCCAAAGGCACCGAAGTGCCAGAGCGTGAGAAGGTGGTGGGAAAGCCTTCCTTTGAGTCCTAGGCGTGATATTCAAGGAGTTTTAGCGGCCTGAGACGAGTTTCGCACGTCTTCCTTTGCCGGTAAGCAAAAGGGAACCAAAAGAGACCAAAACTGGAACTTGGGTCCAAAGGCACGAGAAAGTGCCAGAACTTGAGAAGGTGGTGGGAAAGCCTTCCTTTGAGTCCTAGGCGTGATATTCAAAGAGTTTTAGTGGCCTGAGACGAGTTTCGCAAGTCTCCCTTTGTAGTAAGCAAAAAGAGACCAAAACTGGAACTTGGCTCCAAAAGCACCAGAAAGTGCCAGAAGGGGAGAAGGTGGTGAGAAATCCTTCCTTTGAGTTCTAGGAGTGATATTCAAGGAGTTTCAGTGGCTTGAGACGAGTTTCGCACGTCTTCCTTTGCCGGTAAGCAAAAGGGGCCAAAAGAGACCAAAACTGAACTTGGGTCAAAAGGCGCCGTAAAATGCCGTAAGCGGAAAAGGTGGTGAGAAAGCCTTCCTTTGTGTCTTCGGAGTGATATTCATGGAGTTTCAAAGTGGCTCGAGACGAGTTTCGCACGTCTTTCTTTGGCGGTAAGCAAAAAGGGTGCAAAACAGACCAAAACTAGAACTTGGGTCCAAAGGCGCCGTAAAGTGCCGTAACCGGAAAAGGTGGTGAGAAAGCCTTCCTTTGTGTCTTCGGAGTGATATTCAAGGAGTTTCAGTGGCCTGAGACGAGTTTCGCACGTCTTCCTTTGCCGGTAAGCAAAAAAGGTGCAAAACAGACCAAAACTAGAACTTGGGTCCAAAGGCGCCAGAAAGTGCCAGAACCGGAAAAGGTGGTGAGAAAGCCTTCCTTTGTCTCTTCGGAGTGATATTCAAGGAGTTTCAGTGGCCTGAGACGAGTTTCGCACGTCTTCCTTTGCCGGTAAGCAAAAGGGAACCAAAAGAGACCAAAACTGGAACTTGGGTCCAAAGGTGCCAGAAAGTGAGAGAAGGGGAGAAGGTGGTGAGAAATCCTTCCTTTGAGTTCTAGGAGTGATATTCTAGGAGTTTCAGTGGCCTGAGACGAGTTTCGCAAGTCTCCCTTTGCAGTAAGCAAAAAGAGACCAAAACTGGAAGTAGGGTCCAAAAGCACCAGAAAGTGCCAGAAGGGGAGAAGGTGGTGAGAAATCCTTCCTTTGAGTTCTAGGAGTGATATTCAAGGAGTTTCAGTGGCTTGAGACGAGTTTCGCACGTCTTCCTTTGCCGGTAAGCAAAAGGGGCCAAAAGAGACCAAAACTGGAACTTGGGTCAAGAGGCGCCAGAAAGTGCCAGAAGGGGAGAAAGTGGTGAGAAATCCTTCCTTTGAGTTCTAGGCGTGATATTCAAGGAGTTTCAGTGGCTTGAGACGAGTTTCGCACGTCTTCCTTTGCCGGTAAGCAAAAGGAACCAAAAGAGACCAAAACTGGAACTTGGGTCCAAAGGTGCCAGAAAGTGAGAGAAGGGGAGAAGGTGGTGAGAAATCCTTCCTTTGAGTTCTAGGAGTGATATTCTAGGAGTTTCGGTCGCCTGAGACGAGTTTCGCAAGTCTCCCTTTGCAGTAAGCAAAAAGAGACCAAAACTGGAAGTTGGGTCCAAAAGCAGCGTAAAGTGTGATAAGGGGAGAAGGTGGTGAGAAATCCTTCCTTTGAGTTCTAGGAGTGATATTCAAGGAGTTTCAGTGGCTTGAGACGAGTTTCGCACGTCTTCCTTTGCCGGTAAGCAAAAGGGGCCAAAAGAGACCAAAACTAGAACTTGGGTCCAAAGGCGCCCGAAAGTGCCAGAAGCGGAAAAGGTGCTGAGAGAGCCTTCCTTTGTGTCTTCGGAGTGATATTCAAGGAGTTTCAGTGGCCTGAGACGAGTTTCGCACGTCTTCCTTTGCCGGTAAGCAAAAGGGAACCAAAAGAGACCAAAACTGGAACTTGGGTCCAAAGGCACCGTAAAGTGCCGAACGTGAGAAGGTGGTGGAAAAGCCTTCCTTTGAGTCCTTGGCGTGATATTCAAAGAGTTTTAGTGGCCCGAGACGAGTTTCGCTAGTTTCCCTTTGCCGCAAGCAAAAAGGGACCAAAAGAGACTAAAACTGAACTTGGGTCGAAAGGTGCCAGACAGTGCCAGAAAGGGAGAAGGTGGTGAAAAATCCTTCCTTTGAGTTCTAGGAGTGATATTCAAGGAGTTTCAGTGGCTTGAGACGAGTTTCGCACGTCTGCCATTGCCAGTAAGCAAAAGGGAACCAAAAGAGACCAAAACTGGAACTTGGGTCCAAAGGCACCAGAAAGTGCCAGAGCGTGAGAAGGTGGTGGGAAAGCCTTCCTTTGAGTCCTAGGCGTGATATTCAAGGAGTTTTAGTGACCTGAGACGAGTTTCGCACGTCTTCCTTTGCCGGTAAGCAAAAGGGTACCAAAAGTGACCAAAACTGGAACTTGGGTCCAAAGGCACGAGAAAGTGCCAGAACTTGAGAAGGTGGTGGGAAAGCCTTCCTTTGAGTCCTAGGCGTGATATTCAAAGAGTTTTAGTGGCCTGAGACGAGTTTCGCAAGTCTCCCTTTGTAGTAAGCAAAAAGAGACCAAAACTGGAACTTGGCTCCAAAAGCACCAGAAAGTGCCAGAAGGGGAGAAGGTGGTGAGAAATCCTTCCTTTGAGTTCTAGGAGTGATATTCAAGGAGTTTCAGTGGCTTGAGACGAGTTTCGCACGTCTTCCTTTGCCGGTAAGCAAAAGGGGCCAAAAGAGACCAAAACTGGAACTTGGGTCAAAAGGCGCCAGAAAATGCCAGAAGCGGAAAAGGTGGTGAGAAAGCCTTCCTTTGTGTCTTCGGAGTGATATTCATGGAGTTTCAGTGGCCTGAGACGAGTTTCGCACGTCTTTCTTTGGCGGTAAGCAAAAAGGGTGCAAAACAGACCAAAACTAGAACTTGGGTCCAAAGGCGCCAGAAAGTGCCAGAACCGGAAAAGGTGGTGAGAAAGCCTTCCTTTGTGTCTTCGGAGTGATATTCAAGGAGTTTCAGTGGCCTGAGACGAGTTTCGCACGTCTTCCTTTGCCGGTAAGCAAAAAAGGTGTAAAACAGACCAAAACTAGAACTTGGGTCCAAAGGCGCCAGAAAGTGCCAGAACCGGAAAAGGTGGTGAGAAAGCCTTCCTTTGTCTCTTCGGAGTGATATTCAAGGAGTTTCAGTGGCCTGAGACGAGTTTCGCACGTCTTCCTTTGCCGGTAAGCAAAAGGGAACCAAAAGAGACCAAAACTGGAACTTGGGTCCAAAGGTGCCAGAAAGTGAGAGAAGGGGAGAAGGTGGTGAGAAATCCTTCCTTTGAGTTCTAGGAGTGATATTCTAGGAGTTTCAGTGGCCTGAGACGAGTTTCGCAAGTCTCAAGGTGGTAAGAAATCCTTCCTTTGAGTTCTAGGAGTGATATTCAAGGAGTTTCAGTGGCTTGAGACGAGTTTCGCACGTCTTCCTTTGCCGGTAAGCAAAAGGGGCCAAAAGAGACCAAAACTAGAACTTGGGTCAAAAGGCGCCAGAAAGTGCCAGAAGGGGAGAAAGTGGTGAGAAATCCTTCCTTTGAGTTCTAGGCGTGATATTCAAGGAGTTTCAGTGGCTTGAGACGAGTTTCGCACGTCTTCCTTTGCCGGTAAGCAAAAGGAACCAAAAGAGACCAAAACTGGAACTTGGGTCCAAAGGTGCCAGAAAGTGAGAGAAGGGGAGAAGGTGGTGAGAAATCCTTCCTTTGAGTTCTAGGAGTGATATTCTAGGAGTTTCGGTCGCCTGAGACGAGTTTCGCAAGTCTCCCTTTGCAGTAAGCAAAAAGAGACCAAAACTGGAAGTTGGGTCCAAAAGCACCAGAAAGTGCCAGAAGGGGAGAAGGTGGTGAGAAATCCTTCCTTTGAGTTCTAGGAGTGATATTCAAGGAGTTTCAGTGGCTTGAGACGAGTTTCGCACGTCTTCCTTTGCCGGTAAGCAAAAGGGGCCAAAAGAGACCAAAACAGGAACTTGGGTCAAAAGGCGCCAGAAAGTGCCAGAAGCGGAAAAGGTGGTGAGAAAGCCTTCCTTTGTGTCTTCGGAGTGATATTCAAGGAGTTTCAGTGGCCTGAGACGATTTTCGCACGTCTTTCTTTGCCGGTAAGCAAAAAGGGTGCAAAACAGATGAAAACTAGAACTTGGGTCCAAAGGCGCCAGAAAGTGCCAGAAGCGGAAAAGGTGGTGAGAAAGCCTTCCTTTGTGTCTTCGGAGTGATATTCATGCAGTTTCAGTGGCCTGAGACGAGTTTCGCACGTCTTCCTTTGCCGGTAAGCAAAAGGGAACCAAAAGAGACCAAAACTGGAACTTGGGTCCAAAGGCACCAGAAAGTGCCAGAACGTGAGAAGGTGGTGGAAAAGCCTTCCTTTGAGTCCTTGGCGTGATATTCAAAGAGTTTTAGTGGCCCGAGACGAGTTTCGCTAGTTTCCCTTTGCCAGTAAGCAAAAAGGGACCAAAAGAGACTAAAACTGGAACTTGGGTCCAAAGGTGCCAGACAGTGCCAGAAAGGGAGAAGGTGGTGAAAAATCCTTCCTTTGAGTTCTAGGAGTGATATTCAAGGAGTTTCAGTGGCTTGAGACGAGTTTCGCACGTCTGCCTTTGCCAGTAAGCAAAAGGGAACCAAAAGAGACCAAAACTGGAACTTGGGTCCAAAGGCACCAGAAAGTGCCAGAGCGTGAGAAGGTGGTGGGAAAGCCTTCCTTTGAGTCCTAGGCGTGATATTCAAGGAGTTTTAGCGGCCTGAGACGAGTTTCGCACGTCTTCCTTTGCCGGTAAGCAAAAGGGAACCAAAAGAGACCAAAACTGGAACTTGGGTCAAAAGGCACGAGAAAGTGCCAGAACTTGAGAAGGTGGTGGGAAAGCGTTCCTTTGAGTCCTAGGCGTGATATTCAAAGAGTTTTAGTGCCCTGAGACGAGTTTCGCAAGTCTCCCTTTGTAGTAAGCAAAAAGAGACCAAAACTGGAACTTGGCTCCAAAAGCACCAGAAAGTGCCAGAAGGGGAGAAGGTGGTGAGAAATCCTTCCTTTGAGTTCTAGGAGTGATATTCAAGGTGTTTCAGTGGCTTAAGACGAGTTTCGCACGTCTGCCTTTGCCGGTAAGCAAAAGGGACCAAAAGAGACCAAAACTAGAACTTGGGTCCAAAGGTGCCAGAAAGTGAGAGAAGGGGAGAAGGTGGTGAGAAATCCTTCCTTTGAGTTCTAGGAGTGATATTCAAGGAGTTTCAGTGGCTTGAGACGAGTTTCGCACGTCTTCCTTTGCCGGTAAGCAAAAGGGGCCAAAAGAGACCAAAACTGGAACTTGGGTCAAAAGGCGCCAGAAAATGCCAGAAGCGGAAAAGGTGGTGAGAAAGCCTTCCTTTGTGTCTTCGGAGTGATATTCATGGAGTTTCAGTGGCCTGAGACGAGTTTCGCACGTCTTTCTTTGCCGGTAAGCAAAAGGGAACCAAAAGAGACCAAAACTGGAACTTGGGTCCAAAGGCACCAGAAAGTGCCAGAACGTGAAAAGGTGGTGGAAAAGCCTTCCTTTGATTCCTAGGCGTGATATTCAAGGAGTTTTAGTGGCCCGAGACGAGTTTCGCTAGTCTCCCTTTGGCAGTAAGCAAAAAGGGACCAAAAGAGACTAAAACTGGAACTTGGGTCCAAAGGTGCCAGAAAGTGCCAGAAAGGGAGAAGGTGGTGATAAATCCTTTCTTTCAGTTCTAGGAGTGATATTCAAGGAGTTTCAGTGGCTTGAGACTAGTTTCGCACGTCTGCCTTTGCCAGTAAGCAAAAGGGAACCAAAAGAGACCAAAACTGGAACTTGGGTCCAAAGGCACCAGAAAGTGCCAGAACGTGAAAAGGTGGTGGGAAAGCCTTCCTTTGAGTGCTAGGCGTGATATTCAAGGAGTTTTAGTGCCCTAAGACGAGTTTCGCACGTCTTCCTTCGCTGATAAGCAAAAGGGAACCAAAAGAGACCAAAACTGGAACTTGGGTCCAAAGGCACCAGAAAGTGCCAGAATGTGAGAAGGTGGTGGGAAAGCCTTCCTTTATGTCGTAGGCTTGATATTCAAAGAGTTTTAGCGGCCTGAGACGAGTTTCGCACGTCTTCCTTTGCCGGTAAGCAAAAGGAAACCAAAAGAGACCAAAGCTGGAACTTGGGTCCAAAGGCACCAGAAAGTGCCAGAAGCGGAAAAGGTGGTCAGAAAGCCTTCCTTTGTGTCTTCGGAGCGATATTCAAGGAGTTTCAGTGGCCTGAGACGAGTTTCGCACGTCTTTCTTTGCCGGTAAGCAAAAAGGGACCAAAACAGACCAAAACTAGAACTTGGGTCCAAAGGCGCCCGAAAGTGCCAAAAGCGGAAAAGGTGGTGAGAAAGCCTTCCTTTGTGTCTTCGGAGTGATATTCAAGGAGTTTTAGTAGCCTGAGACGAGTTTCGCACGTCTTCCTTTGCCGGTAAGCAAAAGGGACCAAAAGAGACCAAAACTAGAACTTGGGTCCAAAGGTGCCAGAAAGTGACAGAAGGGGAGAAGGTGGTGAGAAATCCTTCCTTTGAGTTCTAGGAGTGATATTCAAGGAGTTTCAGTGGCCTGAGACGAGTTTCGCACGTCTTCCTTTGCCGGTAAGCAAAAGGGAACCAAAAGAGACCAAAACTGGAACTTGGGTCCAAAGGCACCAGAAAGTGCCAGAACGTGAGAAGGTGGTGATAAATCCTTTCTTTCAGTTCTAGGAGTGATATTCAAGGAGTTTCAGTGGCTTGAGACTAGTTTCGCACGTCTGCCTTTGCCAGTAAGCAAAAGGGAACCAAAAGAGACCAAAACTGGAACTTGGGTCCAAAGGCACCAGAAAGTGCCAGAACGTGAGAAGGTGGTGGGAAAGCCTTCCTTTGAGTCCTAGGCGTGATATTCAAGGAGTTTTAGCGGCCTGAGACGAGTTTCGCACGTCTTCCTTTGCCGGTAAGCAAAAGGGAACCAAAAGAGACCAAAACTGGAACTTGGGTCCAAATGTGACGCCCCAATTTTTGAGAATTAGCTAGTAGTCTTTAGATTCTAATTATCAGCTTATTCCGGCTTGCTAGCGTCGGAATAATTAGATAGATACTGCATTTTATTTTTAGAATATTGAATTATTTTTGAGCTAGGTATTTTAAGGTAACTGCATGCAAATAGATAGTTTCAATATCGTCCAAGGATTTTCCTGAGTATGTTCAATTGTGCTGTTCACAATGCCCCTGATAATCTATCCCGAAAGTTAAAATTTTATCTTATTTAAAGTTGTCAAATCAAAGGTATTTGCCTTGGAAAACGTGAGATTTTGTAATCATTGCTAAGATTTTGTAATCATTCCTTAGCCGTCAAAATTTTACACGGAATCTCACGAAATCTAGAAATCATTATTGTAAAGATTTCGTAATCATTACAAAGATTTGGTAATGATTTCTTAGCCGTCAAAATCATTGCATAGAATTCCGTGAAATCTAGCAATCATTACCCGGAGATTTCCAAATCTAGTATCGGCCACTAGATTTTCATGCAAACAAACCTTGTCCCCTATTACAAACATCGTGATTGCCCCGAAATTCCGAAATCTAGTATTGACCACTAGAATTCCATGCACGGGATTTTGTCTCCCGATTTGTCGGCAAAGTCATTTCGGAACTCTCTTTTCATGTCTTCCAAATTGCCGACATCATAATTATTCTAACCAATCACATTCTTTTGAACTTAGCACCACATCAAAAGTCTCGTCCAAGTGACAACCTAGTCATGTCGCATTTTCTCGGCCAACCAAATTTCATGCAATTGCTGTCCAAAATCTTACCTTTGGATTTTTGTGCAGAATTTTGGAAATTGAGATGTCCAAACCGTGTGCATGCAGCCTAGGGTATTTCATGCACTTAACTTCCTGAATTTTACTAACTTTGCCTACAAGCTTTCCCAAAATTCACTATTCATGCACAAAAAACCGTAACACCCCTTTCTTTGCATCAATTTGCCAAATTTACTTCAGCTTGTACTCAACCAAAACCGTGTGCAGTTTTCAGTTTGGGAATCTTGCTAAGAAAGCCAAAATAAGCATGTTAAGTGGCAATTGGTCACTTAAAGGTTAAACCCTCCATATAAATAGATCAAACTACCTCATTTCTCTCTTTTTTCACTCAAAAACCGTGAGCTCTCCACCCTCCCTCTCAAAATTCCTTTCAAGTTCCATTCTCTCTTTTTCCTCAAAGAAGCCGAGACCCTTCCTCCCTAAATCTCTCAAATTTTTCTCATCCTTTCAACCTTCCAAGACAAGCCAAGGAGCTCCAAGCTTTCACTCTTGCATTCTCTTGCTTGATTCTTCAAAACCGTGACCCTTTCTTCAAAGAGGTAAGCTTTCTCATCCTTTTTCCTTCTTTGATTTGAAGATCCATGGAAGCCTAACACCAAGAACTCCTAAAGAACTTCCTTTTTCACTTGATCCTAACCATTTGAAGCTTTTTCCACTTTTTCTCTTCAAAGAACCGAGGAAGACAACCTAACCAAGAGGAGAAAGTTTGAAGTTTGAGATTCATCCTCTCGGTCCAGCAACTTTCCTTGGAGGAACCAGCCAAGATCAACTCCTTTTGCTCCTAAATTTTCGTCACAATCAAGGCAAGGGGGAGTTCTCACACTTGATGTGTTTGCATGTCCATCTCTTGGCTGTTTTTACACTTTTTTCCTTGAAAAATTAGTGTGTGTTGGACTGCATGTTGAAAGAACTTCAAATCTGAACTTGCATGTTAAGTTTTATCCAAAAAGTGTATGGATTTCCTTGTTGCATGTCTCGGTTACCTCTCAAAGAGTTTGATTTCACTTTCAATCAATTTTAATTCCTAAAAAGTTTGAATCTTTGATGTGTGAATGTGGATCTTTCCTTGTGCATGTCTCGGTTATCTTCCAAAGAGCTTGATTTCACCTTCAATCAACTTTAATTCCTAAAAAGCTTGAAACTTTGATGTGTGGATATGGATCTTTCCTTGTGCATGTCTCGGTTTCTATGTTCCCTTGGTAGAACCTTTGAACTAATGATATTTTCTTCTTGAAACCATGAACCGTGAACTTGATCAACATATTCTTTCCTTTGCATGTTAATTTTTAACCATGAAATGTTTTGGATCTCTTTGTGCATGTCTCGGTTTCACCTTTGTTTGGCTGGATTCTTTGTTTAAAATGTAGATCTATCCTTGTAACCAATAAACCTTGGATTGCATGTGAAATGGAAGCCATTGCATGTTGATTTCAGCCCTAAGTGTTTCGGTTTTCCCTTAAAAATTCGAATGTCACTTGGAAATGTTGCCCCTCCACATGGATGATGAAACTATGTCATTGCATGTTGATTTCCTTTGTGTTATATAATTTTTAGTTTGATGAAAGTCTAGTGGAAAAGCTGGACAGATTTGATCTTGCATGGAGAAAGCCTAGAATATTGAACTACACTTAGAAATTGAAAACCGTGTGGACTTTGTGTGATTTACATGAAAATGGTTGCTTGTTGGTTTGGATGATGGATGATTGAATTGATTGTGATGGATGTGTTTACTTGGTTTGAAAAGCCTTATGCATGTGGTGTCTCAGAAAATTGTGGTGGACAAGAAAGTGAGAACTATTCACTCTCGGTTTTGATGATAAGAAATCCTAAAAGTTGTACTTAAAATTGTGATAATTTTGATGAAATATGTGTGATAAGGACTGCATAATGATAGAGTGTGTTTGCTGTTTGCACTTGAATCCGTGAGCACTAAGATGAATCATGCATCATGTTCATTACATCATACAAGGAATCAAAAGAGAGAATCAAGCGCAGCCCTTTTTGATGGAAAGTTTACCTAAACTAAAAGGATATTAATTAAAGGTATGGAGATGGTAATTAAGGGACTGAATATAGTAGTTAATCAATAAAGACCATCCTTAGAAAGATCTCACTATTAGCTTAATGGAACCTATCACGTGAGGATTGATATTAATGAACCTAAAAAGAATTAGAACGAAATTAAGTAACCTTGAATTAAATAGGTAGTCGAGAATCAATACAAGTAATTAGAAATTAACTAAAAGGAAAAACCAGAGAGATAGGGAAAAGTGGAGATCAGTCATATTTAAAGTAGGAGGTAGTGTGGTTAATAATAATGGAAATGATAAAGTGAGTAGTGTTAATATAGCAAGTTAATGTAATAGGATTTGAGTGGGAAAATCTAAGAGGGTTGTGTCAAAATCATTGAGAATTATGTGTTGGAAAACAGTGGATGTGTATTGGTGGGATTGGAAGCTTGTGTGTGATCCTTAAACTTTATTGCTTGGCAAATCTATACTAGAAGAGAAAGTGAATAGTGATTGAGCAAGCCTTGTGAGGGCTTTGTTTCTGTGCTTGAATTTCGTGTGACCCAAGATTGAGAAAACATTGAGGAGAGAAAGAAGAATCACACTTCATGCATCATAACATTTCTTTGGAACGACTTGATGGCATAACAGAGGCACAGCTGTAGGTATTGGAGGTTCGGTCCCGAGTAGACCTACGGGGGTGGTGAAAGGGGGAACAGTCGACCTAGATGGCGCAGCAGAGCTCTCTGTGGCCGGGTCGTGACCCTACTTGCAAGCCTTAGCCAAGCCCAACAAGAACTCCACATCCTAGGGTCGTTGAGGTCCATTCCCGAAGAGACCCAGTTTGGGGCCAGCACCAGTTTGGGTGTTTTTGAATAATGATATGAAATATTTTCTGTGCAATTGTGATGCAGGGAATGGAGTCCTCCGATCGCCACACGACTTGGATATGAAATTGTGAACTCTACACTAAATGCTGGGCAAGTCGCTGGCAGTAGAGTAAGGGATCCCCATGCATACCATATACATTAATACGAAAACTTGAGGGATGGATAGTGAGGAATGAAACTTGCGTTCATGCATCATGTGCATTATTAGTTTGATGAACCTAGGAATTATCTGTGAAAAGTATGAACCGACTTAGATTGTAATGATGTTTGTTCTGAGAATGGATGTTGATGTGACTTGAGTGATGGTGTGAAAAGCCACCTTCCTTGGGGTACGGCTATTGAATGCTTGCTTGTGTTTGGAGAACTCACCCCTATTTGTGTGTGTTGTTGTACCTTTGTATATGCCCTATACAGATGACCAGCTTCCGAGTGAAGGTATGGATCCTGCCATCTGAGGAGGACGTCTGGGTGTTCGACGCGGCAGCACAGCAAAGCATCTTCCATGGAATGGCACGGGTGATCCATGGACAAGATGTCGGACACTCTTGGACCACCCACTTTGTGGTTGATACCCCCATTGAGCTTGTTTTCTCTACCCCACCTGGAGACTCTCACCTACCTTATCCTGCACTTGCAGCTACTCCTTCTCCCATGTCTGTTGATCCCCGTACTCCCAGTTCTAGACCCGCACCTATGCCTGTACCATTCCCTGCTGAGGAACCTACTCCGCCCCCTGTGACCACTGAGAGAGATATGAGGAATGATGATGTACTACCCCATATGCTCCCTACCTACCCAAACACTTACTCGCCCTTTACCACAGTTCATTCACCACCTCGCACTGCTGGATGGATTATAGAGGATACAGAAGACGCCGCTTCTTCTAGTTCTGCTTCCCCGACATCTTCTGAGGAGACCGATCCCATCGAGGATTATTCTCCTCTCGATTGATTGGGATAGTTTGTCTTTTGTGGTTTTAGGGAACTGCTCTTAGGGAGTCAGTCTATTTCATTCCCTGTATCTTTGGACTATGTTAGTTTCGTGCACTTTAATTATGTCATTTCGCTTTATCAAGCTGCAGTACTCTAAGTTTATTATCAAACATTTCCATATCTATTGCATGAGGTTATTTGGTATGATGGAATATTGTTGTGGTTGTTTTACTTGATGTTGATATTACATGATGAGATCATAAACCTCTAAATTGAAATGTGGTACACTAGAGGTGAATTGAAATAATGTGTTATCCTTCCGCTTCTCCTGTTTTAAGAAAAAAAAAATATCCTGTTATTTTTAGGCGTCACACCAAAGGCACGAGAAAGTGCCAGAACTTGAGAAGGTGGTGGGAAAGCCTTCCTTTGAGTCCTAGGCGTGATATTCAAAGAGTTTTAGTGGCCTGAGACGAGTTTCGCAAGTCTCCCTTTGTAGTAAGCAAAAAGAGACCAAAACTGGAACTTGGCTCCAAAAGCACCAGAAAGTGCCAGAAGGGGAGAAGGTGGTGAGAAATCCTTCCTTTGAGTTCTAGGAGTGATATTCAAGGTGTTTCAGTGGCTTGAGACGAGTTTCGCACGTCTGCCTTTGCCGGTAAGCAAAAGGGACCAAAAGAGACCAAAACTAGAACTTGGGTCCAAAGGTGCCAGAAAGTGAGAGAAGGGGAGAAGGTGGTGAGAAATCCTTCCTTTGAGTTCTAGGAGTGATTGATGGAACGAAATTTGAGCTATTCGTCATGCAAAAGAGTGTCGTTAATTCTCATCAAATATGCAAAGAAATGAATGTAGTACTAGGGTGTTGTCCTAGGTCGTCTCCAAGGAATTTTTTTTTTGGTTGAGAACAAACATCGAACAAGTGTGAACATATATTTTAAAGCAAGTAAATTGGGGGGGAGGTTTGTCAATTTCCAGATTTTAATCAAGATCAAAGTGTAAACTAGTGAAATTCAATCAATTAAAATGAGTAATTCCTAGTCAAGCAATGAGTTCTATCATTATTCTCTCAAATGATTCAATAATCCCCTTTCTTTCCCTTGAATTAAGTTAATCTAACAAGCGAAGACTAACTTTAACATCCCAATTAAAATTAAGCATCTTAATGGGCTCCAATCTCTATCCCTAAGATTAAGCAATCTTAAGGATTAATCAAAATTAAGCAATTTTGAATTAGAATTTCGTTAGGTAAATTAGGGTTCATTAAGCAATGTTCCCTTTATGCAAATTCCACTTCATTCAGAGATTGGGGTTAATAAATTCAAGAAAAGAAAGATTTGTATTGCAATTAATCCCAAGAATTCAAGATTCATGTGCATTGACTAGAAATTACAAGAAAGTTTAGCCCTCCATATGGATGGGCTTCACGAATGAGAGTGAGAAATGCAAGAACGTAAATATCATTAAGGTAAATTCAACAACAATCAAAGAAGAAATTGGAAATCAAAACCTATAGAGGATCCTTGGCTGTCACCCAAGACTCCAATGTTGCAAGAAAAATTCCTAATTTGGCAAAGAAAAATTGTGTAAAGTTGTCTAGTCCCCCGTACCCTAATTCCTAAAATCTATTTATAGTGGATGACATGTCACCAAAGTGTCCACTTTGGGCCTTCAAAGTGTCCACGCGCAGGATGGAATGAATGCCGCTTCTCTGGAGTTACTACTTTTTGTGCTGAAAGTAGCTACTTTGGATGGGCGTAGCTACTATGAGAGCCCATAGTAACCACGCGCAGGAAGGCTTAAAAATTCAGCGTCAGGGGCTTCTGGAGTTGCCAATTTTGCTCTTCAAAGTTACTACTTTGGATGCGCGTAGCTACTATGAGAGCCCATAGTAACCACGCGCATCATGCAACCAAATTGGCGTCCCTGGAGCTTCTAGAGTTGCCACTTTTGCTCCTCAAAGTGGCTACTTTGGGGGCAACTTCCATCTAAGGACCAGGATTTCTCAAATTTAACTTGGGCATTCTGCAAAAATCATCAAGATAATTAAAATTGCAATCTATATCTATGTAATTAAATGTAAATTAACCAAAAATTAATAAACCTATGATATTTATTCAAAATGTGATTTCTATATTATTTTCACTATCCAAGTCCATTTTTTTCTATCAAAAAGCATAAAAAAGGCAAGTAAAAATATAATAAAAAGTGGATTCATCACAACCCCAAACTTAAACTTTTGCTTGTCCTCAAGCAAATCAAAATTCAAACAATTCAAATGAAGAGGGTTGAATTTGTCCAAGGAAAATTTTAGAAATTTTCATTTCAACTTCATGCTTTAATTAGCATTTCCAACATCTTCACAACCATAGACTCATTCAACAGAGGAATCATATTCATGTCAAATATTCCATGTAAAGTCCCACTAAATTGAAACAAAAGAATCAAGCAAGGTTTCATGTGACTCACATAATGCAAAGAAATTATCCATCTCACAAGGTGGTGTTTCACTATCACTCAACAACATTTTAGGCTAAGTGTTTTCCCTCAATCCATGCATTTAGCCTCACCCTACCATAGGCTTGCCCATATTCTCAATCTCCTTTGCCTAGATACAACGAACCACCTATCATGAGGGCTTTGTTGGTCACAAATGGGGTTAGGATAGGCTCAAATTTTAACCAAGGAGAGTGACAGGTTCAAGTGGGTACTCAAGAAGAGGGAGTTCTTTTGAGTGATTTAGTGCAACAACTAGAGTGGAATGCCTTAAATGATGTAACTTAAGAGGTTAAAGCATTCTTTCACCATATTAAAATTTTTTATTTGCCTTATGTGGAGATCCTTTTTCTACTCAAATGCCTTGCTATATTTTTCTTTCTTTCTTTCTTTTTTTTTTTTTTGACATGTATTATGAACATGTATGCTGTCCACCACCCCAAACTTAAGACATTGCTTGTCCTCAAGCAACTACAAGCATAATCAACACCCCAAACTTAGTTTCTTGCACTCAATCTTGAGGCAACTCAAAAGAAATACCTCTATTAAGGAAATGGGAATATATTTGTTGACTAAGTTTGGCAAAAGCAAGAAGTAGGGAACAGGGAAGTGAAGTGCAAGGGTGGGAGGAAAGGTATGTGCAAAGAAGGCCTCAATCATCTAGATGGAAAATTGCACAATGCATATTGAATTAAGGAACAAGGCAAGTTCTAGAGGATGAATGCAACAATACATGTAATATGCACACAGAAAAAGAAGTAAGAGGCCCAATTCACTACCATGGTAAAAGTGATAATAACTTGCAAAATGAGAGCACAATTCACCCGACAAGAAAATATGTTCAAAATGTTAGGAACGAAAATATGTACAAAAATGAGAATGAGTATGGGATGGATGGGAAATGCAATCAAAGCATAAAAGCAAAATTATAAAACAGGGGAGTAAATTAAAAGTAAAATAGAAGAAATGAAATAAGGAAAATATTTTTGTATTTTATCTAGTACGGGGCAGAAAGAAGTAAGCTACGAATAAATGCAAAAATAGAGACAAAGAGTTCACCCCCCTTTTATAGATGGTGTATTCAAAGTTCAGGGTAAAATGATGCTCCTCTTGATGGAACTGAGGGCATCTCTGCACAATGATAACAAGAGTTCAGAAAAAGAACGAAAAGGGAGATAACATAACTGTTTGAAGGGAAGTAGCATAAAAGCAGGAACGGAAAGACAATAAAAGGACAAGTGGTTCCTAATTACTTGGGAAAATAAAAGAAAATAAGTACAAGCAGAGAAATAAAAGAAACACGAAAAGTGGACTAAATGGCATCTTCATCAGAGGTGGATGAGGTGGCGCCTTCATCTTCTTCTACTTCTTCTGCTTCCTCTGAGGAACTGGAGATGTGGACATCTCTGGGAGCGTTGGGATTGAATGGGGGCAAGTCATTCTGAACAGCAGCTCGGAGGAAAGGGGCAGGGAAACGGTGGGCCTGATATATCTGGTCTGAAGTCATCCCCATCTTCTTGCCAATGTTCAACATCATGGTCTCCATGAGGAGGAGCATCTTTGGTTTGACCAGAGTGGATGGCGGACTGCCTCTGTGCTATTTGCTGCAGTTGCTCCTTGAGTGTTGCAGGGGTCTCCTTCTTGTATTCGGGTGGTAAGGTGAGACCGGGGTCTGAAGACTTCTTTGGCTTAAATAGGTCCTTTACCAAGGCAGTGGAAATGGGAGGAAGTGCTCTAATTCTCTGCTGGTAGTCTCCAAAATCAACACCTGCATCCTGGCATAACATAGTGATTAGAGAAGGAAAAGCTAAAGAATCTCTACTCCTTTTAAGGACTTCCAAAATGGCACTGCTGATGACTTCCCCGACATGGATGGGCATGCCAGTGAGAATGGCATAGATGAGTTCTGCCCTCTTTACTGCAATGGTGGAGGTGTGGATGACTGGCATGAATGAGCTGACAACAAAGATACTCCACACCTTGGCAGGAGGGAGAAGGTGCTTAGTGGTCAGATTCTTGGGCTGCATTTTACAATCAAATTCCCAATTTTCTCCTTCAATGCAGATTGCTTGAAGTATAGGCTGGTAATCCTTTTCCTTTTGTTTGCAGAATGCAGTGAAATCCAGTTGGCCAGGTTGCGTCTGCAGAGGAGGGATGTTTAAAACCCTCTGGATGGTGGTTGGAGTAAAACTAACTTGCTTACCCCTGACCATGGTGTGCCTAGAGGGGTAAATGTCATCTTCTAGTCGCAGGGCATTAGCATAGAATTCCTGGGTGATGTCCTTCCACCCATTGCCTGCACAAGAGGTGAAAAGTCCCCAGCCACGTCTGTCTATCTCCTCCTGAAATTGTGGAAATGTCCCCTGCTGGATTTCAAAATTCCTATCCTGGACGATTTGGCGCCGCAGGATGTTCTCTTTGAAATGTTGTTCATGCTCTGGGGACCTAAGCCTTGGGTCATGAGTAGGAGGGGGTTGAGATGAAGAGGCTTCAGTTGTCCTACTCCTCTTGGTTCTAGGTGTGTTCCTTCTAGGATTGCTCGACATTATCTGCAGAGAAGAGAGAATATGTGAATGAATAGTGCAGGGGCTGCAAAATAATTTCATATCATCTTAAGTGATTTATGTGCAAAAGGGTGTATAGTGCTACATATGACCCAGAGGGCAACCAATTGCAATCAGAGCCTACAAACATAGAGTTCAAATGGTATAGACAAGAGCGATTAAGCACAAAGAAGGGTGTGACATACGTACACTATGTATAGCAATCCAATGGATAGTAGAATATGACTATTAAGGCTTTGAAGCTTAAGGATCATAATGCAGCAATTAGTGAAATTAAAGTCACGAAAAACATGTTCAACACCCAGATAGAGCAACAATCATGGTTAATTTTATAATATGCATGAGAATCAAGTGCAGCAAAATTAAAATGACATGGAATTGCAAAGCAAAATAGCACAATGGATGGGTCAAAACTAAATGGAAATAGGCACGAACCAAATTTAGGCATTAGCACACATGAACAAGAGGTTTAATAGCATTATGGGCATGTTTAGAGCATACAAATGAGGGAGGGAAGCATAACAAAAACAACAATTGAGAGTCATGGCAAAGAGGAAGTGGGCGTGGCTACTTTGAAGCTTCAAAGTGGGAACGCCCACTTGAATGGGAGTAATACGCCCCTTTTGGGTGTAGTTTAGGGACCTCACCCTCTCTAATTCAAGTAAGAATGCTCAATTACACAAGAATTACACCTCAATTTCAAGAAAAAACAAGTAAAATTGAAAAGCCCCAAATTGGGGAATCTATGAACCCTAACCATAAATGGAGAGAAATTGAGAGAATTACCTTGTTTGAAGCCTTGGGTGTGGGGAGGGAAGGTGCGTTTTGGGCCTAGGAGTGAGTGGGTGGGAGTGGGTGTGAATGGGTGTGAGTGGGTGTAAGTGTGTGTGAGTGAAAATGGTGCGTGTTGAGTGTTGGGCGGTGTGAATGCATCGTGAAGTGGGAGGAGTGTGTGAAATAGTGAGCGTGGTCACTTTGAAGGGAATTAGTGCCTACTATGGGTTGGGTGTGAGTAGGTGTGAGTGAAAATGGTGTACGTGCCTACTCCAAATAAGAACGTGGAAGCACCCAAAAGGATAAAATTTTGGTCCCAATTTGCGCGTAGCCACTTTGGTGCTCCAAAGTTGGAACTACAGTGAAGGTGTGTGGCATGTCCTTTGCGCGTGGCTACTTTGGAGCTCCAAAGTGGGAACTCCAGAGGGTCATTTTGTTGGACAAATGCGCGTAGCCACTTTGGAGCTCCAAAGTGGGAACTCCAGAGAGTCATTTTTTTGTGGAGATGTGCGCGTGGCTACTCTGGAGCTCCAAAGTGGGAACTCCAGAGAGGCATCTTTGGTGGAGATGTGCGCGTGGCTACTTTGAAGCTTCAAAGTGCCCACGCGCAAATGATTGAGCCTCTGGGCGCCAAAGTGGTTACTCCCACTTTTAAAAGTGGGAACTACAGAGAAAGATTTGCTTACCTTGAGCCAAAGTAGTCACTATAGTCTACGAAAGTGGTCACTTTCATGAAGGATGAATTGCAACTAGCAAGAATGAGTGCCCAAAATGGTGCTTCTGTTAGAATTCCTACAAAATTGTGCATCCATAAAGAATTATTTACACAAAATTGAAGCATATCAGAAATTGCTTAGCTCATTACACCTCAAATGAAGACAAAAATGTAATTGAAAGAATGCAAAGGAGAAATGATGAAAAGACAAAATTGTTTATTCACTTGTGAGTTGCCTCTCACAGAGCGCTTCTTTAACGTCATTAGCTTGACGTGCAAGGTGATTTACTTATGGCAAGGGTCTTGGTTGGAGGGAATGATGGGAGAATACACATCCATCTCTTCAATCTCCTCCACAGGAACTGAGTTATCTACAAAATGCTTCAGGCGATGTCCATTCACTGTGAAACATTTGGTAGTGGATTCGCTCTTGATTTCTACTGCACCATTAGGAAACACTTGTGTGACTATAAATGGACCAATCCACCTTGAGCGAAGCTTTCCAGGCATGAATTTGAGGCGGGAGTTGAACAAGAGCACCTTTTGACCAACACAAAATTCCTTCCTGGCTATCAATTTGTCATGGTATCTCTTGGTTCTCTCCTTATAAATTCTTGAATTTTCATAAGCCTCTAGACGTAACTCTTCCAACTCTTGTAATTGAAGTTTTCTTTGCTCTCCAGCTGAGTCATAGTGCATATTACAAGCCTTCACTGCCCAATATGCCTTGTGCTCTATCTCCACTGGTAAATGGCAAGCCTTGCCAAAGATTATTCTGTAAGGAGACATGCCTAAGGGTGCTTTGAATGCAGTCCTGTGTGCCCACAAGGCGTCATCTAGCCTGCGGCTCCAATCTTTTCTGTGGGGCTGTACAACTCTTTCAAGTATTTTCTTTATTTCTCTGTTGGAAAGTTCTGCTTGGCCATTCGTTTGCGGGTGGTAGGTCGTGGAAACTTTGTGCAGAACTCCATATTTTCTCAGTAGGACCTCCATTGTCTTGTTGCAAAAATGACTCCCTTGGTCACTAATGATGGCACGTGGGATGCCAAACCTGCAAAATAGGTTGGAGCGAACAAATTCTGCAACAACTCTAGCATCATTAGTCTTGGTAGCTTTAGCTTCTACCCATTTTGAAACATAGTCAACAGCAAGTAAAATGTATAAGAAACCAAAAGAGGAGGAAAAGGGACCCATGAAGTCAATACCCCAGACATCAAAGATGTCACAATATAGGATAGGGTGCTGAGGCATTTCTGTCTCTTGGTGATTATTCCTGCTGACCTGCGGCAGTTCTCACAGACAGAATATGTTCGCCAAGAGTCCTTAAAAATGGAGGGCCAGTAAAATCCTGAGTCCAACACCTTTCTTGCTGTCCTTTGAGGTCCAAGGTGTCCTCCCACAACCGAATTGTGGCAAAACTGCAATATAGATGGGATCTCCTCATCAGGGACGCATCTTCTGATCACTTGATCATTACAGAACTTCCATAAATAAGGGTCATCCCACACATAATGTTTGGCATCGCTCTTAATTTTGTCTCTTTTAATTTTTGATGCATTTATAGGGAAAATTCCTGAAGCCAAAAAATTAACCAAATCAGCATACCAAGGTACATGTGATGTGCACAACTCTAAGAGTTGTTCGTCAGGAAAATCATCCTTGAGGGGAATGAGTTCAGGGACTCCCTCTATTCTGCTTAAATGGTCTGCTACCAAATTTTGTGCTCCACTTCTATCTTTAATCTCCAAGTCAAATTCTTGAAGTAAGAGCATCCACCTTATCAGTCTGGGTTTAGAATCTGTCTTTTTTAGCAAAAACTTCAAGCAGAATGATCGGTGAACACCACAACTTTTGATCCTAACGAGATATGATCTGAATTTATCTAATGCAAATACGATGGCCAACAATTCCTTTTCAGTTGTGGTGTAATTGGATTGTGCAGTGTCTAAGGTCCTAGAAGCATAATAGATGACATGAGGGACCTTACCAACCCGCTGTGCAAGGACAGCTCCCACTGCATAATTTGAGGCATCACACATTAGCTCAAAGGGTATTGACCAATCTGGAGGTTGGATAATTGGTGTGGTGGTTAAGGCTTTTTTAAGGACGTTGAAAGCCTCCTTGCAGTCCTCATCAAAGTCGAATTCAACATCTTTTTGCAGCAACTTCGAAAGAGGAATTGCAATTTTTGAGAAATTCTGGATGAACCTCCTGTAAAATCCTGCATGGCCCAAAAAAGAACGAATCTCCCTCACGCATGAGGGGTAAGGAAGTTGTGAAATAACATCCAATTTAGCAGGATCAACCTCAATTCCTTTTTCAGAGATTATGTGTCCAAGAACTACACCCTGCTCTACCATGAAATGGCATTTCTCAAAGTTAAGTACAAGGTTAGTTTCAATACACCTTTTCAAGACTTTTTCTAAATTGACTAAACATGCATGAAAGGATGTGCCATAAACTGTGAAATCATCCATGAAGACCTCTATGCAATGTTCCACTAAATCAGAAAAAATACTCAACATGCATCTCTGGAAGGTGCCAGGAGCATTACATAGGCCAAAAGGCATTCTTCGATAAGCGAAGGTGCCAAAGGGGCATGTAAATGTGGTTTTCTCCTGGTCTTGAGGGGCAATACATATTTGGAAATAACCAGAGTAACCATCTAGAAAGCAATAATGGGACTTACCTGCTAATCTTTCAAGCATTTGATCAATGAAGGGTAGTGGGAAGTGGTCTTTCCTTGTTGCTTGGTTCAGCCGCCTGTAGTCTATGCAGACTCTCCAGCTGTTCTGGACTCTGGTGGGTATCATTTCATTCTTCTCATTCCTGACCACTGTAAGTCCAGATTTCTTTGGGACCACTTGCACAGGGCTAACCCAAGTGCTATCAGAGATTGGGTATATGATCCCAGCTTGAAGCAACTTGGTGACTTCCTTCTTCACCACATCTAGGATGATGGGATTCACCCTCCTTTGAGGTTGTCTCACCGGTTTAGCATCCTCTTCCAACAAAATTCTATGCATGCACATGGAGGGGCTTATTCCTGGTCTATCGGCAAGTGTCCATCCAATGGCTCTTTTGTGCTTTTTGATCACTTCTAGCAACTTCTCCTCTTGGTCTTGTCAAGCTTGGTGGAGATGATAACTGGGAGCTTTTCATTTGGTTCCAAATAGACATATTTCAAATGCTCCGGTAGAGGCTTTAACTCTAATGTGGGAGGTTGCTCTATAGATGGAAGTGATTTAGCCTTTTCATTTGACAAAATTTCTGCAACATTCAAATCAAAGGGGTTAGATTCAACTGTATTTGCTACATCCAATACCTCACATTCTACCCCTATGGAATCATCAACTTCATCAACATTAAAAATTTCAGAGCTTTCATTCCAATAATCAGAATTTGCAACATAAGTATCATGCAAAGAGTTTTCATATGATTCACAAACAAAAGCATCTACACAATGGGAAAAATTAAGAAAAGAGTTTCTCAAAATTGCGGTCCAGCTCTCATCCACTAATGCATCAAATATATCAATATGGAAGACAGAATGTTCTTCAATCGGATGTTTCATGGCATCCAATATGTTGAAGCGCACAATGTTATCCCCAAATTCCATGGTGAGTGAACCGGCATGTACATCAATCTTCGTTCTTGCAGTTTTCAAGAATGGTCTTCCCAAAATGATCGGTGCAGAATTTTTGAGTGACTCTTCTTCTTGCATGTCAAGGATGTAGAAGTCAGCTGGGAATATGAGGTCATTCACCTTCACTAACACATCTTCAACAAGTCCAGCTGGATGTGTTGTGCTTCTATTGGCCAACTGAATTACTACACCTGTGGGCTGCAAGGGACCAAGGGATAGAGAAGAAAAAATAGACAATGGCATAACATTAATGGATGCTCCTAAATCTAACATTGCATTGTTTATCCTATTATTACCAACGATGCATGGAATAGTAAATGTTCCTGGGTCTTTACACTTCTCAGGCATTGTGGTTCTCTGTTTCTCAAAAAGTGCAGAAACATTCCTACCCATGTTGACTCTCTCATTACCCTTCAGACGCCTTCTATGTGTACACAAATCTTTCAAGAACTTGGCGTACTTGGGTATTTGTTTAATTGCCTCTAGCAAGGGTATATTTACCTTAACTTTTCTGAAAGTGTCCAAGATTTCTTTGTCACTCTCCTCAGCTTTCTTACTTGGTTTGGCAATCATAACCCTTTGAGGGAAAGGTGGTGGAACTGCCCTTTCAGCTTCTTCTACCACTTCTTGAGTGGTGGGTGCATTTTCTTCCTCCCTTTCAGCAACCAAGGGGCTTGGGATCTCCTTCTCCCTAGGCATTTCAGGCTCT
Organism: Abrus pulchellus subsp. cantoniensis; assembly: GCA_024086825.1. NCBI lineage: Eukaryota > Viridiplantae > Streptophyta > Magnoliopsida > Fabales > Fabaceae > Abrus > Abrus pulchellus. The sequence goes on along the minus strand of CM044058.1, from coordinate 13,011,055 downwards.
TGCATTACCTTCCCATCACAGAGTAATTGCACCGACATTCTTTGGGTTTGTATTTGTCTGTCTTTGGGAGGTTGCCTGAACCTTGGGACTGAATTTGATTTATAGAGGAAGCCAACTGTCCCACCTGGTTCTCAATTGTTCTGATACTGGCCTCTGTTCGCTGTTGAAAATTAATGTTGCCCATGGCCATTTGCTTCACAAGCTCCTCCAATGATGGCTCATTCTTCTGACAAGAAGAGGCTTGGGATGAGGATGCTTGCTGCTGTTGGTGAGGTTGTTGCCCATGTTGTTGATCATTCCATTGGCGTGGCTGATGTGGCCTACCTTGACCAGCTTGGTAATTGTTGCTTTGCTGATTTTGCTGGTTGGAATTTCCTCCCCACCTCAAGTTTGGATGATTTCTCCAGCCTGGGTTGTATCGGTTTGAAGAAAGATCCCGCTTTGGTTGTTGCTGCTCTTGCTGAAAAGGAAATTTGTTAGTGTAAATATTTGCGGCATAGGCACTGGGTTACCTTCGGGAGTATCCGACTCTGCAATGTGGGGCAGCTGTCTGTATAATGATCTGCAGCTGAGCATATTCCACAAAGTGTAGCTGGAACTGGTGGTGGAGGTGTTGCAGAGACAACACTATTTTGCATTGCAGCTAATTGCTTTACCATGGAGGCTAGCTCATCAATCTTGTGCTCCAATTTGTTTGGTTCTGTAGCTTGAACTTCATGCACACCTCTAGTAACACAAGAATTCTGTCTAGTTGCAAATTCTTTGGGAGTTGGCGACCATGTTTTCTATCGGGTTCTGGCTGCCACGGGTCTTGTCTACCAAAGCTCCTCCACTCGCTGCATCAATCATACTCCTATCCATTGGGTGTAATCCCTCATAGAAATCTTTGGATCAGCAATTGATCGCTAATTTGGTGGTGGGGGCAGCTTGCACATAGTCTTTTAAACCTTTCCCAGTATTCATAGAGAGTTTCTCTTTCTAGTTGCCTAATTCCACAAATCTCCTTTCTTATGGATGCAGCTCGGGAGGCCGGAAAAAACTTCTCTAGAAAGAGTCTTTTGAGGTTGTCCCAACTCGTTATTGATCCCGGTGGAAGGTAGTATAACCAGTCCTTTGCAGTGTCCATTAATGAGAAAGGGAAGGCCTTCAATTTGACATGCTCCTCTGGGACACCTTGAGGTCTCATGGTGGAACATACAATATGAAATTCCTTCAAGTGTTTGTGAGGGTCTTCACCTGCAAAACCATGGAATTTAGGTAGAAGGTGAATTAATCCAGTTTTCAAAACAAAAGGAGCGTCTACATCTGGATATTGGATGCATAATGTTTGGTATGTGACATCCGGTGCAGCTAGCTCCTTAAGAGTCCTTTCGTCACCTGCCATTGCTCCAAAACTAGAGTCAAGTGAAAATGTAGAAGAGTAAACAGAAATTGGTGTCACAGATTGCAAAGATGCAGTAGGAGATGATGGTGGTTCAGAATGTTCAGAGTGATCCCTATGTGTTCTAAGGTTCCTATAAAAAGTTCTATCAATCTCCTGGTCTAATGGATACAAATCCCCAGGGTTTGATCGGGTCATGCACTAGATATCTACTAACTAGATTAAAAGCAAATTGAGTAAATGAAATAACAAGAACAATTTGAAACAATTCTGCAGAATTCTGCAGAATTATGCAGCAAAAAGTGCAGAAAAACAGAGAAATATGCAGTGAAATGAGTGCAGAAAATCGAAAGTGAGTAATTGAAAAATTGCGGCACTAGAATGAAGCGAATGATGCAGAAAATCATGCAATGATAATGCAGAAACAGACCATAAAATTCGTATGACTATCAACACCACACAAAAACTCAAAATGAAACAAACACACTAACATGAAAAACACAAAAACAGAGCACTAATCATGTTCAACATAAGTTCAGCACCAATAATTCCCCGGCAACGGCGCCAATTTGATGGAACGAAATTTGAGCTATTCGTCATGCAAAAGATTGTCGTTAATTCTCATCAAATATGCAAAGAAATGAATGTAGTACTAGGGTGTTGTCCTAGGTCGTCTCCAAGGAATTTTTTTTTTTTTGGTTGAGAACAAACATCGAACAAGTGTGAACATATATTTTAAAGCAAGTAAATTGGGGGGAGGTTTGTCAATTTCCAGATTTTAATCAAGAGCAAAGTGTAAACTAGTGAAATTCAATCAATTAAAATGAGTAATTCCTAGTCAAGCAATGAGTTCTATCATTATTCTCTCAAATGATTCAATAATCCCCTTTCTTTCCCTTGAATTAAGTTAATCTAACAAGCGAAGACTAACTTTAACATCCCAATTAAAATTAAGCATCTTAATGGGCTCCAATCTCTATCCCTAAGATTAAGCAATCTTAAGGATTAATCAAAATTAAGCAATTTTGAATTAGAATTTCGTTAGGTAAATTAGGGTTCATTAAGCAATGTTCCCTTTATGCAAATTCCACTTCATTCAGAGATTGGGGTTAATAAATTCAAGAAAAGAAAGATTTGTATTGCAATTAATCCCAAGAATTCAAGATTCATGTGCATTGACTAGAAATTACAAGAAAGTTTAGCCCTCCATATGGATGGGCTTCACGAATGAGAGTGAGAAATGCAAGAACGTAAATATCATTAAGGTAAATTCAACAACAATCAAAGAAGAAATTGGAAATCAAAACCTATAGAGGATCCTTGGCTGTCACCCAAGACTCCAATGTTGCAAGAAAAATTCCTAATTTGGCAAAGAAAAATTGTGTAAAGTTGTCTAGTCCCCCGTACCCTAATTCCTAAAATCTATTTATAGTGGATGACATGTCACCAAAGTGTCCACTTTGGGCCTTCAAAGTGTCCACGCGCAGGATGGAATGAATGCCGCTTCTCTGGAGTTACTACTTTTTGTGCTGAAAGTAGCTACTTTGGATGGGCGTAGCTACTATGAGAGCCCATAGTAACCACGCGCAGGAAGGCTTAAAAATTCAGCGTCAGGGGCTTCTGGAGTTGCCACTTTTGCTCTTCAAAGTTACTACTTTGGATGCGCGTAGCTACTATGAGAGCCCATAGTAACCACGCGCATCATGCAACCAAATTGGCGTCCCTGGAGCTTCTAGAGTTGCCACTTTTGCTCCTCAAAGTGGCTACTTTGGGGGCAACTTCCATCTAAGGACCAGGATTTCTCAAATTTAACTTGGGCATTCTGCAAAAATCATCAAGATAATTAAAATTGCAATCTATATCTATGTAATTAAATGTAAATTAACCAAAAATTAATAAACCTATGATATTTATTCAAAATGTGATTTCTATAGTATTTTCACTATCCAAGTCCATTTTTTTCTATCAAAAAGCATAAAAAAGGCAAGTAAAAATATAATAAAAAGTGGATTCATCAGTGATATTCAAGGAGTTTCAGTGGCTTGAGACGAGTTTCGCACGTCTTCCTTTGCCGGTAAGCAAAAGGGGCCAAAAGAGACCAAAACTGGAACTTGGGTCAAAAGGCGCCAGAAAATGCCAGAAGCGGAAAAGGTGGTGAGAAAGCCTTCCTTTGTGTCTTCGTAGTGATATTCATGGAGTTTCAGTGGCCTGAGACGAGTTTCGCACGTCTTTCTTTGCCGGTAAGCAAAAGGGAACCAAAAGAGACCAAAACTGGAACTTGGGTCCAAAGGCACCAGAAAGTGCCAGAACGTGAAAAGGTGGTGGGAAAGCCTTCCTTTGAGTGCTAGGCGTGATATTCAAGGAATTTTAGTGCCCTAAGACGAGTTTCGCACGTCTTCCTTCGCCGATAAGCAAAAGGGAACCAAAAGAGACCAAAACTGGAACTTGGGTCCAAAGGCACCAGAAAGTGCCAGAATGTGAGAAGGTGGTGGGAAAGCCATCCTTTATGTCGTAGGCTTGATATTCAAAGAGTTTTAGCGGCCTGAGACGAGTTTCGCACGTCTTCCTTTGCCGGTAAGCAAAAGGAAACCAAAAGAGACCAAAATTGGAACTTGGGTCCAAAGGCACCAGAAAGTGCCAGAAGCGGAAAAGGTGGTCAGAAAGCCTTCCTTTGTGTCTTCGGAGCGATATTCAACGAGTTTCAGTGGCCTGAGACGAGTTTCACACGTCTTTCTTTGCCGGTAAGCAAAAAAGGACCAAAACAGACCAAAACTAGAACTTGGGTCCAAAGGTGCCCGAAAGTGCCAAAAGCGGAAAAGGTGGTGAGAAAGCCTTCCTTTGTGTCTTCGGAGTGATATTCAAGGAGTTTCAGTAGTCTGAGACGAGTTTCGCACGTCTTCCTTTGCCGGTAAGCAAAAGGGACCAAAAGAGACCAAAACTAGAACTTGGGTCCAAAGGTGCCAGAAAGTGACAGAAGGGGAGAAGGTGGTGAGAAATCCTTCCTTTGAGTTCTAGGAGTGATATTCAAGGAGTTTCAGTGGCCTGAGACGAGTTTCGCACGTCTTCCTTTGCCGGTAAGCAAAAGGGAACCAAAAGAGACCAAAACTGGAGCTTGGGTCCAAAGGCACCAGAAAGTGCCAGAACGTGAGAAGGTGGTGGAAAAGCCTTCCTTTGAGTCCTAGGCGTGATATTCAAGGAGTTTTAGTGGCCCAAGACGAGTTTCGCTAGTCTCCCTTTGCCAGTAAGCAAAAAGGGACCAAAAGAGACTAAAACTGGAGCTTGGGTCCAAAGGTGCCAGACAGTGCCAGAAAGGGAGAAGGTGGTGAGAAATCCTTCCTTTGAGTTCTAGGAGTGATATTCAACGAGTTTCAGTGGCCTGAGACGAGTTTCGCACGTCTTCCTTTGCCAGTAAGCAAAAGGGAACCAAAAGAGACCAAAACTAGAACTTGGGTCCAGAGGCGCCAGAAAGTGCCAGAAGCGAAAAAGGTGGTGAGAAAGCCTTCCTTTGTGTCTTCGGAGTGATATTCAAGGAGTTTCAGTGGCCTGAGACGAGTTTCGCACGTCTTCCTTTGCCGGTAAGCAAAAGGGACCAAAAGAGACCAAAACTAGAACTTGGGTCCAAAGGTGCCAGAAAGTGACAGAAGGGGAGAAAGTGGTGAGAAATCCTTCCTTTGAGTTCTAGGAGTGATATTCAACCAGTTTCAGTGGCCTGAGACGAGTTTCGCACGTCTTCCTTTGCTGGTAAGCAAAAGGGAACCAAAAGAGACCAAAACTGGAACTTGGGTCCAAAGGCACCAGAAAGTGCCAGAAAGGGAGAAGGTGGTGAGAAATCCTTCCTTTGAGTTCTAGGAGTGATATTCAAGGAGCTTCAGTGGCTTGAGACTTGTTTCGCACGTCTTCCTTTGCTGGTAAGCAAAAGGGACCAGAAGAGACCAAAACTGGAACTTGGGTCAAAAGGCGCCAGAAAGTGGCAGAAGCAAAAAAGGTGGTGAGAAACCCTTCCTTTGTGTCTTCGGAGTGATATTCAAGGAGTTTCAGTGGCCTGAGACGAGTTTCACACGTCTTTCTTTGCCGGTAAGCAAAAGGGACCAAAAGAGACTAAAACTGGAACTTGGGTCCAAAGGTGCCAGAAAGTGACAGAAGGGGAGAAGGTGGTGAGAAATCCTTCCTTTGAGTTCTAGGAGTGATATTCACTGAGTTTCAGTGGCCTGAGACGAGTTTCGCACGTCTTCCTTTGCCGGTAAGCAAAAGGGAACCAAAAGAGACCAAAACTGGAACTTGGGTCCAAAGGCACCAGAAAGTGCCAGAACGTGAGAAGGTGGTGGAAAAGCCTTCCTTTGAGTCCTAGGCGTGATATTGAAGGAGTTTTAGTGGCCCGAGACGAGTTTCGCTAGTCTCCCTTTGCCGGTAAGCAAAAAGGGACCAAAAGAGACCAAACCTAGAACTTGGGTCCAAATGTGCCAGAAAGTGACAGAAGGGGAGAAGGTGGTGAGAAATCCTTCCTTTGAGTTCTACGAATGACATTCAAGGAGTTTCAGTGGCATGAGACGAGTTTCGCACGTCTTCCTTTGCCGGTAAGCAAAAGGGAACCAAAAGAGACCAAAACTGGAACTTGGGTCCAAAGGCACCAGAAAGTGCCAGAACGTGATAAGGCGGTGGGAAAGCCTTCCTTTGAGTCCTAGGCGTGATATTCAAGGAGTTTTAGCGGCCTGAGACGAGTTTCGCACGTCTTCCTTTGCCGGTAAGCAAAAGGGAACGAAAAGACACCAAAACTGAAACTTGGGTCCAAAGGCACCAGAAAGTGCCAGAACGTGAAAAGGTGGTGAGAAAGCCTTCCTTTGAGTCCTAGGCGTGATATTCAATGAGTTTTAGTTTCCTGAGACGAGTTTCGCAAGTCTCCCTTTGCAGTAAGCAAAAAGGGACCAAAAGAGACCAAAACTGGAACTTAGGTCCAAAAGTACCAGAAAGTGCCAGAAGGGGAGAAGGTGGTGAGAAATCATTCCTTTGAGTTCTAGGAGTGATATTCAAGGAGTTTCAGTGGCTTGAGATGAGTTTCGCACGTCTGCCTTTGCCGGTAAGCAAAAGGGACCAAAAGAGACCAAAACTAGAACTTGGGTCCAAAGGTGCCAGAAAGTGAGAGAAGGGGAGAAGGTGGTGAGAAATCCTTCCTTTGAGTTCTAGGAGTGATATTCAAGGAGTTTCAGTGGCTTGAGTCGAGTTTCGCACGTCTTCCTTTGCCGGTAAGCAAAAGGGGCCAAAAGAGACCAAAACTGGAACTTGGGTCAAAAGGCGCCAGAAAGTACCAGAAGCGGAAAAGGTGGTGAGAAAGCCTTCCTTTGTGTCTTCGGAGTGATATTCAAGGAGTTTCAGTGGCCTGAGATGACTTTCGCACGTCTTCCTTTGCCGGTAAGCAAAAGGGAACCAAAAGAGACCAAAACTGGAACTTGGGTCCATAGGCACCAGAAAGTGCCAGAACGTGAGAAGGTGGTGGAAAAACCTTCCTTTGAGTCCTAGGCGTGATATTCAAGGAGTTTTAGTGGCCCGAGACGAGTTTCGCTAGTCTCCCTTTGCCAGTAAGCAAAAAGGGCAAAAAGAGACCAAAACTGAAACTTGGGTCAAAAGGCGCCAGAAAGTGCCAGAAGCGGAAAAGGTGGTGAGAAAGCCTTCCTTTGTGTCTTCGGAGTGATATTCAAGGAGTTTCAGTGGCCTGAGATGAGTTTCGCACGTCTTCCTTCGCCGGTAAGCAAAAGGGAACCAAAAGAGACCAAAACTGGAACTTGGGTCCAAAGGCACCAGAAAGTGCCAAAACGTGAGAAGTTGGTGGAAAAGCCTTTCTTTGAGTCCTAGGCGTGATATTCAAGGAGTTTTAGTGGCCCGAGACGAGTTTCGCTAGTCTCCCTTTGCCAGTAAGCAAAAAGGGACCAAAAGAGGTCAAAACTGGAAGTTGGGTCCAAAGGCGCCAGAAAGTGCCTGAAGCGGAAAAGGTGGTGAGAAAGCCTTCCTTTGTGTCTTCGGAGTGATATTCAAGGAGTTTCAGCGGCCTGAGACGAGTTTCGCACGACTTCCTTTGCCGGTAAGCAAAAAGGGACCAAAAGAGACCAAACCTGGAACATGGGTCCAAATGTGCCAGAAAGTGACAGAAGGGGAGAAGGTGGTGAGAAATCCTTCCTTTGAGTTCTAGGAATGATATTCAAGGAGTTTCAGTGGCATGAGACGAGTTTCGCACGTCTTCCTTTGCCGGTAAGCAAAAGGGAACCAAAAGAGACCAAAACTGGAACTTGGGTCCAAAGGCACCAGAAAGTGCCAGAACGTGAGAAGGCGGTGGGAAAGCCTTCCTCTGAGTCCTAGGCGTGATATTCAAGGAGTTTTAGCTGCCTGAGACCAGTTTCGCACGTCTTCCTTTGCCGGTAAGCAAAAGGGAACGAAAAGACACCAAAACTGGAACTTGGGTCCAAAGACACCAGAAAGTGCCAGAACGTGAAAAGGTGGTGAGAAAGCCTTCCTTTGAGTCCTAGGCGTGATATTCAATGAGTTTTAGTTTCCTGAGACGAGTTTCGCAAGTCTCCCTTTGCAGTAAGCAAAAAGGGACCAAAAGAGACCAAAACTGGAACTTAGGTCCAAAAGTACCAGAAAGTGCCAGAAGGGGAGAAGGTGGTGAGAAATCCTTCCTTTGAGTTCTAGGAGTGATATTCAAGGAGTTTCAGTGGCTTGAGATGAGTTTCGCACGTCTGCCTTTGCCGGTAAGCAAAAGGGACCAAAAGAGACAAAAACTAGAACTTGGGTCCAAAGGTGCCAGAAAGTGAGAGAAGGGGAGAAGGTGGTGAGAAATCCTTCCTTTCAGTTATAGGAGTGATATTCAAGGAGTTTCAGTGGCTTGAGACGAGTTTCGCACGTCTTCCTTTGCCGCTAAGCAAAAGGGAACCAAAAGAGACCAAAACTGGAACTTGGGTCCATAGGCACCAGAAAGTGCCAGAACGTGAGAAGGTGGTGGAAAAGCCTTCCTTTGAGTCCTAGGCGTGATATTCAAGGAGTTTTAGTGGCCCGAGACGAGTTTTGCTAGTCTCCCTTTACCAGTAAGCAAAAAGGGACCAAAAGAGACTAAAACTGGAACTTGGGTCCAAAGGCGCCAGAAAGTGCCAGAAAGGGAGAAGGTGGTGAGAAATCCTTCCTTTGAGTTCTAGGAGTGATATTCAAGGAGTTTCAGTGGCTTGAGACGAGTTTCGCACGTCTGCCTTTGCCGGTAAGCAAAAGGGACCAAAAGAGACCAAAACTAGAACTTGGGTCCAAAGGTGCCAGAAAGTGAGAGAAGGGGAGAAGGTGGTGAGAAATCCTTCCTTTGAGTTCTAGGAGTGATATTCAAGGAGTTTCAGTGGCTTGAGTCGAGTTTCGCACGTCTTTCTTTGCCGGTAAGCAAAAGGGGCCAAAAGAGACCAAAACTGGAACTTGGGTCAAAAGGCGCCAGAAAGTGCCAGAAGCGGAAAAGGTGGTGAGAAAGCCTTCCTTTGTGTCTTCGGAGTGATATTCAAGGAGTTTCAGTGGCCTGAGACGAGTTTCACACGTCTTTCTTTGCCGGTAAGCAAAAAGGGACCAAAACAGACCAAAACTAGAAGTTGGGTCCAAAGGCGCCCGAAAGTGCCAGAAGCGGAAAAGGTGGTGAGAAAGCCTTCCTTTGTGTCTTCGGAGTGATATTCAAGGAGTTTCAAGGGCTTGAGACGAGTTTCGCACGTCCTCCTTTGCCGGTAAGCAAAAGGGACCAAAAGAGACCAAAACTAGAACTTCGGTCCAAAGGTGCCAGAAAGTGACAGAAGGGGAGAAGGTGGTGAGAAATCCTTCCTTTGAGTTCTAGGAGTGATATTCAAGGAGTTTCAGTGGCATGAGACGAGTTTCGCACATCTCCCTTTGCAGTAAGCAAAAAGAGACCAAAACTGGAACTTGGGTCCAAAGGCACTAGAAAGTGCCAGAAGGGGAGAAGGTGGTGAGAAATCCTTCCTTTGAGTTCTAGGAGTTATATTCAAGGAGTTTCAGTGGCTTGAGACGAGTTTTGCACGTCTGCCTTTGCCGGTAAGCAAAAGGGAACCAAAAGAGACCAAAACTGGAAGTTGGGTCCAAAGGCACCAGAAAGTGCCAGAACGTGAGAAGGTGGTGGGAAAGCCTTCCTTTGAGTCCTAGGCGTGATATTCAAGGAGTTTTAGTGGCCTGAGACGAGTTTCGCACGTCTGCCTTTGCCGGTAAGCAAAAGGGACCAAAAGAGACCAAATTTAGAACTTGGGTCCAAAGGCACCAGAAAGTGCCAGAATGTGAGAAGGTGGTGGGAAAGCCTTCCTTTATGTCGTAGGCGTTATATTGAAGGAGATTTAGTGGCTTGAGACGAGTTTCGCAAGTCTCCCTTTGCCAGTAAGCAAAAAGGGACCAAAAGAGACCAAAACTGGAAGTTGGGTCCAAAGGCGCCAGAATGTGCCAGAAGCGGAAAAGGTGGTGAGAAAGCCTTCCTTTGTGTCTTCGTAGTGATATTCAAGGAGTTTCAGTGGCCTGAGACAAGTTTCGCACGTCTTTCTTTGCCGGTAAGCAAAAAGGGACCAAAACAGACCAAAACTAGAACTTGGATCCAAAGGCGCCAGAAAGTGCCAGAAGCGGAAAAGGTGGTGAGAAAGCCTTCCTTTGTGTCTTCGGAGTGATATTCAAGGAGTTTCAGTGGCCTGAGATGAGTTTCGCACGTCTTCCTTCACCGGTAAGCAAAAGGGAACCAAAAGAGACCAAAACTGGAACTTGGGTCCAAAGGCACCAGAAAGTGCCAAAACGTGAGAAGTTGGTGGAAAAGCCTTCCTTTGAGTCCTAGGCGTGATATTCAAGGAGTTTTAGTGGCCAGAGACGAGTTTCGCTAGTCTCCCTTTGCCAGTAAGCAAAAAGGGACCAAAAGAGACCAAAACTGGAAGTTGGGTCCAAAGGCGCCAGAAAGTGCCCGAAGCGGAAAAGGTGGTGAGAACGCCTTCCTTTGTGTTTTCGGAGTGATATTCAAGGAGTTTCAGCGGCTTGAGACGAGTTTCGCACGACTTCCTTTGCCGGTAAGCAAAAAGGGACCAAAAGAGACCAAACCTGGAACATGGGTCCAAATGTGCCAGAAAGTGACAGAAGGGGAGAAGGTGGTGAGAAATCCTTCCTTTGAGTTCTAGGAATGATATTCAAGGAGTTTCAGTGGCATGAGACGAGTTTCGCACGTCTTCCTTTGCCGGTAAGCAAAAGGGAACCAAAAGAGACCAAAACTGGAACTTGGGTCCAAAGGCACCAGAAAGTGCCAGAACGTGAGAAGGCGGTGGGAAAGCCTTCCTCTGAGTCCTAGGCGTGATATTCAAGGAGTTTTAGCTGCCTGAGACCAGTTTCGCACGTCTTCCTTTGCCGGTAAGCAAAAGGGAACGAAAAGACACCAAAACTGGAACTTGGGTCCAAAGGCACCAGAAAGTGCCAGAACGTGAAAAGGTGGTGAGAAAGCCTTCCTTTGTGTCTTCGGAGTGATATTCAAGGAGTTTCAGCGGCCTGAGACGAGTTTCGCACGTCTTCCTTTGCCGGTAAGCAAAAGGGGCCAAAAGAGACCAAAACTGGAACTTGGGTCAAAAGGCGCCAGAAAGTACCAGAAGCGGAAAAGGTGGTGAGAAAGCCTTCCTTTGTGTCTTCGGAGTGATATTCAAGGAGCTTCAGTGGCCTGAGACGACTTTCGCACGTCTTCCTTTGCCGGTAAGCAAAAGGGAACCAAAAGAGACCAAAACTGGAACTTGGGTCCATAGGCACCAGAAAGTGCCAGAACGTGAGAAGGTGGTGGAAAAACCTTCCTTTGAGTCCTAGGCGTGATATTCAAGGAGTTTTAGTGGCCCGAGACGAGTTTCGCTAGTCTCCCTTTGCCAGTAAGCAAAAAGGGCCAAAAGAGACCAAAACTGAAACTTGGGTCAAAAGGCGCCAGAAAGTGCCAGAAGCGGAAAAGGTGGTGAGAAAGCCTTCCTTTGTGTCTTCGGAGTGATATTCAAGGAGTTTCAGTGGCCTGAGATGAGTTTCGCACGTCTTCCTTCGCCGGTAAGCAAAAGGGAACCAAAAGAGACCAAAACTGGAACTTGGGTCCAAAGGCACCAGAAAGTGCCAAAACGTGAGAAGTTGGTGGAAAAGCCTTCCTTTGAGTCCTAGGCGTGATATTCAAGGAGTTTTAGTGGCCCGAGATGAGTTTCGCTAGTCTCCCTTTGCCAGTAAGCAAAAAGGGACCAAAAGAGGTCAAAACTGGAAGTTGGGTCCAAAGGCGCCAGAAAGTGCCTGAAGCGGAAAAGGTGGTGAGAAAGCCTTCCTTTGTGTCTTCAGAGTGATATTCAAGGAGTTTCAGCGGCCTGAGACGAGTTTTGCACGACTTCCTTTGCCGGTAAGCAAAAAGGGACCAAAAGAGACCAAACCTGGAACATGGTCCAAATGTGCCAGAAAGTGACAGAAGGGGAGAAGGTGGTGAGAAATCCTTCCTTTGAGTTCTAGGAATGATATTCAAGGAGTTTCAGTGGCATGAGACGAGTTTCGCACGTCTTCCTTTGCCGGTAAGCAAAAGGGAACCAAAAGAGACCAAAACTGGAACTTGGGTCCAAAGGCACCAGAAAGTGCCAGAACGTGAGAAGGCGGTGGGAAAGCCTTCCTCTGAGTCCTAGGCGTGATATTCAAGGAGTTTTAGCTGCCTGAGACCATTTTCGCACGTCTTCCTTTGCCGGTAAGCAAAAGGGAACGAAAAGACACCAAAACTGGAACTTGGGTCCAAAGGCACCAGAAAGTGCCAGAACGTGAAAAGGTGGTGAGAAAGCCTTCCTTTGAGTCCTAGGCGTGATATTCAATGAGTTTTAGTTTCCTGAGACGAGTTTCGCAAGTCTCCCTTTGCAGTAAGCAAAAAGGGACCAAAAGAGACCAAAACTGGAACTTAGGTCCAAAAGTACCAGAAAGTGCTAGAAGGGGAGAAGGTGGTGAGAAATCCTTCCTTTGAGTTCTAGGAGTGATATTCAAGGAGTTTCAGTGGCTTGAGATGAGTTTCGCACGTCTGCCTTTGCCGGTAAGCAAAAGGGACCAAAAGAGACCAAAACTAGAACTTGGGTCCAAAGGTGCCAGAAAGTGAGAGAAGGGGAGAAGGTGGTGAGAAATCCTTCCTTTCAGTTCTAGGAGTGATATTCAAGGAGTTTCAGTGGCTTGAGACGAGTTTCGCACGTCTTCCTTTGCCGCTAAGCAAAAGGGAACCAAAAGAGACCAAAACTGGAACTTGGGTCCATAGGCACCAGAAAGTGCCAGAACGTGAGAAGGTGGTGGAAAAGCCTTCCTTTGAGTCCTAGGCGTGATATTCAAGGAGTTTTAGTGGCCCGAGACGAGTTTTGCTAGTCTCCCTTTACCAGTAAGCAAAAAGGGACCAAAAGAGACTAAAACTGGAACTTGGGTCCAAAGGCGCCAGAAAGTGCCAGAAAGGGAGAATGTGGTGAGAAATCCTTCCTTTGAGTTCTAGGAGTGATATTCAAGGAGTTTCAGTGGCTTGAGACGAGTTTCGCACGTCTGCCTTTGCCGGTAAGCAAAAGGGACCAAAAGAGACCAAAACTAGAACTTGGGTCCAAAGGTGCCAGAAAGTGAGAGAAGGGGAGAAGGTGGTGAGAAATCCTTCCTTTGAGTTCTAGGAGTGATATTCAAGGAGTTTCAGTGGCTTGAGTCGAGTTTCGCACGTCTTCCTTTGCCGGTAAGCAAAAGGGGCCAAAAGAGACCAAAACCGGAACTTGGGTCAAAAGGCGCCAGAAAGTGCCAGAAGCGGAAAAGGTGGTGAGAAAGCCTTCCTTTGTGTCTTCGGAGTGATATTCAAGGAGTTTCAGTGGCCTGAGACGAGTTTCACACGTCTTTCTTTGCCGGTAAGCAAAAAGGGACCAAAACAGACCAAAACTAGAAGTTGGGTCCAAAGGCGCCCGAAAGTACCAGAAGCGGAAAAGGTGGTGAGAAAGCCTTCCTTTGTGTCTTCGGAGTGATATTCAAGGAGTTTCAGTGGCTTGAGACGAGTTTCGCACGTCCTCCTTTGCCGGTAAGCAAAAGGGACCAAAAGAGACCAAAACTAGAACCTCGGTCCAAAGGTGCCAGAAAGTGACAGAAGGGGAGAAGGTGGTGAGAAATCCTTCCTTTGAGTTCTAGGAGTGATATTCAAGGAGTTTCAGTGGCATGAGACGAGTTTCGCACATCTCCCTTTGCAGTAAGCAAAAAGAGACCAAAACTGGAACTTGGGTCCAAAGGCACTAGAAAGTGCCAGAAGGGGAGAAGGTGGTGAGAAATCCTTCCTTTGAGTTCTAGGAGTTATATTCAAGGAGTTTCAGTGGCTTGAGACGAGTTTTGCACGTCTGCCTTTGCCGGTAAGCAAAAGGGAACCAAAAGAGACCAAAACTGGAAGTTGGGTCCAAAGGCACCAGAAAGTGCCAGAACGTGAGAAGGTGGTGGGAAAGCCTTCCTTTGAGTCCTAGGCGTGATATTCAAGGAGTTTTAGTGGCCGGAGACGAGTTTCGCACGTCTGCCTTTGCCGGTAAGCAAAAGGGACCAAAAGAGACCAAATTTAGAACTTGGGTCCAAAGGCACCAGAAAGTGCCAGAATGTGAGAAGGTGGTGGGAAAGCCTTCCTTTACGTCGTAGGCGTTATATTGAAGGAGATTTAGTGGCTTGAGACGAGTTTCGCAAGTCTCCCTTTGCCAGTAAGCAAAAAGGGACCAAAAGAGACCAAAACTGGAAGTTGGGTCCAAAGGCGCCAGAATGTGCCAGAAGCGGAAAAGGTGGTGAGAAAGCCTTCCTTTGTGTCTTCGTAGTGATATTCAAGGAGTTTAAGTGGCCTGAGACAAGTTTCGCACGTCTTTCTTTGCCGGTAAGCAAAAAGGGACCAAAACAGACCAAAACTAGAACTTGGATCCAAAGGCGCCAGAAAGTGCCAGAAGCGGAAAAGGTGGTGAGAAAGCCTTCCTTTGTGTCTTCGGAGTGATATTCAAGGAGTTTCAGTGGCCTGAGATGAGTTTCGCACGTCTTCCTTCACCGGTAAGCAAAAGGGAACCAAAAGAGACCAAAACTGGAACTTGGGTCCAAAGGCACCAGAAAGTGCCAAAACGTGAGAAGTTGGTGGAAAAGCCTTCCTTTGAGTCCTAGGCGTGATATTCAAGGAGTTTTAGTGGCCAGAGACGAGTTTCGCTAGTCTCCCTTTGCTAGTAAGCAAAAAGGGACCAAAAGAGACCAAAACTGGAAGTTGGGTCCAAAGGCGCCAGAAAGTGCCTGAAGCGGAAAAGCTGGTGAGAACGCCTTCCTTTGTGTTTTCGGAGTGATATTCAAGGAGTTTCAGCGGCTTGAGACGAGTTTCGCACGACTTCCTTTGCCGGTAAGCAAAAAGGGACCAAAAGAGACCAAACCTGGAACTTGGGTCCAAATGTGCCAGAAAGTGACAGAAGGGGAGATGGTGGTGAGAAATCCTTCCTTTGAGTTCTAGGAATGACATTCAAGGAGTTTCAGTGGCATGAGACGAGTTTCGCACGTCTTCCTTTGCCGTAAGCAAAAGGGAACCAAAAGAGACCAAAACTGGAACTTGGGTCCAAAGGCACCAGAAAGTGCCAGAACGTGAGAAGGCGGTGGGAAAGCCTTCCTTTGAGTCCTAGGCGTGATATTCAATGAGTTTTAGTGGCCTGAGACGAGTTTCGCAAGTCTCCCTTTGCAGTAAGCAAAAAGGACCAAAAGAGACCAAAACTGGAACTTAGGTCCAAAAGTACCAGAAAGTGCCAGAAGGGGAGAAGGTGGTGAGAAATCCTTCTTTTGAGTTCTAGGAGTGATATTCAAGGAGTTTCAGTGGCTTGAGACGAGTTTCGCACGTTTGCCTTTGCCGGTAAGCAAAAGGGACCAAAAGAGACCAAAACTAGAAATTGGGTCCAAAGGTGCCAGAAAGTGAGAGAAGGGGAGAAGGTGGTGAGAAATCCTTCCTTTCAGTTCTAGGAGTGATATTCAAGGAGTTTCAGTGGCTAAAGACGAGTTTCGCACGTCTTCCTTTGCCGGTAGGCAAAAAGGGCCAAAAGAGACCAAAACTGGAACTTGGGTCAAAAGGCGCCAGAAAGTGCCAGAAGCAGAAAAGGTGGTGAGAAAGCCTTCCTTTGTGTCTTCGGAGTGATATTCAAGGAGTTTCAGTGGCCTGAGACGAGTTTCGCACGTCTTTCTTTGCCGGTAAGCAAAAATGGACCAAAACAGACCAAAACTGGAACTTGGGTCCATAGGCACCAGAAAGTGCCAGAACGTGAGAAGGTGGTGGAAAAGCCTTCCTTTGAGTCCTAGGCGTGATATTCAAGGAGTTTTAGTGGCCCGAGACGAGTTTTGCTAGTCTCCCTTTGCCAGTAAGCAAAAAGGGACCAAAAGAGACTAAAACTGGAACATGGGTCCAAAGGCGCCAGAAAGTGCGAGAAAGGGAGAAGGTGGTGAGAAATCCTTCCTTTAAGTTCTAGGAGTGATATTCAAGGAGTTTCAGTGGCTTAAGACGAGTTTCGCACGTCTGCCTTTGCCTGTAAGCAAAAGGGACCAAAAGAGACCAAAACTAGAACTTGGGTCCAAAGGTGCCAGAAAGTGAGAGAAGGGGAAAAGGTGGTGGAAAAGCCTTCCTTTGAGTCCTAGGCGTGATATTCAAGGAGTTTTAGTTGCCCGATACGAGTTTCGCTAGTCTCCCTTTGCCAGTAAGCAAAAAGGGCCAAAAGAGACCAAAACTGGAACTTGGGACAAAAGGCGCCAGAAAGTGCCAGAAGCGGAAAAGGTGGTGAGAAAGCCTTCCTTTGTGTCTTCGGAGTGATATTCAAGGAGTTTCAGTGGCCTGAGACGACTTTCGCACGTCTTCCTTTGCCGGTAAGCAAAAGGGAACCAAAAGAGACCAAAACTGGAACTTGGGTCCATAGGCACTAGAAAGTGCCAGAACGTGAGAAGGTGGTGGAAAAGCCTTCCTTTGAGTCCTAGGCGTGATATTCAAGGAATTTTAGTGGCGCGAGACGAGTTTTGCTAGTCTCCCTTTGCCAGTAAGCAAAAAGGGACCAAAAGAGACTAAAACTGGAACTTGGGTCCAAAGGCGCCAGAAAGTGCCAGAAAGGGAGAAGGTGGTGAGAAATCCTTCCTTTGAGTTCTAGGAGTGATATTCAAGGAGTTTCAGTGGCTTGAGACGAGTTTCGCACGTCTGCCTTTGCCAGTAAGCAAAAGGGAACCAAAAGAGACCAAAACTGGAACTTGGGTCAAAAGGCGCCAGAAAGTGCCAGAAGCAGAAAAGGTGGTGAGAAAGCCTTCCTTTGTGTCTTCGGAGTGATATTCAAGGAGTTTCAGTGGCCTGAGACGAGTTTCGCACGTCTATCTTTGCCGGTAAGCAAAAATGGACCAAAACAGACCAAAACTGGAACTTGGGTCCATAGGCACCAGAAAGTGCCAGAACGTGAGAAGGTGGTGGAAAAGCCTTCCTTTGAGTCCTAGGCGTGATATTCAAGGAGTTTTAGTGGCCCGAGACGAGTTTTGCTAGTCTCCCTTTGCCAGTAAGCAAAAAGGGACCAAAAGAGACTAAAACTGGAACATGGGTCCAAAGGCGCCAGAAAGTGCGAGAAAGGGAGAAGGTGGTGAGAAATCCTTCCTTTGAGTTCTAGGAGTGATATTCAAGGAGTTTCACTGGCTTAAGACGAGTTTCGCACGTCTGCCTTTGCCTGTAAGCAAAAGGGACGAAAAGAGACCAAAACTAGAACTTGGGTCCAAAGGTGCCAGAAAGTGAGAGAAGGGGAAAAGGTGGTGGAAAAGCCTTCCTTTGAGTCCTAGGCGTGATATTCAAGGAGTTTTAGTTGCCCGAGACGAGTTTCGCTAGTCTCCCTTTGCCAGTAAGTAAAAAGGGCCAAAAGAGACCAAAACTGGAACTTGGGTCAAAAGGCGCCAGAAAGTGCCAGAAGCGGAAAAGGTGGTGAGAAAGCCTTCCTTTGTGTCTTCGGAGTGATATTCAAGGAGTTTCAGTGGCCTGAGACGACTTTCGCACGTCTTCCTTTGCCGGTAAGCAAAAGGGAACCAAAAGAGACCAAAACTGGAACTTGGGTCCATAGGCACTAGAAAGTGCCAGAACGTGAGAAGGTGGTGGAAAAGCCTTCCTTTGAGTCCTAGGCGTGATATTCAAGGAATTTTAGTGGCGCGAGACGAGTTTTGCTAGTCTCCCTTTGCCAGTAAGCAAAAAGGGACCAAAAGAGACTAAAACTGGAACTTGGGTCCAAAGGCGCCAGAAAGGGAGAAGGTGGTGAGAAATCCTTCCTTTGAGTTCTAGGAGTGATATTCAAGGAGTTTCAGTGGCTTGAGACGAGTTTCGCACGTCTGCCTTTGCCAGTAAGCAAAAGGGAACCAAAAGAGACCAAAACTGGAACTTGGGTCCAAAGGCACCAGAAAGTGCCAGAACGTGAGAAAGTGGTGGGAATGCCTTCCTTTGAGTCCTAGGCGTGATATTCAAGGAGTGTTAGTGGCATGAGACGAGTTTCGCACGTCTTCCTTCGCCGATAAGCAAAAGGGAACCAAAAGAGACCAAAACTGGAACTTGGGTCCAAAGGCACTAGAAAGTGCCAGAATGTGAGAAGGTGGTGGGAAAGCCTTCCTTTATGTCGTAGGCGTGATATTCAAGGAGTTTTAGTGGCTTCAGACGAGTTTCGCAAGTCTCCCTTTGCCAGTAAGCAAAAAGGGACCAAAAGAGACCAAAACTGGAAGTTGGGTCCAAAGGCGCCAGAAAGTGCCAGAAGCGGAAAAGGTGGTGAGAAAGCCTTCCTTTGTGTCTTCGGAGTGATATTCAAGGAGTTTCAGCGGCCTGAGACGAGTTTCGCACGACATCCTTTGCCGGTAAGCAAAAAGGGACCAAAAGAGACCAAACCTAGAACTTGGGTCCAAATGTGCCAGAAAGTGACAGAAGGGGAGAAGGTGGTGAGAAATCCTTCCATTGAGTTCTAGGAATGACATTCAAGGAGTTTCAGTGGCATGAGATGAGTTTCGCACGTCTTCCTTTGCCGGTAAGCAAAAGGGAACCAAAAGAGACCAAAACTGGAACTTGGGTCCAAAGGCACCAGAAAGTGCCAGAACGTGAGAAGGTGGTGGAAAGCCTTCCTTTGAGTCCTAGGCGTGATATTCAAAGAGTTTTAGTGGCTTGAGACGAGTTTCGCAAGTCTCCCTTTGCAGTAAGCAAAAAGGGACCAAAAGAGAGCAAAACTGGAACTTGGGTCCTAAAGCACCAGAAAGTGCCAGAAGGGGAGAAGGTGGTGAGAAATCTTTCCTTTGAGTTCTAGGAGTGATATTCAAGGAGTTTCAGTGGCTTGAGACGAGTTTCGCACGTCTGCCTTTGCCGGTAAGCAAAAGGGACCAAAAGAGACCAAAACTAGAACTTGGGTCCAAAGGTGCCAGAAAGTGAGAGAAGAGGAGAAGGTTGTGAGAAATCCTTCCTTTGAGTTCTAGGAGTGATATTCAAGGAGTTTCAGTGGCCTGAGACGACTTTCGCTCGTCTTCCTTTGCCGGTAAGCAAAAGGGGCCAAAAGAGACCAAAACTGGAACTTGGGTCAAAAGACGCCAGAAAGTGCCAGAAGCGGAAAAGGTGGTGAGAAAGCCTTCCTTTGTGTCTTCGGAGTGATATTCAAGGAGTTTCAGTGGCCTGAGACGACTTTCGCACGTCTTCCTTTGCCGGTAAGCAAAACGGAACCAAAAGAGACCAAAACTGGAACTTGGGTCCATAGGCACCAGAAAGTGCCAGAACGTGAGAAGGTGGTGGAAAATCCTTCCTTTGAGTCCTAGGCGTGATATTCAAGGAGTTTTAGTGGCCCGAGACGAGTTTCGCTAGTCTCCCTTTGCCAGTAAGCAAAAAGAGCCAAAAGAGACCAAAACTGGAACTTGGGTCAAAATGCGCCAGAAAGTGCCAGAAGCGGAAAAGGTGGTGAGAAAGCCTTCCTTTGAGTTCTAGGAGTGATATTCAAGGAGTTTCAGTGGCATGAGGCGAGTTTCACACGTCTTTCTTTGCCGGTAAGCAAAAGGGAACCAAAAGATACCAAAACTGGAACTTGGGTCCAAAGGCACCAGAAAGTGCCAGAAGGTGAGAAGGTGGTGGGAAAGCCTTCCTTTGAGTCCTAGGCGTGATATTCAAAGAGTTTTAGTGGCTTGAGACGAGTTTCGCAAGTCTCCCTTTGCAGTAAGCAAAAAGGGACCAAAAGAGAGCAAAACTGGAACTTGGGTCCTAAAGCACCAGAAAGAGCCAGAAGGGGAGAAGGTGGTGACAAATCCTTCCTTTGAGTTCTAGGAGTGATATTCAAGGAGTTTCAGCGGCCTGAGACGAGTTTCGCACGACTTCCTTTGCCGGTAAGCAAAAAGGGACCAAAAGAGACCAAACCTAGAACTTGGGTCCAAATGTGCCAGAAAGTGACATAACGGGAGAAGGTGGTGAGAAATCCTTCCATTGAGTTCTAGGAATGACATTCAAGGAGTTTCAGTGGCATGAGACGAGTTTCGCACGTCTTCCTTTGCCGGTAAGCAAAAGGGAACCAAAAGAGACCAAAACTGGAACTTGGGTCCAAAGGCACCAGAAAGTGCCAGAACGTGAGAAGGTGGTGGGAAAGCCTTCCTTTGAGTCCTAGGCGTGATATTCAAGGAGTTTTAGTGGCCTGAGACGAGTTTCGCACGTCTTCCTTCGCCGATAAGCAAAAGGGAACCAAAAGAGACCAAAACTGGAACTTGGGTCCAAAGGCACCAGAAAGTGCCAGAATGTGAGAAGGTGGTGGGAAAGCCTTCCTTTATGTCGTAGGCGTGATATTCAAGGAGTTTTAGTGGCTTGAGACGAGTTTCGCATGTCTCCCTTTGCCAGTAAGCAAAAAGGGACCAAAAGAGACCAAAACTGGAACTTTGGTCCTAAAGCACCAAAAAGTGCCAGATGGGGAGAAGGTGGTGAGAAATCCTTCCTTTGAGTTCTAGGAGTGATATTCAAGGAGTTTCAGTGGCTTGAGACGAGTTTCGCACATCTGCCTTTGCCGGTAAGCAAAAGGGACCAAAAGAGACCAAAACTAGAACTTGGGTCCAAAGGTGCCAGAAAGTGAGAGAAGGGGAGAAGGTGGTGAGAAATCCTTCCTTTCAGTTCTAGGAGTGATATTCAAGGAGTTTCAGTGGCTTGAGACTAGTTTCGCACGTGTGCCTTTGCCAGTAAGCAAAAGGGAACCAAAAGAGACCAAAACTTGAACTTGGGTCCAAAGGCACCAGAAAGTGCCAGAACGTGAGAAGGTGGTGGGAAAGCCTTCCTTTGAGTCCTAGGCGTGATATTCAAGGAGTTTTAGTGGCCTGAGACGAGTTTCGCACGTCTCCCTTTGCAAGTAAGCAAAAAGGGACCAAAAGAGACCAAAACAAGAACTTGGGTCCAAAGGCGCCAGAAAGTGCCAGAAGAGGAAAAGGTGGTGAGAAAGCCTTCCTTTGTGTCTTCGGAGTGATATTCAAGGAGTTTCAGTGGCTTGAGACGAGTTTCGCACATCTGCCTTTGCCGGTAAGCAAAAAGGGACCAAAAGAGACCAAAACTAGAACTTAGGTCAAAGGTGCCAGAAAGTGACAGAAGGGGAGAAGGTGGTGAGAAATCCATCCTTTGAGTTCTAGGAGTGATATTCAAGGAG
The DNA here is from genome assembly GCA_024086825.1 of Abrus pulchellus subsp. cantoniensis. Taxonomy (NCBI): domain Eukaryota; kingdom Viridiplantae; phylum Streptophyta; class Magnoliopsida; order Fabales; family Fabaceae; genus Abrus; species Abrus pulchellus. The sequence goes on along the minus strand of CM044058.1, from coordinate 12,990,013 downwards.
TTTCAGCGGCTTCAGACGAGTTTCGCAAGTCTCCCTTTGCAAGTAAGCAAAAAGGGACCAAAAGAGACAAAAACTGGAACTTGGGTCCAAAGGCGCCAGAAAGTGCCAGAATGTGAGAAGGTGGTGCGAAAGCCTTCCCTTAAGTCATAGGCGTCATATTCAAGGAGTTTTAGTGGCCTGAGACGAGTTTCGCAAGTCTCCCTTTGCAAGTAAGCAAAAAGGGACCAAAAGAGACCAAAACAAGAACTTGGGTCCAAAGGCGCCAGAAAGTGCCAGAAGCGGAAAAGGTGGTGAGAAAGCCTTCCTTTGTGTCTTCGGAGTGATATTCAAGGAGTTTCAGTGGCCTGAGACGAGTTTCGTACGACTTCCTTTTCCGGTAAGCAAAAAGGGACCAAAAGAGACCAAAATTAGAACTTGGGTCAAAGGTGCCAGAAAGTGACAGAAGGGGAGAAGGTGGTGAGAAATCCATCCTTTGAGTTCTAGGAGTGATACTCAAGGAGTTTCAGTGGCTTGAGACGAGTTTCGCACATCTTCCTTTGCCGGTAAGCAAAAGGGACCAACGTAGACCAAAACTAGAACTTGGGTCCAAAGGCGCTAGAAAGTGCCAGAAGCGGAAAAGGTAGTGAGAAAGCCTTCCTTTGTGTCTTCGGAGTGATATTCAAGGAGTTTCAGTGGCCTGAGACAAGTTTCGCACGTCTTCCTTTGCCGGTAAGCAAAAGGGAACCAAAAGAGACCAAAACTGGAACTTGGGTCCAAAGGCACCAGAAAGTGCCAGAACGTGAGAAGGTGGTGGGAAAGCCTTCCTTTGAGTCGTAGGCGTGATATTCAAGGAGTTTTAGTGGCCTGAGACGAGTTTCGCAAGTCTCCCTTTGCCAGTAAGCAAAAAGGGACCAAAAGAGACCAAAACTGGAACTTGGGTCCAAAGGCGCCAGAAAGTGCCAGAAGCGGAAAAGGTGGTGAGAAAGCCTTCCTTTGTGTCTTCGGAGTGATATTCAAGGAGTTTCAGTGGCCTGAGACGAGTTTCGCACGACTTCCTTTGCCGGTAAGCAAAAAGGGACCAAAAGAGACCAAAAGTAGAACTTTGGTCAAAGGTGCCAGAAAGTGACAGAAGGGGAGATGGTGGTGAGAAATCCATCCTTTGAGTTCTAGGAGTGATATTCAAGGAGTTTCAGTGGCCTGAGACGACTTTCGCTCGTCTTCCTTTGCCGGTAAGCAAAAGGGGCCAAAAGAGACCAAAACTGGAACTTGGGTCAAAAGACGCCAGAAAGTGCCAGAAGCGGAAAAGGTAGTGAGAAAGCCTTCCTTTGTGTCTTCGGAGTGATATTCAAGGAGTTTCAGTGGCCTGAGACGAGTTTCGCACGTCTTCCTTTGCCGGTAAGCAAAACGGAACCAAAAGAGACCAAAACTGGAACTTGGGTCCATAGGCACCAGAAAGTGCCAGAACGTGAGAAGGTGGTGGAAAAGCCTTCCTTTGAGTCCTAGGCGTGATATTCAAGGAGTTTTAGTGGCCCGAGACGAGTTTCGCTAGTCTCCCTTTGCCAGTAAGCAAAAAGAGCCAAAAGAGACCAAAACTGGAACTTGGGTCAAAATGCGCCAGAAAGTGCCAGAAGCGGAAAAGGTGGTGAGAAAGCCTTCCTTTGAGTTCTAGGAGTGATATTCAAGGAGTTTCAGTGGCATGAGGCGAGTTTCACACGTCTTTCTTTGCCGGTAAGCAAAAGGGAACCAAAAGATACCAAAACTGGAACTTGGGTCCAAAGGCACCGAAAGTGCCGTAAGGTGAGAAGGTGGTGGGAAAGCCTTCCTTTGAGTCCTAGGCGTGATATTCAAAGAGTTTTAGTGGCTTGAGACGAGTTTCGCAAGTCTCCCTTTGCGTAAGCAAAAAGGGACCAAAAGAGAGCAAAGCGGAACTTGGGTCCTAAAGCACCGAAGAGCCGAAGGGGAGAAGGTGGTGACAAATCCTTCCTTTGAGTTCTAGGAGTGATATTCAAGGAGTTTCAGCGGCCTGAGACGAGTTTCGCACGACTTCCTTTGCCGGTAAGCAAAAAGGGACCAAAAGAGACCAAACCTAGAACTTGGGTCCAAATGTGCCAGAAAGTGACATAACGGGAGAAGGTGGTGAGAAATCCTTCCATTGAGTTCTAGGAATGACATTCAAGGAGTTTCAGTGGCATGAGACGAGTTTCGAACGTCTTCCTTTGCCGGTAAGCAAAAGGGAACCAAAAGAGACCAAAACTGGAACTTGGGTTGAAAGGCACCAAAAAGTGCCAGAACGTGAGAAGGTGGTGGGAAAGCCTTCCTTTGAGTCCTAGGCGTGATATTCAAGGAGTTTTAGTGGCCTGAGACGAGTTTCGCACGTCTACCTTAGCCGATAAGCAAAAGGGAACCAAAAGAGACCAAAACTGGAACTTGGGTCCAAAGGCACCAGAAAGTGCCAGAATGTGAGAAGGTGGTGGGAAAGCCTTCCTTTATGTCGTAGGCGTGATATTCAAGGAGTTTTAGTGGCTTGAGACGAGTTTCGCATGTCTCCCTTTGCCAGTAAGCAAAAAGGGACCAAAAGAGACCAAAACTGGAACTTTGGTCCTAAAGCACCAAAAAGTGCCAGATGGGGAGAAGGTGGTGAGAAATCCTTCCTTTGAGTTCTAGGAGTGATATTCAAGGAGTTTCAGTGGCTTGAGACGAGTTTCGCACATCTGCCTTTGCCGGTAAGCAAAAGGGACCAAAAGAGACCAAAACTAGAACTTGGGTCCAAAGGTGCCAGAAAGTGAGAGAAGGGGAGAAGGTGGTGAGAAATCCTTCCTTTCAGTTCTAGGAGTGATATTCAAGGAGTTTCAGTGGCTTGAGACTAGTTTCGCACGTGTGCCTTTGCCAGTAAGCAAAAGGGAACCAAAAGAGACCAAAACTTGAACTTGGGTCCAAAGGCACCAGAAAGTGCCAGAACGTGAGAAGGTGGTGGGAAAGCCTTCCTTTGAGTCCTAGGCATGATATTCAAGGAGTTTTAGTGGCCTGAGACGAGTTTCGCACGTCTCCCTTTGCAAGTAAGCAAAAAGGGACCAAAAGAGACGAAAACTAAAACTTGGGTCTAAAGGCGCCAGAAAGTGTCAGAAGCGGAAAAGGTGGTGGAAAGCCTTTTTTTGTGTCTTCAGAGTGATATTCAAGGAGTTTCAGTGGCTTGAGACGAGTTTCGCACATCTGCCTTTGCCGGTAAGCAAAAAGGGACCAAAAGAGACCAAAACTAGAACTTAGGTCAAAGGTGCCAGAAAGTCACAGAAGGGGAGAAGGTGGTGAGAAATCCATCCTTTGAGTTCTAGGAGTGATATTCAAGGAGTTTCACGGCTTCGAGACGAGTTTCGCAAGTCTCCCTTTGCAAGTAAGCAAAAAGGGACCAAAAGAGACAAAAACTGGAACTTGGGTCCAAAGGCGCCAGAAAGTGCCAGAATGTGAGAAGGTGGTGCGAAAGCCTTCCCTTAAGTCATAGGCGTCATATTCAAGGAGTTTTAGTGGCCTGAGACGAGTTTCGCAAGTCTCCCTTTGCAAGTAAGCAAAAAGGGACCAAAAGAGACCAAAACAAGAACTTGGGTCCAAAGGCGCCAGAAAGTGCCAGAAGCGGAAAAGGTGGTGAGAAAGCCTTCCTTTGTGTCTTCGGAGTGATATTCAAGGAGTTTCAGTGGCCTGAGACGAGTTTCGTACGACTTCCTTTTCCGGTAAGCAAAAAGGGACCAAAAGAGACCAAAATTAGAACTTGGGTCAAAGGTGCGAGAAAGTGACAGAAGGGGAGAAGGTGGTGAGAAATCCATCCTTTGAGTTCTAGGAGTGATACTCAAGGAGTTTCAGTGGCTTGAGACGAGTTTCGCACGTCTGCCTTTGCCAGTAAGCAAAAGGGAACCAAAAGAGACCAAAACTGGAACTTGGGTCAAAAGGCGCCAGAAAGTGCCAGAAGCAGAAAAGGTGGTGAGAAAGCCTTCCTTTGTGTCTTCGGAGTGATATTCAAGGAGTTTCAGTGGCCTGAGACGAGTTTCGCACGTCTTTCTTTGCCGGTAAGCAAAAATGGACCAAAACAGACCAAAACTGGAACTTGGGTCCATAGGCACCAGAAAGTGCCAGAACGTGAGAAGGTGGTGGAAAAGCCTTCCTTTGAGTCCTAGGCGTGATATTCAAGGAGTTTTAGTGGCCCGAGACGAGTTTTGCTAGTCTCCCTTTGCCAGTAAGCAAAAAGGGACCAAAAGAGACTAAAACTGGAACATGGGTCCAAAGGCGCCAGAAAGTGCGAGAAAGGGAGAAGGTGGTGAGAAATCCTTCCTTTGAGTTCTAGGAGTGATATTCAAGGAGTTTCAGTGGCTTAAGACGAGTTTCGCACGTCTGCCTTTGCGTGTAAGCAAAAGGGACCAAAAGAGACCAAAACTAGAACTTGGGTCCAAAGGTGCCAGAAAGTGAGAGAAGGGGAAAAGGTGGTGGAAAAGCCTTCCTTTGAGTCCTAGGCGTGATATTCAAGGAGTTTTAGTTGCCCGAGACGATTTTCGCTAGTCTCCCTTTGCCAGTAAGCAAAAAGCGCCAAAAGAGACCAAAACTGGAACTTGGGTCAAAAGGCGCCAGAAAGTGCCAGAAGCGGAAAAGGTGGTGAGAAAGCCTTCCTTTGTGTCTTCGGAGTGATATTCAAGGAGTTTCAGTGGCCTGAGACGACTTTCGCACGTCTTCCTTTGCCGGTAAGCAAAAGGGAACCAAAAGAGACCAAAACTGGAACTTGGGTCCATAGGCACTAGAAAGTGCCAGAACGTGAGAAGGTGGTGGAAAAGCCTTCCTTTGAGTCCTAGGCGTGATATTCAAGAAATTTTAGTGGCGCGAGACGAGTTTTGCTAGTCTCCCTTTGCCAGTAAGCAAAAAGGGACCAAAAGAGACTAAAACTGGAACTTGGGTCCAAAGGCGCCAGAAAGTGCCAGAAAGGGAGAAGGTGGTGAGAAATCCTTCCTTTGAGTTCTAGGAGTGATATTCAAGGAGTTTCAGTGGCTTGAGACGAGTTTCGCACGTCTGCCTTTGCCAGTAAGCAAAAGGGAACCAAAAGAGACCAAAACTGGAACTTGGGTCCAAAGGCACCAGAAAGTGCCAGAACGTGAGAAAGTGGTGGGAATGCCTTCCTTTGAGTCCTAGGCGTGATATTCAAGGAGTTTTAGTGGCCTGAGACGAGTTTCGCACGTCTTCCTTCGCCGATAAGCAAAAGGGAACCAAAAGAGACCAAAACTGGAACTTGGGTCCAAAGGCACCAGAAAGTACCAGAATGTGAGAAGGTGGTGGGAAAGCCTTCCTTTATGTCGTAGGCGTGATATTCAAGGAGTTTTAGTGGCTTCAGACGAGTTTCGCAAGTCTCCCTTTGCCAGTAAGCAAAAAGGGACCAAAAGAGACTAAAACTGGAACTTGGGTCCAAGGGCGCCAGAAAGTGCCAGAAAGGGAGAAGGTGGTGAGAAATCCTTCCTTTGAGTTCTAGGAGTGATATTCATGGAGTTTCAGTGACTTGAGACGAGTTTCGCACGTCTTCCTTTGCCGGTAAGCAAAAGGGGCCAAAAGAGACCAAAACTGGAACTTGGGTCAAAAGGCGCCAGAAAGTGCCAGAAGCGGAAAAGGTGGTGAGAAATCCTTCCTTTGAGTTCTAGGAGTGATATTCAAGGAGTTTCAGTGGCTTGAGACGAGTTTCGCACATCTGCCTTTGCCGGTAAGCAAAAGGGACCAAAAGAGACCAAAACTAGAACTTGGGTCCAAAGGTGCCAGAAAGTGAGAGAAGGGGAGAAGGTGGTGAGAAATCCTTCCTTTCAGTTCTAGGAGTGATATTCAAGGAGTTTCAGTGGCTTGAGACTAGTTTCGCACGTGTGCCTTTGCCAGTAAGCAAAAGGGAACCAAAAAGGACCAAAACTTGAACTTGGGTCCAAAGGCACCAGAAAGTGCCAGAACGTGAGAAGGTGGTGGGAAAGCCTTCCTTTGAGTCCTAGGCATGATATTCAAGGAGTTTTAGTGGCCTGAGACGAGTTTCGCACGTCTCCCTTTGCAAGTAAGCAAAAAGGGACCAAAAGAGACCAAAACAAGAACTTGGGTCCAAAGGCGCCAGAAAGTGCCAGAAGAGGAAAAGGTGGTGAGAAAGCCTTCCTTTGTGTCTTCGGAGTGATATTCAAGGAGTTTCAGTGGCTTGAGACGAGTTTCGCACATCTGCCTTTGCCGGTAAGCAAAAAGGGACCAAAAGAGACCAAAACTAGAACTTAGGTCAAAGGTGCCAGAAAGTGACAGAAGGGGAGAAGGTGGTGAGAAATCCATCCTTTGAGTTCTAGGAGTGATATTCAAGGAGTTTCAGCGGCTTCAGACGAGTTTCGCAAGTCTCCCTTTGCAAGTAAGCAAAAAGGGACCAAAAGAGACAAAAACTGGAACTTGGGTCCAAAGGCGCCAGAAAGTGCCAGAATGTGAGAAGGTGGTGCGAAAGCCTTCCCTTAAGTCATAGGCGTCATATTCAAGGAGTTTCAGTGGCCTGAGATGAGTTTCGCAAGTCTCCCTTTGCTAGTAAGCAAAAAGGGACCAAAAGAGACCAAAACTGGAACTTGGGTCCAAAAGGCGCCAGAAAGTGCCAGAAGGGGAGAAGGTGGTGAGAAATCCTTCCTTTGAGTTCTAGGAGTGATATTCAAGGAGTTTCAGTGGCTTGACACGATTTTCGCACGACCTCCTTTGCCGGTAAGCAAAAAGGGACCAAAAGAGACCAAAACTAGAACTTGGGTCCAAAGGTCCAGAAAGTGACAGAAGGGGAGAAGGTGGTGAGAAATCCTTCCTTTGAGTTCTAGGAGTGATATTGGAGGAGTTTCAGTGGCTTGAGACGAGTTTCGCACATCTTCCTTTGCCGGTAAGCGAAAGGGAACCAAAAGAGACCAAAACTAGAACTTGGGTTCAAAGGCACCAGAAAGTGCCAGAATGTGAGAAGGTGGTGGGAAAGCCTTCCTTTAAGTCGTAGGCGTGATATTCAAGGAGTTTTAGTGGCCTGAGACGAGTTTCGCAAGTCTCCCTTTGCAAGTAAGCAAAAAGGGACCAAAAGAGACCAAAACTGGAACTTGGGTCCGAAGCCGCCAGAAAGTGCCAGAAGGGGAGAAGGTGGTGAGAAATCCTTCCTTTGAGTTCTAGGAGTGATATTCAAGGAGTTTCAGTGGCTTGAGATGAGTTTCGCACGTCTTCCTTTGCCGGTAAGCAAAAAGGACCAAAAGACACCAAAACTAGAACTTGGGTCCAAAGGTGCCAGAAAGTGACAGAAGGGGAGAAGGTGGTGAGAAATCCTTTCTTTGAGTTCTAGGCGTGATATTCAAAGAGTTTTAGTGGCCTGAGACGAGTTTTGTACGAATTCCTTTGCCGGTAAGCAAAAAGGGACCAAAAGAGACCAAAACTAGAACTTAGGTCAAAGGTGCCAGAAAGTGACAGAAGGGGAGAAGGTGGTGAGAAATCCATCCTTTGAGTTCTAGGAGTGATATTCAAGGAGTTTCAGCGGCTTCAGACGAGTTTCGCAAGTCTCCCTTTGCAAGTAAGCAAAAAGGGACCAAAAGAGACAAAAACTGGAACTTGGGTCCAAAGGCGCCAGAAAGTGCCAGAATGTGAGAAGGTGGTGCGAAAGCCTTCCCTTAAGTCATAGGCGTCATATTCAAGGAGTTTTAGTGGCCTGAGACGAGTTTCGCAAGTCTCCCTTTGCAAGTAAGCAAAAAGGGACCAAAAGAGACCAAAACAAGAACTTGGGTCCAAAGGCGCCAGAAAGTGCCAGAAGCGGAAAAGGTGGTGAGAAAGCCTTCCTTTGTGTCTTCGGAGTGATATTCAAGGAGTTTCAGTGGCCTGAGACGAGTTTCGTACGACTTCCTTTTCCGGTAAGCAAAAAGGGACCAAAAGAGACCAAAATTAGAACTTGGGTCAAAGGTGCCAGAAAGTGACAGAAGGGGAGAAGGTGGTGAGAAATCCATCCTTTGAGTTCTAGGAGTGATACTCAAGGAGTTTCAGTGGCTTGAGACGAGTTTCGCACATCTTCCTTTGCCGGTAAGCAAAAGGGACCAACGTAGACCAAAACTAGAACTTGGGTCCAAAGGCGCTAGAAAGTGCCAGAAGCGGAAAAGGTAGTGAGAAAGCCTTCCTTTGTGTCTTCGGAGTGATATTCAAGGAGTTTCAGTGGCCTGAGACAAGTTTCGCACGTCTTCCTTTGCCGGTAAGCAAAAGGGAACCAAAAGAGACCAAAACTGGAACTTGGGTCCAAAGGCACCAGAAAGTGCCAGAACGTGAGAAGGTGGTGGGAAAGCCTTCCTTTGAGTCGTAGGCGTGATATTCAAGGAGTTTTAGTGGCCTGAGACGAGTTTCGCAAGTCTCCCTTTGCCAGTAAGCAAAAAGGGACCAAAAGAGACCAAAACTGGAACTTGGGTCCAAAGGCGCCAGAAAGTGCCAGAAGCGGAAAAGGTGGTGAGAAAGCCTTCCTTTGTGTCTTCGGAGTGATATTCAAGGAGTTTCCGTGGCCTGAGACGAGTTTCGTACGACTTCCTTTGCCGGTAAGCAAAAAGGGACCAAAAGAGACCAAAAGTAGAACTTTGGTCAAAGGTGCCAGAAAGTGACAGAAGGGGAGATGGTGGTGAGAAATCCATCCTTTGAGTTCTAGGAGTGATATTCAAGGAGTTTCAGTGGCCTGAGACGACTTTCGCTCGTCTTCCTTTGCCGGTAAGCAAAAGGGGCCAAAAGAGACCAAAACTGGAACTTGGGTCAAAAGACGCCAGAAAGTGCTAGAACGTGAGAAGGTGGTGGGAAAGCCTTCCTTTGTGTCTTCGGAGTGATATTGAAGGAGTTTCAGTGACATGAGACGAGTTTCGCACGTCTTCCTTTGCCGGTAAGCAAAAGGGAACTAAAAGATACCAAAATTGGAACTTGGGTCCAAAGGCACCAGAAAGTGCCAGAACATGAGAAGGTGGTGGGAAAGCCTTCCTTTGAGTGCTAGGCGTGATATTCAAGGAATTTTAGTGTCCTGAGATGAGTTTCGCAAGTCTTCCTTTGCCGGTAAGCAAAAGGGAGCCAAAAGATACCAAAACTGGAACTTGGGTCCAAAGGCACCAGAAAGTGCCAGAATGTGAGAAGGTGGTGGGAAAGCCTTCCTTTGTGTCTTCGGATGATATTCAAGGAGTTTCAGTGGCCTGAGACGAGTTTCGCACGTCTCCCTTTGCAAGTAAGCAAAAAGGGACCAAAAGAGTCCAAAATTATAACTTAGGTCCAAAGGTGCCAGAAAGTGACAGAAGGGGAGAAGGTGGAGAGAAATCCTTCCTTTGAGTTGTAGGAGTGATATTCAAGGAGTTTCAGTGGCTTGAGACGAGTTTCGCACATCTTCCTTTGCCGGTAAGCAAAAGGGAGCCAAAAAAGACCAAAACTGGAACTTGGGTCCAAAGGCACCAGAAAGTACCAGAACGTGAGAATGTGGTGGGAAAGCCTTCCTTTGTGTCTTCGTAGTGATATTCAAGGAGTTTCAGTGGCTTCAGACGAGTTTCGCACATCTTCCTTTGCCGGTAAGCAAAAAGGAGCCAAAAGAGACCAAAACTGGAACTTGGGTCCAAAGGCACCAGAAAGTGCCAGAAAGTGAGAAGGTGGTGGGAAAGCCTTCCTCTGAGTCCTAGGCGTGATATTCAAAGAGTTTCAGTGGCTTGAGACGAGTTTCGCACATCTTCCTTTGCCGGTAAGCAAAAGGGAGCCAAAAAAGACCAAAACTGGAACTTGGGTCCAAAGGCACCAGAAAGTACCAGAACGTGAGAATGTGGTGGGAAAGCCTTCCTTTGTGTCTTCGGAGTGATATTCAAGGAGTTTCAGTGGCTTGAGACGAGTGTCGCACGTCTTCCTTTGCCGGTAAGCAAAAGGGAACCAAAAGAGACCAAAATTGGAACTTGGGTCCAAAGGCGCCAGAAAGTGCCAGAATGTGAGAAGGTGGTGGGAAAGCCTTCCTTTGAGTCGTAGGAGTGATATTCAAGGAGTTTTAGTGGCCTGAGACTAGTTTTGCAAGTCTCCCTTTGCAAGTAAGCAAAAAGGGACCAAGAGAGACCAAAACTAGAACTTGGGTCCAAAGGCGCCAGAAAGTGCCAGAAGCGGAAAAGGTGGTGAGAAAGCCTTCATTTGTGTCTTCGGAGTTATATTCAAGGAGTTTCAGTGGCCTGAGACGAGTTTCGCACGTCTCCCTTTGCCGGTAAGCAAAAGGGAACCAAAAGAGACCAACACTGGAACTTGGGTCCAAAGGCACCAGAAAGTGCCAGAACGTGAGAAGGTGGTGGGAAAGCCTTCCTTTGAGTCCTAGGCGTGATATTCAAGGAGTTTTAGTGGCCTGAGACGAGTTTCGCTAGTCTCCCTTTGCCAGTAAGCAAAAAGGGACCAAAAGAGACCAAAACTGGAACTTGGGTCCAAAGGCGCCAGAAAGTGCCAGAAGGGGAGAAGGTTAAGAGAAATCCTTCCTTTGAGGTCTAGGAGTGATATTCAAGGAGTTTCAGCGGCTTCAGACGAGTTTCGCACATCTTCCTTTGCCGGTAAGCAAAAGGGAGCCAAAAGAGACCAAAACTGGAACTTGGGTCCAAAGACACCAGAAAGTACCAGAACGAGAGACTGTGGTGGGAAAGCCTTCCTTTGTGTCTTCGGATGATATTCAAGGAGTTTCAGTGGCCTGAGACGAGTTTCGCACGTCTTCCTTTGCCAGTAAGCAAAAGGGAACCAAAAGAGACTAAAACTGGAACTTGGGTCCAAAGGCGCCAGAAAGTGCCAGTACTTGAGAAGGTGGTGGAGAAGCCTTCCTTTGAGTCCTAGGCGTGATATTCAAGGAGTTTCAGTGCCCTGAGACGAGTGTCGCAAGTCTCCCTTTGCCAGTAAGTAAAAGGGAACCAAAAGAGACCAAAACTGGAACTTGGGTCCAAAGGCGCCAGAAAGTGCCAGAAGCGGAAAAGGTGGTGAGAAAGCCTTCATTTGTGTCTTCGGAGTTATATTCAAGGAGTTTCAGTGACCTGAGACGAGTTTCGCACGTCTCCCTTTGCCGGTAAGCAAAAGGGAACCAAAAGAGACTAAAACTGGAACTTGGGTCCAAAGGCACCAGAAAGTGCCAGAACTTGAGAAGGTGGTGGAAAAGCCTTCCTTTGAGTCCTAGGCGTGATATTCAAGGAGTTTCAGTGCCCTGAGACGAGTTTCGCAAGTCTCCGTTTGCCAGTAAGTAAAAGGGAACCAAAAGAGACCAAAACTGGAACTTGGGTCCAAAGGCGCCAGAAAGTGCCAGAATGTGAGAAGGTGGTGGGAAAGCCGTCCTTTAAGTCATAGGCATGATATTCAAGGAGTTTTAGTGGCCTGAGACGTGTTTCGCTAGTCTCCCTTTGCCGGCCAAAGCAAAAGGGACCAAGAGAGACCAAAACTAGAACTTGGGTCCAAAGGCGCCAGAAAGTGCCAAAAGCGGAAAAGGTGGTGAGAAAGCCTTCATTTGTGTCTTCGGAGTTATATTCAAGGAGTTTCAGTGACCTGAGACGAGTTTCGCACGTCTCCCTTTGCCGGTAAGCAAAAGGGAATCAAAAGAGACTAAAACTGGAACTTGGGTCCAAAGGCACCAGAAAGTGCCAGAACTTGAGAAGGTGGTGGAAAAGCCTTCCTTTGAGTCCTAGGCGTGATATTCAAGGAGTTTCAGTGCCCTGAGACGAGTTTCGCAAGTCTCCCTTTGCCAGTAAGTAAAAGGGAACCAAAAGAGACCAAAACTGGAACTTGGGTCCAAAGGCGCCAGAAAGTGCCAGAATGTGAGAAGGTGGTGGGAAAGCCGTCCTTTAAGTCATAGGCATGATATTCAAGGAGTTTTAGTGGCCTGAGACGAGTTTCGCAAGTCTCCCTTTGCCGGCCGACAAAAGGGACCAAGAGAGACCAAAACTAGAACTTGGGTCCAAAGGCGCCAGAAAGTGCCAGAAGCAGAAAAGGTGGTGAGAAAGCCTTCATTTGTATCTTCGGAGTTATATTCAAGGAGTTTCAGTGGCCTGAGACGAGTTTCGCACGTCTCCCATTGCCGGTAAGCAAAAGGGACCAAAAGAGACCCAAACTAGAACTTGGGTCAAAGGTGCCAGAAAGTGACAGAAGGGGAGAAGGTGGTGAGAAATCCATCCTTTGAGTTCTAGGAGTGATATTCAAGGAGTTTCAGTGGCTTGAGACGAGTTTCGCACATCTTCCTTTGCCGGTAGCAAAAGGGACCAAAAGAGACCAAAATTATAACTTGGGTCCAAAGGTGCCAGAAAGTGACAGAAGGGGAGAAGGTGGTGAGAAATCCATCCTTTGAGTTCTAGGAGTGATATTCAAGGAGTTTCAGTGGCCTGAGACGAGTTTCGCACGTCTCCCATTGCCGGTAAGCAAAAGGGACCAAAAGAGACCAAAACTAGAACTTGGGTCAAAGGTGTCAGAAAGTGACAGAAGGGGAGAAGGTGGTGAGAAATCCATCCTTTGAGTTCTAGGAGTGATATTCAAGGAGTTTCAGTGGCTTGACACGATTTTCGTACGACTTCCTTTGCCGGTAAGCAAAAAGGGACCAAAAGAGACCAAAACTAGAACTTGGGTCAAAGGTGCCAGTAAGTGACAGAAGGGGAGAAGGTGGTGAGAAATCCATCCTTTGAGTTCTAGGAGTGATATTCAAGGAGTTTCAGTGGCTTGAGACGAGTTTCGCACATCTTCCTTTGCCGGTAAGCAAAAGGGACCAAAAGAGACCAAAATTATAACTTGGGTCCAAAGGTGCCAGAAAGTGACAGAAGGGGAGAAGGTGGAGAGAAATCCTTCCTTTGTGTTGTAGGAGTGATATTCAAGGAGTTTCAGTGGCTTCAGACGAGTTTCGCACATCTTTCTTTGCCGGTAAGCAAAAGGGAGCCAAAAAAGACCAAAACTGGAACTGGGGTCCAAAGGCACCAGAAAGTACCAGAACGTGAGAATGTGGTGGGAAAGCCTTCCTTTGAGTCCTAGGCATGATATTCAAGGAGTTTTAGTGGCCTGAGACAAGTTTCGCAAGTCTCCCTTTGCCAGTAAGCAAAAAGGGACCAAAAGAGACAAAAACTGGAAGTTGGGTCCAAAGGCGCCAGAAAGTGCCAGAATGTGAGAAGGTGATGGGAAAGCCTTCCTTTGAGTCGTCGGCGTGATATTCAAGGAGTTTTAGTGGCCTGAGACGAGTTTCGCAAGTCTCCCTTTGCCAGTAAGCACAAAGGGACCAAAAGAGACCAAAACTGAAACTTGGGTCCAAAGGCGCCAGAAAGTTCCAGAAGGGGAGAAGGTGGTGAGAAATCCTTCCTTTGAGTTCTAGGAGTGATATTCAAGGAGTTTCAGTGGCTTGAGACGAGTTTCGTACGTCTTCCTTTGCCGGTAACCAAAAGGGACCAAAAGAGACCAAAATTATAACTTGGGTCCAAAGGTGCCAGAAAGTGACAGAAGGGGAGAAGGTGGAGAGAAATCCTTCCTTTGAGTTGTAGGAGTGATATTCAAGGAGTTTCAGTGGCTTCAGACGAGTTTCGCACATCTTCCTTTGCCGGTAAGCAAAAGGGAGCCAAAAGAGACCAAAACTGGAACTTGGGTCCAAAGGCACCAGAAAGTACCAGAACGTGAGAATGTGGTGGGAAAGCCTTCCTTTGTGTCTTCGGAGTGATATTCAAGGAGTTTCAGTGGCTTGAGACGAGTGTCGTACGTCTTCCTTTGCCGGTAAGCAAAAGGGAACCAAAAGAGACCAAAATTGGAACTTGGGTCCAAAGGCACCAGAAAGTACCAGAACGTGAGAAGGTGGTGGGAAAGCCTTCCTTTGAGTCCTAGGCGTGATATTCAAGGAGTTTTAGTGGCCTGAGACGAGTTTCGAGAGTCTCCCTTTGCCAGTAAGCAAAAAGGGACTAAAAGAGACCAAAACTGGAACTTGGGTCCAAAGGCGACAGAAAGTGCCAGAAGGGGAGAAGGTGGTGAGAAATCCTTCCTTTGAATTGTAGGAGTGATATTCAAGGAGTTTCAGTGGCTTGAGACGAGTTTCGCACGTCTTCCTTTGCCTGTAACCAAAAGGGACCAAAAGAGACCAAAATTATAACTTGGGTCCAAAGGTGCCAGAAAGTGACAAAAGGGAAGAAGGAGGAGAGAAATCCTTCCTTTGAGTTGTAGGAGTGATATTCAAGGAGTTTTAGTGGCCTAAGACGAGTTTCGCAAGTCTCCCTTTGCCGGTATGCAAAAGGAAACCAATAGAGACCAAAACTATAACTTGGGTCCAAATGCTCCAGAAAGTTCCAGAACGTGAGAAAGTGGTGGCAAAGCCTTCCTTTGAGTCCTAGGCATGATATTCTAAGAGTTTTAGTGGCCTGAGACGATTTTCGCAAGTCTCCCTTTGCCGGTATGCAAAAAGGAACCAAAAGAGACCAAAACTGGAACTTGGGTCCAAATGCGCCAGAAAGTGCCAGAACGTGAGAAGGTTGTGGGAAAGCCTTCCTTTGAGTTCTAGGAGTGGTATTCAAGGAGTTTCAGTGGCTTGAGAGGAGTTTCGCTCGTCTTCCTTTGTCGGTAAGCAGAAGGGAACCAAAAGAGACCAAAACTGGAACTTGGGTCCAAAGGCACCAGAAAGTGCCAGAACGTGAGAAGGTGGTGGGAAAGCCTTCCTTTGAGTCCTAGGCGTGATATTCTAACAGTTTTAGTGGCCTGAGACGATTTTTGCAAGTCTCCCTTTGCCAGTAAGCAAAAAGGGAACAAAAGAGACCAAAACTGGAACTTGGGTCCAAAGGCACCAGAAAGTGCCAGAACGTGAGAAGGTGGTGGGAAAGCCTTCTTTTGAGTTCTAGGAGTGATATTCAAGGAGTTTCAGTTGCTTGAGACGAGTTTCGCACGTCTTCCTTTGCCGGTACGCAAAAGGGACCAAAACAGACCGAAACTAGAACTTGGGTCCAAAGGCACCAGAAAGTGCCAGAAAGTGAGAAGGTGGTGGAAAAGCCTTCGTTTGAGTCCTAGGCGTGATATTCAAGGAGTTTTAGTGGCCTGAGATGAGTTTCGCAAGTCTCCCTTTGCCAGTAAGTAAAAAGGGACCAAAAGAGACCAAAACTGGAACTTGGGTCCAAAGCCGCTAGAAAGTGCCAGAAGGGGAGAAGGTGGTGAGAAATCCTTCCTTTGAGTTCTAGGAGTGATATTCTAAGAGTTTCAGCGGCGTGAGACGAGTTTCGCACGCCTTCCTTTGCCGGTAAGCAAAAGGGAACCAAAAGAGACCAAAACTGGAACTTGGGTCCAAAGGCACCAGAAAGAGCCAGAACGTGAGAAGGTGGTGGGAAAGCCTTCCTTTGAGTCCTAGGCGTGATATTCGAAGAGTTTTAGTGGCCTAAGACGAGTTTCGCAAGACTTCCTTTGCCGGTATGCAAAAGGGAACCAAAAGAGACCAAAACTGGAACTTGGGTCCAAATGCACCAGAAAGTGCCAGAACTTGAGAGGGTGGTGGCAAAGCCTTCCTTTGAGTCCTAGGCGTGATATTCTAAGAGTTTTAGTGGCCTGAGACGATTTTCGCAAGTCTCACTTTGCCGGTATGCAAAAGGGAACCAAAAGAGAACAAAACTTGAACTTAGGTCCAAATGCACCAGAAAGTGCCAGAATGTGAGAAGGTGGTGGGAAAGCCTTCCTTTGAGTTCTAGGAGTGATATTCAAGGAGTTTCAGTGGCTTGAGACGAGTTTCGAACGTCCTCCTTTGCCAGTAAGCAAAAGGGACCAAAAGAGACCAAAACTATAACTTGGGTCCAAAGGTGCCAGAAAGTGACAGAAGGGGAGAAGGTGGTGGGAAAGCCTTCCTTTGAGTTCTAGGAGTGATATTCAAGGAGTTTCAGTGGCTTGAGACGAGTTTCGCACGTCTTCCTTTGCCGGTAAGCAAAAGGGAACCAAAAGAGACCAAAACTGGAACTTGGGTCCAAAGGCACCAGAAAGTGCCAGAACGTGAGAAGGTGGTGGGAAAGCGTTCCTTTGAGTCCTAGGCGTGATATTCAAGGAGTTTTAGTCCCCTGAGACGAGTTTCGCACGTCTTCCTTTGCCGGTAAGTGAAAGGGAACCAAAAGAGACCAAGACGGGAACTTGGGTCCAAAGGCACCAGAAAGTTCCAGAACGTGAGAAGGTGGTGGGAAAGCCTTCCTTTGAGTCCTAGGCGTGATATTCAAAGAGTTTTAGTGGCCTGAGACGAGTTTCGCAAGTCTCCCTTTGCCGGTAAGCAAAAGGGAACTAAAAGAGAACAAAACTGGAACATGGGTCTTAAGGCACCAGAAAGTGCCAGAACGTGAGAAGGTGGTAGGAAAGCCTTCCTTTTAGTCCTAGGCGTGATATTCAAATAGTTTTAGTGGCCTGAGACGAGTTTCGCAAGTCTCCGTTTGCAGGTAAGCAAAAAAGGACCAAAAGAGACTAAAACTGGAACTTGGGTTCAAAGGCACCAGAAAGTGCTAGAACGTGAGAAGGTGGTGAGAAAGGCTTCCTTTGAGTCCTAGGCGTGATATTCAAAGAGTTTTAGTGGCCTGAGACGAGTTTCGTATGTCTTTCTTTGCCGGTAAGCAAAAAGGAACCAAAAGAGACCAAAACTGGAACTTGGGTCCAAAGGCACCAGAAAGTGCCAGAACGTGAGAAGGTGGTGGGAAAGCCTTCCTTTGAGTCCTAGGCGCGATATTCAAAGAGTTTTAGTGGCCTGAGACGAGTTTCGCAAGTCTCCCTTTATCGATAAGCGAAAGGGAACTAAAAGAGACCAAAACTGGAACTTGGGTCTAAAGGCACCAGAAAGTGCCAGAACGTGAGAAGGTGGTGGGAAAGCCTTCCTTTGAGTCCTAGGCGTGATATTCAAGAAGTTTTAGTGGCTTGAGACGAGTTTCGCAAGTCTCCCTTTGCAAGTAAGCAAAAAGGGACCAAAAGAGACCAAAACTGGAACTTGGGTCCAAAGGTGCCAGAAAGTGGCAGAAGCGGAAAAGGTGGTCAGAAAGCCTTCCTTTGTGTCTTCGGAGTGATATTCAAGGAGTTTCAGTGAGCTGAGACGAGTTTCGCACGTCTTCCTTTGCCGGTAAGCAAAAGGGAACCAAAAGGGACCAAAACTAGAACTTGGGTCCAAAGGCACCAGAAAGTTCCAGAACGTGAGAAGGTGGTGGGAAAGCCTTCCTTTGAGTCCTAGGCGTGATATTCAAAGAGTTTTAGTGGCCTGAGACGAGTTTCGCAAGTCTCCGTTTGCAAGTAAGCAAAAAGGGACCAAAAGAGACCAAAACTGGAACTTGGGTCCAAAGGCACCAGAAAGTGCCAGAACGTGAGAAGGTGGTGGGAAAGCCTTCCTTTGAGTTCTAGGCGTGTTATTCAAAGAGTTTTAGTGGCCTGAGATGAGTTTCGCAAGTCTCCGTTTGCAGGTAAGCAAAAAGGGACCAAAAGAGACCAAAACTGGAACTTGGGTCCAAAGGCGCCAGAAAGTGCAAGAAGCGGAAAAGGTGGTTAGAAAGCCTTCCTTTGAGTCCTAGGCGTGATATTCAAAGAGTTTTAGTGGCCGGAGACGAGTTTCGCAAGTCTCCCTTTGCCGGTAAGCAAAAGGGAACTAAAAGAGAACAAAACTGGAACATGGGTCTGAAGGCACCAGAAAGTGCCAGAACGTGAGAAGGTGGTGGGAAAGCCTTACTTTGAGTCCTAGGCGTGATATTCAAAGAGTTTTAGTGGCCTAAGACGAGTTTCGCAAGTCTCCGTTTGCAAGTAAGCAAAAAGGGACCAAAAGAGACCAAAACTGGAACTTGGGTCCAAAGGTGCCAGAAAGTGGCAGAAGCGGAAAAGGTGGTCAGAAATCCTTCCTTTGTGTCTTCGGAGTGATATTCAAGGAGTTTCAGTGAGCTGAGTCGAGTTTCGCACGTCTTCCTTTGCCGGTAAGCAAAAGGGAACCAAAAGGGACCAAAACTAGAACTTGGGTCCAAAGTCACCAGAAAGTGCCAGAACGAGGAAGGTGGTGGGAAAGCCTTCCTTTGAGTCCTAGGCGTGATATTCAAAGAGTTTTAGTGGCCTGAGACGAGTTTCGCAAGTCTCCATTTGCAAGTAAGCAAAAAGGGACCAAAAGAGACCAAAACTGGAACTTCGGTCCAAAGGCGCCAGAAAGTGCCAGAAGCGGAAAAGGTGGTGAGAAAGCCTTCCTTAGTGTCTTCGGAGTGATATTCAAGGAGTTTCAGTGGCCTGAGACGAGTTTCGCACGTCTTTCTTTGCCGGTACACAAAAGGAAACCAAAAGAGACCAAAACTAGAACTTGGGTCCAAAGGCACCAGAAAGTGCCAGAACGTGAGAAGGTGGTGGGAAAGCGTTCCTTTGAGTCCTAGGCGTGATATTCAAGGAGTTTTAGTCGCCTGAGATGTGTTTCGGAAGTCTCCCTTTGCCGGTATGCAAAAGGGAACCAAAAGAGACCATAATCGGAACTTCGGTCCAAAGGCGCCAGAAAGTGCCAGAACGTGAGAAGGTGGTGGGAAAGCCTTCCTTTGAGTCCTAGGCGTGATATTCAAGGAGTTTTAGTCGCCTGAGACGAGTTTCGGAAGTCTCCCTTTGCCGGTATGCAAAAGGGAACCAAAAGAGACCATAACTGGAACTTGGGTCCAAAGGCACCAGAAAGTGCCAGAACGTGAGAAGGTGGTAGGAAAGCCTTCCTTTGAGTCCTAGGCGTGTTATTCAAAGAGTTTTAGTGGCCTGAGATGAGTTTCGCAAGTCTCCGTTTGCAGGTAAGCAAAAAGGGACCAAAAGAGACCAAAACTGGAACTTGGGTCCAAAGGCGCCAGAAAGTGCAAGAAGCGGAAAAGGTGGTTAGAAAGCCTTCCTTTGAGTCCTAGGCGTGATATTCAAAGAGTTTTAGTGGCCAGAGACGAGTTTCGCAAGTCTCCCTTTGCTGGTAAGCAAAAGGGAACTAAAAGAGAACAAAACTGGAACTTGGGTCCAAAGGCGCCAGAGAGTGCCAGAAGGGGAGAATGTGGTGAGCAATCCTTCCTTTGAGCTCTAGGAGTGATATTCCAGGAGTTTCAGTGGCTTGAGACGAGTTTTGCACGTCTTCCTTTGCCGGTAAGTGAAAGGGAACCAAAAGAGACCAAGACGGGAACTTGGGTCCAAAGGCTCCAGAAAGTGCCAGAACGTGAGAAGGTGGTGGGAAAGCCTTCCTTTGAGTCCTAGGCGTGATATTCAAAGAGTTTTAGTGGCCTGAGACGAGTTTCGCAAGTCTCCGTTTGCAAGTAAGCAAAAAGGGACCAAAAGAGACCAAAACTGGAACTTGGGTCCAAAGGCGCCAGAAAGTGCCAGAAGCGGAAAAGGTGGTGAGAAAGCCTTCCTTTGAGTCCTAGGCGTGATATTATAGGAGTTTTAGTGGCCTGAGACGAGTTTCGCAAGTCTCCCTTTGCCAGTAAGCAAAAAGGGACCAAAAGAGACCAAAACTGGAACTTGGGTCCAAAGGCGCCAGAGAGTGCCAGAAGGGGAGAATGTGGTGAGCAATCCTTCCTTTGAGCTCTAGGAGTGATATTCCAGGAGTTTTAGTGGCTTGAGACGAGTTTTGCACGTCTTCCTTTGCCGCTAAGCAAAAGGGAACCAAAAGAGACCAAAACTGGAACTTGGGTCCAAAGGCACCAGAAAGTGCCAGAACGTGAGAAGGTGGTGGGAAAGCCTTCCTTTGAGGCCTAGGCGTGATATTCACGAAGTTTTAGTGGCTTGAGACGAGTTTCGCAAGTCTCCGTTTGCAAGTAAGCAAAAAGGGACCAAAAGAGACCAAAACTGGAACTTGGGTCCAAAGGCGCCAGAAAGTGGCAGAAGCGGAAAAGGTGATCAGAAAGCCTTCCTTTGTGTCTTCGGAGTGATATTCAAGGTGTTTCAGTGGGCTGAGACGAGTTTCGCACGTCTTCCTTTGCCGGTAAGCAAAAGGGAACGAAAAGAGACCAAAACTGGAACTTGGGTCCAAAGGCACCAGAAAGTGCCAGAACGTGAGAAGGTTGTAGGAAAGCCTTCCTTTGAGTCCTAGGCGTGATATTCAGAGACTTTTAGTGGCCTGAGACGAGTTTCGCAAGTCTGCATTTGCAAGTAAGCAAAAAGGGACCAAAAGAGACCAAAACTGGAGCTTGGGTCCAAAGGCGCCAGAAAGTGGTAGAAGCGGAAAAGGTGGTCAGAAAGCCTTCCTTTGTGTCTTCGGAGTGATATTCAAGGAGTTTCAGTGGGCTGAGATGAGTTTCGCAGGTCCTCCTTTGCCGGTAAGCAAAAGGGAACCAAAAGAGACCAAAACTGGAACTTGGGTCCAAAGGCACCAGAAAGTGCCAGAACGTGAGAAGGTGGTGGGAAACCCTTCCTTTGAGTCCTAGGCGTGATATTATAGGAGTTTTAGTGGCCTGAGACGAGTTTCGCAAGTCTCCCTTTGCCAGTAAGCAAAAAGGGACCAAAAGAGACCAAAACTGGAACTTGGGTCCAAAGGCGCCAGAGAGTGCCAGAAGGGGAGAATGTGGTGAGCAATCCTTCCTTTGAGCTCTAGGAGTGATATTCCAGGAGTTTTAGTGGCTTGAGACGAGTTTTGCACGTCTTCCTTTGCCGCTAAGCAAAAGGGAACCAAAAGAGACCAAAACTGGAACTTGGGTCCAAAGGCACCAGAAAGTGCCAGAACGTGAGAAGGTGGTGGGAAAGCCTTCCTTTGAGGCCTAGGCGTGATATTCACGAAGTTTTAGTGGCTTGAGACGAGTTTCGCAAGTCTCCGTTTGCAAGTAAGCAAAAAGGGACCAAAAGAGACCAAAACTGGAACTTGGGTCCAAAGGCGCCAGAAAGTGGCAGAAGCGGAAAAGGTGATCAGAAAGCCTTCCTTTGTGTCTTCGGAGTGATATTCAAGGTGTTTCAGTGGGCTGAGACGAGTTTCGCACGTCTTCCTTTGCCGGTAAGCAAAAGGGAACGAAAAGAGACCAAAACTGGAACTTGGGTCCAAAGGCACCAGAAAGTGCCAGAACGTGAGAAGGTTGTAGGAAAGCCTTCCTTTGAGTCCTAGGCGTGATATTCAGAGACTTTTAGTGGCCTGAGACGAGTTTCGCAAGTCTGCATTTGCAAGTAAGCAAAAAGGGACCAAAAGAGACCAAAACTGGAACTTGGGTCCAAAGGCGCCAGAAAGTGCCAGAAGCAGAAAAGGTGGTGAGAAAGCCTTCCTTTAAGTTCTAGGAGCGATATTCAAGGAATTTCAGTGGCTTGAGACGAGTTTCGCACGTCTTCCTTTGCCGGTAAGCAAAAGGAAACCAAAAGAGACCAAAACTGGAACTTGGGTCCAAAGGCACCAGAAAGTGCCAGAACGTGAGAAGGTGGTGGGAAAGCCTTCCTTTAAGTCCTAGGCGTGATATTCAAAGAGTTTCAGTGGCTTGAGACGAGTTTCCCAGCTCTTCCTTTGCCGATAAGCGAAAGGGAACCAAAAGAGACCAAAACTGGGACTTGGGTCCAAAGGCACCAGAAAGTACCAGAACGTGAGAAGGTGGTGGGAAAGCCTTCCTTTGAGTCCTAGGCGTGATATTCAAAGAGTTTTAGTGGCCTGAGACGAGTTTCGCAAGTCTCCGTTTGCAAGTAAGCAAAAAGGGACCAAAAGAGACCAAAACTGGAGCTTGGGTCCAAAGGCGCCAGAAAGTGGTAGAAGCGGAAAAGGTGGTCAGAAAGCCTTCCTTTGTGTCTTCGGAGTGATATTCAAGGAGTTTCAGTGGGCTGAGATGAGTTTCGCAGGTCCTCCTTTGCTGGTAAGCAAAAGGGAACCAAAAGAGACCAAAACTGGAACTTGGGTCCAAAGGCACCAGAAAGTGCCAGAACGTGAGAAGGTGGTGGGAAACCCTTCCTTTGTGTCCTAGGCGTGATATTCAAGGACTTTTAGTGGCCTGAGACGAGTTTCGCACGTCTTCTTTGCCTGTAAGCAAAAGGGAACCAAAAGAGAGCAAAACTGGAATTTGGGTCCAAAGGCACCAGAAAGTGCCAGAACGTGAGAGGGTGGTGGGAAAGCCTTCCTTTGTGTCCTAGGCATGATATTCAAGGAGTTTTAGTGGCCTGAGACGAGTTTCGCAAGTCTCCGTTTGCAAGTAAGCGAAAAGGGACCAAAAGAGACCAAAACTGGAACTTGGGTCCAAAGGCACCAGAAAGTGCCAGAACGTGAGAAGGTGGTGGGAAAGTGTTCCTTTGAGTCCTTGGCTTGATATTCAAAGAGTTTTAGTGGCCTGAGACGAGTTTCGGAAGTCTCCCTTTGCCGGTATGCAAAAGGGAACCAAAAGAGACCAAAACTGGAACTTGGGACCAAAGGCTCCAGAAAGTGCCAGAACGTGAGAAGGTGGTGGGAAAGCCTTCCTTTGAGTCCTAGGCGTTATGTTCTAAGAGTTTTAGTGGCCTGAGACGAGTTTCGCAAGTCTCCCTTTGCCAGTAAGCGAAAAGGGACCAAAAGAGACCAAAACTGGAACTTGGGTCCAAAGGCGCCAGAGAGTGCCAGAAGGGGAGAAGGTGGTGAGAAATCCTTCCTTTGAGCTCTAGGAGTGATATTCCAGGAGTTTCAGTGGCTTGAGACGAGTTTTGGACGTCTTCCTTTGCCGTTAAGCAAAAGGGAACCAAAAGAGACCAAAACTGGAACTTGGGTCCAAAGGCACCAAGAAGTGCCAGAACGTGAGAAGGTGGTGGGAAAGCCTTCCTTTGAGTCCTAGGCGTGATATTCAAGGAGTTTTAGTCGCCTGAGACGAGTTTCACACGTCTTCCTTTGCCGGTAAGCAAAAGGGAACCAAAAGAGACCAAAACTGGAGCTTGGGTCCAAAGGCACCAAAAAGTGCCAGAACGTGAGAAGGTGGTGGGAAAGCCTTCCTTTGAGTCCTAGGCGCAATATTCAAAGAGTTTTAGTGGCCTGAGACGAGTTTCGGAAGTCTCCGTTTGCAAGTTAGCAAAAAGGGACCAAAAGAGACCAAAACTGGAACTTGGGTCCAAAGGCGCCAGAAAGTGCAAGAAGCGGAAAAGGTGGTGTGAAAGCCTTCTTTTGAGTTCTAGGAGCTATATTGAAGGAGTTTCAGTGGCTTGAGACGAGTTTCGCACGTCTTCCTTTGCCGGTAAGCAAATGGGAACCAAAAGAGACCAAAACTGGAACTTGGGTCCAAAGGCACCAGAAAGTGCCAAAACGTGAGAAGATGGTCGGAAATCCTTCCTTTGAGTCCTAGGCACAATATTCAAAGAGTTTTAGTGGCCTGAGACGAGTTTCGGAAGTCTCCCTTTGCCGGTATGCAAAAGGGAACCAAAAGAAACGAAAACTGGAACTTGGGTCCAAAGGCGCCAGAGAGTGCCAGAAGGGGAGAAGGTGGTGAGAAATCCTTCCTTTGCGCTATAGGAGTGACATTCCAGGAGTTTCAGTGGCTTGAGACGAGTTTCGGAAGTCTCCCTTTGCCGGTAAGCAAAAGGGAACCAAAAGAGACCAAAACTGGAACTTGGGTCCAAAGGCACCAGAAAGTGCCAGAACGTGAGAAGGTGGTGGGAAAGCCTTCCTTTGAGTCCTAGGCGTGATATTCAAGGAGTTTTAGTCACTTGAGACGAGTTTCGCACGTCTTCCTTTGCCGGTAAGCAAAAGGGAACCAAAAGAGACCAAAACTGGAGCTTGGGTCCAAAGGCACCAAAAAGTGCCAGAACGTGAGAAGGTGGTGGGAAAGCCTTCCTTTGAGTCCTAGGCGCAATATTCAAAGAGTTTTAGTGGCCTGAGACGAGTTTCGGAAGTCTCCGTTTGCAAGTAAGCAAAAAGGGACCAAAAGAGACCAAAACTGGAACTTGGGTCCAAAGCCACCAGAAAGTGCCAGAAGCGGAAAAGGTGGTGAGAAAGCCTTCCTTTGTGTCTTCAGAGTGATATTCAAGGAGTTTCAGTGGCCTGAGACGAGTTTCACACGTCTTCCTATGCAGGTAAGCAAAAGGGAACCAAAAGAGACCAAAAGCGGAACTTGGGTCCAAAGGCACCAGAAAGTGCCAGAACGTGAGAAGGTGGTGGGAAAGCCTTCCTTTGAGTCCTAGGCGTGATATTCAAAGAGTTTTAGTGGCCTGAGACGAGTTTCGCAAGTCTCCGTTTGCAAGTAAGCAAAAAGGGACCAAAAGAGACCAAAACTGGAGCTTGGGTCCAAAGGCGCCAGAAAGTGGCAGAAGCGGAAAAGGTGGTCGAAAGCCTTCCTTTGTGTCTTCGGAGTGATATTCAAGGAGTTTCGGTGGGTGAGACGAGTTTCGCAGTCCTCCTTTGCTGGTAAGCAAAGGGAACCAAAAGAGACCAAAACCGGAACTTGGGTCCAAAGGCACCA
Source organism: Abrus pulchellus subsp. cantoniensis (assembly GCA_024086825.1). NCBI lineage: Eukaryota > Viridiplantae > Streptophyta > Magnoliopsida > Fabales > Fabaceae > Abrus > Abrus pulchellus. The sequence goes on along the minus strand of CM044058.1, from coordinate 12,965,747 downwards.
GAAAGTGCCAGAACGTGAGAAGGTGGTGGGAAAGCCTTCCTTTGAGTCCTAGGCGTGATATTCAAAGAGTTTCAGTGGCTTGAGACGAGTTTTGCATGTCTTCCTTTGCTGGTAGGCAAAAGGGAACCAAAAGAGACCAAAACTGGAACTTGGGTCCAAAGGCGCCAGAAAGTGCCAGAAGGGGAGAAGGTGGTGAGAAATCCTTCCTTTAAGTTCTAGGCGTGATATTCAAGGAGTTTTAGTGGCCTGAGACGAGTTTCGCACGTCTTCTTTGCCTGTAAGCAAAAGGGAACCAAAAGAGACCAAAACTGGAATTTGGGTCCAAAGGCACCAGAAAGTGCCAGAACGTGAGAAGGTGGTGGGAAAGCCTTCCTTTGTGTCCTAGGTATGATATTCAAGGAGTTTTAGTGGCCTGAGACGAGTTTCGCAAGTCTCCGTTTGCAAGTAAGCGAAAAGGGACCAAAAGAGACCAAAACTGGAACTTGGGTCCAAAGGCACCAGAAAGTGCCAGAACGTGACAAGGTGGTGGGAAAGTCTTCCTTTGACTCCTTGGCTTGATATTCAATGAGTTTTAGTGGCCTGAGACGAGTTTCGGAAGTCTCCCTTTGCCGATATGCAAAAGGGAACCAAAAGAGACCAAAACTTGAACTTTGGTCCAAAGGCTCCAGAAAGTGCCAGAACGTGAGAAGGTGGTGGGAAAGCCTTCCTTTGAGTCCTAGGCGTTATGTTCTAAGAGTTTTAGTGGCCTGAGACGAGTTTCGCAAGTCTCCCTTTGCCAGTAAGCAAAAAGGGACCAAAAGAGACCAAAACTGGAACTTGGGTCCAAAGGCGCCAGAGAGTGCCAGAAGGGGAGAAGGTGGTGAGAAATCCTTCCTTTGAGCTCTAGGAGTGATATTCCAGGAGTTTCAGTGGCTTGAGACGAGTTTTGGACGTCTTCCTTTGCCGCTAAGCAAAAGGGAACCAAAAGAGACCAAAACTGGAACTTGGGTCGAAAGGCACCAGAAAGTGCCAGAACGTGAGAAGGTGGTGGGAAAGCCTTCCTTTGAGTCCTAGGCGTGATATTCAAGGAGTTTTAGTCACTTGAGACGAGTTTCGCACGTCTTCCTTTGCCGGTAAGCAAAAGGGAACCAAAAGAGACCAAAACTGGAGCTTGGGTCCAAAGGCACCAAAAAGTGCCAGAACGTGAGAAGGTGGTGGGAAAGCCTTCCTTTGAGTCCTAGGCGCAATATTCAAAGAGTTTTAGTGGCCTGAGACGAGTTTCGGAAGTCTCCGTTTGCAAGTAAGCAAAAAGGGACCAAAAGAGACCAAAACTGGAACTTGGGTCCAAAGCCACCAGAAAGTGCCAGAAGCGGAAAAGGTGGTGAGAAAGCCTTCCTTTGTGTCTTCAGAGTGATATTCAAGGAGTTTCAGTGGCCTGAGACGAGTTTCACACGTCTTCCTATGCCGGTAAGCAAAAGGGAACCAAAAGAGACCAAAACTGGAACTTGGGTCCAAAGGCACCAGAAAGTACCAGAACGTGAGAAGGTGGTGGGAAAGCCTTCCTTTGAGTCCTAGGCGTGATATTCAAAGAGTTTTAGTGGCCTGAGACGAGTTTCGCAAGTCTCCGTTTGCAAGTAAGCAAAAAGGGACCAAAAGAGACCAAAACTGGAGCTTGGGTCCAAAGGCGCCAGAAAGTGGCAGAAGCGGAAAAGGTGGTCAGAAAGCCTTCCTTTGTGTCTTCGGAGTGATATTCAAGGAGTTTCAGTGGGCTGAGACGAGTTTCGCAGGTCCTCCTTTGCCGGTAAGCAAAAGGGAACCAAAAGAGACCAAAACTGGAACTTGGGTCCAAAGGCACCAGAAAGTGCCAGAACGTGAGAAGGTGGTGGGAAAGCCTTCCTTTGAGTCCTAGGCGTGATATTCAAAGAGTTTCAGTGGCTTGAGACGAGTTTTGCATGTCTTCCTTTGAGGTAGGCAAAAGGGAACCAAAAGAGACCAAAAGCGGAACTTGGGTCCAAAGGCGCCGTAAAGTGCCGAAGGGGAGAAGGTGGTGAGAAATCCTTCCTTTAAGTTCTAGGCGTGATATTCAAGGAGTTTTAGTGGCTTTGAGACGAGTTTCGCACGTCTTCTTTGCCTGTAAGCAAAAGGGAACCAAAAGAGACCAAAACTGGAATTTGGGTCCAAAGGCACCAGAAAGTGCCAGAACGTGAGAAGGTGGTGGGAAAGCCTTCCTTTGTGTCCTAGGTATGATATTCAAGGAGTTTTAGTGGCCTGAGACGAGTTTCGCAAGTCTCCGTTTGCAAGTAAGCGAAAAGGGACCAAAAGAGACCAAAACTGGAACTTGGGTCCAAAGGCACCAGAAAGTGCCAGAACGTGACAAGGTGGTGGGAAAGTCTTCCTTTGACTCCTTGGCTTGATATTCAATGAGTTTTAGTGGCCTGAGACGAGTTTCGGAAGTCTCCCTTTGCCGATATGCAAAAGGGAACCAAAAGAGACCAAAACTTGAACTTTGGTCCAAAGGCTCCAGAAAGTGCCAGAACGTGAGAAGGTGGTGGGAAAGCCTTCCTTTGAGTCCTAGGCGTTATGTTCTAAGAGTTTTAGTGGCCTGAGACGAGTTTCGCAAGTCTCCCTTTGCCAGTAAGCAAAAAGGGACCAAAAGAGACCAAAACTGGAACTTGGGTCCAAAGGCGCCAGAGAGTGCCAGAAGGGGAGAAGGTGGTGAGAAATCCTTCCTTTGAGCTCTAGGAGTGATATTCCAGGAGTTTCAGTGGCTTGAGACGAGTTTTGGACGTCTTCCTTTGCCGCTAAGCAAAAGGGAACCAAAAGAGACCAAAACTGGAACTTGGGTCCAAAGGCACCAGAAAGTGCCAGAACGTGAGAAGGTGGTGGGAAAACCTTCCTTTGAGTCCTAGGCGTGATATTCAAGGAGTTTTAGTCGCCTGAGACGAGTTTCGCACGTCTTCCTTTGCCGGTAAGCAAAAGGGAACCAAAAGAGACCAAAACTCGAGCTTGGGTCCAAAGGCACCAAAAAGTGCCAGAACGTGAGAAGGTGGTGGGAAAGCCTTCCTTTGAGTCCTAGGCGCAATATTCAAAGAGTTTTAGTGGCCTGAGACGAGTTTCAGAAGTCTCCGTTTGCAAGTAAGCAAAAAGGGACCAAAAGAGACCAAAACTGGAACTTAGGTCCAAAGGCGCCAGAAAGTGCAAGAAGCGGAAAAGGTGGTGAGAAAGCCTTCCTTTGAGTTCTAGGAGCGATATTGAAGGAGTTTCAGTGGCTTGAGACGAGTTTCGCACGTCTTCCTTTGCCGGTAAGCAAATGGGAACCAAAAGAGACCAAAACTGGAACTTGGGTCCAAAGGCGCCAGAGAGTGCCAGAAGGGGAGAAGGTGGTGAGAAATCCTTCCTTTGAGCTCTAGGAGTGATATTCCAGGAGTTTCAGTGGCTTGAGACGAGTTTTGGACGTCTTCCTTTGCCGCTAAGCAAAAGGGAACCAAAAGAGACCAAAACTGGAACTTGGGTCCAAAGGCACCAGAAAGTGCCAGAACGTGAGAAGGTGGTGGGAAAGCCTTCCTTTGAGTCCTAGGCGTGATATTCAAGGAGTTTTAGTCACTTGAGACGAGTTTCGCACGTCTTCCTTTGCCGGTAAGCAAAAGGGAACCAAAAGAGACCAAAACTGGAGCTTGGGTCCAAAGGCACCAAAAAGTGCCAGAACGTGAGAAGGTGGTGGGAAAGCCTTCCTTTGAGTCCTAGGCGCAATATTCAACGAGTTTTAGTGGCCTGAGACGAGTTTCGGAAGTCTCCGTTTGCAAGTAAGCAAAAAGGGACCAAAAGATACCAAAACTGGAACTTGGGTCCAAAGCCACCAGAAAGTGCCAGAAGCGGAAAAGGTGGTGAGAAAGCCTTCCTTTGTGTCTTCAGAGTGATATTCAAGGAGTTTCAGTGGCCTGAGACGAGTTTCACACGTCTTCCTATGCCGGTAAGCAAAAGGGAACCAAAAGAGACCAAAACTGGAACTTGGGTCCAAAGGCACCAGAAAGTACCAGAACGTGAGAAGGTGGTGGGCAAGCCTTCCTTTGAGTCCTAGGCGTGATATTCAAAGAGTTTTAGTGGCCTGAGACGAGTTTCGCAAGTCTCCGTTTGCAAGTAAGCAAAAAGGGACCAAAAGAGACCAAAACTGGAGCTTGGGTCCAAAGGCGCCAGAAAGTGGCAGAAGCGGAAAAGGTGGTCAGAAAGCCTTCCTTTGTGTCTTCGGAGTGATATTCAAGGAGTTTCAGTGGGCTGAGACGAGTTTCGCAGGTCCTCCTTTGCCGGTAAGCAAAAGGGAACCAAAAGAGACCAAAACTGGAACTTGGGTCCAAAGGCACCAGAAAGTGCCAGAACGTGAGAAGGTGGTGGGAAAGCCTTCCTTTGAGTCCTAGGCGTGATATTCAAAGAGTTTCAGTGGCTTGAGACGAGTTTTGCATGTCTTCCTTTGCTGGTAGGCAAAAGGGAACCAAAAGAGACCAAAACTGGAACTTGGGTCCAAAGGCGCCAGAAAGTGCCAGAAGGGGAGAAGGTGGTGAGAAATCCTTCCTTTAAGTTCTAGGCGTGATATTCAAGGAGTTTTAGTGGCCTGAGACGAGTTTCGCACGTCTTCTTTGCCTGTAAGCAAAAGGGAACCAAAAGAGACCAAAACTGGAATTTGGGTCCAAAGGCACCAGAAAGTGCCAGAACGTGAGAAGGTGGTGGGAAAGCCTTCCTTTGTGTCCTAGGTATGATATTCAAGGAGTTTTAGTGGCCTGAGACGAGTTTCGCAAGTCTCCGTTTGCCAGTAAGCAAAAAGGGACCAAAAGAGACCAAAACTGGAACTTGGGTCCAAAGGCGCCAGAGAGTGCCAGAAGGGGAGAAGGTGGTGAGAAATCCTTCCTTTGAGCTCTAGGAGTGATATTCCAGGAGTTTCAGTGGCTTGAGACGAGTTTTGGACGTCTTCCTTTGTCGCTAAGCAAAAGGGAACCAAAAGAGACCAAAACTGGAACTTGGGTCCAAAGGCACCAGAAAGTGCCAGAACGTGAGAAGGTGGTGGGAAAGCCTTCCTTTGAGTCCTAGGCGTGATATTCAAGGAGTTTTAGTCACTTGAGACGAGTTTCGCACGTCTTCCTTTGCCGGTAAGCAAAAGGGAACCAAAAGAGACCAAAACTGGAATTTGGGTCCAAAGGCACCAGAAAGTGCCAGAACGTGAGAAGGTGGTGGGAAAGCCTTCCTTTGTGTCCTAGGTATGATATTCAAGGAGTTTTAGTGGCCTGAGACGAGTTTCGCAAGTCTCCGTTTGCAAGTAAGCGAAAAGGGACCAAAAGAGACCAAAACTGGAACTTGGGTCCAAAGGCACCAGAAAGTGCCAGAACGTGACAAGGTGGTGGGAAAGTCTTCCTTTGACTCCTTGGCTTGATATTCAATGAGTTTTAGTGGCCTGAGACGAGTTTCGGAAGTCTCCCTTTGCCGATATGCAAAAGGGAACCAAAAGAGACCAAAACTCGAGCTTGGGTCCAAAGGCACCAAAAAGTGCCAGAACGTGAGAAGGTGGTGGGAAAGCCTTCCTTTGAGTCCTAGGCGCAATATTCAAAGAGTTTTAGTGGCCTGAGACGAGTTTCAGAAGTCTCCGTTTGCAAGTAAGCAAAAAGGGACCAAAAGAGACCAAAACTGGAACTTAGGTCCAAAGGCGCCAGAAAGTGCAAGAAGCGGAAAAGGTGGTGAGAAAGCCTTCCTTTGAGTTCTAGGAGCGATATTGAAGGAGTTTCAGTGGCTTGAGACGAGTTTCGCACGTCTTCCTTTGCCGGTAAGCAAATGGGAACCAAAAGAGACCAAAACTGGAACTTGGGTCCAAAGGCACCAGAAAGTGCCAAAACGTGAGAAGATGGTCGGAAATCCTTCCTTTGAGTCCTAGGCGCAATATTCAAAGAGTTTTAGTGGCCTGAGACGAGCTTCGGAAGTCTCCCTTTGCCGGTATGCAAAAGGGAACCAAAAGAAACGAAAACTGGAACTTGGGTCCAAAGGCGCCAGAGAGTGCCAGAAGGGGAGAAGGTGGTGAGAAATCCTTCCTTTGCGCTATAGGAGTGACATTCCAGGAGTTTCAGTGGCTTGAGACGAGTTTCGGAAGTCTCCCTTTGCCGGTAAGCAAAAGGGAACCAAAAGAGACCAAAACTGGAACTTGGGTCCAAAGGCACCAGAAAGTGCCAGAACGTGAGAAGGTGGTGGGAAAGCCTTCCTTTGAGTCCTAGGCGTGATATTCAAGGAGTTTTAGTCACTTGAGACGAGTTTCGCACGTCTTCCTTTGCCGGTAAGCAAAAGGGAACCAAAAGAGACCAAAACTGGAGCTTGGGTCCAAAGGCACCAAAAAGTGCCAGAACGTGAGAAGGTGGTGGGAAAGCCTTCCTTTGAGTCCTAGGCGCAATATTCAACGAGTTTTAGTGGCCTGAGACGAGTTTCGGAAGTCTCCGTTTGCAAGTAAGCAAAAAGGGACCAAAAGATACCAAAACTGGAACTTGGGTCCAAAGCCACCAGAAAGTGCCAGAAGCGGAAAAGGTGGTGAGAAAGCCTTCCTTTGTGTCTTCAGAGTGATATTCAAGGAGTTTCAGTGGCCTGAGACGAGTTTCACACGTCTTCCTATGCTAGGTAAGCAAAAGGGAACCAAAAGAGACCAAAACTGGAACTTGGGTCCAAAGGCACCAGAAAGTACCAGAACGTGAGAAGGTGGTGGGCAAGCCTTCCTTTGAGTCCTAGGCGTGATATTCAAAGAGTTTTAGTGGCCTGAGACGAGTTTCGCAAGTCTCCGTTTGCAAGTAAGCAAAAAGGGACCAAAAGAGACCAAAACTGGAGCTTGGGTCCAAAGGCGCCAGAAAGTGGCAGAAGCGGAAAAGGTGGTCAGAAAGCCTTCCTTTGTGTCTTCGGAGTGATATTCAAGGAGTTTCAGTGGGCTGAGACGAGTTTCGCAGGTCCTCCTTTGCCGGTAAGCAAAAGGGAACCAAAAGAGACCAAAACTGGAACTTGGGTCCAAAGGCACCAGAAAGTGCCAGAACGTGAGAAGGTGGTGGGAAAGCCTTCCTTTGAGTCCTAGGCGTGATATTCAAAGAGTTTCAGTGGCTTGAGACGAGTTTTGCATGTCTTCCTTTGCTGGTAGGCAAAAGGGAACCAAAAGAGACCAAAACTGGAACTTGGGTCCAAAGGCGCCAGAAAGTGCCAGAAGGGGAGAAGGTGGTGAGAAATCCTTCCTTTAAGTTCTAGGCGTGATATTCAAGGAGTTTTAGTGGCCTGAGACGAGTTTCGCACGTCTTCTTTGCTGTAAGCAAAAGGGAACCAAAAGAGACCAAAGCTGGAATTTGGGTCCAAAGGCACCGAAAGTGCCGAACGTGAGAAGGTGGTGGGAAAGCCTTCCTTTGTGTCCTAGGCATGATATTCAAGGAGTTTTAGTGGCACAGAGACGAGTTTCGCAACTCTCCGTTTGCTTGTAAGCTAAATGGCACCAAAAGAGACCAAAACTGGAACTTGGGTCCAAAGGCACCAGAAAGTGCCAGAACGTGACAAGGTGGTGGGAAAGTCTTCCTTTGACTCCTTGGCTTGATATTCAATGAGTTTTAGTGGCACAGAGACGAGTTTCGGAAGTCTCCCTTTGCCGATATGCAAAAGGGAACCAAAAGAGACCAAAACTTGAACTTTGGTCCAAAGGCTCCGAAAGTGCCAGAACGTGAGAAGGTGGTGGGAAAGCCTTCCTTTGAGTCCTAGGCGTTATGTTCTATGAGTTTTAGTGACATGAGACGAGTTTCGCAAGTCTCCCTTTGCCGATAAGCAAAAAGGGACCAAAAGAGACCAAAGCGGAACTTGGGTCCAAAGGCGCCGAGAGAGTGCCAGAAGGGGAGAAGGTGGTGAGAAATCCTTCCTTTGAGCTCTAGGAGTGATATTCCAGGAGTTTCAGTGGCTTGAGACGAGTTTTGGACGTCTTCCTTTGCCGCTAAGCAAAAGGGAACCAAAAGAGACCAAAACTGGAACTTGGGTCCAAAGGCACCAGAAAGTGCCAGAACGTGAGAAGGTGGTGGGAAAGCCTTCCTTTGAGTCCTAGGCGTGATATTCAAGGAGTTTTAGTCACTTGAGACGAGTTTCGCACGTCTTCCTTTGCCGGTAAGCAAAAGGGAACCAAAAGAGACCAAAACTGGAGCTTGGGTCCAAAGGCACCAAAAAGTGCTAGAACGTGAGAAGGTGGTGGGAAAGCCTTCCTTTGAGTCCTAGGCGCAATATTCAACGAGTTTTAGTGGCTCGAGACGAGTTTCGGAAGTCTCCGTTTGCAAGTAAGCAAAAAGGGACCAAAAGATACCAAAACTGGAACTTGGGTCCAAAGCCACCAGAAAGTGCCAGAAGCGGAAAAGGTGGTTGAGAAAGCCTTCCTTTGTGTCTTCAGAGTGATATTCAAGGAGTTTCAGTGGCCTGAGACGAGTTTCACACGTCTTCCTATGCCGGTAAGCAAAAGGGAACCAAAAGAGACCAAAACTGGAACTTGGGTCCAAAGGCACCAGAAAGTACCAGAACGTGAGAAGGTGGTGGGCAAGCCTTCCTTTGAGTCCTAGGCGTGATATTCAAAGAGTTTTAGTGGCCTGAGACGAGTTTCGCAAGTCTCCGTTTGCAAGTAAGCAAAAAGGGACCAAAAGAGACCAAAACTGGAGCTTGGGTCCAAAGGCGCCAGAAAGTGGCAGAAGCGGAAAAGGTGGTCAGAAAGCCTTCCTTTGTGTCTTCGGAGTGATATTCAAGGAGTTTCAGTGGGCTGAGACGAGTTTCGCAGGTCCTCCTTTGCCGGTAAGCAAAAGGGAACCAAAAGAGACCAAAACTGGAACTTGGGTCCAAAGGCACCAGAAAGTGCCAGAACGTGAGAAGGTGGTGGGAAAGCCTTCCTTTGAGTCCTAGGCGTGATATTCAAAGAGTTTCAGTGGCTTGAGACGAGTTTTGCATGTCTTCCTTTGCTGGTAGGCAAAAGGGAACCAAAAGAGACCAAAACTGGAACTTGGGTCCAAAGGCGCCAGAAAGTGCCAGAAGGGGAGAAGGTGGTGAGAAATCCTTCCTTTAAGTTCTAGGCGTGATATTCAAGGAGTTTTAGTGGCCTGAGACGAGTTTCGCACGTCTTCTTTGCCTGTAAGCAAAAGGGAACCAAAAGAGACCAAAACTGGAATTTGGGTCCAAAGGCACCAGAAAGTGCCAGAACGTGAGAAGGTGGTGGGAAAGCCTTCCTTTGTGTCCTAGGTATGATATTCAAGGAGTTTTAGTGGCCTGAGACGAGTTTCGCAAGTCTCCGTTTGCCAGTAAGCAAAAAGGGACCAAAAGAGACCAAAACTGGAACTTGGGTCCAAAGGCGCCAGAGAGTGCCAGAAGGGGAGAAGGTGGTGAGAAATCCTTCCTTTGAGCTCTAGGAGTGATATTCCAGGAGTTTCAGTGGCTTGAGACGAGTTTTGGACGTCTTCCTTTGTCGCTAAGCAAAAGGGAACCAAAAGAGACCAAAACTGGAACTTGGGTCCAAAGGCACCAGAAAGTGCCAGAACGTGAGAAGGTGGTGGGAAAGCCTTCCTTTGAGTCCTAGGCGTGATATTCAAGGAGTTTTAGTCACTTGAGACGAGTTTCGCACGTCTTCCTTTGCCGGTAAGCAAAAGGGAACCAAAAGAGACCAAAACTGGAATTTGGGTCCAAAGGCACCAGAAAGTGCCAGAACGTGAGAAGGTGGTGGGAAAGCCTTCCTTTGTGTCCTAGGTATGATATTCAAGGAGTTTTAGTGGCCTGAGACGAGTTTCGCAAGTCTCCGTTTGCAAGTAAGCTAAAAGGGACCAAAAGAGACCAAAACTGGAACTTGGGTCCAAAGGCACCAGAAAGTGCCAGAACGTGACAAGGTGGTGGGAAAGTCTTCCTTTGACTCCTTGGCTTGATATTCAATGAGTTTTAGTGGCCTGAGACGAGTTTCGGAAGTCTCCCTTTGCCGATATGCAAAAGGGAACCAAAAGAGACCAAAACTTGAACTTTGGTCCAAAGGCTCCAGAAAGTGCCAAAACGTGAGAAGGTGGTGGGAAAGCCTTCCTTTGAGTCCTAGGCGTTATGTTCTAAGAGTTTTAGTGGCCTGAGACGAGTTTCGCAAGTCTCCCTTTGCCAGTAAGCAAAAAGGGACCAAAAGAGACCAAAACTGGAACTTGGGTCCAAAGGCGCCAGAGAGTGCCAGAAGGGGAGAAGGTGGTGAGAAATCCTTCCTTTGAGCTCTAGGAGTGATATTCCAGGAGTTTCAGTGGCTTGAGACGAGTTTTGGACGTCTTCCTTTGCCGCTAAGCAAAAGGGAACCAAAAGAGACCAAAACTGGAACTTGGGTCCAAAGGCACCAGAAAGTGCCAGAACGTGAGAAGGTGGTGGGAAAGACTTCCTTTGAGTCCTAGGCGTGATATTCAAGGAGTTTTAGTCGCCTGAGACGAGTTTCGCACGTCTTCCTTTGCCGGTAAGCAAAAGGGAACCAAAAGAGACCAAAACTCGAGCTTGGGTCCAAAGGCACCAAAAAGTGCCAGAACGTGAGAAGGTGGTGGGAAAGCCTTCCTTTGAGTCCTAGGCGCAATATTCAAAGAGTTTTAGTGGCCTGAGACGAGTTTCGGAAGTCTCCGTTTGCAAGTAAGCAAAAAGGGACCAAAAGAGACCAAAACTGGAACTTAGGTCCAAAGGCGCCAGAAAGTGCAAGAAGCGGAAAAGGTGGTGAGAAAGCCTTCCTTTGAGTTCTAGGAGCGATATTGAAGGAGTTTCAGTGGCTTGAGACGAGTTTCGCACGTCTTCCTTTGCCGGTAAGCAAATGGGAACCAAAAGAGACCAAAACTGGAACTTGGGTCCAAAGGCACCAGAAAGTGCCAAAACGTGAGAAGGTGGTGGGAATGCCTTCCTTTGAGTCCTAGGCGCAATATTCAAAGAGTTTCAGTGGCTTGAGACGAGTTTCGGAAGTCTCCCTTTGCCGGTAAGCAAAAGGGAACTAAAAGAGACCAAAACTGGAACTTGGGTCCAAAGGCACCAGAAAGTGCCAGAACGTGAGAAGGTGGTGGGAAAGCCTTCCTTTGAGTCCTAGGCGTGATATTCAAGGAGTTTTAGTCGCCTGAGACGAGTTTCGCACGTCTTCCTTTGCCGGTAAGCAAAAGGGAACCAAAAGAGACCAAAACTGGAGCTTGGGTCCAAAGGCACCAAAAAGTGCCGAACGTGAGAAAGGTGGTGGGAAAGCCTTCCTTTGAGTCCTAGGCGCAATATTCAAAGAGTTTTAGTGGCACGAGACGAGTTTCGCAAGTCTCCCTTTGCCAGTAAGCAAAAAGGGACCAAAAGAGACCAAAACTGGAACTTGGGTCCAAAGGCGCCAGAGAGTGCCAGAAGGGGAGAAGGTGGTGAGAAATCCTTCCTTTGAGCTCTAGGAGTGATATTCCAGGAGTTTCAGTGGCTTGAGACGAGTTTTGGACGTCTTCCTTTGCCGCTAAGCAAAAGGGAACCAAAAGAGACCAAAACTGGAACTTGGGTCCAAAGGCACCAGAAAGTGCCAGAACGTGAGAAGGTGGTGGGAAAGCCTTCCTTTGAGTCCTAGGCGTGATATTCAAGGAGTTTTAGTCGCCTGAAACGAGTTTCGCACGTCTTCCTTTGCCGGTAAGCAAAAGGGAACCAAAAGAGACCAAAACTGGAGCTTGGGTCCAAAGGCACCAAAAAGTGCTAGAACGTGAGAAGGTGGTGGGAAAGCCTTCCTTTGAGTCCTAGGCGCAATATTCAAAGAGTTTTAGTGGCCTGAGACGAGTTTCGGAAGTCTCCGTTTGCAAGTAAGCAAAAAGGGACCAAAAGAGACCAAAACTGGAACTTAGGTCCAAAGGCGCCAGAAAGTGCAAGAAGCGGAAAAGGTGGTGAGAAAGCCTTCCTTTGAGTTCTAGGAGCGATATTGAAGGTGTTTCAGTGGCTTGAGACGAGTTTCGCACGTCTTCCTTTGCCGGTAAGCAAAAGGGAACCAAAAGAGACCAAAACTGGAACTTGGGTCCAAAGGCACCAGAAAGTGCCAGAACGTGAGAAGGTGGTGGGAAAGCCTTCCTTTGAGTCCTAGGCGTGATATTCAAAGAGTTTCAGTGGCTTGAGACGAGTTTTGCATGTCTTCCTTTGCTGGTAGGCAAAAGGGAACCAAAAGAGACCAAAACTGGAACTTGGGTCCAAAGGCGCCAGAAAGTGCCGAGAAGGGAGAAGGTGGTGAGAAATCCTTCCTTTCAGTTCTTGGCGTGATATTCAAGGAGTTTGCGTGGCGTGTGCCGCGTTTCGCACGTCTTCTTTGCCTGTAAGCAAAAGGGAACCAAAAGAGACCAAAACTGGAATTTGGGTCCAAAGGCACCAGAAAGTGCCAGAACGTGAGAAGGTGGTGGGAAAGCCTTCCTTTGTGTCCTAGGTATGATATTCAAGGAGTTTTAGTGGCCTGAGACGAGTTTCGCAAGTCTCCGTTTGCAAGTAAGCGAAAAGGGACCAAAAGAGACCAAAACTGGAACTTGGGTCCAAAGGCACCAGAAAGTGCCAGAACGTGACAAGGTGGTGGGAAAGTCTTCCTTTGACTCCTTGGCTTGATATTCAATGAGTTTTAGTGGCCTGAGACGAGTTTCGGAAGTCTCCCTTTGCCGATATGCAAAAGGGAACCAAAAGAGACCAAAACTTGAACTTTGGTCCAAAGGCTCCAGAAAGTGCCAGAACGTGAGAAGGTGGTGGGAAAGCCTTCCTTTGAGTCCTAGGCGTTATGTTCTAAGAGTTTTAGTGGCACGAGACGAGTTTCGCAAGTCTCCCTTTGCCGATAAGCAAAAAGGGACCAAAAGAGACCAAAGCGGAACTTGGGTCCAAAGGCGCCGAGAGAGTGCCGAAGGGGAGAAGGTGGTGAGAAATCCTTCCTTTGAGCTCTAGGAGTGATATTCCGGGAGTTTCGGTGGCTTGAGACGAGTTTTGGACGTCTTCCTTTGCCGCTAAGCAAAAGGGAACCAAAGAGACCAAAAGCGGAACTTGGGTCCAAAGGCACCGAAAGTGCCAGAACGTGAGAAGGTGGTGGGAAAGACTTCCTTTGAGTCCTAGGCGTGATATTCAAGGAGTTTTAGTGCACAGAGACTATTTTCGCAAGTCTTCCTTTGCAGGTAAGCAAAAGGGAACCAAAAGAGACCAAAACTCGAGCTTGGGTCCAAAGGCACCAAAAAGTGCCAGAACGTGAGAAGGTGGTGGGAAAGCCTTCCTTTGAGTCCTAGGCGCAATATTCAAAGAGTTTTAGTGGCCTGAGACGAGTTTCGGAAGTCTCCGTTTGCAAGTAAGCAAAAAGGGACCCAAAGAGACCAAAGCGGAACTTAGGTCCAAAGGCGCCAGAAAGTGCAAGAAGCGGAAAAGGTGGTGAGAAAGCCTTCCTTTGAGTTCTAGGAGCGATATTGAAGGAGTTTCAGTGGCTTGAGACGAGTTTCGCACGTCTTCCTTTGCCGGTAAGCAAATGGGAACCAAAAGAGACCAAAACTGGAACTTGGGTCCAAAGGCACCAGAAAGTGCCAAAACGTGAGAAGGTGGTGGGAATGCCTTCCTTTGAGTCCTAGGCGCAATATTCAAAGAGTTTCAGTGGCTTGAGACGAGTTTCGGAAGTCTCCCTTTGCCGGTAAGCAAAAGGGAACTAAAAGAGACCAAAACTGGAACTTGGGTCCAAAGGCACCAGAAAGTGCCAGAACGTGAGAAGGTGGTGGGAAAGCCTTCCTTTGAGTCCTAGGCGTGATATTCAAGGAGTTTTAGTCGCCTGAGACGAGTTTCGCACGTCTTCCTTTGCCGGTAAGCAAAAGGGAACCAAAAGAGACCAAAACTGGAGCTTGGGTCCAAAGGCACCAAAAAGTGCCAGAACGTGAGAAGGTGGTGGGAAAGCCTTCCTTTGAGTCCTAGGCGCAATATTCAAAGAGTTTTAGTGGCCTGAGACGAGTTTCGCAAGTCTCCCTTTGCCAGTAAGCAAAAAGGGACCAAAAGAGACCAAAACTGGAACTTGGGTCCAAAGGCGCCAGAGAGTGCCAGAAGGGGAGAAGGTGGTGAGAAATCCTTCCTTTGAGCTCTAGGAGTGATATTCCAGGAGTTTCAGTGGCTTGAGACGAGTTTTGGACGTCTTCCTTTGCCGCTAAGCAAAAGGGAACCAAAAGAGACCAAAACTGGAACTTGGGTCCAAAGGCACCAGAAAGTGCCAGAACGTGAGAAGGTGGTGGGAAAGCCTTCCTTTGAGTCCTAGGCGTGATATTCAAGGAGTTTTAGTCGCCTGAAACGAGTTTCGCACGTCTTCCTTTGCCGGTAAGCAAAAGGGAACCAAAAGAGACCAAAACTGGAGCTTGGGTCCAAAGGCACCAAAAAGTGCTAGAACGTGAGAAGGTGGTGGGAAAGCCTTCCTTTGAGTCCTAGGCGCAATATTCAAAGAGTTTTAGTGGCCTGAGACGAGTTTCGGAAGTCTCCGTTTGCAAGTAAGCAAAAAGGGACCAAAAGAGACCAAAGCGGAACTTAGGTCCAAAGGCGCCGAAAGTGCAAGAAGCGGAAAAGGTGGTGAGAAAGCCTTCCTTTGAGTTCTAGGAGCGATATTGAAGGAGTTTCGGTGGCTTGAGACGAGTTTCGCACGTCTTCCTTTGCGGTAAGCAAATGGGAACCAAAAGAGACCAAAAGCGGAACTTGTGTCCAAAGGCACCAGAAAGTGCCAAAACGTGAGAAGGTGGTGGGAATGCCTTCCTTTGAGTCCTAGGCGCAATATTCAAAGAGTTTCAGTGGCTTGAGACGAGTTTCGGAAGTCTCCCTTTGCCTTAGGTAAGCAAAAGGGAACTAAAAGAGACCAAAGCTGGAACTTGGGTCCAAAGGCACCAGAAAGTGCCAGAACGTGAGAAGGTGGTGGGAAAGCCTTCCTTTGAGTCCTAGGCGTGATAGTCAAGGAGTTTTAGTCGCCTGAGACGAGTTTCGCACGTCTTCCTTTGCCGGTAAGCAAAAGGGAACCAAAAGAGACCAAAACTGGAGCTTGGGTCCAAAGGCACCAAAAAGTACCAGAACGTGAGAAGGTGGTGGGACAGCCTTCCTTTGAGTCCTAGGCGCAATATTCAACGAGTTTTAGTGGCCTGAGACGAGTTTCGGAAGTCTCCGTTTGCAAGTAAGCAAAAAGGGACCAAAAGATACCAAAACTGGAACTTGGGTCCAAAGCCACCAGAAAGTGCCAGAAGCGGAAAAGGTGGTGAGAAAGCCTTCCTTTGTGTCTTCAGAGTGATATTCAAGGAGTTTCAGTGGCCTGAGACGAGTTTCACACGTCTTCCTATGCCGGTAAGCAAAAGGGAACCAAAAGAGACCAAAACTGGAACTTGGGTCCAAAGGCACCAGAAAGTACCAGAACGTGAGAAGGTGGTGGGAAAGCCTTCCTTTGAGTCCTAGGCATGATATTCAAAGAGTTTTAGTGGCCTGAGACGAGTTTCGCAAGTCTCCGTTTGCAAGTAAGCAAAAAGGGACCAAAAGAGACCAAAACTGGAGCTTGGGTCCAAAGGCGCCAGAAAGTGGCAGAAGCGGAAAAGGTGGTCAGAAAGCCTTCCTTTGTGTCTTCGGAGTGATATTCAAGGAGTTTCAGTGGGCTGAGACGAGTTTCGCAGGTCCTCCTTTGCCGGTAAGCAAAAGGGAACCAAAAGAGACCAAAACTGGAACTTGGGTCCAAAGGCACCAGAAAGTGCCAGAACGTGAGAAGGTGGTGGGAAAGCCTTCCTTTGAGTCCTAGGCGTGATATTCAAAGAGTTTCAGTGGCTTGAGACGAGTTTTGCACGTCTTCCTTTGCTGGTAAGCAAAAGGGAACCAAAAGAGACCAAAACTGGAACTTGGGTCCAAAGGCGCCAGAAAGTGGCAGAAGCGGAAAAGGTGGTCAGAGAGCCTTCCTTTGTGTCTTCGGAGTGATATTCAAGGAGTTTCAGTGGGCTGAGACGAGTTTCGCAGGTCCTCCTTTGCCGGTAAGCAAAAGGGAACCAAAAGAGACCAAAACTGGAACTTGGGTCCAAAGGCACCAGAAAGTGCCAGAACGTGAGAAGGTGGTGGGAAAGCCTTCCTTTGAGTCCTAGGCGTGATATTCAAAGAGTTTCAGTGGCTTGAGACGAGTTTTGCACGTCTTCCTTTGCTGGTAAGCAAAAGGGAACCAAAAGAGACCAAAACTGGAACTTGGGTCCAAAGGCGCCAGAAAGTGCCAGAAGGGGAGAAGGTGGTGAGAAATCCTTCCTTTAAGTTCTAGGCGTGATATTCAAGGAGTTTTAGTGGCCTGAGACGAGTTTCGCACGTCTTCTTTGCCTGTAAGCAAAAGGGAACCAAAAGAGACCAAAACTGGAATTTGGGTCCAAAGGCACCAGAAAGTGCCAGAACGTGAGAAGGTGGTGGGAAAGCCTTCCTTTGTGTCCTAGGT
Source organism: Abrus pulchellus subsp. cantoniensis (assembly GCA_024086825.1). Lineage (NCBI taxonomy): Eukaryota > Viridiplantae > Streptophyta > Magnoliopsida > Fabales > Fabaceae > Abrus > Abrus pulchellus. The sequence continues at coordinate 12,949,339 of CM044058.1, read as the reverse complement.
ATGATATTCAAGGAGTTTTAGTGGCCTGAGACGAGTTTCACAAGTCTCCGTTTGCAAGTAAGCGAAAAGGGACCAAAAGAGACCAAAACTGGAACTTGGGTCCAAAGGCACCAGAAAGTGCCAGAACGTGACAAGGTGGTGGGAAATTCTTCCTTTGACTCCTTGGCTTGATATTCAATGAGTTTTAGTGGCCTGAGACGAGTTTCGGAAGTCTCCCTTTGCCGATATGCAAAAGGGAACCAAAAGAGACCAAAACTTGAACTTTGGTCCAAAGGCTCCAGAAAGTGCCAGAACGTGAGAAGGTGGTGGGAAAGCCTTCCTTTGAGTCCTAGGCGTTATGTTCTAAGAGTTTTAGTGGCCTGAGACGAGTTTCGCAAGTCTCCCTTTGCCAGTAAGCAAAAAGGGACCAAAATAAACCAAAACTGGAACTTGGGTCCAAAGGCGCCAGAGCGTGCCAGAAGGGGAGAAGGTGGTGAGAAATCCTTCCTTTGAGCTCTAGGAGTGATATTCGAGGAGTTTCAGTGGCTTGAGACGAGTTTTGGACGTCTTCCTTTGCCGCTAAGCAAAAGGGAACCAAAAGAGACCAAAACTGGAACTTGGGTCCAAAGGCACCAGAAAGTGCCAGAACGTGAGAAGGTGGTGGGAAAGCCTTCCTTTGAGTCCTATGCGTGATATTCAAGGAGTTTTAGTCACCTGAGACGAGTTTCGCACGTCTTCCTTTGCCGGTAAGCAAAAGGGAACCAAAAGAGACCAAAACTGGAGCTTGGGTCCAAAGGCACCAAAAAGTGCCAGAACGTGAGAAGGTGGTGGGAAAGCCTTCCTTTGAGTCCTAGGCGCAATATTCAAAGAGTTTTAGTGGCCTGAGACGAGTTTCGGAAGTCTCCGTTTGCAAGTAAACAAAAAGGGACCAAAAGAGACCAAAACTGGAACTTGGGTCCAAAGGCGTCAGAAAGTGCAAGAAGCGGAAAAGGTGGTGAGAAAGCCTTCCTTTGAGTTCTAGGAGCGATATTGAAGGAGTTTCAGTGGCTTGAAACGAGTTTCGCACGTCTTCCTTTGCCGGTAAGTAAATGGGAACCAAAAGAGACCAAAACTGGAACTTGGGTCCAAAGGCACCAGAAAGTGCCAAAACGTGAGAAGGTGGTGGGAATGACTTCCTTTGAGTCCTAGGCGCAATATTCAAAGAGTTTCAGTGGCTTGAGACGAGTTTCGGAAGTCTCCCTTTGCCGGTAAGCAAAAGGGAACTAAAAGAGACCAAAACTGGAACTTGGGTCCAAAGGCACCAGAAAGTGCCAGAACGTGAGAAGGTGGTGAGAAAGCCTTCCTTTGAGTCCTAGGCGTGATATTCAAGGAGTTTTAGTCGCCTGAGACGAGTTTCGCACGTCTTCCTTTGCCGGTAAGCAAAAGGGAACCAAAAGAGACCAAAACTGGAGCTTGGGTCCAAAGGCACCAAAAAGTGCCAGAACGTGAGAAGGTGGTGGGAAAGCCTTCCTTTGAGTCCTAGGCGCAATATTCAAAGAGTTTTAGTGGCCTGAGACGAGTTTCGGAAGTCTCCGTTTGCAAGTAAGCAAAAAGGGACCAAAAGATACCAAAACTGGAACTTGGGTCCAAAGCCACCAGAAAGTGCCAGAAGCGGAAAAGGTGGTGAGAAAGCCTTCCTTTGTGTCTTCAGAGTGATATTCAAGGAGTTTCAGTGGCCTGAGACGAGTTTCACACGTCTTCCTATGCCGGTAAGCAAAAGGGAACCAAAAGAGACCAAAACTGGAACTTGGGTCCAAAGGCACCAGAAAGTACCAGAACGTGAGAAGGTGGTGGGAAAGCCTTCCTTTGAGTCCTAGGCGTGATATTCAAAGAGTTTTAGTGGCCTGAGACGAGTTTCGCAAGTCTCTGTTTGCAAGTAAGCAAAAAGGGACCAAAAGACACCAAAACCGGAGCTTGGGTCCAAAGGCGCCAGAAAGTGGCAGAAGCGGAAAAGGTGGTCAGAAAGCCTTCCTTTGTGTCTTCAGAGTGATATTCAAGGAGTTTCAGTGGGCTGAGACGAGTTTCGCAGGTCCTCCTTTGCCGGTAAGCAAAAGGGAACTAAAAGAGACCAAAACTGGAACTTGGGTCCAAAGGCACCAGAAAGTGCCAGAACGTGAGAAGGTGGTGGGAAAGCCTTCCTTTGAGTCCTAGGCGTGATATTCAAAGAGTTTCAGTGGCTTGAGACGAGTTTTGCACGTCTTCCTTTGCTGGTAAGCAAAAGGGAACCAAAAGAGACCAAAACTGGAACTTGGGTCCAAAGGCGCCAGAAAGTGCCAGAAGGGGAGAAGGTGTTGTGAAATCCTTCCTTTAAGTTCTAGGCGTGATATTCAACGAGTTTTAGTGGCCTGAGACGAGTTTCGCACGTCTTCTTTGCCTGTAAGCAAAAGGGAACCAAAAGAGACCAAAACTGGAATTTGGGTCCAAAGGCACCAGAAAGTGGCAGAACGTGAGAAGGTGGTGGGAAAGCCTTCCTTTGTGTCCTAGGTATGATATTCAAGGAGTTTTAGTGGCCTGAGACGAGTTTCGCAAGTCTCCGTTTGCAAGTAAGCGAAAAGGGACCAAAAGAGACCAAAACTGGAACTTGGGTCCAAAGGCACCAGAAAGTGCCAGAACGTGAAAAGGTGGTGGGAAAGTCTTCCTTTGAGTGCTTGGCTTGATATTCAAAGAGTTTTAGTGGCCTGAGACGAGTTTCGGAAGTCTCCCTTATCCGATATGCAAAAGGGAACCAAAAGAGACCAAAACTTGAACTTTGGTCCAAAGGCTCCAGAAAGTGCCAGAACGTGAGAAGGTGGTGGGAAAGCCTTCCTTTGAGTCCTAGGAGTTATGTTCTAAGAGTTTTAGTGGCCTGAGACGAGTTTCGCAAGTCTCCCTTTTCTAGTAAGCAAAAAGGGACCAAAAGAGACCAAAACTGGAACTTGGGTCCAAAGGCGCCAGAGAGTGCCAAAAGGGGAGAAGGTGGTGAGAAATCCTTCCTTTGAGCTCTAGGAGTGATATTCCAGGAGTTTCAGTGGCTTGAGACGAGTTTTGCACGTCTTCCTTTGCCGCTAAGCAAAAGGGAACCAAAAGAGACCAAAACTGGAACTTGGGTCCAAAGGCACCAGAAAGTGCCAGAACGTGAGAAGGTGGTGGGAAAGCCTTCCTTTGAGTCGTAGGCGTGATATTCAAGGAGTTTTAGTCGCCTGAGATGAGTTTCGCACGTCTTCCTTTGCCGGTAAGCAAAAGGGAACCAAAAGAGACCAAAACTGGAGCTTGGGTCCAAAGGCACCAAAAAGTGCCAGAACGTGAGAAGGTGGTGGGAAAGCCTTCCTTTGAGTCCTAGGCGCAATATTCAAAGAGTTTTAGTGGCCTGAGACGAGTTTCGAAACTCTCCGTTTGCAAGTAAGCAAAAAGGGACCAAAAGAGACCAAAACTGGAACTTGGGTCCAAAGGCGCCAGAATGTGCCAGAAGAGGAAAAGGTGGTGAGAAAGCCTTCCTTTGTGTCTTCAGAGTGATATTCAAGGAGTTTCAGTGGCCTGAGACGAGTATCGCACGTCTTCCTTTGCCGGTAAGCAAAAGGGAACCAAAAGAGACCAAAACTGGAACTTGGGTCCAAAGGCACCAGAAAGTGCCAGAATGTGAGAAGGTGGTGGGAAAGCCTTCCTTTGAGTCCTAGGCGTGATATTCAAAGAGTTTTAGTGGCCTGAGACGAGCTTCGCAAGTCTCCGTTTGCAAGTAAGCAAAAAGGGACCAAAAGAGACCAAAACTGGAACTTGGGTCCAAAGGCGCCAGAGAGTGCCAGAAGGGGAGAAGGTGGTGAGAAATCCTTCCTTTGAGCTCTAGGAGTGATATTCCAGGAGTTTCAGTGGCTTGAGACGAGTTTTGCACGTCTTCCTTTGCCGCTAAGCAAAAGGGAACCAAAAGAGACCAAAACTGGAACTTGGGTCCAAAGGCACCAGAAAGTGCCAGAACGTGAGAAGGTGGTGGGAAAGCCTTCCTTTGAGTCGTAGGCGTGATATTCAAGGAGTTTTAGTCGCCTGAGACGAGTTTCGCACGTCTTCCTTTGCCGGTAAGCAAAAGGGAACCAAAAGAGACCAAAACTGGAGCTTGGGTCCAAAGGCACCAAAAAGTGCCAGAACATGAGAAGCTGGTGGGAAAGCCTTCCTTTGAGTCCTAGGCGCAATATTCAAAGAGTTTTAGTGGCCTGAGACGAGTTTCGAAACTCTCCGTTTGCAAGTAAGCAAAAAGGGACCAAAAGAGACCAAAACTGGAACTTGGGTCCAAAGGCGCCAGAATGTGCCAGAAGAGGAAAAGGTGGTGAGAAAGCCTTCCTTTGTGTCTTCAGAGTGATATTCAAGGAGTTTCAGTGGCCTGAGACGAGTATCGCACGTCTTCCTTTGCCGGTAAGCAAAAGGGAACCAAAAGAGACCAAAACTGGAGCTTGGGTCCAAAGGCACCAAAAAGTGCCAGAACGTGAGAAGGTGGTGGGAAAGCCTTCCTTTGAGTCCTAGGCGTGATATTCAAGGAGTTTTAGTCGCCTGAGACGAGTTTCGCACGTCTTCCTTTGCCGGTAAGCAAAAGGGAACCAAAAGAGACCAAAACTGGAGCTTGGGTCCAAAGGCACCAAAAAGTGCCAGAACGTGAGAAGGTGGTGGGAAAGCCTTCCTTTGAGTCCTAGGCGTGATATTCAAAGAGTTTTTAGTGGCCTGAGACGAGTTTCGCTAGTCTCCCTTTGCCAGTAAGCAAAAAGGGACCAAAAGAGACCAAAACTGGAACTTGGGTCCAAAGGCGCCAGAAAGTGCCAGAAGGGGAGAAGGTTGAGAGAAATCGTTCCTTTGAGGTCTAGGAGTGATATTCAAGGAGTTTCAGCGGCTTCAGACGAGTTTCGCACATCTTCCTTTGCCGGTAAGCAAAAGGGAGCCAAAAGAGACCAAAACTGGAACTTGGGTCCAAAGACACCAGAAAGTACCAGAACGAGAGAATGTGGTGGGAAAGCCTTCCTTTGTGTCTTCGGATGATATTCAAGGAGTTTCAGTGGCCTGAGACGAGTTTCGCACGTCTTCCTTTGCCAGTAAGCAAAAGGGAACCAAAAGAGACCAAAATTGGAACTTGGGTCCAAAGGCGCCAGAAAGTGCCAGAATGTGAGAAGGTGGTGGGAAAGCCTTCCTTTGAGTCGTAGGAGTGATATTCAAGGAGTTTTAGTGGCCTGAGACTAGTTTTGCAAGTCTCCCTTTGCAAGTAAGCAAAAAGGGACCAAGAGAGACCAAAACTAGAACTTGGGTCCAAAGGCGCCAGAAAGTGCCAGAAGCGGAAAAGGTGGTGAGAAAGCCTTCATTTGTGTCTTCGGAGTTATATTCAAGGAGTTTCAGTGGCCTGAGACGAGTTTCGCACGTCTCCCTTTGCCGGTAAGCAAAAGGGAACCAAAAGAGACCAACACTGGAACTTGGGTCCAAAGGCACCAGAAAGTGCCAGAACGTGAGAAGGTGGTGGGAAAGCCTTCCTTTGAGTCCTAGGCGTGATATTCAAGGAGTTTTAGTGGCCTGAGACGAGTTTCGCTAGTCTCCCTTTGCCAGTAAGCAAAAAGGGACCAAAAGAGACCAAAACTGGAACTTGGGTCCAAAGGCGCCAGAAAGTGCCAGAAGGGGAGAAGGTTGAGAGAAATCCTTCCTTTGAGGTCTAGGAGTGATATTCAAGGAGTTTCAGCGGCTTCAGACGAGTTTCGCACATCTTCCTTTGCCGGTAAGCAAAAGGGAGCCAAAAGAGACCAAAACTGGAACTTGGGTCCAAAGACACCAGAAAGTACCAGAACGAGAGAATGTGGTGGGAAAGCCTTCCTTTGTGTCTTCGGATGATATTCAAGGAGTTTCAGTGGCCTAAGACGAGTTTCGCACGTCTTCCTTTGCCAGTAAGCAAAAGGGAACCAAAAGAGACTAAAACTGGAACTTGGGTCCAAAGGCGCCAGAAAGTGCCAGAACTTGAGAAGGTGGTGGAAAAGCCTTCCTTTGAGTCCTAGGCGTGATATTCAAGGAGTTTCAGTGCCCTGAGACGAGTGTCGCAAGTCTCCCTTTGCCAGTAAGTAAAAGGGAACCAAAAGAGACCAAAACTGGAACTTGGGTCCAAAGGCGCCAGAAAGTGCCAGAAGCGGAAAAGGTGGTGAGAAAGCCTTCATTTGTGTCTTCGGAGTTATATTCAAGGAGTTTCAGTGACCTGAGACGAGTTTCGCACGTCTCCCTTTGCCGGTAAGCAAAAGGGAACCAAAAGAGACTAAAACTGGAACTTGGGTCCAAAGGCACCAGAAAGTGCCAGAACTTGAGAAGGTGGTGGAAAAGCCTTCCTTTGAGTCCTAGGCGTGATATTCAAGGAGTTTCAGTGCCCTGAGACGAGTTTCGCAAGTCTCCCTTTGCCAGTAAGAAAAAGGGAACCAAAAGAGACCAGAACTGGAACTTGGGTCCAAAGGCGCCAGAAAGTGCCAGAATGTGAGAAGGTGGTGGGAAAGCCGTCCTTTAAGTCATAGGCATGATATTCAAGGAGTTTTAGTGGCCTGAGACGTGTTTCGCTAGTCTCCCTTTGCCGGTCAGCAAAAAGGGACCAAGAGAGACCAAAACTAGAACTTGGGTCCAAAGGCGCCAGAAAGTGCCAAAAGCGGAAAAGGTGGTGAGAAAGCCTTCATTTGTGTCTTCGGAGTTATATTCAAGGAGTTTCAGTGACCTGAGACGAGTTTCGCACGTCTCCCTTTGCCGGTAAGCAAAAGGGAATCAAAAGAGACTAAAACTGGAACTTGGGTCCAAAGGCACCAGAAAGTGCCAGAACTTGAGAAGGTGGTGGAAAAGCCTTCCTTTGAGTCCTAGGCGTGATATTCAAGGAGTTTCAGTGCCCTGAGACGAGTTTCGCAAGTCTCCCTTTGCCAGTAAGTAAAAGGGAACCAAAAGAGACCAAAACTGGAACTTGGGTCCAAAGGCGCCAGAAAGTGCCAGAATGTGAGAAGGTGGTGGGAAAGCCGTCCTTTAAGTCATAGGCATGATATTCAAGGAGTTTTAGTGGCCTGAGACGAGTTTCGCAAGTCTCCCTTTGCCGGTCAGCAAAAAGGGACCAAGAGAGACCAAAACTAGAACTTGGGTCCAAAGGCGCCAGAAAGTGCCAGAAGCAGAAAAGGTGGTGAGAAAGCCTTCATTTGTATCTTCGGAGTTATATTCAAGGAGTTTCAGTGGCCTGAGACGAGTTTCGCACGTCTCCCATTGCCGGTAAGCAAAAGGGACCAAAAGAGACCCAAACTAGAACTTGGGTCAAAGGTGCCAGAAAGTGACAGAAGGGGAGAAGGTGGTGAGAAATCCATCCTTTGAGTTCTAGGAGTGATATTCAAGGAGTTTCAGTGGCTTGAGACGAGTTTCGCACATCTTCCTTTGCCGGTAAGCAAAAGGGACCAAAAGAGACCAAAATTATAACTTGGGTCCAAAGGTGCCAGAAAGTGACAGAAGGGGAGAAGGTGGTGAGAAATCCATCCTTTGAGTTCTAGGAGTGATATTCAAGGAGTTTCAGTGGCCTGAGACGAGTTTCGCACGTCTCCCATTGCCGGTAAGCAAAAGGGACCAAAAGAGACCAAAACTAGAACTTGGGTCAAAGGTGTCAGAAAGTGACAGAAGGGGAGAAGGTGGTGAGAAATCCATCCTTTGAGTTCTAGGAGTGATATTCAAGGAGTTTCAGTGGCTTGACACGATTTTCGTACGACTTCCTTTGCCGGTAAGCAAAAAGGGACCAAAAGAGACCAAAACTAGAACTTGGGTCAAAGGTGCCAGTAAGTGACAGAAGGGGAGAAGGTGGTGAGAAATCCATCCTTTGAGTTCTAGGAGTGATATTCAAGGAGTTTCAGTGGCTTGAGACGAGTTTCGCACATCTTCCTTTGCCGGTAAGCAAAAGGGACCAAAAGAGACCAAAATTATAACTTGGGTCCAAAGGTGCCAGAAAGTGACAGAAGGGGAGAAGGTGGAGAGAAATCCTTCCTTTGTGTTGTAGGAGTGATATTCAAGGAGTTTCAGTGGCTTCAGACGAGTTTCGCACATCTTTCTTTGCCGGTAAGCAAAAGGGAGCCAAAAGAGACCAAAACTGGAACTTGGGTCCAAAGGCACCAGAAAGTGCCAGAACGTGAGAAGGTGGTGGGAAAGCGTTCCTTTGAGTCCTAGGCGTGATATTCAAGGAGTTTTAGTCCCCTGAGACGAGTTTCGCACGTCTTCCTTTGCCGGTAAGTGAAAGGGAACCAAAAGAGAACAAAACTTGAACTTAGGTCCAAATGCACCAGAAAGTGCCAGAATGTGAGAAGGTGGTGGGAAAGCCTTCCTTTGAGTTCTAGGAGTGATATTCAAGGAGTTTCAGTGGCTTGAGACGAGTTTCGAACGTCCTCCTTTGCCAGTAAGCAAAAGGGACCAAAAGAGACCAAAACTATAACTTGGGTCCAAAGGTGCCAGAAAGTGACAGAAGGGGAGAAGGTGGTGGGAAAGTCTTCCTTTGAGTTCTAGGAGTGATATTCAAGGAGTTTCAGTGGCTTGAGACGAGTTTCGCACGTCTTCCTTTGCCGGTAAGCAAAAGGGAACCAAAAGAGACCAAAACTGGAACTTGGGTCCAAAGGCACCAGAAAGTGCCAGAACGTGAGAAGGTGGTGGGAAAGCGTTCCTTTGAGTCCTAGGCGTGATATTCAAGGAGTTTTAGTCCCCTGAGACGAGTTTCGCACGTCTTCCTTTGCCGGTAAGTGAAAGGGAACCAAAAGAGACCAAGACGGGAACTTGGGTCCAAAGGCACCAGAAAGTTCCAGAACGTGAGAAGGTGGTGGGAAAGCCTTCCTTTGAGTCCTAGGCGTGATATTCAAAGAGTTTTAGTGGCCTGAGACGAGTTTCGCAAGTCTCCCTTTGCCGGTAAGCAAAAGGGAACTAAAAGAGAACAAAACTGGAACATGGGTCTTAAGGCACCAGAAAGTGCCAGAACGTGAGAAGGTGGTAGGAAAGCCTTCCTTTTAGTCCTAGGCGTGATATTCAAATAGTTTTAGTGGCCTGAGACGAGTTTCGCAAGTCTCCGTTTGCAGGTAAGCAAAAAAGGACCAAAAGAGACTAAAACTGGAACTTGGGTTCAAAGGCACCAGAAAGTGCTAGAACGTGAGAAGGTGGTGAGAAAGGCTTCCTTTGAGTCCTAGGCGTGATATTCAAAGAGTTTTAGTGGCCTGAGACGAGTTTCGTATGTCTTTCTTTGCCGGTAAGCAAAAAGGAACCAAAAGAGACCAAAACTGGAACTTGGGTCCAAAGGCACCAGAAAGTGCCAGAACGTGAGAAGGTGGTGGGAAAGCCTTCCTTTGAGTCCTAGGCGCGATATTCAAAGAGTTTTAGTGGCCTGAGACGAGTTTCGCAAGTCTCCCTTTATCGATAAGCGAAAGGGAACTAAAAGAGACCAAAACTGGAACTTGGGTCTAAAGGCACCAGAAAGTGCCAGAACGTGAGAAGGTGGTGGGAAAGCCTTCCTTTGAGTCCTAGGCGTGATATTCAAGAAGTTTTAGTGGCTTGAGACGAGTTTCGCAAGTCTCCCTTTGCAAGTAAGCAAAAAGGGACCAAAAGAGACCAAAACTGGAACTTGGGTCCAAAGGTGCCAGAAAGTGGCAGAAGCGGAAAAGGTGGTCAGAAAGCCTTCCTTTGTGTCTTCGGAGTGATATTCAAGGAGTTTCAGTGAGCTGAGACGAGTTTCGCACGTCTTCCTTTGCCGGTAAGCAAAAGGGGAACCAAAAGGGACCAAAACTAGAACTTGGGTCCAAAGGCACCAGAAAGTTCCAGAACGTGAGAAGGTGGTGGGAAAGCCTTCCTTTGAGTCCTAGGCGTGATATTCAAAGAGTTTTAGTGGCCTGAGACGAGTTTCGCAAGTCTCCGTTTGCAAGTAAGCAAAAAGGGACCAAAAGAGACCAAAACTAGAACTTGGGTCCAAAGGCACCAGAAAGTGCCAGAACGTGAGAAGGTGGTGGGAAAGCCTTCCTTTGAGTTCTAGGCGTGTTATTCAAAGAGTTTTAGTGGCCTGAGATGAGTTTCGCAAGTCTCCGTTTGCAGGTAAGCAAAAAGGGACCAAAAGAGACCAAAACTGGAACTTGGGTCCAAAGGCGCCAGAAAGTGCAAGAAGCGGAAAAGGTGGTTAGAAAGCCTTCCTTTGAGTCCTAGGCGTGATATTCAAAGAGTTTTAGTGGCCGGAGACGAGTTTCGCAAGTCTCCCTTTGCCGGTAAGCAAAAGGGAACTAAAAGAGAACAAAACTGGAACATGGGTCTGAAGGCACCAGAAAGTGCCAGAACGTGAGAAGGTGGTGGGAAAGCCTTACTTTGAGTCCTAGGCGTGATATTCAAAGAGTTTTAGTGGCCTAAGACGAGTTTCGCAAGTCTCCGTTTGCAAGTAAGCAAAAAGGGACCAAAAGAGACCAAAACTGGAACTTGGGTCCAAAGGTGCCAGAAAGTGGCAGAAGCGGAAAAGGTGGTCAGAAATCCTTCCTTTGTGTCTTCGGAGTGATATTCAAGGAGTTTCAGTGAGCTGAGTCGAGTTTCGCACGTCTTCCTTTGCCGGTAAGCAAAAGGGAACCAAAAGGGACCAAAACTAGAACTTGGGTCCAAAGTCACCAGAAAGTGCCAGAACGAGGAAGGTGGTGGGAAAGCCTTCCTTTGAGTCCTAGGCGTGATATTCAAAGAGTTTTAGTGGCCTGAGACGAGTTTCGCAAGTCTCCATTTGCAAGTAAGCAAAAAGGGACCAAAAGAGACCAAAACTGGAACTTCGGTCCAAAGGCGCCAGAAAGTGCCAGAAGCGGAAAAGGTGGTGAGAAAGCCTTCCTTAGTGTCTTCGGAGTGATATTCAAGGAGTTTCAGTGGCCTGAGACGAGTTTCGCACGTCTTTCTTTGCCGGTACCCAAAAGGAAACCAAAAGAGACCAAAACTAGAACTTGGGTCCAAAGGCACCAGAAAGTGCCAGAACGTGAGAAGGTGGTGGGAAAGCGTTCCTTTGAGTCCTAGGCGTGATATTCAAGGAGTTTTAGTCGCCTGAGATGAGTTTCGGAAGTCTCCCTTTGCCGGTATGCAAAAGGGAACCAAAAGAGACCATAACTGGAACTTCGGTCCAAAGGCGCCAGAAAGTGCCAGAACGTGAGAAGGTGGTGGGAAAGCCTTCCTTTGAGTCCTAGGCGTGATATTCAAGGAGTTTTAGTCGCCTGAGACGAGTTTCGGAAGTCTCCCTTTGCCGGTATGCAAAAGGGAACCAAAAGAGACCATAACTGGAACTTGGGTCCAAAGGCACCAGAAAGTGCCAGAACGTGAGAAGGTGGTGGGAAAGCCTTCCTTTGAGTCCTAGGCGTGTTATTCAAAGAGTTTTAGTGGCCTGAGATGAGTTTCGCAAGTCTCCGTTTGCAGGTAAGCAAAAAGGGACCAAAAGAGACCAAAACTGGAACTTGGGTCCAAAGGCGCCAGAAAGTGCAAGAAGCGGAAAAGGTGGTTAGAAAGCCTTCCTTTGAGTCCTAGGCGTGATATTCAAAGAGTTTTAGTGGCCAGAGACGAGTTTCGCAAGTCTCCCTTTGCTGGTAAGCAAAAGGGAACTAAAAGAGAACAAAACTGGAACTTGGGTCCAAAGGCGCCAGAGAGTGCCAGAAGGGGAGAATGTGGTGAGCAATCCTTCCTTTGAGCTCTAGGAGTGATATTCCAGGAGTTTCAGTGGCTTGAGACGAGTTTTGCACGTCTTCCTTTGCCGGTAAGTGAAAGGGAACCAAAAGAGACCAAGACGGGAACTTGGGTCCAAAGGCTCCAGAAAGTGCCAGAACGTGAGAAGGTGGTGGGAAAGCCTTCCTTTGAGTCCTAGGCGTGATATTCAAAGAGTTTTAGTGGCCTGAGACGAGTTTCGCAAGTCTCCGTTTGCAAGTAAGCAAAAAGGGACCAAAAGAGACCAAAACTGGAACTTGGGTCCAAAGGCGCCAGAAAGTGCCAGAAGCGGAAAAGGTGGTGAGAAAGCCTTCCTTTGAGTCCTAGGCGTGATATTATAGGAGTTTTAGTGGCCTGAGACGAGTTTCGCAAGTCTCCCTTTGCCAGTAAGCAAAAAGGGACCAAAAGAGACCAAAACTGGAACTTGGGTCCAAAGGCGCCAGAGAGTGCCAGAAGGGGAGAATGTGGTGAGCAATCCTTCCTTTGAGCTCTAGGAGTGATATTCCAGGAGTTTTAGTGGCTTGAGACGAGTTTTGCACGTCTTCCTTTGCCGCTAAGCAAAAGGGAACCAAAAGAGACCAAAACTGGAACTTGGGTCCAAAGGCACCAGAAAGTGCCAGAACGTGAGAAGGTGGTGGGAAAGCCTTCCTTTGAGGCCTAGGCGTGATATTCACGAAGTTTTAGTGGCTTGAGACGAGTTTCGCAAGTCTCCGTTTGCAAGTAAGCAAAAAGGGACCAAAAGAGACCAAAACTGGAACTTGGGTCCAAAGGCGCCAGAAAGTGGCAGAAGCGGAAAAGGTGATCAGAAAGCCTTCCTTTGTGTCTTCGGAGTGATATTCAAGGTGTTTCAGTGGGCTGAGACGAGTTTCGCACGTCTTCCTTTGCCGGTAAGCAAAAGGGAACGAAAAGAGACCAAAACTGGAACTTGGGTCCAAAGGCACCAGAAAGTGCCAGAACGTGAGAAGGTTGTAGGAAAGCCTTCCTTTGAGTCCTAGGCGTGATATTCAGAGACTTTTAGTGGCCTGAGACGAGTTTCGCAAGTCTGCATTTGCAAGTAAGCAAAAAGGGACCAAAAGAGACCAAAACTGGAGCTTGGGTCCAAAGGCGCCAGAAAGTGGTAGAAGCGGAAAAGGTGGTCAGAAAGCCTTCCTTTGTGTCTTCGGAGTGATATTCAAGGAGTTTCAGTGGGCTGAGATGAGTTTCGCAGGTCCTCCTTTGCCGGTAAGCAAAAGGGAACCAAAAGAGACCAAAACTGGAACTTGGGTCCAAAGGCACCAGAAAGTGCCAGAACGTGAGAAGGTGGTGGGAAACCCTTCCTTTGAGTCCTAGGCGTGATATTATAGGAGTTTTAGTGGCCTGAGACGAGTTTCGCAAGTCTCCCTTTGCCAGTAAGCAAAAAGGGACCAAAAGAGACCAAAACTGGAACTTGGGTCCAAAGGCGCCAGAGAGTGCCAGAAGGGGAGAATGTGGTGAGCAATCCTTCCTTTGAGCTCTAGGAGTGATATTCCAGGAGTTTTAGTGGCTTGAGACGAGTTTTGCACGTCTTCCTTTGCCGCTAAGCAAAAGGGAACCAAAAGAGACCAAAACTGGAACTTGGGTCCAAAGGCACCAGAAAGTGCCAGAACGTGAGAAGGTTGTAGGAAAGCCTTCCTTTGAGTCCTAGGCGTGATATTCAGAGACTTTTAGTGGCCTGAGACGAGTTTCGCAAGTCTGCATTTGCAAGTAAGCAAAAAGGGACCAAAAGAGACCAAAACTGGAACTTGGGTCCAAAGGCGCCAGAAAGTGCCAGAAGCAGAAAAGGTGGTGAGAAAGCCTTCCTTTAAGTTCTAGGAGCGATATTCAAGGAATTTCAGTGGCTTGAGACGAGTTTCGCACGTCTTCCTTTGCCGGTAAGCAAAAGGAAACCAAAAGAGACCAAAACTGGAACTTGGGTCCAAAGGCACCAGAAAGTGCCAGAACGTGAGAAGGTGGTGGGAAAGCCTTCCTTTAAGTCCTAGGCGTGATATTCAAAGAGTTTCAGTGGCTTGAGACGAGTTTCCCAGCTCTTCCTTTGCCGATAAGCGAAAGGGAACCAAAAGAGACCAAAACTGGGACTTGGGTCCAAAGGCACCAGAAAGTACCAGAACGTGAGAAGGTGGTGGGAAAGCCTTCCTTTGAGTCCTAGGCGTGATATTCAAAGAGTTTTAGTGGCACGAGACGAGTTTCGCAAGTCTCCGTTTGCAAGTAAGCAAAAAGGGACCAAAAGAGACCAAAAGCTGGAGCTTGGGTCCAAAGGCGCCGTAAAGTGGTAGAAGCGGAAAAGGTGGTCGAAAGCCTTCCTTTGTGTCTTCGGAGTGATATTCAAGGAGTTTCGGTGGGTGAGATGAGTTTCGCAGTCCTCCTTTCTTTGGTAAGCAAAAGGGAACCAAAAGAGACCAAAAGCTGGAACTTGGGTCCAAAGGCACCAGAAAGTGCCAGAACGTGAGAAGGTGGTGGGAAACCCTTCCTTTGTGTCCTAGGCGTGATATTCAAGGACTTTTAGTGGCCTGAGACGAGTTTCGCACGTCTTCTTTGCCTGTAAGCAAAAGGGAACCAAAAGAGAGCAAAGCGGAATGTGGGTCCAAAGGCACCAGAAAGTGCCAGAACGTGAGAGGGTGGTGGGAAAGCCTTCCTTTGTGTCCTAGGCATGATATTCAAGGAGTTTTAGTGGCCTGAGACGAGTTTCGCAAGTCTCCGTTTGCAAGTAAGCGAAAAGGGACCAAAAGAGACCAAAACTGGAACTTGGGTCCAAAGGCACCAGAAAGTGCCAGAACGTGAGAAGGAGGTGGGAAAGAGTTCCTTTGAGTCCTTGGCTTGATATTCAAAGAGTTTTAGTGGCCTGAGACGAGTTTCGGAAGTCTCCCTTTGCCGGTATGCAAAAGGGAACCAAAAGAGACCAAAACTGGAACTTGGGACCAAAGGCTCCAGAAAGTGCCAGAACGTGAGAAGGTGGTGGGAAAGCCTTCCTTTGAGTCCTAGGCGTTATGTTCTAAGAGTTTTAGTGGCCTGAGCCGAGTTTCGCAAGTCTCCCTTTGCCGATGGCGAAAAGGGACCAAAAGAGACCAAAACTGGAACTTGGGTCCAAAGGCGCCAGAGAGTGCCAGAAGGGGAGAAGGTGGTGAGAAATCCTTCCTTTGAGCTCTAGGAGTGATATTCCAGGAGTTTCAGTGGCTTGAGACGAGTTTTGGACGTCTTCCTTTGCCGTTAAGCAAAAGGGAACCAAAAGAGACCAAAACTGGAACTTGGGTCCAAAGGCACCAAGAAGTGCCAGAACGTGAGAAGGTGGTGGGAAAGCCTTCCTTTGAGTCCTAGGCGTGATATTCAAGGAGTTTTAGTCGCCTGAGACGAGTTTCACACCACACGTCTTCCTTTGCCGGTAAGCAAAAGGGAACCAAAAGAGACCAAAACTGGAGCTTGGGTCCAAAGGCACCAAAAAGTGCCAGAACGTGAGAAGGTGGTGGGAAAGCCTTCCTTTGAGTCCTAGGCGCAATATTCAAAGAGTTTTAGTGGCCTGAGACGAGTTTCGGAAGTCTCCGTTTGCAAGTTAGCAAAAAGGGACCAAAAGAGACCAAAACTGGAACTTGGGTCCAAAGGCGCCAGAAAGTGCAAGAAGCGGAAAAGGTGGTGTGAAAGCCTTCTTTTGAGTTCTAGGAGCTATATTGAAGGAGTTTCAGTGGCTTGAGACGAGTTTCGCACGTCTTCCTTTGCCGGTAAGCAAATGGGAACCAAAAGAGACCAAAACTGGAACTTGGGTCCAAAGGCACCAAAAAGTGCCAGAACGTGAGAAGGTGGTGGGAAAGCCTTCCTTTGAGTCCTAGGCGCAATATTCAAAGAGTTTTAGTGGCCTGAGACGAGTTTCAGAAGTCTCCGTTTGCAAGTAAGCAAAAAGGGACCAAAAGAGACCAAAACTGGAACTTAGGTCCAAAGGCGCCAGAAAGTGCAAGAAGCGGAAAAGGTGGTGAGAAAGCCTTCCTTTGAGTTCTAGGAGCGATATTGAAGGAGTTTCAGTGGCTTGAGACGAGTTTCGCACGTCTTCCTTTGCCGGTAAGCAAATGGGAACCAAAAGAGACCAAAACTGGAACTTGGGTCCAAAGGCACCAGAAAGTGCCAAAACGTGAGAAGATGGTCGGAAATCCTTCCTTTGAGTCCTAGGCGCAATATTCAAAGAGTTTTAGTGGCACGAGACGAGCTTGAAGTCTCCCTTTGCCGGTATGCAAAAGGGAACCAAAAGAAACGCAGCTGGAACTTGGGTCCAAAGGCGCCAGAGAGTGCCAGAAGGGGAGAAGGTGGTGAGAAATCCTTCCTTTGCGCTATAGGAGTGACATTCCAGGAGTTTCAGTGGCTTGAGACGAGTTTCGGAAGTCTCCCTTTGCCGGTAAGCAAAAGGGAACCAAAAGAGACCAAAACTGGAACTTGGGTCCAAAGGCACCAGAAAGTGCCAGAACGTGAGAAGGTGGTGGGAAAGCCTTCCTTTGAGTCCTAGGCGTGATATTCAAGGAGTTTTAGTCACTTGAGACGAGTTTCGCACGTCTTCCTTTGCCGGTAAGCAAAAGGGAACCAAAAGAGACCAAAACTGGAGCTTGGGTCCAAAGGCACCAAAAAGTGCCAGAACGTGAGAAGGTGGTGGGAAAGCCTTCCTTTGAGTCCTAGGCGCAATATTCAACGAGTTTTAGTGGCCTGAGACGAGTTTCGGAAGTCTCCGTTTGCAAGTAAGCAAAAAGGGACCAAAAGATACCAAAACTGGAACTTGGGTCCAAAGCCACCGTAAAGTGCCGAAGCGGAAAAGGTGGTGAGAAAGCCTTCCTTTGTGTCTTCGAGTGATATTCAAGGAGTTTCGGTGGCACGAGACGAGTTTCACACGTCTTCCTATGCCGGTAAGCAAAAGGGAACCAAAAGAGACCAAAAGCTGGAACTTGGGTCCAAAGGCACCGAAAGTACCGTAACGTGAGAAGGTGGTGGGCAAGCCTTCCTTTGAGTCCTAGGCGTGATATTCAAAGAGTTTTAGTGGCACGAGACGAGTTTCGCAAGTCTCCGTTTGCAAGTAAGCAAAAAGGGACCAAAAGAGACCAAAAGCGGAGCTTGGGTCCAAAGGCGCGAGAAAGTGGCGAAGCGGAAAAGGTGGTCGAAAGCCTTCCTTTGTGTCTTCGGAGTGATATTCAAGGAGTTTCGGTGGGGTGAGACGAGTTTCGCAGTCCTCCTTTGCCGGTAAGCAAAAGGGAACCAAAAGAGACCAAAAGCTGGAACTTGGGTCCAAAGGCACCGAAAGTGCCGTAACGTGAGAAGGTGGTGGGAAAGCCTTCCTTTGAGTCCTAGGCGTGATATTCAAAGAGTTTCGGTGGCTTGAGACGAGTTTTGCATGTCTTCCTTTCTTTGGTAGGCAAAAGGGAACCAAAAGAGACCAAAGCGGAACTTGGGTCCAAAGGCGCCGAGAAAGTGCCGTAAGGGGAGAAGGTGGTGAGAAATCCTTCCTTTAAGTTCTAGGCGTGATATTCAAGGAGTTTTAGTGGCACGAGACGAGTTTCGCACGTCTTCTTTGCCTGTAAGCAAAAGGGAACCAAAAGAGACCAAAACTGGAATTTGGGTCCAAAGGCACCAGAAAGTGCCAGAACGTGAGAAGGTGGTGGGAAAGCCTTCCTTTGTGTCCTAGGTATGATATTCAAGGAGTTTTAGTGGCACGAGACGAGTTTCGCAAGTCTCCGTTTGCAAGTAAGCGAAAAGGGACCAAAAGAGACCAAAACTGGAACTTGGGTCCAAAGGCACCAGAAAGTGCCAGAACGTGACAAGGTGGTGGGAAAGTCTTCCTTTGACTCCTTGGCTTGATATTCAATGAGTTTTAGTGGCCTGAGACGAGTTTCGGAAGTCTCCCTTTGCCGATATGCAAAAGGGAACCAAAAGAGACCAAAACTTGAACTTTGGTCCAAAGGCTCCAGAAAGTGCCAGAACGTGAGAAGGTGGTGGGAAAGCCTTCCTTTGAGTCCTAGGCGTTATGTTCTAAGAGTTTTAGTGGCCTGAGACGAGTTTCGCAAGTCTCCCTTTGCCAGTAAGCAAAAAGGGACCAAAAGAGACCAAAACTGGAACTTGGGTCCAAAGGCGCCAGAGAGTGCCAGAAGGGGAGAAGGTGGTGAGAAATCCTTCCTTTGAGCTCTAGGAGTGATATTCCAGGAGTTTCAGTGGCTTGAGACGAGTTTTGGACGTCTTCCTTTGCCGCTAAGCAAAAGGGAACCAAAAGAGACCAAAACTGGAACTTGGGTCCAAAGGCACCAGAAAGTGCCAGAACGTGAGAAGGTGGTGGGAAAGCCTTCCTTTGAGTCCTAGGCGTGATATTCAAGGAGTTTTAGTCACTTGAGACGAGTTTCGCACGTCTTCCTTTGCCGGTAAGCAAAAGGGAACCAAAAGAGACCAAAACTGGAGCTTGGGTCCAAAGGCACCAAAAAGTGCTAGAACGTGAGAAGGTGGTGGGAAAGCCTTCCTTTGAGTCCTAGGCGCAATATTCAACGAGTTTTAGTGGCCTGAGACGAGTTTCGGAAGTCTCCGTTTGCAAGTAAGCAAAAAGGGACCAAAAGATACCAAAACTGGAACTTGGGTCCAAAGCCACCAGAAAGTGCCAGAAGCGGAAAAGGTGGTGAGAAAGCCTTCCTTTGTGTCTTCAGAGTGATATTCAAGGAGTTTCAGTGGCCTGAGACGAGTTTCACACGTCTTCCTATGCCGGTAAGCAAAAGGGAACCAAAAGAGACCAAAACTGGAACTTGGGTCCAAAGGCACCAGAAAGTACCAGAACGTGAGAAGGTGGTGGGCAAGCCTTCCTTTGAGTCCTAGGCGTGATATTCAAAGAGTTTTAGTGGCCTGAGACGAGTTTCGCAAGTCTCCGTTTGCAAGTAAGCAAAAAGGGACCAAAAGAGACCAAAACTGGAGCTTGGGTCCAAAGGCGCCAGAAAGTGGCGAAGCGGAAAAGGTGGTCGAAAGCCTTCCTTTGTGTCTTCGGAGTGATATTCAAGGAGTTTCGGTGGCTGAGACGAGTTTCGCAGGTCCTCCTTTGCCGGTAAGCAAAAGGGAACCAAAAGAGACCAAAACTGGAACTTGGGTCCAAAGGCACCAGAAAGTGCCAGAACGTGAGAAGGTGGTGGGAAAGCCTTCCTTTGAGTCCTAGGCGTGATATTCAAAGAGTTTCAGTGGCTTGAGACGAGTTTTGCATGTCTTCCTTTGCTGGTAGGCAAAAGGGAACCAAAAGAGACCAAAGCGGAACTTGGGTCCAAAGGCGCGCCGAAAGTGCCGAAGGGGAGAAGGTGGTGAGAAATCCTTCCTTTAAGTTCTAGGCGTGATATTCAAGGAGTTTTAGTGGCACGAGACGAGTTTCGCACGTCTTCTTTGCCTGTAAGCAAAAGGGAACCAAAAGAGACCAAAGCGGAATTTGGGTCCAAAGGCACCGAAAGTGCCGTAATGTGAGAAGGTGGTGGGAAAGCCTTCCTTTGTGTCCTAGGTATGATATTCAAGGAGTTTTAGTGGCCTGAGACGAGTTTCGCAAGTCTCCGTTTGCAAGTAAGCGAAAAGGGACCAAAAGAGACCAAAACTGGAACTTGGGTCCAAAGGCACCAGAAAGTGCCAGAACGTGACAAGGTGGTGGGAAAGTCTTCCTTTGACTCCTTGGCTTGATATTCAATGAGTTTTAGTGGCCTGAGACGAGTTTCGGAAGTCTCCCTTTGCCGATATGCAAAAGGGAACCAAAAGAGACCAAAACTTGAACTTTGGTCCAAAGGCTCCAGAAAGTGCCAGAACGTGAGAAGGTGGTGGGAAAGCCTTCCTTTGAGTCCTAGGCGTTATGTTCTAAGAGTTTTAGTGGCCTGAGACGAGTTTCGCAAGTCTCCCTTTGCCAGTAAGCAAAAAGGGACCAAAAGAGACCAAAACTGGAACTTGGGTCCAAAGGCGCCAGAGAGTGCCAGAAGGGGAGAAGGTGGTGAGAAATCCTTCCTTTGAGCTCTAGGAGTGATATTCCAGGAGTTTCAGTGGCTTGAGACGAGTTTTGGACGTCTTCCTTTGCCGCTAAGCAAAAGGGAACCAAAAGAGACCAAAACTGGAACTTGGGTCCAAAGGCACCAGAAAGTGCCAGAACGTGAGAAGGTGGTGGGAAAGACTTCCTTTGAGTCCTAGGCGTGATATTCAAGGAGTTTTAGTCGCACGAGACGAGTTTCGCACGTCTTCCTTTGCCGGTAAGCAAAAGGGAACCAAAAGAGACCAAAACTCGAGCTTGGGTCCAAAGGCACCAAAAAGTGCCAGAACGTGAGAAGGTGGTGGGAAAGCCTTCCTTTGAGTCCTAGGTGCAATATTCAAAGAGTTTTAGTGGCCTGAGACGAGTTTCGGAAGTCTCCGTTTGCAAGTAAGCAAAAAGGGACCAAAAGAGACCAAAACTGGAACTTAGGTCCAAAGGCGCCAGAAAGTGCAAGAAGCGGAAAAGGTGGTGAGAAAGCCTTCCTTTGAGTTCTAGGAGCGATATTGAAGGAGTTTCAGTGGCTTGAGACGAGTTTCGCACGTCTTCCTTTGCCGGTAAGCAAATGGGAACCAAAAGAGACCAAAACTGGAACTTGGGTCCAAAGGCACCAGAAAGTGCCAAAACGTGAGAAGGTGGTGGGAATGCCTTCCTTTGAGTCCTAGGCGCAATATTCAAAGAGTTTCAGTGGCTTGAGACGAGTTTCGGAAGTCTCCCTTTGCCGGTAAGCAAAAGGGAACTAAAAGAGACCAAAACTGGAACTTGGGTCCAAAGGCACCAGAAAGTGCCAGAACGTGAGAAGGTGGTGGGAAAGCCTTCCTTTGAGACCTAGGCGTGATATTCAAGGAGTTTTAGTCGCCTGAGACGAGTTTCGCACGTCTTCCTTTGCCGGTAAGCAAAAGGGAACCAAAAGAGACCAAAACTGGAGCTTGGGTCCAAAGGCACCAAAAAGTGCCAGAACGTGAGAAGGTGGTGGGAAAGCCTTCCTTTGAGTCCTAGGCGCAATATTCAAAGAGTTTTAGTGGCACGAGACGAGTTTCGCAAGTCTCCCTTTGCCGATAAGCAAAAAGGGACCAAAAGAGACCAAAGCGGAACTTGGGTCCAAAGGCGCCGAGAGAGTGCCGGAAGGGGAGAAGGTGGTGAGAAATCCTTCCTTTGAGCTCTAGGAGTGATATTCCAGAGTTTCGGTGGCTTGAGACGAGTTTTGGACGTCTTCCTTTGCCGCTAAGCAAAAGGGAACCAAAAGAGACCAAAGCGGAACTTGGGTCCAAAGGCACCGAAAGTGCCGAACGTGAGAAGGTGGTGGGAAAGCCTTCCTTTGAGTCCTAGGCGTGATATTCAAGGAGTTTTAGTCGCACAGAAACGAGTTTCGCACGTCTTCCTTTGCCGGTAAGCAAAGGGAACCAAAAGAGACCAAAACTGGAGCTTGGGTCCAAAGGCACCAAAAAGTGCTAGAACGTGAGAAGGTGGTGGGAAAGCCTTCCTTTGAGTCCTAGGCGCAATATTCAAAGAGTTTTAGTGGCCTGAGACGAGTTTCGGAAGTCTCCGTTTGCAAGTAAGCAAAAAGGGACCAAAAGAGACCAAAACTGGAACTTAGGTCCAAAGGCGCCAGAAAGTGCAAGAAGCGGAAAAGGTGGTGAGAAAGCCTTCCTTTGAGTTCTAGGAGCGATATTGAAGGAGTTTCAGTGGCTTGAGACGAGTTTCGCACGTCTTCCTTTGCCGGTAAGCAAAAGGGAACCAAAAGAGACCAAAACTGGAACTTGGGTCCAAAGGCACCAGAAAGTGCCAGAACGTGAGAAGGTGGTGGGAAAGCCTTCCTTTGAGTCCTAGGCGTGATATTCAAAGAGTTTCAGTGGCTTGAGACGAGTTTTGCATGTCTTCCTTTGCTGGTAGGCAAAAGGGAACCAAAAGAGACCAAAACTGGAACTTGGGTCCAAAGGCGCCAGAAAGTGCCAGAAGGGGAGAAGGTGGTGAGAAATCCTTCCTTTAAGTTCTAGGCGTGATATTCAAGGAGTTTTAGTGGCCTGAGACGAGTTTCGCACGTCTTCTTTGCCTGTAAGCAAAAGGGAACCAAAAGAGACCAAAACTGGAATTTGGGTCCAAAGGCACCAGAAAGTGCCAGAACGTGAGAAGGTGGTGGGAAAGCCTTCCTTTGTGTCCTAGGTATGATATTCAAGGAGTTTTAGTGGCCTGAGACGAGTTTCGCAAGTCTCCGTTTGCAAGTAAGCGAAAAGGGACCAAAAGAGACCAAAACTGGAACTTGGGTCCAAAGGCACCAGAAAGTGCCAGAACGTGACAAGGTGGTGGGAAAGTCTTCCTTTGACTCCTTGGCTTGATATTCAATGAGTTTTAGTGGCCTGAGACGAGTTTCGGAAGTCTCCCTTTGCCGATATGCAAAAGGGAACCAAAAGAGACCAAAACTTGAACTTTGGTCCAAAGGCTCCAGAAAGTGCCAAAACGTGAGAAGGTGGTGGGAAAGCCTTCCTTTGAGTCCTAGGCGTTATGTTCTAAGAGTTTTAGTGGCCTGAGACGAGTTTCGCAAGTCTCCCTTTGCCAGTAAGCAAAAAGGGACCAAAAGAGACCAAAACTGGAACTTGGGTCCAAAGGCGCCAGAGAGTGCCAGAAGGGGAGAAGGTGGTGAGAAATCCTTCCTTTGAGCTCTAGGAGTGATATTCCAGGAGTTTCAGTGGCTTGAGACGAGTTTTGGACGTCTTCCTTTGCCGCTAAGCAAAAGGGAACCAAAAGAGACCAAAACTGGAACTTGGGTCCAAAGGCACCAGAAAGTGCCAGAACGTGAGAAGGTGGTGGGAAAGCCTTCCTTTGAGTCCTAGGCGTGATATTCAAGGAGTTTTAGTCACTTGAGACGAGTTTCGCACGTCTTCCTTTGCCGGTAAGCAAAAGGGAACCAAAAGAGACCAAAACTGGAGCTTGGGTCCAAAGGCACCAAAAAGTGCTAGAACGTGAGAAGGTGGTGGGAAAGCCTTCCTTTGAGTCCTAGGCGCAATATTCAAAGAGTTTTAGTGGCCTGAAACGAGTTTCGCACGTCTTCCTTTGCCGGTAAGCAAAAGGGAACCAAAAGAGACCAAAACTGGAGCTTGGGTCCAAAGGCACCAAAAAGTGCTAGAACGTGAGAAGGTGGTGGGAAAGCCTTCCTTTGAGTCCTAGGCGCAATATTCAAAGAGTTTTAGTGGCCTGAGACGAGTTTCGGAAGTCTCCGTTTGCAAGTAAGCAAAAAGGGACCAAAAGAGACCAAAACTGGAACTTAGGTCCAAAGGCGCCAGAAAGTGCAAGAAGCGGAAAAGGTGGTGAGAAAGCCTTCCTTTGAGTTCTAGGAGCGATATTGAAGGAGTTTCAGTGGCTTGAGACGAGTTTCGCACGTCTTCCTTTGCCGGTAAGCAAAAGGGAACCAAAAGAGACCAAAACTGGAACTTGGGTCCAAAGGCACCAGAAAGTGCCAGAACGTGAGAAGGTGGTGGGAAAGCCTTCCTTTGAGTCCTAGGCGTGATATTCAAAGAGTTTCAGTGGCTTGAGACGAGTTTTGCATGTCTTCCTTTGCTGGTAGGCAAAAGGGAACCAAAGAGACCAAAAGCTGGAACTTGGGTCCAAAGGCGCCGAAAGTGCCGGAAGGGGAGAAGGTGGTGAGAAATCCTTCCTTTAAGTTCTAGGCGTGATATTCAAGGAGTTTTAGTGGCACGAGACGAGTTTCGCACGTCTTCTTTGCTCGTAAGCAAAAGGGAACCAAAAGAGACCAAAGCGGAATTTGGGTCCAAAGGCACCGAAAGTGCCGAACGTGAGAAGGTGGTGGGAAAGCCTTCCTTTGTGTCCTAGGTATGATATTCAAGGAGTTTTAGTGGCCTGAGACGAGTTTCGCAAGTCTCCGTTTGCAAGTAAGCGAAAAGGGACCAAAAGAGACCAAAACTGGAACTTGGGTCCAAAGGCACCAGAAAGTGCCAGAACGTGACAAGGTGGTGGGAAAGTCTTCCTTTGACTCCTTGGCTTGATATTCAATGAGTTTTAGTGGCACTCGAGACGAGTTTCGAAGTCTCCCTTTGCCGATATGCAAAAGGGAACCAAAAGAGACCAAAACTTGAACTTTGGTCCAAAGGCTCCAGAAAGTGCCAAAACGTGAGAAGGTGGTGGGAAAGCCTTCCTTTGAGTCCTAGGCGTTATGTTCTAAGAGTTTTAGTGGCCTGAGACGAGTTTCGCAAGTCTCCCTTTGCCAGTAAGCAAAAAGGGACCAAAAGAGACCAAAACTGGAACTTGGGTCCAAAGGCGCCAGAGAGTGCCAGAAGGGGAGAAGGTGGTGAGAAATCCTTCCTTTGAGCTCTAGGAGTGATATTCCAGGAGTTTCAGTGGCTTGAGACGAGTTTTGGACGTCTTCCTTTGCCGCTAAGCAAAAGGGAACCAAAAGAGACCAAAACTGGAACTTGGGTCCAAAGGCACCAGAAAGTGCCAGAACGTGAGAAGGTGGTGGGAAAGACTTCCTTTGAGTCCTAGGCGTGATATTCAAGGAGTTTTAGTCGCCTGAGACGAGTTTCGCAAGTCTCCATTTGCAAGTAAGCAAAAGGGACCAAAAGAGACCAAAACTGGAACTTGGGTCCAAAGGCGCCAGAAAGTGGCAGAAGCGGAAAAGGTGGTTAGAAAGCCTTCCTTTGTGTCTTCGAAGTGATATTCAACGAGTTTCAGTGGGCTGAGACGAGTTTCGCACGTCTTCCTTTGCCGGTAAGCAAAAGGTAACCGAAAGCGACCAAAACTGGAACTTGGGTCTAAAGGCACCAGAAAGTGCCAGAACGTGAGAAGGTGGTGGGAAAGCCTTCCTTTGAGTCCTAGGCGTGATATTCAAAGAGTTTTAGTGGCCTGAGACGAGTTTCGCAAGTCTCCGTTTGCAAGTAAGCAAAAAGGGACCAAAAGAGACCAAAACTGGAACTGCAGTCCAAAGGCGCCAGAAAGTGCCAGAAGCGGAAAAGGTGGCGAGAAAGCCTTCCTTTGTGTCTTCGGAGTGATATTCAAGGAGTTTCAGTGGCCTGAGACGAGTTTCGCACGTCTTCCTTTGCCGGTAAGCAAAAAGGAACCAAAAGAGACCAAAACTGGAACTTGGGTCCAAAGGCACCAGAAAGTACCAGAACGTGAGAACGTGGTGGGAAAGCCTTCCTTTGAGACCTAGGCGTGATATTCAAAGAGTTTTAGTGGCATGAGACGAGTTTCGCAAGTCTCCGTTTGCAAGTAAGCAAAAAGGGACCAAAAGAGACCAAAACTAGAGCTTGGGTCCAAAGGCGCCAGAAAGTGGCAGAAGCGGAAAAGGTGGTCAGAAAGCCTTCCTTTGTGTCTTAGGAGTGATATTCAAGGAGTTTCAGTGGGCTGAGACGAGTTTCGGAGGTCTTCCTTTGCCGGTAAGCAAAAGGGAACCAAAAGAGACCAAAACTGGAACTTGGGTCCAAAGGCACCAGAAAGTGCCAGAACGTGAGAAGGTGGTGGGAAAGCCTTCCTTTGAGTCCTAGGCGCAATATTCAAAGAGTTTTAGTGGCCTGAGACGAGTTTCGGAAGTCTCCCTTTGCCGGTATGCAAAAGGGAACCAAAAGAAACCAAAATTAGAACTTGGGTCCAAAGGCACCAAAAAGTGCCAGAACGTGAGAAGGTGGTGGGAAAGCCTTCCTTTGAGTCCTAGGCGCAATATTCAAAGAGGTTTAGTGGCCTGAGACGAGTTTCGGAAGTCTCCGTTTGCAAGTAAGCAAAAAGGGACCAAAAGAGACCAAAACTGGAACTTGGGTCCAAAGGCGCCAGAAAGTGCCAGAAGCGGAAAAGGTGGTGAGAAAGCCTTCCTTTGTGTCTTCAGAGTGATATTCAAGGAGTTTCAGTGGCCTGAGACGAGTTTCGCACGTCTTCCTTTGCCGACAAGCAAAAGGGAACCAAAAGAGACCAAAACTGGAACTTGGGCCCAAAGGCACCAGAAAGTGCCAGAACGTGAGAAAGTGGTGGGAAAGCCTTCCTTTGAGTCCTAGGCGTGATATTCAAAGAGTTTTAGTGGCCTGAGACGAGTTTCGGAAGTCTCCCTTTGCCGGTATGCAAAAGGGAACCAAAAGACACCAAAACTGGAACTTGGGTCCAAAGGCTCCAGAAAGTGCCAGAACGTGAGAAGGTGGTGGGAAAGCCTTCCTTTGAGTCCTAGGCGAGATATTCAAAGAGTTTTAGTGGCCTGAGACGAGTTTCGCAAGTCTCCCTTTGCCAGTAAGCAAAAAGGGACCAAAAGAGACCAAAACTGGAACTTGGGTCCAAAGGCGCCAGAGAGTGCCAGAAGGGGAGAAGGTGGTGAGAAATCCCTCCTTTGAGCTCTAGGAGTGATATTCCAGGAGTTTCAGTGGCTTGAGACGAGTTTTGCACGTCTTCCTTTGCCGCTAAGCAAAAGGGAACCAAAAGAGACCAAAATTAGAACTTGGGTCCAAAGGCACCAGAAAGTGCCAGAACGTGAGAAGGTGGTGGGAAAGCCTTCCTTTGAGTCCTAGGCGTGATATTCAAGGAGTTTTAGTCGCCTGAGACGAGTTTCGCACGTCTTCCTTTGCCGGTAAGCAAAAGGGAACCAGAAGAGACCAAAACTGGAGCTTGGGTCCAAAGGCACCAAAAAGTGCCAGAACGTGAGAAGGTGGTCGGAAAGCCTTCCTTTGAGTCCTAGGCGCAATATTCAAAGAGTTTTAGTGGCCTGAGACGAGTTTCGGAAGTCTCCGTTTGCAAGTAAGCAAAAAGGGACCAAAAGAGACCAAAACTGGAACTTGGGTCCAAAGGCGCCAGAAAGTGCCAGAAGCGGAAAAGGTGGTGAGAAAGCCTTCCTTTGTGTCTTCAAAGTGATATTCAAGGAGTTTCAGTGGCCTGAGACGAGTTTCGCACGTCTTCCTTTGCCGGTAAGCAAAAGGGAACCAAAAGAGACCAAAACTGGAACTTGGGTCCAAAGGCACCAGAAAGTGCCAGAACGTGAGACGGTGGTGGGAAAGCCTTCCTTTGAGTCCTAGGCGTGATATTCAAAGAGTTTTAGTGGCCTGAGACGAGTTTCGCAAGTCTCCGGTTGCAAGTAAACAAAAAGGGACCAAAAGAGACCAAAACTGGAACTTGGGTCCAAAGGCGCCAGAAAGTGGCAGAAGCGGAAAAGGTGGTCAAAAAGCCTTCCTTTGTGTCTTCGGAGTGATATTCAAGGAGTTTCAGTGGGCTGAGACGAGTTTCGCACGTCTTCCTTTGCCGGTATGCAAAAGGGAACCAAAAGAGACCAAAACTGGAACTTGGGTCCAAAGGCACCAGAAAGTACCAGAACGTGAGAAGGTAGTGGGAAAGCCTTCCTTTGAGTCCTAGGCGTGATATTCAAAGAGTTTTAGTCGCCTGAGACGAGTTTCGCACGTCTTCCTTTGCCGGTAAGCAAAAGGGAACCAAAAGAGACCAAAACTGGAACTTGGGTCCAAAGGCACCAGAAAGTGCCAGAACGTGAGACGGTGGTGGGAAAGCCCTCCTTTGAGTCCTAGGCGTGATATTCAAAGAGTTTTAGTGGCCTGAGACGAGTTTCGCAAGTCTCCATTTGCAAGTAAGCAAAAGGGACCAAAAGAGACCAAAACTGGAACTTGGGTCCAAAGGCGCCAGAAAGTGCCAGAAGCGGAAAAGGTGGCGAGAAAGCCTTCCTTTGTGTCTTCGGAGTGATATTCAAGGAGTTTCAGTGGCCTGAGACGAGTTTCGCACGTCTTCCTTTGCCGGTAAGCAAAAAGGAACCAAAAGAGACCAAAACTGGAACTTGGGTCCAAAGGCACCAGAAAGTACCAGAACGTGAGAACGTGGTGGGAAAGCCTTCCTTTGAGACCTAGGCGTGATATTCAAAGAGTTTTAGTGGCCTGAGACGAGTTTCGCAAGTCTCCGTTTGCAAGTAAGTAAAAAGGGACCAAAAGAGACCAAAACTGGAGCTTGGGTCCAAAGACGCCAGAAAGTGGCAGAAGCGGAAAAGGTGGTCAGAAAGCCTTCCTTTGTGTCTTAGGAGTGATATTCAAGGAGTTTCAGTGGGCTGAGACGAGTTTCGGAGGTCTTCCTTTGCCGGTAAGCAAAAAGGAACCAAAAGAGACCAAAACTGGAACTTGGGTCCAAAGGCACCAGAAAGTGCCAGAACGTGAGAAGGTGGTGGGAAAGCCTCCCTTTGAGTCCTAGGCGCAATATTCAAAGAGTTTTAGTGGCCTGAGACGAGTTTCGGAAGTCTCCCTTTGCCGGTATGCAAAAGGGAACCAAAAGAAACCAAAATTAGAACTTGGGTCCAAAGGCACCAAAAAGTGCCAGAACGTGAGAAGGTGGTGGGAAAGCCTTCCTTTGAGTCCTAGGCGCAGTATTCAAAGAGTTTTAGTGGCCTGAGACGAGTTTCGGAAGTCTCCGTTTGCAAGTAAGCAAAAAGGGACCAAAAGAGACCAAAACTGGAACTTGGGTCCAAAGGCGCCAGAAAGTGCCAGAAGCGGAAAAGGTGGTGAGAAAGCCTTCCTTTGTGTCTTCAGAGTGATATTCAAGGAGTTTCAGTGGCCTGAGACGAGTTTCGCACGTCTTCCTTTGCCGGTAAGCAAAAGGGAACCAAAAGAGACCAAAACTGGAACTTGGGCCCAAAGGCACCAGAAAGTGCCAGAACGTGAGAAGGTGGTGGGAAAGCCTTCCTTTGAGTCCTAGGCGTGATATTCAAAGAGTTTTAGTGGCCTGAGACGAGTTTCGGAAGTCTCCCTTTGCCGGTATGCAAAAGGGAACCAAAAGACACCAAAACTGAAACTTGGGTCCAAAGGCTCCAGAAAGTGCCAGAACGTGAGAAGGTGGTGGGAAAGCCTTCCTTTGAGTCCTAGGCGTGATATTCAAAGAGTTTTAGTGGCCTGAGACGAGTTTCGCAAGTCTCCCTTTGCCAGTAAGCAAAAAGGGAGCAAAAGAGACCAAAACTGGAACTTGGGTCCAAAGGCGCCAGAGAGTGCCAGAAGGGGAGAAGGTGGTGAGAAATCCTTCCTTTGAGCTCTAGGAGTGATATTCCAGGAGTTTCAGTGGCTTGAGACGAGTTTTGCACGTCTTCCTTTGCCGCTAAGCAAAAGGGAACCAAAAGAGACCAAAACTAGAACTTGGGTTCAAAGGCACCAGAAAGTGCCAGAACGTGAGAAGGTGGTGGGAAAGCCTTCCTTTGAGTCCTAGGCGTGATATTCAAGGAGTTTTAGTCGCCTGAGACGAGTTTCGCACGTCTTCCTTTGCCGGTAAGCAAAAGGGAACCAAAAGAGACCAAAACTGGAGCTTGGGTCCAAAGGCACCAAAAAGTGCCAGAACGTGAGAAGGTGGTAGGAAAGCCTTCCTTTGAGTCCTAGGCGCAATATTCAAAAAGTTTTAGTGGCCTGAGACGAGTTTCGGAAGTCTCCGTTTGCAAGTAAGCAAAAAGGGACCAAAAGAGACCAAAACTGGAACTTGGGTCCAAAGGCGCCAGAAAGTGCCAGAAGCGGAAAAGGTGGTGAGAAAGCCTTCCTTTGTGTCTTCAGAGTGATATTCAAGGAGTTTCAGTGGCCTGAGACGAGTTTCGCACGTCTTCCTTTGCCGGTATGCAAAAGGGAACCAAAAGAGACCAAAACTGGAACTTGGGTCCACAGGCACCAGAAAGTGCCAGAACGTGAGAAGGTTGTGGGAAAGCCTTCCTTTGAGTCCTAGGCGTGATATTCAAAGAGTTTTAGTGGCCTGAGACGAGTTTTGCAAGTCTCCGTTTGCAAGTAAGCAAAAAGGGACCAAAAGAGACCAAAACTGGAACTTGAGTCCAAAGGCGCCAGAAAGTGCCAGAAGCGGAAAAGGTGGTGAGAAAGCCTTCCTTTGTGTCTTCAGAGTGATATTCAAGGAGTTTCATTGGGCTGAGACGAGTTTCGCACGTCTTCCTTTGCCTGTAAGCAAAAGGGAACCAAAAGAGACCAAAACTGGAACTTGGGTCCAAAGGCACCAGAAAGTGCCAGAACGTGAGACGGTGGTGGGAAATCCTTCCTTTGAGTCCTAGGCGTGATATTCAAAGAGTTTTAGTGGCCTGAGACAAGTTTCGCAAGTCTCCGTTTGCAAGTAAGCAAAAAGGGACCAAAAGAGACCAAAACTGGAACTTGGGTCCAAAGGCGCCAGAAGGTAGCAGAAGCGGAAAAGGTGGTCAGAAAGCCTTCCTTTGTGTCTTCGGAGTGATATTCAAAGAGTTGCTGTGGGCTGAGACGAGTTTCGCACGTCTTCCTTTGCCTGTAAGCAAAAGGGAACCAAAAGAGACCAAAACTGGAACTTGGGTCCAAAGGCACCAGAAAGTGCCAGAACGTGAGAAGGTGGTGGGAAAGCCTTCCTTTGAGTCCTAGGCGTGATATTCAAAGAGTTTTAGTCGCCTGAGACGAGTTTCGCAAGTCTCCGTTTGCAAGTAAGCAAAAGGGACCAAAAGAGACCAAAACTGGAACTTGGGTCCAAAGGCGCCAGAAAGTGGCAGAAGCGGAAAAGGTGGTCAGAAAGCCTTCCTTTGTGTCTTCGGAGTGATATTCAAGGAGTTTCATTGGGCTGAGACGAGTTTCGCACGTCTTCCTTTGCCGGTAAGCAAAAGGGAACCAAAAGAGACCAAAACTGGAACTTGGGTCCAAAGGCACCAGAAAGTGCCAGAACGTGAGAAGGTGGTGGGAAAGCCTTCGTTTGAGTCCTAGGCGTGATATTCAAAGAGTTTTAGTGGCCTGAGACGAGTTTTGCAAGTCTCCGTTTGCAAGTAAGCAAAAAGGGACCAAAAGAGACCAAAACTGGAACTTGAGTCCAAAGGCGCCAGAAAGTGCCAGAAGCGGAAAAGGTGGTGAGAAAGCCTTCCTTTGTGTCTTCAGAGTGATATTCAAGGAGTTTCATTGGGCTGAGACGAGTTTCGCACGTCTTCCTTTGCCTGTAAGCAAAAGGGAACCAAAAGAGACCAAAACTGGAACTTGGGTCCAAAGGCACCAGAAAGTGCCAGAACGTGAGACGGTGGTGGTAAATCCTTCCTTTGAGTCCTAGGCGTGATATTCAAAGAGTTTTAGTGGCCTGAGACGAGTTTCGCAAGTCTCCGTTTGCAAGTAAGCAAAAAGGGACCAAAAGAGACCAAAACTGGAACTTGGGTCCAAAGGCGCCAGAAGGTAGCAGAAGCGGAAAAGGTGGTCAGAAAGCCTTCCTTTGTGTCTTCGGAGTGATATTCAAAGAGTTGCAGTGGGCTGAGACGAGTTTCGCACGTCTTCCTTTGCCTGTAAGCAAAAGGGAACCAAAAGAGACCAAAAGTGGAACTTGGGTCCAAAGGCACCGAAAGTGCCAGAACGTGAGAAGGTGGTGGGAAAGCCTTCCTTTGAGTCCTAGGCGTGATATTCAAAGAGTTTTAGTCGCCTGAGACGAGTTTCGCAAGTCTCCGTTTGCAAGTAAGCAAAAGGGACCAAAAGAGACCAAAACTGGAACTTGGGTCCAAAGGCGCCAGAAAGTGGCAGAAGCGGAAAAGGTGGTCAGAAAGCCTTCCTTTGTGTCTTCGGAGTGATATTCAAGGAGTTTCATTGGGCTGAGACGAGTTTCGCACGTCTTCCTTTGCCGGTAAGCAAAAGGGAACCAAAAGAGACCAAAACTGGAACTTGGGTCCAAAGGCACCAGAAAGTGCCAGAACGTGAGAAGGTGGTGGGAAAGCCTTCGTTTGAGTCCTAGGCGTGATATTCAAAGAGTTTTAGTGGCCTGAGACGAGTTTTGCAAGTCTCCGTTTGCAAGTAAGCAAAAAGGGACCAAAAGAGACCAAAACTGGAACTTGAGTCCAAAGGCGCCAGAAAGTGCCAGAAGCGGAAAAGGTGGTGAGAAAGCCTTCCTTTGTGTCTTCAGAGTGATATTCAAGGAGTTTCATTGGGCTGAGACGAGTTTCGCACGTCTTCCTTTGCCTGTAAGCAAAAGGGAACCAAAAGAGACCAAAACTGGAACTTGGGTCCAAAGGCACCAGAAAGTGCCAGAACGTGAGACGGTGGTGGGAAATCCTTCCTTTGAGTCCTAGGCGTGATATTCAAAGAGTTTTAGTGGCCTGAGACGAGTTTCGCAAGTCTCCGTTTGCAAGTAAGCAAAAAGGGACCAAAAGAGACCAAAACTGGAACTTGGGTCCAAAGGCGCCAGAAGGTAGCAGAAGCGGAAAAGGTGGTCAGAAAGCCTTCCTTTGTGTCTTCGGAGTGATATTCAAAGAGTTGCAGTGGGCTGAGACGAGTTTCGCACGTCTTCCTTTGCCTGTAAGCAAAAGGGAACCAAAAGAGACCAAAACTGGAACTTGGGTCCAAAGGCACCAGAAAGTGCCAGAACGTGAGAAGGTGGTGGGAAAGCTTTCCTTTGAGTCCTAGGCGTGATATTCAAAGAGTTTTAGTCGCCTGAGACGAGTTTCGCAAGTCTCCGTTTGCAAGTAAGCAAAAGGGACCAAAAGAGACCAAAACTGGAACTTGGGTCCAAAGGCGCCAGAAAGTGGCAGAAGCGGAAAAGGTGGTCAGAAAGCCTTCCTTTGTGTCTTCGGAGTGATATTCAAGGAGTTTCATTGGGCTGAGACGAGTTTCGCACGTCTTCCTTTGCCGGTAAGCAAAAGGGAACCAAAAGAGACCAAAACTGGAACTTGGGTCCAAAGGCACCAGAAAGTGCCAGAACGTGAGAAGGTGGTGGGAAAGCCTTCGTTTGAGTCCTAGGCGTGATATTCAAAGAGTTTTAGTGGCCTGAGACGAGTTTCGCAAGTCTCCGTTTGCAAGTAAGCAAAAAGGGACCAAAATAGACCAAAACTGGAACTGCAGTCCAAAGGCGCCAGAAAGTGCCAGAAGCGGAAAAGGTGGCGAGAAAGCCTTCCTTTGTGTCTTCGGAGTGATATTCAAGGAGTTTCAGTGGCCTGAGACGAGTTTCGCACGTCTTCCTTTGCCGGTAAGCAAAAAGGAACCAAAAGAGACCAAAACTGGAACTTGGGTCCAAAGGCACCAGAAAGTACCAGAACGTGAGAACGTGGTGGGAAAGCCTTCCTTTGAGACCTAGGCGTGATATTCAAAGAGTTTTAGTGGCCTGAGACGAGTTTCGCAAGTCTCCCTTTGCCGGTATGCAAAAGGGAACCAAAACTGGAGCTTGGGTCCAAAGGCGCCAGAAAGTGGCAGAAGCGGAAAAGGTATTCAGAAAGCCTTCCTTTGTGTCTTAGGAGTGATATTCAAGGAGTTTCAGTGGGCTGAGACGAGTTTCGCAGGTCTTCCTTTGCCGGTAAGCAAAAGGGAACCAAAAGAAACCAAAACTGGAACTTGGGTCCAAAGGCACCAGAAAGTGCCAGAACGTGAGACGGTGGTGGGAAAGCCTTCCTTTGAGTCCTAGGCGCAACATTCAAAGAGTTTTAGTGGCCTGAGACGAGTTTCGCAAGTCTCCGTTTGCAAGTAAGCAAAAAGGGACCAAAAGAGACCAAAACTGGAACTTGGGTCCAAAGGCGCCAGAAAGTGGCAGAAGCGGAAAAGGTGGTCAGAAAGCCTTCCTTTGTGTCTTCGGAGTGATATTCAAGGAGTTTCAGTGGGCTGAGACGAGTTTCGCACGTCTTCCTTTGCCGATAAGCAACAGGGAACCAAAAGAGACCAAAACTGGAACTTGGGTCCATAGGCACCAGAAAGTGCCAGAACGTGAGAAGGTGGTGGGAAAGCCTTCCTTTGAGTCCTAGGCGTGATATTCAAAGAGTTTTAGTGGCCTGAGACGAGTTTCGCAAGTCTCCGTTTGCAAGTAAGCAAAAAGGGACCAAAAGAGACCAAAACTGGAACTTGAGTCCAAAGGCGCCAGAAAGTGCCAGAAGCGGAAAAGGTGGTGAGAAAGCCTTCCTTTTGTCTTCGGAGTGATATTCAAGGAGTTTCAGTGGGCTGAGACGAGTTTCGCACGTCTTCCTTTGCCGGTAAGCAAAAAGGAACCAAAAGAGACCAAAACTGGAACTTGGGTCCAAAGGCACCAGAAAGTACCAGAACGTGAGAAGGTGGTGGGAAAGCCTTCCTTTGAGTCCTAGGCGTGATATTCAAAGAGTTTTAGTCCCCTGAGAGGAGTTTCGCACGTCTTCCTTTGCCGGTAAGCAAAATGGAACCAAAAGAGACCAAAACTGGAACTTGGGTCCAAAGCACCAGAAAGTGCCAGAACGTGAGACGGTGGTGGGAAATCCTTCCTTTGAGTCCTAGGCATGATATTCAAAGAGTTTTAGTGGCCTGAGACGAGTTTCGCAAGTCTCCGTTTGCAAGTAAGCAAAAAGGGACCAAAAGAGACCAAAACTGGAACTTGGGTCCAAAGGCGCCAGAAGGTGGCAGAAGCGGAAAAGGTGGTCAGAAAGCCTTCCTTTGTGTCTTCGGAGTGATATTCAAAGAGTTGCAGTGGGCTGAGACGAGTTTCGCACGTCTTCCTTTGCCGGTAAGCAAAAGGGAACCAAAAGAGACCAAAACTGGAACTTGGGTCCAAAGGCACCAGAAAGTGCCAGAACGTGAGAAGGTGGTGGGAAAGCCTTCCTTTGAGTCCTAGGCGTGATATTCAAAGAGTTTTAGTGGCATGAGATGAGTTTCGCAACTCTCCGTTTGCAAGTAAGCAAAAAGGGAGCAAAAGAGACCAAAACTGGAACTTGGGTCCAAAGGCGCCAAAAAGTGGCAGAAGCGGAAAAGGTGGTCAGAAAGCTTTCCTTTGTGTCTTAGGAGTGATATTCAAGGAGTTTCAGTGGGCTGAGACGAGTTTCGGAGGTCTTCCTTTGCCGGTAAGCAAAAGGGAACCAAAAGAGACCAAAACTAGAACTTGGGTCCAAAGGCACCAGAAAGTGCCAGAACGTGAGAAGGTGGTGGGAAAGCCTTCCTTTGAGTCCTAGGCGCAATATTCAAAGAGTTTTAGTGGCCTGAGACGAGTTTCGGAAGTCTCCGTTTGCAAGTAAGCAAAAAGGGAGCAAAAGAGACCAAAACTGGAACTTGGGTCCAATGGCGCCAGAAAGTGGCAGAAGCGGAAAAGGTGGTGAGAAAGCCTTCCTTTGTGTCTTCAGAGTGATATTCAAGGAGTTTCAGTGGCCTGAGACGAGTTTCGCACGTCTTCCTTTGCCGGTAAGCAAAAAGGAACCAAAAGAGACCAAAACTGGAACTTGGGACCAAAGGCACCAGAAAGTACCAGAACGTGAGAAGGTGGTGGGAAAGCCTTCCTTTGAGTCCTAGGCGTGATATTCAAAGAGTTTTAGTGGCCTGAGACGAGTTTCGCAAGTCTCCGTTTGCAAGTAAGCAAAAAGGGACCAAAAGAGACCAAAACTGGAGCTTGGGTCCAAAGGCACCAGAAGGTGGCAGAAACGGAAAAGGTGGTCAGAAAGCCTTCCTTTGTGTCTTAGGAGTGATATTCAAGGAGTTTCAGTGGGCTGAGACGAGTTTCGCAGGTCTTCCTTTGCCGGTAAGCAAAAGGGAACCAAAAGAAACCAAAACTGGAACTTGGGTCCAAAGGCACCAGAAAGTGCCAGAACGTGAGAAGGTGGTGGGAAAGCCTTCCTTTGAGTCCTAGGCGCAACATTCAAAGAGTTTTAGTGGCCTGAGACGAGTTTCGGAAGTCTCCCTTTGCCGGTATGCAAAAGGGAACCAAAAGAAACCAAAAATAGAACTTGGGTCCAAAGGCACCAGAAAGTGCCATAACGTGAGAAGGTGGTGGGAAAGCCTTCCTTTGAGTCCTAGGCGTGATATTCAAAGAGTTTCAGTGGCTTGAGACGAGTTTTGCACGTCTTCCTTTGCTGGTAAGCAAAAGGGAACCAAAAGAGACCAAAACTGGAACTTGGGTCCAAAGGCGCCAGAAAGTGCCAGAAGGGGAGAAGGTGGCGAGAAATCCTTCCTTTAAGTTCTAGGAGTGATATTTAAGGAGTTTCAGTAGCTTGAGACGAGTTTCGCACGTCTTCCTTTGCCGGTAAGCAAAAGGGAACCAAAATAGACCAACACTGGAACTTGGGTCCAAAGCCACCAGAAATTGCCAAAACGTGAGAAGGTGGTGGGAAAACCTTCCTTTGAGTCCTAGGCGTGATGTTCAAGGAAATTTAGTCGCCTGAGACGACTTTCGGAAGTCTCCCTTTGCCGGTATGCAAAAGGGAACCAAAAGAGACCAAAACTGGAACTTGGGTCCAAAGGTGCCAGAAAGTGCCAGAAGGGGAGAAGGTGGTGAGAAATCCTTCCTTTGAGTTCAAGGAGTGATATTCAAGGAGTTTTTGTGGCTTGAGACGAGTTTTGCACGTCTTCCTTTGGTGGTAAGCAAAAGGGAACCAAAAGAGACCAAAACTGGAACTTGGGTCCAAAGGCACCAGAAAGTGCCAGAACGTGAGAAGGTGGTGGGAAAGCCTTCCTTTGAGTCCTAGGCATGATATTCAAGGAGTTTCAGTCGCCTGACACGAGTTTCGGAAGTCTCCCTTTGCCGGTATGCAAAAGGGAACCAAAAGAGACCAAAACTGGAACTTGGGTCCAAAGGCACCAGAAAGTGCCAGAACGTGAAAAGGTGGTGGGAAACCCTTCCTTTGAGTCCTATGCGTGATATTCTAAGAGTTTTAGTGGCCTGAGACGAGTTTCGCAACTCTCCCTTTGCAAGTAAGCAAAAAGGGACCAAAAGAGACCAAAACTGGAACTTGGGTCCAAAGGCGCCAGAAAGTGCCAGAAGGGGAGAAGGTGGTGAGAAATCCTTCCTTTAAGTTCTATGAGTGATATTCAAGCAGTTTCAGTAGCTTGAGACGAGTTTCGCACGTCTTCCTTTGCCGGTAAGCAAAAGGGAACCAAAATAGACCAAAACTGGAACTTGGGTCCAAAGGCTCCAGAAAGTGCCAGAACGTGAGAAGGTGGTGGGAAAGCCTTCCTTTGAGTCCCAGGCGTGATATTCAAGGAAATTTAGTCGCCTGAGACGAGTTTCGGAAGTCTCCCTTTGCCGGTATGCAAAAGGGAACCAAAAGAGACCAAAACTGGAACTTGGGTCCAAAGGCGCCAGAAAGTGCCAGAAGGGGAGAAGGTGGTAAGAAATCCTTCCTTTAAGTTCTAGGAGTGATATTCCAGGAGTTTCAGTGGCCTGAGATGAGTTTCGCACGTCTTCCTTTGCCGGTAAGCAAAAGGGAACCAAAAGAGACCAAAACTGGAACTTGGGTCCAACGGCACCAGAAAGTGGCAGAACGTGAGAAGGTGGTGGGAAAGCCTTCCTTTGAGTCCTAGGCGTGATATTTAAAGAGTTTTAGTGGCCTGAGACGAGTTTCGGAAGTCTCCCTTTGCTGGTATGCAAAAGGGAACCAAAAGAGACCAAAACTGGAACTTGGGTCCAAAGGCTCCAGAAAGTGCCAGAACATGAGAAGGTGGTGGGAAAGCCTTCCTTTGAGTCCTAGGCATGATATTCATAAAGTTTTAGTGGCCTGAGACGAGTTTCGGAAGTCTCCCTTTGCCGGTATGCAACAGGGAACCAAAAGAGACTAAAACTGGAACTTGGGTCCAAAGGCACCAGAAAGTGCCAGAACGTGAGAAGGTGGTGGGAAAGCCTTCCTTTGAGTCGTAGGCGTGATATTATAAGAGTTTTAGTGGCTTGAGACGAGTTTCGCAAGTCTCCCTTTGCCAGTAAGCTAAAAGGGACCAAAAGAGACCAAAACTGAAACTTGAGTGCAAAGGCACCAGAAAGTGCCAGAACGTGAGAAGGTGGTGGGAAAGCCTTCCTTTGAGTCCTAGGCGCAATATTCAAAGAGTTTTAGTGGCCTGAGACGAGTTTCGGAAGTCTCCGTTTGCAAGCAAAAAGGGACCAAAAGAGACCAAAACTGGAACTTGGGTCCAAAGGCGCCAGAAAGTGCCAGAAGCGGAAAAGGTGGTGAGAAAGCCTTCCTTTGTGTCTTCAGAGTGATATTCAAGGAGTTTCAGTGGCCTGAGACGAGTTTCGCACGTCTTCCTTTGTCTGTAAGCAAAAGGGAACCAAAAGAGACCAAAACTGGAACTTGGGTCCAACGGCACCAGAAAGTGCCAGAACGTGAGAAGGTGGTGGGAAAGCCTTCCTTTGAGTCCTAGGCGTGATATTCAAAGAGTTTTAGTGGCCTGAGACGAGTTTCGGAAGTCTCCCTTTGCCGGTATGCAAAAGGGAACCAAAAGAGACCAAAACTGGAACTTGGGTCCAAAGGCACCAGAAAGTGCCAAAACATGAGAAGGTGGTGGGAAAGCCTTCCTTTGAGTCCTAGGCGTTATGTTCTAAGAGTTTTAGTGGCCTGAGACGAGTTTCGCAAGTCTCCCTTTGCCAGTAAGTAAAAAGGGACCAAAAGAGACCAAAATTGGAACTTGGGTCCAAAGGTGCCAGAGAGTGCCAGAAGTGGAGAAGGTGGTGAGAAATCCTTCCTTTGAGCTCTAGGAGTGATATTCCAGGAGTTTCAGTGGCTTGAGACGAGTTTTACACGTCTTCCTTTGCCGCTAAGCAAAAGGGAACCAAAAGAGACCAAAATTGGAACTTGGGTCCAAAGGCACCAGAAAGTGCCAGAACGTGAGAAGGTGGTGGGAAAGCCTTCCTTTGAGTCCTAGGCGCAATATTCAAAGAGTTTTAGTTGCCTGAGACGAATTTCGGAAGTCTCCGTTTGCAAGCTAAAAGGGACCAAAAGAGACCAAAACTGGAACTTGGGTCCAAAGGCGCCAGAAAGTGCCAGAAGCGGAAAAGGTGGTGAGAAAGCCTTCCTTTGTGTCTTCAGAGTGATATTCAAGGAGTTTCAGTGGCCTGAGACGAGTTTCGCACGTCTTCCTTTGTCGGTAAGCAAAAGGGAACCAAAAGAGACCAAAACTGGAACTTGGGTCCAAAGGCACCAGAAAGTGCCAGAACGTGAGACGGTGGTGGGAAAGCCTTCCTTTGGGTCCTAGGCGTGATATTCAAAGAGTTTTAGTGGCCTGAGACGAGTTTCGGAAGTCTCCCTTTGCCGGTATGCAAAAGGGAACCAAAAGAGACCAAAACTGGAACTTGGGTCCAAAGGCGCCAGAGAGTGCCAGAAGGGGAGAAGGTGGTGAGAAATCCTTCCTTTGGGCTCTAGGAGTGATATTCCAGGAGTTTCAGTGGCTTGAGACGAGTTTTGCACGTCTTCCTTTGCCGCTAAGCAAAAGGGAACCAAAAGAGACCAAAACTGGAACTTGGGTCCAAAGGCACCAAAAAGTGCCAGAACGTGAGAAGGTGGTGGGAAAGCCTTCCTTTGAGTCCTAGGCGTGATATTCAACGAGTTTTAGTCGCCTGAGACGAGTTTCGCACGTCTTCCTTTGCCGGTAAGCAAAAGGGAACCAAAAGAGACCAAAACTGGAGCTTGGGTCCAAAGGCACCAAAAAGTGCCAGAACGTGAGAAGGTGGTGGGAAAGCCTTCCTTTGAGTCCTAGGCGCAATATTCAAAGAGTTTTAGTGGCCTGAGACGAGTTTCGGAAGTCTCCGTTTGCAAGTAAGCAAAAAGGGACCAAAAGAGACCAAAACTGGAACTTGGGTCCAAAGGCGCCAGAAAGTGCCAGAAGCGGAAAAGGTGGTGAGAAAGCCTTCCTTTGTGTCTTCAGAGTGATGTTCAAGGAGTTTCAGTGGCCTGAAACGAGTTTCGCACGTCTTTCTTTGCCGGTAAGCAAAAGGGAACCAAAAGAGACCAAAACTGGAACTTGGGTCCAAAGGCACCAGAAAGTGCCAGAACGTGAGACGGTGGTGGGAAAGCTTTCCTTTGAGTCCTAGGCGTGATATTCAAAGAGTTTTAGTGGCCTGAGGCGAGTTTCGCAAGTCTCCGTTTGCAAGTAAGCAAAAAGGGACCAAAAGAGACCAAAACTGGAACTTGGGTCCAAAGGCGCTAGAAAGTGGCAGAAGCGGAAAAGGTGGTCAGAAAGCCTTCCTTTGTGTCTTCGGAGTGATATTCAAGGAGTTTCAGTGGGCTGAGACGAGTTTCGCACGTCTTCCTTTGCCGGTAAGCAAAAGGGAACCAAAAGAGACCAAAACTGGAACTTGGGTCCAAAGGCACCAGAAAGGGCCAGAACGTGAGAAGGTGGTGGGAAAGCTTTCCTTTGAGTCCTAGGCGTGATATTCAAAGAGTTTTAGTGGCCTGAGACGAGTTTCGCAAGTCTCCGTTTGCAAGTAAGCAAAAAGGGACCAAAAGAGACCAAAACTGGAACTTGAGTCCAAAGGCGCCAGAAAGTGCCAGAAGCGGAAAAGGTGGTGAGAAAGCCTTCCTTTGTGTCTTCGGAGTGATATTCAAGGAGTTTTAGTGGCCTGAGACGAGTTTCGCACGTCTTCCTTTGCCGGTAAGCAAAAAGGAACCAAAAGAGACCAAAACTGGAAATTGGGTCCAAAGGCACCAGAAAGTACCAGAACGTGAGAAGGTGGTGGGAAAGCCTTCCTTTGAGTCCTAGGCGTGATATTAAAAGAGTTTTAGTGGCCTGAGACGAGTTTCGCAAGTCTCCGTTTGCAAGTAAGCAAAAAGGGACCAAAAGAGACCAAAACTGGAGCTTGGGTCCAAAGGCGCCAGAAAGTGGCAGAAGCGGAAAAGGTGGTCAGAAAGCCTTCCTTTGTGTCTTAGGAGTGATATTCAAGGAGTTTCAGTGGGCTGAGACGAGTTTCGGAGGTCTTCCTTTGCCGGTAAGCAAAAGGGAACCAAAAGAGACCAAAACTGGAACTTGGGTCCAAAGGCACCAGAAAGTGCCAGAACATGAGAAGGTGGTGGGAAAGCCTTCCTTTGAGTCCTAGGCGCAATATTCAAAGAGTTTTAGTGGCCTGAGACGAGTTTCGGAAGTCTCCCTTTGCCGGTCTGCAAAAGGGAACCAAAAGAAACCAAAAATAGAACTTGGGTCCAAAGGCACCAGAAAGTGCCATAACGTGAGAAGGTGGTGGGAAAGCCTTCCTTTGAGTCCTAGGCGTGATATTCAAAGAGTTTCAGTGGCTTGAGACGAGTTTTGCACGTCTTCCTTTGCTGGTAAGCAAAAGGGAACCAAAAGAGACCAAAACTGGAACTTGGGTCCAAAGGCGCCAGAAAGTGCCAGAAGGGGAGAAGGTGGTGAGAAATCCTTCCTTTAAGTTCTAGGAGTGATATTCAAGGAGTTTCAGTAGCTTGAGACGAGTTTCGCACGTCTTCCTTTGCCGGTAAGCAAAAGGGAACCAAAATAGACCAAAACTGGAACTTGGGTCCAAAGGCACCAGAAATTGCCAGAACGTGAGAAGGTGGTGGGAAAGCCTTCCTTTGAGTCCTAGGCGTGATATTCAAAGAGTTTTAGTGGCCTGAGACGAGTTTCGAAAGTCTCCCTTTGCAGGTATGCAAAAGGGAACCAAAACTAGAACTTCGGTCCAAAGGCACCAGAAAGTGCCAGAACGTGAGAAGGTGGTGGGAAAGCCTTCCTTTGAGTCCTAGGCATGAAATTCAAGGAGTTTCAGTCGCCTGAGACGAGTTTCGCAAGTCTCCCTTTGCCGGTATGCAAAAGGGAACCAAAACTGGAACTTGGGTCCAAAGGCATCAGAAAGTGCCAGAACGTGAGAAGGTGGTGGGAAAGCCTTCCTTTGAGTCCTAGGCGTGAAATTCAAGGAGTTTCAGTCGCCTGACACGAGTTTCGGAAGTCTCCCTTTGCCGGTATGCAAAAGGGAACCAAAAGAAACCAAAAATAGAACTTGGGTCCAAAGGCACCAGAAAGTGCCAGAACGTGAGAAGGTGGTGGGAAAGCCTTCCTTTGAGTCCTAGGCGTGATATTCTAAGAATTTTAGTGGCCTGAGACGAGTTTCGCAAGTCTCCCTTTGCCAGTAAGCGAAAAGGGACCAAAAGAGACCAAAATTGGAACTTGGGTCAAAAGGCGCCAGAAAGTGCCAGAAGGGGAGAAGGTGGTGAGAAATCCTTGCTTTAAGTTCTAGGAGTGATATTCAAGGAGTTTCAGTAGCTTGAGACGAGTTTCGCACATCTTCCTTTGCCGGTACGCAAAAGGGAACCAAAATAGACCAAAACTGGAACTTGGGTCCAAAGGCAGCAGAAAGTGCCAAAACGTGAGAAGGTGGTGGGAAAGCCTTCCTTTGAGTCCTAGGCGTGATGTTCAAGGAAATATAGTCGCCTGAGACGAGTTTCGCAAGTCTCCGTTTGCAAGTAAGCAAAAAGGGACCAAAAGAGACCAAAACTGGAACTTGGGTCGAAAGGCGCCAGAAAGTGCCAGAAGCGGAAAAGGTGGTGAGAAAGCCTTCCTTTGTGTCTTCAGAGTGATATTCAAGGAGTTTCAGTGGCCTGAGATGAGTTTCGCACGTCTTCCTTTGCCAGTAGGCAAAAGGGAACCAAAAGAGACCAAAACTGGAACTTGGGTCCAAAGGCACCAGAAAGTGCCAGAACGTGAGAAGGTGGTGGGAAAGCCTTCCTTTGAGTCTTAGGCGTGATATTCAAAGAGTTTTAGTGGCCTGAAACGAGTTTCGCAAGTCTCCGTTTGCAAGTAAGCAAAAAGGGACCAAAAGAGACCAAAACTGGAACTTGGGTCGAAAGGCGCCAGAAAGTGCCAGAAGCGGAAAAGGTGGTGAGAAAGCCTTCCTTTGTGTCTTCAGAGTGATATTCAAGGAGTTTCAGTGGCCTGAGATGAGTTTCGCACGTCTTCCTTTGCCAGTAGGCAAAAGGGAACCAAAAGAGACCAAAACTGGAACTTGGGTCCAAAGGCACCAGAAAGTGCCAGAACGTGAAAAGGTGGTGGGAAAGCCTTCCTTTGAGTCCTAGGCGTG
Source organism: Abrus pulchellus subsp. cantoniensis (assembly GCA_024086825.1). Classification (NCBI taxonomy): domain Eukaryota; kingdom Viridiplantae; phylum Streptophyta; class Magnoliopsida; order Fabales; family Fabaceae; genus Abrus; species Abrus pulchellus. The sequence goes on along the minus strand of CM044058.1, from coordinate 12,906,996 downwards.
ATATTCAAAGAGTTTTAGTGGCCTGAGACAAGTTTCGCAAGTCTCCGTTTGCACGTAAGCAAAAAGGGACCAAAAGAGACCAAAACTGGAACTTGGGTCCAAAGGCGCCAGAAAGTGGCAGAAGCGGAAAAGGTAGTCAGAAAGTCTTCCTTTGTGTCTTCGGAGTGATATTCAAGGAGTTTCAGTGGCCTGAGACGAGTTTCGCACGTCTTCCTTTGCCGGTAAGCAAAAGGGAACCAAAAGAGACCAAAACTGGAACTTGGGTCCAACGGCACCAGAAAGGGCCAGAACGTGAGAAGGTGGTGGGAAAGCTTTCCTTTGAGTCCTAGGCGTGATATTCAAAGAGTTTTAGTGGCCTGAGACGAGTTTCGCAAGTCTCCGTTTGCAAGTAAGCAAAAAGGGACCAAAAGAGACCAAAACTGGAACTTGAGTCCAAAGGCGCCAGAAAGTGCCAGAAGCGGAAAAGGTGGTGAGAAAGCCTTCCTTTGTGTCTTCGGAGTGATATTCAAGGAGTTTTAGTGGCCTGAGACGAGTTTCGCACGTCTTCCTTTGCCGGTAAGCAAAAAGGAACCAAAAGAGACCAAAACTGGAAATTGGGTCCAAAGGCACCAGAAAGTACCAGAACGTGAGAAGGTGGTGGGAAAGCCTTCCTTTGAGTCCTAGGCGTGATATTAAAAGAGTTTTAGTGGCCTGAGACGAGTTTCGCAAGTCTCCGTTTGCAAGTAAGCAAAAAGGGACCAAAAGAGACCAAAACTGGAGCTTGGGTCCAAAGGCGCCAGAAAGTGGCAGAAGCGGAAAAGGTGGTCAGAAAGCCTTCCTTTGTGTCTTAGGAGTGATATTCAAGGAGTTTCAGTGGGCTGAGACGAGTTTCGGAGGTCTTCCTTTGCCGGTAAGCAAAAGGGAACCAAAAGAGACCAAAACTGGAACTTGGGTCCAAAGGCACCAGAAAGTGCCAGAACATGAGAAGGTGGTGGGAAAGCCTTCCTTTGAGTCCTAGGCGCAATATTCAAAGAGTTTTAGTGGCCTGAGACGAGTTTCGGAAGTCTCCCTTTGCCGGTCTGCAAAAGGGAACCAAAAGAAACCAAAAATAGAACTTGGGTCCAAAGGCACCAGAAAGTGCCATAACGTGAGAAGGTGGTGGGAAAGCCTTCCTTTGAGTCCTAGGCGTGATATTCAAAGAGTTTCAGTGGCTTGAGACGAGTTTTGCACGTCTTCCTTTGCTGGTAAGCAAAAGGGAACCAAAAGAGACCAAAACTGGAACTTGGGTCCAAAGGCGCCAGAAAGTGCCAGAAGGGGAGAAGGTGGTGAGAAATCCTTCCTTTAAGTTCTAGGAGTGATATTCAAGGAGTTTCAGTAGCTTGAGACGAGTTTCGCACGTCTTCCTTTGCCGGTAAGCAAAAGGGAACCAAAATAGACCAAAACTGGAACTTGGGTCCAAAGGCACCAGAAATTGCCAGAACGTGAGAAGGTGGTGGGAAAGCCTTCCTTTGAGTCCTAGGCGTGATATTCAAAGAGTTTTAGTGGCCTGAGACGAGTTTCGAAAGTCTCCCTTTGCAGGTATGCAAAAGGGAACCAAAACTAGAACTTCGGTCCAAAGGCACCAGAAAGTGCCAGAACGTGAGAAGGTGGTGGGAAAGCCTTCCTTTGAGTCCTAGGCATGAAATTCAAGGAGTTTCAGTCGCCTGAGACGAGTTTCGCAAGTCTCCCTTTGCCGGTATGCAAAAGGGAACCAAAACTGGAACTTGGGTCCAAAGGCATCAGAAAGTGCCAGAACGTGAGAAGGTGGTGGGAAAGCCTTCCTTTGAGTCCTAGGCGTGAAATTCAAGGAGTTTCAGTCGCCTGACACGAGTTTTCGAAGTCTCCCTTTGCCGGTATGCAAAAGGGAACCAAAAGAAACCAAAAATAGAACTTGGGTCCAAAGGCACCAGAAAGTGCCAGAACGTGAGAAGGTGGTGGGAAAGCCTTCCTTTGAGTCCTAGGCGTGATATTCTAAGAATTTTAGTGGCCTGAGACGAGTTTCGCAAGTCTCCCTTTGCCAGTAAGCGAAAAGGGACCAAAAGAGACCAAAATTGGAACTTGGGTCAAAAGGCGCCAGAAAGTGCCAGAAGGGGAGAAGGTGGTGAGAAATCCTTGCTTTAAGTTCTAGGAGTGATATTCAAGGAGTTTCAGTAGCTTGAGACGAGTTTCGCACATCTTCCTTTGCCGGTACGCAAAAGGGAACCAAAATAGACCAAAACCGGAACTTCTGTCCAAAGGCAGCAGAAAGTGCCAAAACGTGAGAAGGTGGTGGGAAAGCCTTCCTTTGAGTCCTAGGCGTGATGTTCAAGGAAATATAGTCGCCTGAGACGAGTTTCGCAAGTCTCCGTTTGCAAGTAAGCAAAAAGGGACCAAAAGAGACCAAAACTGGAACTTGGGTCGAAAGGCGCCAGAAAGTGCCAGAAGCGGAAAAGGTGGTGAGAAAGCCTTCCTTTGTGTCTTCAGAGTGATATTCAAGGAGTTTCAGTGGCCTGAGATGAGTTTCGCACGTCTTCCTTTGCCAGTAGGCAAAAGGGAACCAAAAGAGACCAAAACTGGAACTTGGGTCCAAAGGCACCAGAAAGTGCCAGAACGTGAGAAGGTGGTGGGAAAGCCTTCCTTTGAGTCTTAGGCGTGATATTCAAAGAGTTTTAGTGGCCTGAAACGAGTTTCGCAAGTCTCCGTTTGCAAGTAAGCAAAAAGGGACCAAAAGAGACCAAAACTGGAACTTGGGTCCAAAGGCGCCAGAAAGTGCCAGAAGCAGAAAAGGTGTTTAGAAAGTCTTCCTCTGTGTCTTCGGAGTGATATTCAAGGAATTTCAGTGGCCTGAGACGAGTTTCGCACGTCTTCATTTGCCGGTAAGCAAAAGGGACCAAAAGAGACCAAAACTGGAACTTGGGTCCAAAGGCACCAGAAAGTGCCAGAACGTGAAAAGGTGGTGGGAAAGCCTTCCTTTGAGTCCTAGGCGTGATATTCAAAGAGTTTTAGTGGCCTGAGACAAGTTTCGCAAGTCTCCGTTTGCACGTAAGCAAAAAGGGACCAAAAGAGACCAAAACTGGAACTTGGGTCCAAAGGCGCCAGAAAGTGGCAGAAGCGGAAAAGGTAGTCAGAAAGTCTTCCTTTGTGTCTTCGGAGTGATATTCAAGGAGTTTCAGTGGCCTGAGACGAGTTTCGCACGTCTTCCTTTGCCGGTAAGCAAAAGGGAACCAAAAGAGACCAAAACTGGAACTTGGGTCCAACGGCACCAGAAAGTGCCAGAACGTGAGAAGGTGGTGGGAAAGTCTTCCTTTGAGTCCTTGGCTTGATATTCAAAGAATTTTAGTGGCCTGAGACGAGTTTCGGAAGTCTCCCTTTGCCGGTATGCAAAAGGGAACCAAAAGAGACCAAAACTGGAACTTGGGTCCAAAGGCTCCAGAAAGTGCCAGAACGTGAGAAGGTGGTGGGAAAGCCTTCCTTTGAGTCCTAGGCGTTATGTTCTAAGAGTTTTAGTGGCCTGAGACGAGTTTCGCAAGTCTCCCTTTGCGAGTAAGCAAAAAGGGACCAAAAGAGACCAAAACTGGAACTTGGGTCCAAAGGCGCCAGAGAGTGCCAGAAGGGGAGAAGGTGGTGAGAAATCCTTCCTTTGAGCTCTAGGAGTGATATTCCAGGAGTTTCAGTGGCTTGAGACGAGTTTTGCACGTCTTCCTTTGCCGCTAAGCAAAAGGGAACCAAAAGAGACCAAAACTGGAACTTGGGTCCAAAGGCACCAGAAAGTGCCAGAACGTGAGAAGGTGGTGGGAAAGCCTTCCTTTGAGTCCTAGGCGTGATATTCAAGGAGTTTTAGTCGCCTGAGACGAGTTTCGCACGTCTTCCTTTGCCGGTAAGCAAAAGGGAACCAAAAGAGACCAAAACTGGAGCTTGGGTCCAAAGGCACCAAAAAGTGCCAGAACGTGAGAAGGTGGTGGGAAAGCCTTCCTTTGAGTCCTAGGCGCAATATTCAAAGAGTTTTAGTGGCTTGAGACGAGTTTCGGAAGTCTCCGTTTGCAAGTAAGCAAAAAGGGACCAAAAGAGACCAAAACTGGAACTTGGGTCCAAAGGCGCCAGAAAGTGCCAGAAGCGGAAAAGGTGGTGAGAAAGCCTTCCTTTGTGTCTTCAGAGTGATATTCAAGGAGTTTCAGTGGCCTGAGACGAGTTTCGCACGTCTTTCTGTGCCGGTAAGCAAAAGGGAACCAAAAGAGACCAAAACTGGAACTTGGGTCCAAAGGCACCAGAAAGTGCCAGAACGTGAGACGGTGGTGGGAAAGCCTTCCTTTGAGTCCTAGGCGTGATATTCAAAGAGTTTTAGTGGCCTGAGACGAGTTTCGCAAGTCTCTGTTTGCAGGTAAGCAAAAAGGGACCAAAAGAGACCAAAACTGGAACTTAGGTCCAAAGGCACCAGAAAGTACCAGAACGTGAGAAGGTGGTGGGAAAGCCTTCCTTTGAGTCCTAGGCGTGATATTCAAAGGGTTTTAGTGGCCTGAGACGAGTTTCGCAAGTCTCCGTTTGCAAGTAAGCAAAAAGGGACCAAAAGAGACCAAAACTGGAACTTGGGTCCAAAGGCACCAGAAAGTACCAGAACGTGAGAATGTGGTGGGAAAGCCTTCCTTTGAGTCCTAGGCGTTATATTCTAAGAGTTTTAGTGGCCTGAGACGAGTTTCGCAAGTCTCCATTTGAAAGTAAGCAAAAAAGGACCAAAAGAGACCAAAACTGGAACTTGGGTCCAATGGCGCCAGAAAGTGCCAGAAGCGGAAAAGGTGGTGAGAAAGCCTTCCTTTGTGTCTTCGGAGTGATAGTCAAGGAGTTTCAGTCGCCTGAGACGAGTTTCGCACGTATTCCTTTGCCGGTAAGCAAAAAGGGACCAAAAGAGACCAAAACTGGAACTTGGGTCCAAAGGCACCAGAAAGTGCCAGAACGTGAGAAGGTGGTTGGAAAGCCTTCCTTTGAGTCCTAGGCGCAATATTCAAAGAGTTTTATTGGCCTGAGACGAGTTTCGGAAGTCTCCCTGTGCCGGTATGCAAAAGGGAACCGAAAGAAACCAAAAATAGAACTTGGGTCCAACGGCACCAGAAAGTGCCATAACGTGAGAAGGTGGTGGGAAAGCCTTCCTTTGAGTCCTAGGCGTGATATTCAAAGAGTTTCAGTGGCTTGAGACTAGTTTTGCACGTCTTCCTGTGCTGGTAAGCAAAAGGGAACCAAAAGAGACCAAAACGGGAACTTGGGTCCAAAGGCGCCAGAAAGTGCCAGAAAGGGAGAAGGTGGTGAGAAATCCTTCCTTTAAGTTCTAGGAGTGATATTCAAGGAGCTTCAGTAGCTTGAGACGAGTTTCGCACGTCTTCCTTTGCCGGTAAGCAAAAGGGAACCAAAATAGACAAAAACTGGAACTTGGGTCCAAAGGCACCAGAAAGTGCCAAAACGTGAGAAGGTGGTGGGAAAGCCTTCCTTTGAGTCCTAGGCGTGATATTCAAGGAAATTTAGTCGCCTGAGACGAGTTTCGGAAGTCTCCCTTTGCCGTTATGCAAAAGGGAACCAAAAGAGACCAAAACTGGAACTTGGGTCCAAAGGCACCAGAAAGTGCCAGAACGTGAGAAGGTGGTGGGAAACCCTTCCTTTGAGTCCTAGGCGTGATATTCAAGGAAATTTAGTCTCCTGAGACGACTTTCGGAAGTCTCCCTTTGCCGGTATGCAAAAGGGAACCAAAAGAGACCAAAATTGGAACTTGGGTCAAAAGGCGCCAGAAAGTGCCAGAAAGGGAGAAGGTGGTGAGAAATCCTTCCTTTCAGTTCAAGGAGTGATATTCAAGGAGTTTCAGTGGCTTGAGACGAGTTTTGCACGTCTTCCTTTGCTGGTAAGCAAAAGGGAACCAAAAGAGACCAAAACTGGAACTTGGGTCCAAAGGCACCAGAAAGTGCCAGAACGTGAGAAGGTGGTGGGAAAGCCTTCCTTTGAGTCCTAGGCGTGATATTCAAAGAGTTTTAGTGGCCTGAGACGAGTTTCGCAAGTCTCCCTTTGCCGGTATGCAAAAGGGAACCAAAACTGGAACTTGGGTCCAAAGACACCAGAAAGTGCCAGAACGTGAGAAGATGGTGGGAAACGTGATATTCAAGGAGTTTCAGTCGCCTGAGACGAGTTTCGGAAGTCTCCCTTTGCCGGTATGCAAAAGGGAACCAAAATAGACCAAAACTGGAACTTGGGTCCAAAGGCACCAGAAAGTGCCAGAACATGAGAAGGTGGTGGGAAAGCCTTCCTTTGAGTCCTAGGCGTGATATTCAAAGAGTTTTAGTGGCCTGAGACGAGTTTCGCAAGTCTCCCTTTGCCGGTATGCAAAAGGGAACCAAAACTGGAACTTGGGTCCAAAGGCACCAGAAAGTGCCAGAACGTGAGAAGGTGGTGGGAAACCCTTCCTTTGAGTCCTCGGCGTGATATTCAAGGAAATTTAGTCGCCTGAGACGAGCTTCGGAAGTCTCCCTTTGCCGGTATGCAAAAGGGAACCAAAAGAGACCAAAACTGGAACTTGGGTCCAAAGGCACCAGAAAGTGCCAGAACAGGAGAAGGTGGTGGGAAAGCCTTCCTTTGAGTCCTAGGCGTGATATTCAAAGAGTTTTAGTGGCCTGAGACGAGTTTCGCAAGTCTCCGCTTGCAAGTAAGCAAAAAGGAACCAAAAGAGGCCAAAACTGGAGCTTGGGTCCAAAGGAGCCAGAAAGTGGCAGAAGCGGAAAAGGTGGTCAGAAAGCCTTCCTTTGTGTCTTAGGAGTGATATTCAAGGAGTTTCAGTGGGCTGAGACGAGTTTCACAGGTCTTCCTTTGCCGGTAAGCAAAAGGGAACCAAAAGAGACCAAAACTGGAACTTGGGTCCAAAGGCACTAGAAAGTGCCAGAACGTGAGAAGGTGGTGGGAAAGCCTTCCTTTGAGTCCTAGGTGCAATATTGAAAGAGTTTTAGTGGCCTGAGACGAGTTTCGCAAGTCTCCGTTTGAAAGTAAGCAAAAAGGGACCAAAAGAGACCAAAACTGAAACTTGGGTCCAATGGCGCCAGAAAGTGCCAGAAGCGGAAAAGGTGGTGAGAAAGCCTTCCTTTGTGTCTTCGGAGTGATATTCAAGGAGTTTCGATGCTTCGAGACGAGTTTCGCACGTCTTCCTTTGCCGGTAAGCAAAAAGGGACCAAAAGAGACCAAAACTGGAACTTGGGTCCAAAGGCACCAGAAAGTGCCAGAACGTGAGACGGTGGTGGGAAAGCCTTCCTTTGAGTCCTAGGCGTGATATTCAAAGAGTTTTAGTGGCCTGAGACGAGTTTCGCAAGTCTCTGTTTGCAGGTAAGCAAAAAGGGACCAAAAGAGACCAAAACTGGAACTTGGGTCCAAAGGCACCAGAAAGTACCAGAACATGAGAAGGTGGTGGGAAAGCCTTCCTTTGAGTCCTAGGCGTGATATTCAAAGAGTTTTAGTGGCCTGAGACGAGTTTCGCAAGTCTCCGTTTGCAAGTAAGCAAAAAGGGACCAAAAGAGGCCAAAACTGGAGCTTGGGTCGAAAGGCGCCAGAAAGTGGCAGAAGCGGAAAAGGTGGTCAGAAAGCCTTCCTTTGTGTCTTAGGAGTGATACTCAAGGAGTTTCAGTGGGCTGAGACGAGTTTCGCAGGTCTTCCTTTGCCGGTAAGCAAAAGGGAACCAAAAGAGACCAAAACTGGAACTTGGGTCCAAAGGCACCAGAAAGTGCCAGAACGTGAGAAGGTGGTTGGAAAGCCTTCCTTTGAGTCCTAGGCGCAATATTCAAAGAGTTTTAGTGGCCTGAGACGAGTTTCGGAAGTCTCCCTGTGCCGGTATGCAAAAGGGAACCAAAAGAAACCAAAAATAGAACTTGGGTCCAAAGGCACCAGAAAGTGCCATAACGTGAGAAGGTGGTGGGAAAGCCTTCCTCTGAGTCCTAGGCGTGATATTCAAGGAAATTTAGTCGCCTGAGACGACTTTCGGAAGTCTCCCTTTGCCGGTATGCAAAAGGGAACCAAAACTGGAACTTGGGTCCAAAGGCACCAGAAAGTGCCAGAACGTGAGAAGGTGGTGGGAAAGCCTTCCTTTGAGTCCTAGGCGTGATATTCAAGGAAATTTAGTCGCCTGAGACGAGTTTCGGAAGTCTCCCTTTGCCGGTATGCAAAAGGGAACCAAAAGAGACCAAAACTGGAACTTGGGTCCAAAGGCACCAGAAAGTGCCAGAACGTGAGAAGGTGGTGGGAAACCCTTGGTTTGAGTCCTCGGCGTGATATTCAAGGAAATTTAGTCGCCTGAGACGAGCTTCGGAAGTCTCCCTTTGCCGGTATGCAAAAGGGAACCAAAAGAGACCAAAACTGGAACTTGGGTCCAAAGGCACCAGAAAGTGCCAGAAGGGGAGAAGGTGGTGGGAAAGCCTTCCTTTGAGTCCTAGGCGTGATATTCAAAGAGTTTTAGTGGCCTGAGACGAGTTTCGCAAGTCTCCGCTTGCAAGTAAGCAAAAAGGAACCAAAAGAGGCCAAAACTGGAGCTTGGGTCCAAAGGCGCCAGAAAGTGGCAGAAGCGGAAAAGGTGGTCAGAAAGCCTTCCTTTGTGTCTTAGGAGTGATATTCAAGGAGTTTCAGTGGGCTGAGACGAGTTTCGCAGGTCTTCCTTTGCCGGTAAGCAAAAAGGAACCAAAAGAGACCAAAACTGGAACTTGGGTCCAAAGGCACCAGAAAGTGCCAGAACATGAGAAGGTGGTGGGAAAGCCTTCCTTTGAGTCCTAGGCGTGATATTCAAGGAAATTTAGTCGCCTGAGACGAGTTTCGGAAGTCTCCCTTTGCCGGTATGCAAAAGGGAACCAAAAGAGACCAAAACTGGAACTTGGGTCCAAAGGCACCAGAAAGTGCCAGAACGTGAGAAGGTGGTGGGAAACCCTTCCTTTGAGTCCTAGGCGTGATATTCAAGGAAATTTAGTCTCCTGAGACGACTTTCGGAAGTCTCCCTTTGCCGGTATGCAAAAGGGAACCAAAAGAGACCAAAACTGGAACTTGGGTCCAAAGGCGCCAGAAAGTGCCAGAAGGGGAGAAGGTGGTGAGAAATCCTTCCTTTGAGTTCAAGGAGTGATATTCAAGGAGTTTCAGTGGCTTGAGACGAGTTTTGCACGTCTTCCTTTGCTGGTAAGTAAAAGGGAACCAAAAGAGACCAAAACTGGAACTTGGGTCCAAAGGCACCAGAAAGTGCCAGAACGTGAGAAGGTGGTGGGAAAGCCTTCCTTTGAGTCCTAGGCGTGATATTCAAAGAGTTTTAGTGGCCTGAGACGAGTTTCGCAAGTCTCCCTTTGCCGGTATGCAAAAGGGAACCAAAACTGGAACTTGGGTCCAAAGACACCAGAAAGTGCCAGAACGTGAGAAGATGGTGGGAAACGTGATATTCAAGGAGTTTCAGTCGCCTGAGACGAGTTTCGGAAGTCTCCCTTTGCCGGTATGCAAAAGGGAACCAAAATAGACCAAAACTCGAACTTGGGTCCAAAGGCACCAGAAAGTGCCAGAACATGAGAAGGTGGTGGGAAAGCCTTCCTTTGAGTCCTAGGCGTGATATTCAAAGAGTTTTAGTGGCCTGAGATGAGTTTCGCAAGTCTCCCTTTGCCGGTATGCAAAAGGGAACCAAAACTGGAACTTGGGTCCAAAGGCACCAGAAAGTGCCAGAACGTGAGAAGGTGGTGGGAAACCCTTCCTTTGAGTCCTCGGCGTGATATTCAAGGAAATTTAGTCGCCTGAGACGAGCTTCGGAAGTCTCCCTTTGCCGGTATGCAAAAGGGAACCAAAAGAGACCAAAACTGGAACTTGGGTCCAAAGGCACCAGAAAGTGCCAGAACGGGAGAAGGTGGTGGGAAAGCCTTCCTTTGAGTCCTAGGCGTGATATTCAAAGAGTTTTAGTGGCCTGAGATGAGTTTCGCAACTCTCCGCTTGCAAGTAAGCAAAAAGGAACCAAAAGAGGCCAAAACTGGAGCTTGGGTCCAAAGGCGCCAGAAAGTGGCAGAAGCGGAAAAGGTGGTCAGAAAGCCTTCCTTTGTGTCTTAGGAGTGATATTCAAGGAGTTTCAGTGGGCTGAGACGAGTTTCGCAGGTCTTCCTTTGCCGGTAAGCAAAAGGGAACCAAAAGAGACCAAAACTGGAACTTGGGTCCAAAGGCACCAGAAAGTGCCAGAACGTGAGAAGGTGGTGGGAAAGCCTTCCTTTGAGTCCTAGGTGCAATATTGAAAGAGTTTTAGTGGCCTGAGACGAGTTTCGCAAGTCTCCGTTTGAAAGTAAGCAAAAAGGGACCAAAAGAGACCAAAACTGAAACTTGGGTCCAATGGCGCCAGAAAGTGCCAGAAGCGGAAAAGGTGGTGAGAAAGCCTTCCTTTGTGTCTTCGGAGTGATATTCAAGGAGTTTCAGTAGCTTGAGACGAGTTTCGCACGTCTTCCTTTGCCGGTAAGCAAAAAGGGACCAAAAGAGACCAAAACTGGAACTTGGGTCCAAAGGCACCAGAAAGTGCCAGAACGTGAGACGGTGGTGGGAAAGCCTTCCTTTGAGTCCTAGGCGTGATATTCAAAGAGTTTTAGTGGCCTGAGACGAGTTTCGCAAGTCTCTGTTTGCAGGTAAGCAAAAAGGGACCAAAAGAGACCAAAACTGGAACTTGGGTCCAAAGGCACCAGAAAGTACCAGAACGTGAGAAGGTGGTGGTAAAGCCTTCCTTTGAGTCCTAGGCGTGATATTCAAAGAGTTTTAGTGGCCTGAGACGAGTTTCGCAAGTCTCCGTTTGCAAGTAAGCAAAAAGGGACCAAAAGAGGCCAAAACTGGAGCTTGGGTCGAAAGGCGCCAGAAAGTGGCAGAAGCGGAAAAGGTGGTCAGAAAGCCTTCCTTTGTGTCTTAGGAGTGATATTCAAGGAGTTTCAGTGGGCTGAGACGAGTTTCGCAGGTCTTCCTTTGCCAGTAAGCAAAAGGGAACCAAAAGAGCCAAATCTGGAACTTGGGTCCAAAGGCACCAGAAAGTGCCAGAACGTGAGAAGGTGGTTGGAAAGCCTTCCTTTGAGTCCTAGGCGCAATATTCAAAGAGTTTTAGTGGCCTGAGACGAGTTTCGGAAGTCTCCCTGTGCCGGTATGCAAAAGGGAACCAAAAGAAACCAAAAATAGAACTTGGGTCCAAAGGCACCAGAAAGTGCCATAACGTGAGAAGGTGGTGGGAAAGCCTTCCTTTGAGTCCTAGGCGTGATATTCAAGGAAATTTAGTTGCCTGAGACGACTTTCGGAAGTCTCCCTTTGCCGGTATGCAAAAGGGAACCAAAACTGGAACTTGGGTCCAAAGGCACCAGAAAGTGCCAGAACGTGAGAAGGTGGTGGGAAAGCCTTCCTTTGAGTCCTAGGCGTGATATTCAAGGAAATTTAGTCGCCTGAGACGAGTTTCGGAAGTCTCCCTTTGCCGGTATGCAAAAGGGAACCAAAAGAGACCAAAACTGGAACTTGGGTCCAAAGGCACCAGAAAGTGCCAGAACGTGAGAAGGTGGTGGGAAAGCCTTCCTTTGAGTCCTAGGCGTGATATTCAAAGAGTTTTAGTGGCTTGAGACGAGTTTCGCAAGTCTCCCTTCGCCGGTATGCAAAAGGGAACAAAAACTGGAACTTGGGTCCAAAGGCACCAGAAAGTGCCAGAACGTGAGAAGGTAGTGGGAAACCCTTCCTTTGAGTCCTAGGCGTGATATTCAAAGAGTTTTAGTGGCCTGAGACGAGTTTCGCAAGTCTCCGTTTGCAAGTAAGCAAAAAGGGACCAAAAGAGACCAAAATCTGATGGTACCCAGACTTCAAATCAATTTTAGAGAATACCTTAGCACCTCTCAGCTGGTCCATCAAATCATCGATTCGCGGCAATGGGTACTTGTTCTTAATTGTCAACTTATTCAACTTGCGATAATTCACACATAATCTAGAACTTCCGTCTTTCTTTTTCACCAAGAGAACTGGGGCTCCCCAAGGCGATACACTTGGTCTAATCATCTGTTTACGCATTAGATCCTCGATCTGCTCCTTAAGCTCAATTAACTCTTTTGGCGCCATTCTATACGGTACTACAGACACTGGCTCAGCTCCAGGAATCAAATCTATAGCAAACTCTACCTCTCTACGTGGAGGTATTCCAGGAATATCCTCTGGGAAAATCTCAGGGAATTCTCGTACTACTGGTATTGACTGAAGGCTTTGCTCCACTTCTGCATTCATAACTCCCAATAAAACAAAACAAGATACTCCCTCAGCTAAGGATGAAGATATTCCTAAGACTGCTTTTCGCACTAGATATGGTCATTATGAGTATATAGTGATGCCTTTTGGAGTTACAAATGCTCCAGCTGTGTTTATGGACTACATGAATCGGATCTTTAGACCTTTTCTGGATCGATTTGTGGTAGTCTTTATTGATGATATTTTAATTTATTCTAGTTCGTCAGAGGAACATGAAGAGCATTTGAGAACTGTACTTAATGTTTTAAGGGAAAAACAGTTGTATGCTAAACTGTCTAAGTGTGAGTTTTGGCTAGAGGAAGTGAAGTTCCTTGGTCATGTTATTTCAGCTAAAGGAATTGCAGTTGATCCTTCCAAAGTTGAAGCGGTGTTGCAGTGGGAAAGGCCGAAGACAGCCTCAGAGATTCGTAGTTTTGTGGGCCTAGCAGGTTACTACCGGAGATTTATAGAGAGATTCGCGAAGATAGCTGCACCATTAACACGGTTAACTCGCCGTGATCAACCCTTTGTGTGGACTGAGGAATGTGAGCAAAGCTTTAATGAGTTAAAACAGAGACTAACTTCTTCGCCGGTGTTGATTCTCCCTGATACCAGTCGACCGTTTGAGGTGTACTGTGATGCTTCTCATCAGGGATTGGGATGTGTGTTGATGCAAGATAAGAGAGTGGTAGCTTATGCATCTCGTCAATTACGAACTCATGAGCGAAATTACCCGATTCATGACCTTGAGTTAGCTGCTGTAGTCTTTGCTCTGAAGGTGTGGCGACACTATCTTTATGGAGCTCAGTTCGATGTATATAGTGATCATAAGAGTCTGAAGTATTTATTTGATCAGCGAGAGTTAAATATGAGGCAGAGACGTTGGGTGGAATTCCTTAAGGATTATGATTTTCAGCTCTGATACCACTAAAAATGTCACGACCCCACATACTTATTTTAAAAATAGATAAATAATAGAGAATATAAGTATAAAAATTCACTTCCCAGTTTTGGCAGAGTTTCCAAGAATCTATGGGCACACAGTTGAGGTTGAGTTCTGCATACCATCCGCAAACAGATGGTCAATCTGAGCGTACTATTCAAACCTTAGAAGACTTATTGCGGACTTGCATTGTAGAACAGAGGAGTAATTGGGAGGATATGCTTCCTTTGGTAGAATTCACTTATAATAATAGCTATCATTCGAGTATAGATATGGCACCATTTGAAGCTCTGTATGGTAGAAGGTGTAGAACCCCTATCTGTTGGTTCCAAGATGGAGTACATTTGATGGTTGGACCTGAAATGCTGCAAGAGACTAAGGAGAAAGTTGAACTTATTAGAGAAAAGCTAAGAGCTACCCAAAGTCGACAGAAATCTTATGCTGACCGACGCAGAAGATCCCTAGAATTTGAGGTTGGTGATCATGTATTCTTAAGAGTATCACGCACTACAGGTGTGGGGCGAGCCTTAAGAGCAAAGAAGTTAACACCTAAGTTCATAGGACCGTATCGTATATTACATCGTCGAGGACCGTAGCCTATGAATTAGCGTTACCACCTCGGTTGTCCGGAATACATAATGTTTTCCATGTGTCGCGATTAAAGAAGTATGTTCCAGATTTGTCTCATGTAATTGAGCCTGATGTTGTGGAGTTACGAGATGACTTGTCTGTGGAGGTCCCAGCTGCTCGTATCGAGGAAACTAGAGTTAAGAAACTTAGAGGTAAGTCTATTCGGTTAGTAAAGGTTGTTTGGGACCAAATAACTGGTTATGCCACATGGGAGTTAGAAGAAAGAATGAGAGAGTTGTACCCTCATCTTTTCTTTGGGGAATGAAATTTTCGAGGACGAAAATTTATTTTCGGGGGGAGAATTGTCAGGCTTCTAATTTATTATTGAGTAATCTATAATATTTTATACTTATTCAATGTTAATTGAAGGATTATTTGATATTGGAATATATTTAGATGGAGTTTGAAATTATTATAAAAAAAAAAAAAAAAAAAGTGAACAGTACCGTATGAACAGTGCAATGAACAGTGCAATGAACAGTGCAACCGCGTATGAACAGTGCAATGAACAGTACAAACCGCGTATGTACAGTGACATTTTTAGTGGTATCAGAGCCTGGTTTCGGTAGATCTAGTGTGAAGTATTGGAAGTAAGTTTCTTTAAGTTTGAAGCTAGATTTACCGTTCGTTTCTCTTCTCCTTCTCTTTCTTATAGAAATTCATGGTGTTCTTAGGAGAAACTCCGTTCTAAAGCTGAATCTTCGGTGAATTTTTGTTATAATCAAGTAATATTCGGTAGATCTAGTGTGAATCATCTTTCTGAGGTAAGAGGAGTTTACTTTAACCTATGAACTATGTTTTGAACGGTTTAATATGTTATTTCAAGATATTTTGATATGATTTTGTTAGATCTATTGAATAAAAGCTATTTTCTAAGTCAGAATCGTTGTTAAATTAGTTTAAAATGCGAGATTTTGGCTGATCTATTATAAACTTGCCGTAGTTGAGCTGTTAAAATAATTTTGGTGGCGTGCATCATGCTTTGAGATATATGTTGTGCATCATTATAGAGCCGAGTTACATGTTTAGGTGGGTAGACATGTAACGGTAAGTTCATGCCGAGTCTTGTCTTTGTCTTTGTTTGGATCCGTATACCGAATGGGTCGCTCCCTGACCGGCTCGGTTCCTTCTGGATTAATTAGGTCGTGAAACCAGTTGGAAACCGTTTTCATGTCGTGCATTAGATGGGCCGGAAATGCATGGGGTTATTGCCGTGAGAAATATTTTGCTCTATATATATATAATTTTATTTTATGTTTGGTAAGCTCACCCTTGCATTTCTTTCTATGTCGTTGTGTGCGTGTGTATCGCGATGATCGTACGGTGGTACGTGAGCAGATGTAGCAGTGTTGCATCTACTTCACAGCCGAGGGGCCAGTGAAGAAAAGTTAGAAGCTGGAGTTGAGTAATAATGCATCAAAGTCCTTTTTCTTTATGTATGAGACCTCATGTCGAGGGAGTCACGTATTATAATTTTTTGGTATTTTGAATATTATAAACTAAATGTAATATTATGTTGATCTGTTGGATATTTGTTGTAAGGAACTTCATTTTTACTTTGAATGAGAAGTGAATTTTTTTATACTTATATTCTCTATTATTTACCTATTTTTAAATAAGTATGTGGTGTAGAAATAATGTTCTCGGTCCTTTATAAAAAAAAAGCCTTTCTTTGTGTCTTCGGAGTGATATTCAAGGAGTTTCAGTGGCCTGAGATGAGTTTCGCACGTCTTCCTTTGCCGGTAAGCAAAAGGGAACCCAAAGAGACCAAAACTGGAACTTGGGTCCAAAGGCACCAGAAAGTGCCAGAACGTGAGAAGGTGGTGGGAAAGCCTTCCTTTGAGTCCTAGGCGTGATATTCAAGGACTTTTAGTCGCCTGAGACGAGTTTCGGAAGTCTCCCTTTGCCAGTATGCAAAAGGGAACCAAAAGAAACCATAACTGGAACTTGGGTCCAAAGGCACCAGAAAGTGCCAGAACGTGAGAAGGTGGTGGGGAATCCTTCCTTTGAGTCCTAGGCGTGATATTCTAAGAGTTTTAGTGGCCTGAGACGAGTTTCGCAAGTCTCCCTTTGCCAGTAAGCAAAAAGGGACCAAAAGAGACCAAAACTGGAACTTGGGTCCAAAGGCGCCAGAAAGTGCCAGAAGGGGAGAAGGTGGTGAGAAATCCTTCTTTTAAGTTCTAGGAGTGATATTCAAGGAGTTTCAGTGGCCTGAGACGAGTTTCGCACGTCTTCCTTTGCCGGTAAGCAAAAGGGAATCCAAAGAGACCAAAACTGGAACTTGGGTCCAAAGGCACCAGAAAGTGCCAGAACGTGAGAAGGTGGTGGGAAAGCCTTCCTTTGAGTCCTAGGCGTGATATTCAAGGAGTTTTAGTCGCCTGAGACGAGTTTCGGAAGTCTCCCTTTGCCGGTATGCAAAAAGGAACCAAAAGAAACCAAAAATAGAACTTGGGTCCAAAGGCACCAGAAAGTGCCATAACGTGAGAAGGTGGTGGGAAAGCCTTCCATTAAGTCGTAGGCGTGATATTCGAGAAGTTTTAGTGGCTTGAGACGAGTTTCGCAAGTCTCCCTTTGCAAGTAAGCAAAAAGGGACCAAAAGAGACCAAAACTGGAACTTGGGTCCAATAGCGCAAGAAAGTGCCAGAAACGGAAAAGGTGGTGAGAATGCCTTCCTTTGTGTCTTCGGAGTGATATTCAAGGAGTTTCAGTGGCCTGAGACGAGTTTCGCACATCTTCCTTTGCCGGTATGCAAAAGGGAACCAAAACTGGAACTTGGGTCCAAAGGCACCAGAAAGTGCCAGAACGTGAGAAGGTAGTGGGAAACCCTTCCTTTGAGTCCTAGGCGTGATATTCAAAGAGTTTTAGTGGCCTGAGACGAGTTTCGCAAGTCTCCGTTTGCAGGTAAGCAAAAAGGGACCAAAAGAGACCAAAAGTGGAACTTGGGTCCAAAGGCGCCAGAAAGTGCCAGAAGCGGAAAAGGTGGTGAGAAAGCCTTCCTTTGTGTCTTCGGAGTGATATTCAAGGAGTTTCAGTGGCCTGAGACGAGTTTCGCACGTCTTCCTTTGCCGGTAAGCAAAAGGGAACCAAAAGAGACCAAAACTGGAACTTGGGTCCAAAGGCACCAGAAAGTACCAGAACGTGAGAAGGTGGTGGGAAAGCCTTCCTTTGAGTCCTAGGCGTGATATTCTAAGAGTTTTAGTGGCCTGAGACGAGTTTCGCAAGTCTCCCTTTGCCAGTAAGCAAAAAGGGACCAAAAGAGACCAAAACTGGAACTTGGGTCCAAAGGCGCCAGAAAGTGCCAGAAGGGGAGAAGGTGGTGAGAAATCCTTCTTTTAAGTTCTAGGAGTGATATTCAAGGAGTTTCAGTGGCCTGAGACGAGTTTCGCACGTCTTCCTTTGCCGGTAAGCAAAAGGGAATCCAAAGAGACCAAAACTGGAACTTGGGTCCAAAGGCACCAGAAAGTGCCAGAACGTGAGAAGGTGGTGGGAAAGCCTTCCTTTGAGTCCTAGGCGTGATATTCAAGGAGTTTTAGTCGCCTGAGACGAGTTTCGGAAGTCTCCCTTTGCCGGTATGCAAAAGGGAACCAAAAGAAACCAAAAATAGAACTTGGGTCCAAAGGCACCAGAAAGTGCCATAACGTGAGAAGGTGGTGGGAAAGCCTTCCATTAAGTCGTAGGCGTGATATTCGAGAAGTTTTAGTGGCTTGAGACGAGTTTCGCAAGTCTCCCTTTGCAAGTAAGCAAAAAGGGACCAAAAGAGACCAAAACTGGAACTTGGGTCCAATAGCGCCAGAAAGTGCCAGAAACGGAAAAGGTGGTGAGAATGCCTTCCTTTGTGTCTTCGGAGTGATATTCAAGGAGTTTCAGTGGCCTGAGACGAGTTTCGCACATCTTCCTTTGCCGGTATGCAAAAGGGAACCAAAACTGGAACTTGGGTCCAAAGGCACCAGAAAGTGCCAGAACGTGAGAAGGTAGTGGGAAACCCTTCCTTTGAGTCCTAGGCGTGATATTCAAAGAGTTTTAGTGGCCTGAGACGAGTTTCGCAAGTCTCCGTTTGCAAGTAAGCAAAAAGGGACCAAAAGAGACCAAAAGTGGAACTTGGGTCCAAAGGCGCCAGAAAGTGCCAGAAGCGGAAAAGGTGGTGAGAAAGCCTTCCTTTGTGTCTTCGGAGTGATATTCAAGGAGTTTCAGTGGCCTGAGACGAGTTTCGCACGTCTTCCTTTGCCGGTAAGCAAAAGGGAACCCAAAGAGACCAAAACTGGAACTTGGGTCCGAAGGCACCAGAAAGTGCCAGAACGTGAGAAGGTGGTGGGAAAGCCTTCTTTTGAGTCCTAGGCGTGATATTCAAGGAGTTTTAGTCGCCTGAGACGAGTTTCGGAAGTCTCCCTTTGCCGGTATGCAAAAGGGAACCAAAAGAAACCAAAAATAGAACTTGGGTCCAAAGGCACCAGAAAGTGCCATAACGTGAGAAGGTGGTGGGAAACCCTTCCATTAAGTCGTAGGCGTGATATTCGAGAAGTTTTAGTGGCTTGAGACGAGTTTCGCAAGTCTCCCTTTGCAAGTAAGCAAAAAGGGACCAAAAGAGACCAACACTTGAACTTGGGTCCAATAGCGCCAGAAAGTGCCAGAAACGGAAAAGGTGGTGAGAACGCCTTCCTTTGTGTCTTCAGAGTGATATTCAAGGAGTTTCAGTGGCCTGAGACGAGTTTCGCACATCTTCCTTTGCCGGTATGCAAAAGGGAACCAAAACTGGAACTTAGGTCCAAAGGCACCAGAAAGTGCCAAAACGTGAGAAGGTAGTGGAAAACCCTTCCTTTGAGTCCTAGGCGTGATATTCAAAGAGTTTTAGTGGCCTGAGACGAGTTTCGCAAGTCTCCGTTTGCAAGTAAGCAAAAAGGGACCAAAAGAGACCAAAAGTGGAACTTGGGTCCAAAGGCGCCAGAAAGTGCCAGAAGCGAAAAAGGTGGTGAGAAAGCCTTCCTTTGTGTGTTCGAAGTGATATTCAAGGAGTTTCAGTGGCCTGAGACGAGTTTCGCACGTCTTCCTTTGCCGGTAAGCAAAAGGGAACCCAAAGAGACCAAAACTGGAACGTGGGTCCAAAGGCACCAGAAAGTGCCAGAACGTGAGAAGGTGGTGGGAAAGCCTTCTTTTGAGTCCTAGGCGTGAAATTCAAGGAAATTTAGTCGCCTGAGACGACTTTCGGAAGTCTCCCTTTGCCGGTATGCAAAAGGGAACCAAAACTGGAACTTGGGTCCAAAGGCACCAGAAAGTGCAGAACGTGAGAAGGTGGTGGGAAAGCCTTCCTTTGAGTCCTAGGCGTGATATTCAAGGAAATTTAGTCGCCTGAGACGAGTTTCGGACGTCTCCCTTTGCCGGTATGCAAAAGGGAACCAAAAGAGACCAAAACTGGAACTTGGGTCCAAAGGCACCAGAAAGTGCCAGAACGTGAGAAGATGGTGGGAAACGTGATATTCAAGGAGTTTCAGTCGCCTGAGACGAGTTTCGGAAGTCTCCCTTTGCCGGTATGCAAAAGGGAACCAAAATAGACCAAAACTGGAACTTGGGTCCAAAGGCACCAGAAAGTGCCAGAACATGAGAAGGTGGTGGGAAAGCCTTCCTTTGAGTCCTAGGCGTGATATTCAAAGAGTTTTAGTGGCCTGAGACGAGTTTCGCAAGTCTCCCTTTGCCGGTATGCAAAAGGGAACCAAAACTGTAACTTGGGTCCAAAGGCACCAGAAAGTGCCAGAACGTGAGAAGGTGGTGGGAAACCCTTCCTTTGAGTCCTAGGTGTGATATTCAAGGAAATTTAGTCGCCTGAGACGAGTTTCGGAAGTCTCCCTTTGCCGGTATGCAAAAGGGAACCAAAAGAGACCAAAACTGGAACTTGGGTCCAAAGCGCCAGAAAGTGCCAGAAGGGGAGAAGGTGGTGAGAAATCCTTCCTTTAAGTTCTAGGAGTGATATTCAAGGAGTTTCAGTGGCCTGAGATGAGTTTCGCACGTCTTCCTTTGCCGTTATGCAAAAGGGAACCAAAAGAGACCAAAACTGGAACTTGGGTCCAAAGGCACCAGAAAGTGCTAGAACGTGAGAAGGTGGTGGGAAAGCCTTCCATTAAGTCGTAGGCGTGATATTCGAGAAGTTTTAGTGGCTTGAGACGAGTTTCGCAAGTCTCCGTTTGCAAGTAAGCAAAAAGGGACCAAAAGAGACCAAAAGTGGAACTTGGGTCCAAAGGCGCCAGAAAGTGCCAGAAGCGGAAAAAGTGGTGAGAAAGCCTTCCTTTGTGTCTTCGGAGTGATATTCAAGGAGTTTCAGTGGCCTGAGACGAGTTTCGCACGTCTTCCTTTGCCGGTAAGCAAAAGGGAACCCAAAGAGACCAAAACTGGAACTTGGGTCCAAAGGCACCAGAAAGAGCCAGAACGTGAGAAGGTGGTGGGAAAGCCTTCCTTTGAGTCCTAGGCGTGATATTCAAGGAGTTTTAGTCGCCTGAAACGAGTTTCGGAAGTCTCCCTTTGCCAGTATGCAAAAGGGAACCAAAAGAAACCATAACTGGAACTTGGGTCCAAAGGCACCAGAAAGTGCCAGAACGTAAGAAGGTGGTGGGAAAGCCTTCCTTTGAGTCCTAGGCGTGATATTCTAAGAGTTTTAGTGGCCTGAGACGAGTTTCGGAAGTCTCCCTTTGCCGGTATGCAAAAGGGAACCAAAAGAGACCAAAACTGGAATTTGGGTCCAAAGGCACCAGAAAGTGCCAGAACGTGAGAAGATGGTGGGAAACGTGATATTCAAGGAGTTTCAGTCGCCTGAGACGAGTTTCGGAAGTCTCCCTTTGCCGGTATGCAAAAGGGAACCAAAATAGACCAAAACTGGAACTTGGGTCCAAAGGCACCAGAAAGTGCCAGAACATGAGAAGGTGGTGGGAAAGCCTTCCTTTGAGTCCTAGGCGTGATATTCAAAGAGTTTTAGTGGCCTGAGACGAGTTTCGCAAGTCTCCCTTTGCCGGTATGCAAAAGGGAACCAAAACTGTAACTTGGGTCCAAAGGCACCAGAAAGTGCCAGAACGTGAGAAGGTGGTGGGAAACCCTTCCTTTGAGTGCTAGGTGTGATATTCAAGGAAATTTAGTCGCCTGAGACGAGTTTCGGAAGTCTCCCTTTGCCGGTATGCAAAAGGGAACCAAAAGAGACCAAAACTGGAACTTGGGTCCAAAGCGCCAGAAAGTGCCAGAAGGGGAGAAGGTGGTGAGAAATCCTTCCTTTAAGTTCTAGGAGTGATATTCAAGGAGTTTCAGTGGCCTGAGATGAGTTTCGCACGTCTTCCTTTGCCGTTATGCAAAAGGGAACCAAAAGAGACCAAAACTGGAACTTGGGTCCAAAGGCACCAGAAAGTGCTAGAACGTGAGAAGGTGGTGGGAAAGCCTTCCATTAAGTCGTAGGCGTGATATTCGAGAAGTTTTAGTGGCTTGAGACGAGTTTCGCAAGTCTCCGTTTGCAAGTAAGCAAAAAGGGACCAAAAGAGACCAAAAGTGGAACTTGGGTCCAAAGGCGCCAGAAAGTGCCAGAAGCGGAAAAAGTGGTGAGAAAGCCTTCCTTTGTGTCTTCGGAGTGATATTCAAGGAGTTTCAGTGGCCTGAGACGAGTTTCGCACGTCTTCCTTTGCCGGTAAGCAAAAGGGAACCCAAAGAGACCAAAACTGGAACTTGGGTCCAAAGGCACCAGAAAGAGCCAGAACGTGAGAAGGTGGTGGGAAAGCCTTCCTTTGAGTCCTAGGCGTGATATTCTAGTAGTTTTAGTCGCTCAGAAACGAGTTTCGGAAGTCTCCCTTTGCCAGTATGCAAAAGGGAACCAAAAGAAACCATAACTGGAACTTGGGTCCAAAGGCACCAGAAAGTGCCAGAACGTGAGAAGGTGGTGGGAAAGCCTTCCTTTGAGTCCTAGGCGTGATATTCTAAGAGTTTTAGTGGCCTGAGACGAGTTTCGGAAGTCTCCCTTTGCCGGTATGCAAAAGGGAACCAAAAGAGACCAAAACTGGAACTTGGGTCCAAAGGCACCAGAAAGTGCCAGAACGTGAGAAGATGGTGGGAAACGTGATATTCAAGGAGTTTCAGTCGCCTGAGACGAGTTTCGGAAGTCTCCCTTTGCCGGTATGCAAAAGGGAACCAAAATAGACCAAAACTGGAACTTGGGTCCAAAGGCACCAGAAAGTGCCAGAACATGAGAAGGTGGTGGGAAAGCCTTCCTTTGAGTCCTAGGCGTGATATTCAAGGAGTTTTAGTCGCCTGAGACGAGTTTCGGAAGTCTCCCTTTGCCAGTATGCAAAAGGGAACCAAAAGAAACCATAACTGGAACTTGGGTCCAAAGGCACCAGAAAGTGCCAGAACGTGAGAAGGTGGTGGGAAAGCCTTCCTTTGAGTCCTAGGCGCAATATTCAAAGAGTTTTAGTGGCCTGAGACGAGTTTCGGAAGTCTCCCTTTGCCGGTATGCAAAAGGGAACCAAAAGAAACCAAAAATAGAACTTGGGTCCAAAGGCACCAGAAAGTGCCATAACGTGAGAAGGTGGTGGGAAAGCCTTCCATTAAGTCGTAGGCATGATATTCGAGAAGTTTTAGTGGCTTGAGACGAGTTTCGCAAGTCTCCCTTTGCAAGTAAGCAAAAAGGGACCAAAAGAGACCAAAACTGGAACTTAGGTCCAATAGCGCCAGAAAGTGCCAGAAACGGAAAAGGTGGTGAGAACGCCTTCCTTTGTGTCTTCGGAGTGATATTCAAGGAGTTTCAGTGGCCTGAGACGAGTTTCGCACATCTTCCTTTGCCGGTAAGTGAAAGGGAACCAAAAGAGACCAAAACTGGAACTTGTGTCCAAAGGCACCAGAAAGTGCCAAAACGTGAGAAGGTGGTGGGAAAGCCTTCCTTTGAGTCCTAGGCGTGATATTCAAGGAAATTTAGTCGCCTGAGACGAGTTTCGGAAGTCTCCCTTTGCCGTTATGCAAAAGGGAACCAAAAGAGACCAAAACTGGAACTTGGGTCCAAAGGCACCAGAAAGTGCCAGAACGTGAGAAGGTGGTGGGAAAGCCTTCCTTTGAGTCCTAGGCGTGATATTCAAAGAGTGTTAGTGGCCTGAGACGAGTTTCGTAAGTCTCCGATTGCAAGTAAGCAAAAAGGGACCAAAAGAGACCAAAACTGGAACTTGGGTCCAAAGGCGCCAGAAAGTGGCAGAAGCGGAAAAGGTAGTCAGAAAGCCTTCCTTTGTGTCTTCGGAGTGATATTCAAGGAGTTTCAGTGGCCTGAGACGAGTTTCGCACGTCTTCCTTTGCCGGTAAGTGAAAGGGAACCAAAAGAAACCAAAACTGGAACTTGTGTCCAAAGGCACCAGAAGGTGCCAAAACGTGAGAAGGTGGTGGGAAAGCCATTTTTTGAGTCCTAGGCGTGAAATTCAAGGAAATTTAGTCGCCTGAGACGACTTTCGGAAGTCTCCCTTTGCCGGTATGCAAAAGGGAACCAAAACTGGAACTTGGGTCCAAAGGCACCAGAAAGTGCCAGAACGTGAGAAGGTGGTGGGAAAGCCTTCCTTTGAGTCCTAGGCGTGATATTCTAAGAGTTTTAGTGGCTTGAGACGAGTTTCGGAAGTCTCCCTTTGCCGGTATGCAAAAGGGAACCAAAAGAGACCAAAACTGGAACTTGGGTCCAAAGGCACCAGAAAGTGCCAGAACGTGAGAAGATGGTGGGAAACGTGATATTCAAGGAGTTTCAGTCGCCTGAGACGAGTTTCGGAAGTCTCCCTTTGCCGGTATGCAAAAGGGAACCAAAATAGACCAAAACTGGAACTTGGGTCCAAAGGCACCAGAAAGTGCCAGAACATGAGAAGGTGGTGGGAAAGCCTTCCTTTGAGTCCTAGGCGTGATATTCAAGGAGTTTTAGTCGCCTGAGACGAGTTTCGGAAGTCTCCCTTTGCCAGTATGCAAAAGGGAACCAAAAGAAACCATAACTGGAACTTGGGTCCAAAGGCACCAGAAAGTGCCAGAACGTGAGAAGGTGGTGGGAAAGCCTTCCTTTGAGTCCTAGGCGCAATATTCAAAGAGTTTTAGTGGCCTGAGACGAGTTTCGGAAGTCTCCCTTTGCCGGTATGCAAAAGGGAACCAAAAGAAACCAAAAATAGAACTTGGGTCCAAAGGCACCAGAAAGTGCCATAACGTGAGAAGGTGGTGGGAAAGCCTTCCATTAAGTCGTAGGCATGATATTCGAGAAGTTTTAGTGGCTTGAGACGAGTTTCGCAAGTCTCCCTTTGCAAGTAAGCAAAAGGGACCAAAAGAGACCAAAACTGGAACTTAGGTCCAATAGCGCCAGAAAGTGCCAGAAACGGAAAAGGTGGTGAGAACGCCTTCCTTTGTGTCTTCGGAGTGATATTCAAGGAGTTTCAGTGGCCTGAGACGAGTTTCGCACATCTTCCTTTGCCGGTAAGTGAAAGGGAACCAAAAGAGACCAAAACTGGAACTTGTGTCCAAAGGCACCAGAAAGTGCCAAAACGTGAGAAGGTGGTGGGAAAGCCTTCCTTTGAGTCCTAGGCGTGATATTCAAGGAAATTTAGTCGCCTGAGACGAGTTTCGGAAGTCTCCCTTTGCCGTTATGCAAAAGGGAACCAAAAGAGACCAAAACTGGAACTTGGGTCCAAAGGCACCAGAAAGTGCCAGAACGTGAGAAGGTGGTGGGAAAGCCTTCCTTTGAGTCCTAGGCGTGATATTCAAAGAGTGTTAGTGGCCTGAGACGAGTTTCGTAAGTCTCCGATTGCAAGTAAGCAAAAAGGGACCAAAAGAGACCAAAACTGGAACTTGGGTCCAAAGGCGCCAGAAAGTGGCAGAAGCGGAAAAGGTAGTCAGAAAGCCTTCCTTTGTGTCTTCGGAGTGATATTCAAGGAGTTTCAGTGGCCTGAGACGAGTTTCGCACGTCTTCCTTTGCCGGTAAGTGAAAGGGAACCAAAAGAAACCAAAACTGGAACTTGTGTCCAAAGGCACCAGAAGGTGCCAAAACGTGAGAAGGTGGTGGGAAAGCCATTTTTTGAGTCCTAGGCGTGAAATTCAAGGAAATTTAGTCGCCTGAGACGACTTTCGGAAGTCTCCCTTTGCCGGTATGCAAAAGGGAACCAAAACTGGAACTTGGGTCCAAAGGCACCAGAAAGTGCCAGAACGTGAGAAGGTGGTGGGAAAGCCTTCCTTTGAGTCCTAGGCGTGATATTCAAGGTAATTTAGTCGCCTGAGACGAGTTTCGGAAGTCTCCCTTTGCCGGTATGCAAAAGGGAACCAAAAGAGACCAAAACTGGAACTTGGGTCCAAAGGCACCAGAAAGTGCCAGAACGTGAGAAGATGGTGGGAAACGTGATATTCAAGGAGTTTCAGTCTTTGAGACGAGTTTTGGAAGTCTCCCTTTGCTTAGGTATTCAAATGGGAACCAAAATAGACCAAAACTGGAACTTGGGTCCAAAGGCACCAGAAAGTGCCAGAACATGAGAAGGTGGTGGGAAAGCCTTCCTTTGAGTCCTAGGCGTGATATTCAAAGAGTTTTAGTGGCCTGAGACGAGTTTCGCAAGTCTCCCTTTGCCGGTATGCAAAAGGGAACCAAAACTGTAACTTGGGTCCAAAGGCACCAGAAAGTGCCAGAACGTGAGAAGGTGGTGGGAAACCCTTCCTTTGAGTCCTAGGTGT
The DNA here is from genome assembly GCA_024086825.1 of Abrus pulchellus subsp. cantoniensis. Lineage (NCBI taxonomy): Eukaryota > Viridiplantae > Streptophyta > Magnoliopsida > Fabales > Fabaceae > Abrus > Abrus pulchellus. The sequence goes on along the minus strand of CM044058.1, from coordinate 12,881,498 downwards.
GATATTCAAGGAAATTTAGTCGCCTGAGACGAGTTTCGGAAGTCTCCCTTTGCCGGTATGCAAAAGGGAACCAAAAGAGACCAAAACTGGAACTTGGGTCCAAAGCGCCAGAAAGTGCCAGAAGGGGAGAAGGTGGTGAGAAATCCTTCCTTTAAGTTCTAGGAGTGATATTCAAGGAGTTTCAGTGGCCTGAGATGAGTTTCGCACGTCTTCCTTTGCCGTTATGCAAAAGGGAACCAAAAGAGACCAAAACTGGAACTTAGGTCCAAAGGCACCAGAAAGTGCCAGAACGTGAGAAGGTGGTGGGAAAGCCTTCCATTAAGTCGTAGGCGTGATATTCGAGAAGTTTTAGTGGCTTGAGACGAGTTTCGCAAGTCTCCGTTTGCAAGTAAGCAAAAAGGGACCAAAAGAGACCAAAAGTGGAACTTGGGTCCAAAGGCGCCAGAAAGTGCCAGAAGCGGAAAAGGTGGTGAGAAAGCCTTCCTTTGTGTCTTCGGAGTGATATTCAAGGAGTTTCAGTGGCCTGAGACGAGTTTCGCACGTCTTCCTTTGCCGGTAAGCAAAAGGGAACCCAAAGAGACCAAAGCGGAACTTGGGTCCAAAGGCACCAGAAAGAGCCAGAACGTGAGAAGGTGGTGGGAAAGCCTTCCTTTGAGTCCTAGGCGTGATATTCAAGGAGTTTTAGTCGCCTGAGACGAGTTTCGGAAGTCTCCCTTTGCCAGTATGCAAAAGGGAACCAAAAGAAACCATAACTGGAACTTGGGTCCAAAGGCACCAGAAAGTGCCAGAACGTGAGAAGGTGGTGGGAAAGCCTTCCTTTGAGTCCTAGGCGTGATATTCTAAGAGTTTTAGTGGCCTGAGACGAGTTTCGCAAGTCTCCCTTTGCCAGTAAGCAAAAAGGGACCAAAAGAGACCAAAACTGGAACTTGGGTCCAAAGGCGCCAGAAAGTGCCAGAAGGGGAGAAGGTGGTGAGAAATCCTTCCTTTAAGTTCTAGGAGTGATATTCAAGGAGTTTCAGTAGCTTGAGACGAGTTTCGCACGTCTTCCTTTGCCGGTAAGCAAAAGGGAACCAAAAGAGACCAAAACTGGAACTTGGGTCCAAAGGCAGCAGAAAGTGCCAGAACGTGAGAAGGTGGTGGGAAAGCCTTCCTTTCAGTCCTACGCGCAATATTCAAAGAGTTTTAGTGGCCTGAGACGAGTTTCAGAAGTCTCCCTTTGCCGGTATGCAAAAGGGAACCAAAAGAAACCAAAAATAGAACTTGGGTCCAAAGGCACCAGAAAGTGCCATAACGTGAGAAGGTGGTGGGAAAGCCTTCCATTAAGTCGTAGGCGTGATATTCGAGAAGTTTTAGTGGCTTGAGACGAGTTTCGCAAGTCTCCCTTTGCAAGTAAGCAAAAAGGGACCAAAAGAGACCAAAACTGGAACTTGGGTCCAATAGCGCCAGAAAGTGCCAGAAACGGAAAAGGTGGTGAGAACGCCTTCCTTTGTGTCTTCGGAGTGATATTCAAGGAGTTTCAGTGGCCTGAGACGAGTTTCGCACGTCTTCCTTTGCCGGTAAGCAAAAGGGAACCCAAAGAGACCAAAACTGGAACTTGGGTCCAAAGGCACCAGAAAGAGCCAGAACGTGAGAAGGTGGTGGGAAAGCCTTCCTTTGAGTCCTAGGCGTGATATTCAAGGAGTTTTAGTCGCCTGAGACGAGTTTCGGAAGTCTCCCTTTGCCGTTATGCAAAAGGGAACCAAAAGAGACCAAAACTGGAACTTGGGTCCAAAGGCACCAGAAAGTGCCAGAACGTGAGAAGGTGGTGGGAAAGCCTTCCTTTGAGTCCTAGGCGTGATATTCAAAGAGTTTTAGTGGCTTGTGACGAGTTTCGCAAGTCTCCATTTGCAAGTAAGCAAAAAGGGACCAAAAGAGACCAAAACTGGAACTTGGGTCCAAAGGCGCCAGAAAGTGGCAGAAGCAGAAAAGGTAGTCAGAAAGCCTTCCTTTGTGTCTTCGGAGTGATATTCAAGGAGTTTCAGAAGCCTGAGACGAGTTTCGCACGTCTTCCTTTGCCGGTAAGCGAAAGGGAACCAAAAGAGACCAAAACTGGAACTTGTGTCCAAAGGCACCAGAAAGTGCCAAAAAGTGAGAAGGTGGTGGGAAAGCCTTCTTTTGAGTCCTAGGCGTGAAATTCAAGGAAATTTAGTCGCCTGAGACGACTTTCGGAAGTCTCCCTTTGCCGGTATGCAAAAGGGAATCAAAACTGGAACTTGGGTCCAAAGGCACCAGAAAGTGCCAGAACGTGAGAAGGTGGTGGGAAAGCCTTCCTTTGAGTCCTAGGCGTGATATTCAAGGAAATTTAGTCGCCTGAGACGAGTTTCGGAAGTCTCCCTTTGCCGGTATGCAAAAGGGAACCAAAAGAGACCAAAACTGGAACTTGGGTCCAAAGGCACCGGAAAGTGCCAGAACGTGAGAAGATGGTGGGAAACGTGATATTCAAGGAGTTTCAGTCGCCTGAGACGAGTTTCGGAAGTCTCCCTTTTCCGGTATGCAAAAGGGAACCAAAATAGACCAAAACTGGAACTTGGGTCCAAAGGCACCAGAAAGTGCCAGAACATGAGAAGGTGGTGGGAAAGCCTTCCTTTGAGTCCTAGGCGTGATATTCAAAGAGTTTTAGTGGCCTGAGACGAGTTTCGCAAGTCTCCCTTTGCCGGTATGCAAAAGGGAACCAAAACTGGAACTTGGGTCCAAAGGCACCGAAAGTGCCGTAACGTGAGAAGGTGGTGGGAAACCCTTCCTTTGAGTCCTAGGTGTGATATTCAAGTAAATTTAGTCGCCCGAGACGAAGTTTCGGAAGTCTCCCTTTGCCAGGTATGCAAAAGGGAACCAAAAGAGACCAAAAGCTGGAACTTGTGTCCAAAGGCCCCGAAAGTGCCAAAACGTGAGAAGGTGGTGGGAAAGCCTTCCTTTGAGTCCTAAGCGTGATATTCAAGGAAATTTAGTCGCCCGAGACGAGTTTGGGAAGTCTCCCTTTGCCGTTATGCAATAGGGAACCAAAAGAGACCAAAAGCTGGAACTTGGGTCCAAAGGCACCGAAAGTGCCGAACCTGAGAAGGTGGTGGGAAAGCCTTCCTTTGAGTCCTAGGCGTGATATTCAAAGAGTTTTAGTGGCTTGTGACGAGTTTCGCAAGTCTCCCTTTAGGTATGCAAAAGGGAACCAAAAGCTGGAACTTGGGTCCAAAGGCACCGGAAAGTGCCGAACGTCGAAGGTAGTGGGAAACCCTTCCTTTGAGTCCTAGGCGTGATATTCAAAGAGTTTTAGCGGCCTGAAACGAGTTTCGAAAGTCTCCGTTTCCAAGTAAGCAAAAAGGGACCAAAAGAGACCAAAACTGGAACTTGGGTCCAAAGGCGCCAGAAAGTGCCAGAAGCGGAAAAGGTGGTGAGAAAGCCTTCCTTTGTGTCTTCGGAGTGATATTCAAGGAGTTTCGGTGGCACGAGACGAGTTTCGCAAGTCTTCCTTTGCCGGTAAGCAAAAGGGAACCCAAAGAGACCAAAACTGGAACTTGGGTCCAAAGGCACCAGAAAGTGCCAGAACGTGAGAAGGTGGTGGGAAAGCCTTCCTTTGAGTCCTAGGCGTGATATTCAAAGAGTTTTAGTGGCCTGAGACGAGTTTCGCAAGTCTCCGTTTGCAAGTAAGCAAAAAGGGACCAAAAGAGACCAAAAGTGGAACTTGGGTCCAAAGGCGCCAGAAAGTGCCAGAAGCGGAAAAGGTGGTGAGAAAGCCTTCCTTTGTGTCTTTGGAGTGATATTCAAGGAGTTTTAGTGGCCTGAGACGAGGTTCGCAAGTCTCCCTTTGCCGGTATGCAAAAGGGAACCAAAACTGGAACTTGGGTCCAAAGGCACCAGAAAGTGCCAGAACGTGAGAAGGTGGTGGGAAACCCTTCCTTTGAGTCCTAGGTGTGATATTCAAGTAAATTTAGTCGCCTGAGACGAGTTTCGCAAGTCTCCCTTTGCCAGTAAGCAAAAAGGGACCAAAAGAGACCAAAACTGGAACTTGGGTCCAAAGGCACCAGAAAGTGCCAAAACGTGAGAAGGTGGTGGGAAAGCCTTCCTTTGAGTCCTAGGCGTGATATTCAAAGAGTTTTAGGGGCCTGAGACGAGTTTCGCAAGTCTCCGTTTGCAAGTAAGCAAAAAGGGACCAAAAGAGACCAAAAGTGGAACTTGGGTCCAAAGGCGCCAGAAAGTGCCAGAAGCGGAAAAGGTGGTGAGAAAGCCTTCCTTTGTGTCTTTGGAGTGATATTCAAGGAGTTTCAGTGGCCTGAGACGAGTTTCGCACGTCTTCCTTTGCCGGTAAGCAATAGGGAACCAAAAGAGACCAAAACTGGAACTTGGGTTCAAAGGCACCAGAAAGTGCCAGAACGTGAGAAGGTGGTGGGAAAGCCTTCCTTTGAGTCCTAGGCGTGATATTCAAAGAGTTTTAGTGGCCTGAGACGAGTTTCGGAAGTCTCCCTTTGCCGGTATGCAAAAGGGAACCAAAAGAGACCAAAACTGGATCTTGGGTCCAAAGGCACTAGAAAATGCCAGAACGTGAGAAGGTGGTAGGAAAGCCTTCCTTTGAGTCCTAGGTGTGATAGTCTAAGAGTTTTAGTGGCCTGAGACGAGTTTCGCAAGTCTCCCTTTGCCAGTAAGCAAAAAGGGACCAAAAGAGACCAAAACTGGAACTTGGGTCCAAAGGCACCAGAAAGTGCCAGAACGTGAGAAGGTGGTGGGAAAGCCTTCCTTTGAGTCCTAGGCGTGATATTCAAAGAGTTTTAGTGGCCTGAGACGAGTTTCGCTAGTCTCCGTTTGCAAGTAAGCAAAAAGGGACCAAAAGAGACCAAAACTGGAACTTGGGTCCAAAGGCGCCAGAAAGTGGCAGAAGCGGAAAAGGTAGTCAGAAAGCCTTCCTTTGTGTCTTTGGAGTGATATTCAAGGAGTTTCAGTGGCCTGAGACGAGTTTCGCACGTCTTCCTCTGCCGGTAAGCAAAAGGGAACCAAAAGAGACCAAAACTGGAACTAAGGTCCAAAGGCAGCAGAAAGTGCCAGAACGTGAGAAGGTGGTGGGAAAGCCTTCCTTTGAGTCCTAGGCGTGATATTCAAAGAGTTTTAGTGGCCTGAGACGAGTTTCGCAAGTCTCCCTTTGAGGTATGCAAAAGGGAACCAAAACTGGAACTTGGGTCCAAAGGCACCAGAAAGAGCCAGAACGTGAGAAGGTGGTGGGAAACCCTTCCTTTGAGTCCTAGGTGTGATATTCAAGGAAATTTAGTCGCCTGAGACGAGTTTCGGAAGTCTCCCTTTGCCAGTATGCACAAGGGAACCAAAAGAGACCAAAGCTGGAACTTGGGTCCAAAGCGCCGAGAAAGTGCCGTAAGGGGAGAAGGTGGTGAGAAATCCTTCCTTTAAGTTCTAGGAGTGATATTCAAGGTGTTTCAGTGGCCTGAGATGAGTTTCGCACGTCTTCCTTTGCCGTTATGCAAAAGGGAACCAAAAGAGACCAAAACTGGAACTTGGGTCCAAAGGCACCAGAAAGTGCCAGAACGTGAGAAGGTGGTGGGAAAGCCTTCCATTAAGTCGTAGGCGTGATATTCGAGAAGTTTTAGTGGCTTGAGACGAGTTTTGCAAGTCTCCCTTTGCAAGTAAGCAAAAAGGGACCAAAAGAGACCAAAATTGGAACTTGGGTCCAATAGCGCCAGAAATTGCCAGAAATGGAAAGGGTGGTGAGAACGCCTTCCTTTGTGTCTTCGGAGTGATATTCAAGGAGTTTCAGTGGCCTGAGATGAGTTTCGCACATCTTCCTTTGCCGGTAAGCGAAAGGGAACCAAAAGAGACCAAAACTGGAACTTGTGTCCAAAGGCACCAGAAAGTGCCAAAACGTGAGAAGGTGGTGGGAAAGCCTTCCTTTGAGTCCTAGGCGTGATATTCAAGGAAATTTAGTCGCCTGAGACGAGTTTCGGAAGTCTCCCTTTGCCGTTATGCAAAAGGGAACCAAAAGAGACCAAAACTGGAACTTGGGTCCAAAGGCACCAGAAAGTGCCAGAACGTGAGAAGGTGGTGGGAAAGCCTTCCTTTGAGTCCTAGGCGTGATATTCAAAGAGTTTTAGTGGCTTGTGACGAGTTTCGCAAGTCTCCCTTTGCCGGTATGCAAAAGGGAACCAAAACTGGAACTTGGGTCCAAACGCACCAGAAAGTGCCAGAACGTGAGAAGGTAGTGGGAAACCCTTCCTTTGAGTCCTAGGCGTGATATTCAAAGAGTTTTAGTGGCCTGAAACGAGTTTCGCAAGTCTCCGCTTGCAAGTAAGCAAAAAGGGACCAAAAGAGACCAAAAGTGGAACTTGGGTCCAAAGGCGCCAGAAAGTGCCAGAAGCGGAAAAGGTGGTGAGAAAGCCTTCCTTTGTGTCTTCGGAGTGATATTCAAGGAGTTTCAGTGGCCTGAGATGACTTTCGCACGTCTTGCTTTGCCGGTAAGCAAAAGGGAACCCAAAGAGACCAAAACTGGAACTTGGGTCCAAAGGCACCAGAAAGTGCCAGAACGTGAGAAGGTGGTTGGAAAGCCTTCCTTTGAGTCCTAGGCGTGATATTCAAGGAGTTTTAGTCGCCTGAGACGAGTTTCGGAAGTCTCCCTTTGCCAGTAAGCAAAAAGGGACCAAAAGAGACCAAAACTGGAACTCGGGTCCAAAGGCACCAGAGAGTGCCAAAACGTGAGAAGGAGGTGGGAAAGCCTTCCTTTGAGTCCTAGGCGTGATATTCAAAGAGTTTTAGTGGCCTGAGACGAGTTTCGCAAGTCTCCGTTTGCAAGTAAGCAAAAGGGACCAAAAGAGACCAAAAGTGGAACTTGGGTCCAAAGGCGCCAGAAAGTGCCAGAAGCGGAAAAGGTGGTGAGAAAGCCTTCCTTTGTGTCTTTGTAGTGATATTCAAGGAGTTTCAGTGGCCTGAGACGAGTTTCGCACGTCTTCCTTTGCCGGTAAGCAATAGGGAACCAAAAGAGACCAAAACTGGAACTTGGGTTCAAAGGCACCAGAAAGTGCCAGAACGTGAGAAGGTGGTGGGAAAGCCTTCCTTTGAGTCCTAGGCGTGATATTCAAAGAGTTTTAGTGGGCTGAGACGAGTTTCGGAAGTCTCCCTTTGCCGGTATGCAAAAGGGAACCAAAAGAGACCAAAACTGGAACATGGGTCCAAAGGCACCAGAAAATGCCAGAACGTGAGAAGGTGGTAGGAAAGCCTTCCTTTGTGTCCTAGGTGTGATAGTCTAAGAGTTTTAGTGGCCTGAGACGAGTTTCGCAAGTCTCCCTTTGCCAGTAAGCAAAAAGGGACCAAAAGAGACCAAAACTGGAACTTGGGTCCAAAGGCACCAGAAAGTGCCAGAACGTGAGAAGGTGGTGGGAAAGCCTTCCTTTGAGTCCTAGGCGTGATATTCAAAGAGTTTGAGTGGCCTGAGACGAGTTTCGCTAGTCTCCGTTTGCAAGTAAGCAAAAAGGGACCAAAAGAGACCAAAACTGGAACTTGGGTCCAAAGGCGCCAGAAAGTGGCAGAAGCGGAAAAGGTAGTCAGAAAGCCTTCCTTTGTGTCTTTAGAGTGATATTCAAGGAGTTTCAGTGGCCTGAGACGAGTTTCGCTCGTCTTCCTTTGCCGGTAAGCAAAAGGGAACCAAAAGAGACCAAAACTGGAACTTGGGTCCAAAGGCAGCAGAAAGTGCCAAAACGTGAGAAGGTGGTGGGAAAGCCTTCCTTTGAGTCATAGGCGCAATATTCAAAGAGTTTTAGTGGCCTGAGACGAGTTTCGGAAGTCTCCCTTTGCCGGTATGCAAAAGGGAACCAAAAGAAACCAAAAATAGAACTTGGGTCCAAAGGCACCAGAAAGTGCCATAACGTGAGAAGGTGGTGGGAAAGCCTTCCATTAAGTCGTAGGCGTGATATTCAAGAAGTTTTAGTGGCTTGAGACGAGTTTCGCAAGTCTCCCTTTGCAAGTAAGCAAAAAGGGACAAAAAGAGACCAAAACTGGAACTTGGGTCCAATAGCGCCAGAAAGTGCCAGAAACGGAAAAGGTGGTGAGAACGCCTTCCTTTGTGTCTTCGGACTGATATTCAAGGAGTTTCAGTGGCCTGAGACGAGTTTCGCACGTCTTCCTTTGCCGGTAAGCGAAAGGGAACCAAAAGAGACCAAAACTGGAACTTGTGTCCAAAGGCACCAGAAAGTGCCAAAACGTGAGAAGGTGGTGGGAAAGCCTTCCTTTGAGTCCTAGGCGTGATATTCAAGGAAATTTAGTCACCTGAGACGACTTTCGGAAGTCTCCCTTTGCCGGTATGCAAAAGGGAACCAAAACTGGAACTTGGGTCCAAAGGCACCAGAAAGTGCCAGAACGTGAGAAGGTGATAGGAAAGCCTTCCTTTGAGTCCTAGGCGTGATATTCAAGGAAATTTAGTCGCCTGAGACGAGTTTCGGAAGTCTCCCTTTGCCGTTATGCAAAAGGGAACCAAAAGAGACCAAAACTGGAACTTGGGTCCAAAGGCACCAGAAAGTGCCAGAACGTGAGAAGGTGGTGGGAAAGCCTTCCTTTGGGTCCTAGGCGTGATATTCAAAGAGTTTTAGTGGCTCGAGACGAGTTTCGCAAGTCTCCCTTTGCCGGTATGCAAAAGGGAACCAAAACTGGAACTTGGGTCCAAAGGCACCAGAAAGTGCCAGAACGTGAGAAGGTAGTGGGAAACCCTTCCTTTGAGTCCTAGGCGTGATATTCAAAGAGTTTTAGTGGCCTGAGACGAGTTTCGCAAGTCTGCCTTTGCCAGTAAGCAAAAAGGGACCAAAAGAGACCAAAACTGGAACTTGGGTCCAAAGGCACCAGAAAGTGCCAAAACGTGAGAAGGTGGTGGGAAAGCCTTCCTTTGAGTCCTAGGCGTGATATTCAAGGAAATTTAGTCGCCTGAGGCGACTTTCGGAAGTCTCCCTTTGCCGGTATGCAAAAGGAACCAAAAGAGACCAAAACTGGAACTTGGGTCCAAAGGCGCCAGAAAGTGCCAGAAGGGGAGAAGGTGGTGAGAAATCCTTGCTTTAAGTTCTAGGAGTGATATTCAAGGAGTTTCAGTGGCCTGAGACGAGTTTCGCACGTCTTCATTTACCGGTAAGCAATAGGGAACCAAAAGAGACCAAAACTGGAACTTGGGTCCAAAGGCACCAGAAAGTGCCAGAACGTGAGAAGGTGGTGGGAAAGCCTTCCTTTGAGTCCTAGGCGTGATATTCAAAGAGTTTTAGTGGCCTGAGACGAGTTTTGGAAGTCTCCCTTTGCCGGTATGCAAAAGAGAACCAAAAGAGACCAAAACTGGAACTTGGGTCCAAAGGCACCAGAAAATGCCAGAACGTGAGAAGGTGGTAGGAAAGCCTTCCTTTGAGTCCTAGGCGTGATAGTCTAAGAGTTTTAGTGGCCTGAGACGAGTTTCGCAAGTCTCCCTTTGCCAGTAAGCAAAAAGGGACCAAAAGAGACCAAAACTGGAACTTGGGTCCAAAGGCACCAGAAAGTGCCAGAACGTGAGATGGTGGGGGGAAAGCCTTCCTTTGAGTCCCAGGCGTGATATTCAAAGAGTTTTAGTGGCCTGAGACGAGTTTCGCTAGTCTCCGTTTGCAAGTAAGCAAAAAGGGACCAAAAGAGACCAAAACTGGAACTTGGGTCCAAAGGCGCCAGAAAGTGGCAGAAGCGGAAAAGGTAGTCAGAAAGCCTTCCTTTGTGTCTTTGGAGTGATATTGAAGGAGTTTCAGTGGCCTGAGACGAGTTTCGCACGTCTTCCTTTGCCGGTAAGCAAAAGGGAACCAAAAGAGACCAAAAGTGGAACTTGGGTCCAAAGGCAGCAGAAAGTGCCAGAAAGTGAGAAGGTGGTGGGAAAGCCTTCCTTTGAGTCCTAGGCGCAATATTCAAAGAGTTTTAGTGGCCTGAGACGAGTTTCGGAAGTCTCCCTTTGGCCGGTATGCAAAAGGGAACCAAAAGAAACCAAAAATAGAACTTGGGTCCAAAGGCACCAGAAAGTGCCATAACGTGAGAAGGTGGTGGGAAAGCCTTCCATTAAGTCGCAGGCGTGATATTCAAGAAGTTTTAGTGGCCTGAGACGAGTTTTGCACGTCTTCCTTTGCCGGTAATTGAAAGGGAACCAAAAGAGAACAAAACTGGAACATGGGTCTTAAGGCACCAGAAAGTGCCAGAACGTGAGAAGGTGGTGGGAAAGCCTTCCTTTGAGTCCTAGGCGTGATATTCAAAGAGTTTTAGTGGCTTGAGATGAGTTTCGCAAGTCTCCCTTTGCAGGTAAGCAAAAAGGGACCAAAAGAGACGAAAACTGAAACTTGGGTCCAAAGGCACCAGAAAGTGCCAGAACGTGAGAAGGTGGTGGGAAAGCCTTCCTTTGAGTCCTAGGCGTGATATTCAAAGAGTTTTAGTGGCTTGAGATGAGTTTCGCAAGTCTCCCTTTGCCAGTAAGCAAAAAGGGACCAAAAGAGACCAAAACTGGAACTTGGGTCCAAACGCACCAGAAAGTGCCAGAACGTGAGAAGGTGGTGGGAAAGCCTTCCTTTGAGTCCTAGGCGTGATATTCAAAGAGTTTTAGTGGCCTGAGACGAGTTTCGGAAGTCTCCCTTTGCCGGTAAGCAAAAGGGAACTAAAAGAGAACAAAACTGGAACATGGGTCTTAAGGCACCAGAAAGTGCCAGAACGTGAGAAGGAGGTGGGAAAGCCTTCCTTTCAGTCCTAGGCGTGATATTCAAAGAGTTTTAGTGGCCTGAGACGAGTTTCGCAAGTCTCCCTTTGTCGGTAAGCAAAAAGGGACCAAAAGAGACCAAAACTGGAACTTGGGTCCAAAGGCACCAGAAAGTGCCAGAACGTGAGAAGGTGGTGGGAAAGCCTTCCTTTGAGTCCTAGGCGTGATATTCAAAGAGTTTTAGTGGCCTGAGACGAGTTTCGGAAGTCTCCCTTTGCCGGTATGCAAAAGAGAACCAAAAGAGACCAAAACTGGAACTTGGGTCCAAAGGCACCAGAAAATGCCAGAACGTGAGAAGGTGGTAGGAAAGCCTTCCTTTGAGTCCTAGGCGTGATAGTCTAAGAGTTTTAGTGGCCTGAGACGAGTTTCGCAAGTCTCCCTTTGCCAGTAAGCAAAAAGGGACCAAAAGAGACCAAAACTGGAACTTGGGTCCAAAGGCACCAGAAAGTGCCAAAACGTGAGAAGGTTGTGGGAAAGCCTTCCTTTGAGTCCTAGGCGTGATATTCAAGGAAATTTAGTCGCCTGAGACGACTTTCGGAAGTCTCCCTTTGCCGGTATGCAAAAGGAACCAAAAGAGACCAAAACTGGAACTTGGGTCCAAAGGCGCCAGAAAGTGCCAGAAGGGGAGAAGGTGGTGAGAAATCCTTGCTTTAAGTTATAGGAGTGATATTCAAGGAGTTTCAGTGGCCTGAGACGAGTTTCGCACGTCTTCATTTACCGGTAAGCAATAGGGAACCAAAAGAGACCAAAACTGGAACTTGGGTCCAAAGGCACCAGAAAGTGCCAGAACGTGAGAAGGTGGTGGGAAAGCCTTCCTTTGAGTCCTAGGCGTGATATTCAAAGAGTTTTAGTGGCCGGAGACGAGTTTCGCAAGTCTCCCTTTGCCGGTAAGCAAAAGGGAACTAAAAGAGAACAAAACTGGAACATGGGTCTTAAGGCACCAGAAAGTGCCAGAACGTGAGAAGGAGGTGGGAAAGCCTTCCTTTGAGTCCTAGGCGTGATATTCAAAGAGTTTTAGTGGCCTGAGACGAGTTTCGCAAGTCTCCCTTTGTCGGTAAGCAAAAAGGGACCAAAAGAGACCAAAACTGGAACTTGGGTCCAAAGGCACCAGAAAGTGCCAGAACGTGAGAAGGTGGTGGGAAAGCCTTCCTTTGAGTCCTAGGCGTGATATTCAAAGAGTTTTAGTGGCCTGAGACCAGTTTCGCTAGTCTCCGTTTGCAAGTAAGCAAAAAGGGACCAAAAGAGACCAAAACTGGAACTTGGGTCCAAAGGCGCCAGAAAGTGGCAGAAGCGGAAAAGGTAGTCAGAAAGCCTTCCTTTGTGTCTTTGGAGTGGTATTGAAGGAGTTTCAGTGGCCTGAGACGAGTTTCGCACGTCTTCCTTTGCTGGTAAGCAAAAGGGAACCAAAAGAGACCAAAAGTGGAACTTGGGTCCAAAGGCAGCAGAAAGTGCCAGAACGTGAGAAGGTGGTGGGAAAGCCTTCCTTTGAGTCATAGGCGCAATATTCAATGTGTTTTAGGGGCCTGAGACGAGTTTCGGAAGTCTCCCTTTGCCGGTATGCAAAAGGGAACCAAAAGAAACCAAAAATAGAACTTGGGTCCAAAGACACCAGAAAGTGCCATAACGTGAGAAGGTGGTGGGAAAGCCTTCCATTATGTCGTAGGCGTGATATTGTAGAAGTTTTAGTGGCTTGAGACGAGTTTCGCAAGTCTCCCTTTGCAAGTAAGCAAAAAGGGACCAAAAGAGACCAAAACTGAAACTTGGGTCCAATAGCGCCAGAAAGTGCCAGAAACGGAAAAGGTGGTGGGAAAGCCTTCCTTTGAGTCCTAGGCGTGATATTCAAGGAAATTTAGTTGCCTGAGACGACTTTCGGAAGTCTCCCTTTGCCGGTATGCAAAAGGGAACCAAAACTGGAACTTGGGTCCAAAGGCACCAGAAAGTGCCAGAACGTGAGAAGGTGGTGGGAAAGCCTTCCTTTGAGTCCTAGGCGTGATATTCAAGGAAATTTAGTCTCCTGAGACGAGTTTCGGAAGTCTCCCTTTGCCGTTATGCAAAAGGGAACCAAAAGAGACCAAAACTGGAACTTGGGTCCAAAGGCACCAGAAAGTGCCAGAACGTGAGAAGGTGGTGGGAAAGCCTTCCTTTGAGTCCTAAGCGTGATATTCAAGGAAATTTAGTCGCCTGAGACGAGTTTCGGAAGTCTCCCTTTGCCGGTATGCAAAAGGGAACCAAAAGAGACCAAAACTGGAACTTGGGTCCAAAGGCACCGGAAAGTGCCAGAACGTGAGAAGATGGTGGGAAACGTGATATTCAAGGAGTTTCAGTCGCCTGAGACGAGTTTCGGAAGTCTCCCTTTTCCGGTATGCAAAAGGGAACCAAAATAGACCAAAACTGGAACTTGGGTCCAAAGGCACCAGAAAGTGCCAGAACATGAGAAGGTGGTGGGAAAGCCTTCCTTTGAGTCCTAGGCGTGATATTCAAAGAGTTTTAGTGGCCTGAGACGAGTTTCGCAAGTCTCCCTTTGCCGGTATGCAAAAGGGAACCAAAACTGGAACTTGGGTCCAAAGGCACCAGAAAGTGCCAGAACGTGAGAAGGTGGTGGGAAACCCTTCCTTTGAGTCCTAGGTGTGATATTCAAGTAAATTTAGTCGCCTGAGACGAGTTTCGGAAGTCTCCCTTTGCCGGTATGCAAAAGGGAACCAAAAGAGACCAAAACTGGAACTTGTGTCCAAAGGCCCCAGAAAGTGCCAAAACGTGAGAAGGTGGTGGGAAAGCCTTCCTTTGAGTCCTAAGCGTGATATTCAAGGAAATTTAGTCGCCTGAGACGAGTTTGGGAAGTCTCCCTTTGCCGTTATGCAATAGGGAACCAAAAGAGACCAAAACTGGAACTTGGGTCCAAAGGCACCAGAAAGTGCCAGAACGTGAGAAGGTGGTGGGAAAGCCTTCCTTTGAGTCCTAGGCGTGATATTCAAAGAGTTTTAGTGGCTTGTGACGAGTTTCGCAAGTCTCCCTTTGCCGGTATGCAAAAGGGAACCAAAACTGGAACTTGGGTCCAAAGGCACCAGAAAGTGCCAGAACGTCAGAAGGTAGTGGGAAACCCTTCCTTTGAGTCCTAGGCGTGATATTCAAAGAGTTTTAGCGGCCTGAAACGAGTTTCGAAAGTCTCCGTTTCCAAGTAAGCAAAAAGGGACCAAAAGAGACCAAAAGTGGAACTTGGGTCCAAAGGCGCCAGAAAGTGCCAGAAGCGGAAAAGGTGGTGAGAAAGCCTTCCTTTGTGTCTTCGGAGTGATATTCAAGGAGTTTCAGTGGCCTGAGACGAGTTTCGCAAGTCTTCCTTTGCCGGTAAGCAAAAGGGAACCCAAAGAGACCAAAACTGGAACTTGGGTCCAAAGGCACCAGAAAGTGCCAGAACGTGAGAAGGTGGTGGGAAAGCCTTCCTTTGAGTCCTAGGCGTGATATTCAAAGAGTTTTAGTGGCCTGAGACGAGTTTCGCAAGTCTCCGTTTGCAAGTAAGCAAAAAGGGACCAAAAGAGACCAAAAGTGGAACTTGGGTCCAAAGGCGCCAGAAAGTGCCAGAAGCGGAAAAGGTGGTGAGAAAGCCTTCCTTTGTGTCTTTGGAGTGATATTCAAGGAGTTTTAGTGGCCTGAGACGAGTTTCGCAAGTCTCCCTTTGCCGGTATGCAAAAGGGAACCAAAACTGGAACTTGGGTCCAAAGGCACCAGAAAGTGCCAGAACGTGAGAAGGTGGTGGGAAACCCTTCCTTTGAGTCCTAGGTGTGATATTCAAGTAAATTTAGTCGCCTGAGACGAGTTTCGCAAGTCTCCCTTTGCCAGTAAGCAAAAAGGGACCAAAAGAGACCAAAACTGGAACTTGGGTCCAAAGGCACCAGAAAGTGCCAAAACGTGAGAAGGTGGTGGGAAAGCCTTCCTTTGAGTCCTAGGCGTGATATTCAAAGAGTTTTAGTGGCCTGAGACGAGTTTCGCAAGTCTCCCTTTGCCAGTAAGCAAAAAGGGACCAAAAGAGACCAAAAGTGGAACTTGGGTCCAAAGGCGCCAGAAAGTGCCAGAAGCGGAAAAGGTGGTGAGAAAGCCTTCCTTTGTGTCTTTGGAGTGATATTCAAGGAGTTTCAGTGGCCTGAGACGAGTTTCGCACGTCTTCCTTTGCCGGTAAGCAATAGGGAACCAAAAGAGACCAAAACTGGAACTTGGGTTCAAAGGCACCAGAAAGTGCCAGAACGTGAGAAGGTGGTGGGAAAGCCTTCCTTTGAGTCCTAGGCGTGATATTCAAAGAGTTTTAGTGGCCTGAGACGAGTTTCGGAAGTCTCCCTTTGCCGGTATGCAAAAGGGAACCAAAAGAGACCAAAACTGGAACTTGGGTCCAAAGGCACTAGAAAATGCCAGAACGTGAGAAGGTGGTAGGAAAGCCTTCCTTTGAGTCCTAGGTGTGATAGTCTAAGAGTTTTAGTGGCCTGAGACGAGTTTCGCAAGTCTCCCTTTGCCAGTAAGCAAAAAGGGACCAAAAGAGACCAAAACTGGAACTTGGGTCCAAAGGCACCAGAAAGTGCCAGAACGTGAGAAGGTGGTGGGAAAGCCTTCCTTTGAGTCCTAGGCGTGATATTCAAAGAGTTTTAATGGCCTGAGACGAGTTTCGCTAGTCTCCGTTTGCAAGTAAGCAAAAAGGGACCAAAAGAGACCAAAACTGGAACTTGGGTCCAAAGGCGCCAGAAAGTGGCAGAAGCGGAAAAGGTAGTCAGAAAGCCTTCCTTTGTGTCTTTGGAGTGATATTCAAGGAGTTTCAGTGGCCTGAGACGAGTTTCGCACGTCTTCCTCTGCCGGTAAGCAAAAGGGAACCAAAAGAGACCAAAACTGGAACTAAGGTCCAAAGGCAGCAGAAAGTGCCAGAACGTGAGAAGGTGGTGGGAAAGCCTTCCTTTGAGTCCTAGGCGTGATATTCAAAGAGTTTTAGTGGCCTGAGACGAGTTTCGCAAGTCTCCCTTTGAGGTATGCAAAAGGGAACCAAAACTGGAACTTGGGTCCAAAGGCACCAGAAAGAGCCAGAACGTGAGAAGGTGGTGGGAAACCCTTCCTTTGAGTCCTAGGTGTGATATTCAAGGAAATTTAGTCGCCTGAGACGAGTTTCGGAAGTCTCCCTTTGCCGGTATGCACAAGGGAACCAAAAGAGACCAAAACTGGAACTTGGGTCCAAAGCGCCAGAAAGTGCCAGAAGGGGAGAAGGTGGTGAGAAATCCTTCCTTTAAGTTCTAGGAGTGATATTCAAGGTGTTTCAGTGGCCTGAGATGAGTTTCGCACGTCTTCCTTTGCCGTTATGCAAAAGGGAACCAAAAGAGACCAAAACTGGAACTTGGGTCCAAAGGCACCAGAAAGTGCCAGAACGTGAGAAGGTGGTGGGAAAGCCTTCCATTAAGTCGTAGGCGTGATATTCGAGAAGTTTTAGTGGCTTGAGACGAGTTTTGCAAGTCTCCCTTTGCAAGTAAGCAAAAAGGGACCAAAAGAGACCAAAATTGGAACTTGGGTCCAATAGCGCCAGAAATTGCCAGAAATGGAAAAGGTGGTGAGAACGCCTTCCTTTGTGTCTTCGGAGTGATATTCAAGGAGTTTCAGTGGCCTGAGATGAGTTTCGCACATCTTCCTTTGCCGGTAAGCGAAAGGGAACCAAAAGAGACCAAAACTGGAACTTGTGTCCAAAGGCACCAGAAAGTGCCAAAACGTGAGAAGGTGGTGGGAAAGCCTTCCTTTGAGTCCTAGGCGTGATATTCAAGGAAATTTAGTCGCCTGAGACGAGTTTCGGAAGTCTCCCTTTGCCGTTATGCAAAAGGGAACCAAAAGAGACCAAAACTGGAACTTGGGTCCAAAGGCACCAGAAAGTGCCAGAACGTGAGAAGGTGGTGGGAAAGCCTTCCTTTGAGTCCTAGGCGTGATATTCAAAGAGTTTTAGTGGCTTGTGACGAGTTTCGCAAGTCTCCCTTTGCCGGTATGCAAAAGGGAACCAAAACTGGAACTTGGGTCCAAACGCACCAGAAAGTGCCAGAACGTGAGAAGGTAGTGGGAAACCCTTCCTTTGAGTCCTAGGCGTGATATTCAAAGAGTTTTAGTGGCCTGAAACGAGTTTCGCAAGTCTCCGCTTGCAAGTAATCAAAAAGGGACCAAAAGAGACCAAAAGTGGAACTTGGGTCCAAAGGCGCCAGAAAGTGCCAGAAGCGGAAAAGGTGGTGAGAAAGCCTTCCTTTGTGTCTTCGGAGTGATATTCAAGGAGTTTCAGTGGCCTGAGATGACTTTCGCACGTCTTGCTTTGCCGGTAAGCAAAAGGGAACCCAAAGAGACCAAAACTGGAACTTGGGTCCAAAGGCACCAGAAAGTGCCAGAACGTGAGAAGGTGGTTGGAAAGCCTTCCTTTGAGTCCTAGGCGTGATATTCAAGGAGTTTTAGTCGCCTGAGACGAGTTTCGGAAGTCTCCCTTTACCGGTATGCAAAAGGGAACCAAAAGAGACCATAACTGGAACTTGGGTTCAAAGGCACCAGAAAGTGCCAGAACGTGAGAAGGTGGTGGGAAAGCCTTCCTTTGAGTCCTAGGCGTGATATTCAAACAGTTTTAGTGGCTTGAGACGAGTTTCGCAAGTCTCCCTTTGCCAGTAAGCAAAAAGGGACCAAAAGAGACCAAAACTGGAACTCGGGTCCAAAGGCACCAGAGAGTGCCAAAACGTGAGAAGGTGGTGGGAAAGCCTTCCTTTGAGTCCTAGGCGTGATATTCAAAGAGTTTTAGTGGCCTGAGACGAGTTTCGCAAGTCTCCGTTTGCAAGTAAGCAAAAAGGGACCAAAAGAGACCAAAAGTGGAATTTGGGTCCAAAGGCGCCAGAAAGTGCCAGAAGCGGAAAAGGTGGTGAGAAAGCCTTCCTTTGTGTCTTTGTAGTGATATTCAAGGAGTTTCAGTGGCCTGAGACGAGTTTCGCACGTCTTCCTTTGCCGGTAAGCAATAGGGAACCAAAAGAGACCAAAACTGGAACTTGGGTTCAAAGGCACCAGAAAGTGCCAGAACGTGAGAAGGTGGTGGGAAAGCCTTCCTTTGAGTCCTAGGCGTGATATTCAAAGAGTTTTAGTGGGCTGAGACGAGTTTCGGAAGTCTCCCTTTGCCGGTATGCAAAAGGGAACCAAAAGAGACCAAAACTGGAACATGGGTCCAAAGGCACCAGAAAATGCCAGAACGTGAGAAGGTGGTAGGAAAGCCTTCCTTTGTGTCCTAGGTGTGATAGTCTAAGAGTTTTAGTGGCCTGAGACGAGTTTCGCAAGTCTCCCTTTGCCAGTAAGCAAAAAGGGACCAAAAGAGACCAAAACTGGAACTTGGGTCCAAAGGCACCAGAAAGTGCCAGAACGTGAGAAGGTGGTGGGAAAGCCTTCCTTTGAGTCCTAGGCGTGATATTCAAAGAGTTTGAGTGGCCTGAGACGAGTTTCGCTAGTCTCCGTTTGCAAGTAAGCAAAAAGGGACCAAAAGAGACCAAAACTGGAACTTGGGTCCAAAGGCGCCAGAAAGTGGCAGAAGCGGAAAAGGTAGTCAGAATGCCTTCCTTTGTGTCTTTAGAGTGATATTCAAGGAGTTTCAGTGGCCTGAGACGAGTTTCGCTCGTCTTCCTTTGCCGGTAAGCAAAAGGGAACCAAAAGAGACCAAAACTGGAACTTGGGTCCAAAGGCAGCAGAAAGTGCCAAAACGTGAGAAGGTGGTGGGAAAGCCTTCCTTTGAGTCGTAGGCGCAATATTCAAAGAGTTTTAGTGGCCTGAGACGAGTTTCGGAAGTCTCCCTTTGCCGGTATGCAAAAGGGAACCAAAAGAAACCAAAAATAGAACTTGGGTCCAAAGGCACCAGAAAGTGCCATAACGTGAGAAGGTGGTGGGAAAGCCTTCCATTAAGTCGTAGGCGTGATATTCAAGAAGTTTTAGTGGCTTGAGACGAGTTTCGCAAGTCTCCCTTTGCAAGTAAGCAAAAAGGGACAAAAAGAGACCAAAACTGGAACTTGGGTCCAATAGCGCCAGAAAGTGCCAGAAACGGAAAAGGTGGTGAGAACGCCTTCCTTTGTGTCTTCGGACTGATATTCAAGGAGTTTCAGTGGCCTGAGACTAGTTTCGCACGTCTTCCTTTGCCGGTAAGCGAAAGGGAACCAAAAGAGACCAAAACTGGAACTTGTGTCCAAAGGCACCAGAAAGTGCCAAAACGTGAGAAGGTGGTGGGAAAGCCTTCCTTTGAGTCCTAGGCGTGATATTCAAGGAAATTTAGTCACCTGAGACGACTTTCGGAAGTCTCACATTGCCGGTATGCAAAAGGGAACCAAAACTGGAACTTGGGTCCAAAGGCACCAGAAAGTGCCAGAACGTGAGAAGGTGATAGGAAAGCCTTCCTTTGAGTCCTAGGCGTGATATTCAAGGAAATTTAGTCGCCTGAGACGAGTTTCGGAAGTCTCCCTTTGCCGTTATGCAAAAGGGAACCAAAAGAGACCAAAACTGGAACTTGGGTCCAAAGGCACCAGAAAGTGCCAGAACGTGAGAAGGTGGTGGGAAAGCCTTCCTTTGGGTCCTAGGCGTGATATTCAAAGAGTTTTAGTGGCTCGAGACGAGTTTCGCAAGTCTCCCTTTGCCGGTATGCAAAAGGGAACCAAAACTGGAACTTGGGTCCAAAGGCACCAGAAAGTGCCAGAACGTGAGAAGGTAGTGGGAAACCCTTCCTTTGAGTCCTAGGCGTGATATTCAAAGAGTTTTAGTGGCATGAGACGAGTTTCGCAAGTCTGCCTTTGCCAGTAAGCAAAAAGGGACCAAAAGAGACCAAAACTGGAACTTGGGTCCAAAGGCACCAGAAAGTGCCAAAACGTGAGAAGGTGGTGGGAAAGCCTTCCTTTGAGTCCTAGGCGTGATATTCAAAGAGTTTTAGTCGCCTGAGACGAGTTTCGCAAGTCTCCGTTTGCAAGTAAGCAAAAGGGACCAAAAGAGACCAAAACTGGAACTTGGGTCCAAAGGCGCCAGAAAGTGCCAGAAGGGGAGAAGGTGGTGAGAAATCCTTGCTTTAAGTTCTAGGAGTGATATTCAAGGAGTTTCAGTGGCCTGAGACGAGTTTCGCACGTCTTCATTTACCGGTAAGCAATAGGGAACCAAAAGAGACCAAAACTGGAACTTGGGTCCAAAGGCACCAGAAAGTGCCAGAACGTGAGAAGGTGGTGGGAAAGCCTTCCTTTGAGTCCTAGGCGTGATATTCAAAGAGTTTTAGTGGCCTGAGACGAGTTTCGGAAGTCTCCCTTTGCCGGTATGCAAAAGAGAACCAAAAGAGACCAAAACTGGAACTTGGGTCCAAAGGCACCAGAAAATGCCAGAACGTGAGAAGGTGGTAGGAAAGCCTTCCTTTGAGTCCTAGGCGTGATAGTCTAAGAGTTTTAGTGGCCTGAGACGAGTTTCGCAAGTCTCCCTTTGCCAGTAAGCAAAAAGGGACCAAAAGAGACCAAAAGCTGGAACTTGGGTCCAAAGGCACCGAAAGTGCCGAACGTGAGATGGTGGGGGAAAGCCTTCCTTTGAGTCCCGTGCGTGATATTCAAAGAGTTTTAGTGGCTTTGAGACGAGTTTCGCTAGTCTCCGTTTGCAAGTAAGCAAAAAGGGACCAAAAGAGACCAAAGCGGAACTTGGGTCCAAAGGCGCCGAGAAAGTGGCGAAGCGGAAAAGGTAGTCGAAAGCCTTCCTTTGTGTCTTTGGAGTGATATTGAAGGAGTTTCAGTGGCCTGAGACGAGTTTCGCACGTCTTCCTTTGCCGGTAAGCAAAAGGGAACCAAAAGAGACCAAAAGTGGAACTTGGGTCCAAAGGCGAGAAAGTGCCAGAAAGTGAGAAGGTGGTGGGAAAGCCTTCCTTTGAGTCCTAGGCGCAATATTCAAAGAGTTTTAGTGGCCTGAGACGAGTTTCGGAAGTCTCCCTTTGGCCGGTATGCAAAAGGGAACCAAAAGAAACCAAAAATAGAACTTGGGTCCAAAGGCACCAGAAAGTGCCATAACGTGAGAAGGTGGTGGGAAAGCCTTCCATTAAGTCGCAGGCGTGATATTCAAGAAGTTTTAGTGGCCTGAGACGAGTTTTGCACGTCTTCCTTTGCCGGTAAGCGAAAGGGAACCAAAAGAGAACAAAACTGGAACATCGGTCTTAAGGCACCAGAAAGTGCCAGAACGTGAGAAGGTGGTGGGAAAGCCTTCCTTTGAGTCCTAGGCGTGATATTCAAAGAGTTTTAGTGGCTTGAGATGAGTTTCGCAAGTCTCCCTTTGCCAGTAAGCAAAAAGGGACCAAAAGAGACCAAAACTGGAACTTGGGTCCAAACGCACCAGAAAGTGCCAGAACGTGAGAAGGTGGTGGGAAAGCCTTCCGTTGAGTCCTAGGCGTGATATTCAAAGAGTTTTAGTGGCTTGAGATGAGTTTCGCAAGTCTCCCTTTGCCAGTAAGCAAAAAGGGACCAAAAGAGACCAAAACTGGAACTTGGGTCCAAACGCACCAGAAAGTGCCAGAACGTGAGAAGGTGGTGGGAAAGCCTTCCTTTGAGTCCTAGGCGTGATATTCAAAGAGTTTTAGTGGCCTGAGACGAGTTTCGGAAGTCTCCCTTTGCCGGTAAGCAAAAGGGAACTAAAAGAGAACAAAACTGGAACATGGGTCTTAAGGCACCAGAAAGTGCCAGAACGTGAGAAGGAGGTGGGAAAGCCTTCCTTTCAGTCCTAGGCGTGATATTGAAAGAGTTTTAGTGGCCTGAGACGAGTTTCGCAAGTCTCCCTTTGTCGGTAAGCAAAAAGGGACCAAAAGAGACCAAAACTGGAACTTGGGTCCAAAGGCACCAGAAAGTGCCAGAACGTGAGAAGGTGGTGGGAAAGCCTTCCTTTGAGTCCTAGGCGTGATATTCAAAGAGTTTTAGTGGCCTGAGACGAGTTTCGGAAGTCTCCCTTTGCCGGTATGCAAAAGAGAACCAAAAGAGACCAAAACTGGAACTTGGGTCCAAAGGCACCAGAAAATGCCAGAACGTGAGATGGTGGTAGGAAAGCCTTCCTTTGAGTCCTAGGCGTGATAGTCTAAGAGTTTTAGTGGCCTGAGACGAGTTTCGCAAGTCTCCCTTTGCCAGTAAGCAAAAAGGGACCAAAAGAGACCAAAACTGGAACTTGGGTCCAAAGGCACCAGAAAGTGCCAAAACGTGAGAAGGTTGTGGGAAAGCCTTCCTTTGAGTCCTAGGCGTGATATTCAAGGAAATTTAGTCGCCTGACACGACTTTCGGAAGTCTCCCTTTGCCGGTATGCAAAAGGAACCAAAAGAGACCAAAACTGGAACTTGGGTCCAAAGGCGCCAGAAAGTGCCAGAAGGGGAGAAGGTGGTGAGAAATCCTTGCTTTAAGTTCTAGGAGTGATATTCAAGGAGTTTCAGTGGCCTGAGACGAGTTTCGCACGTCTTCATTTACCGGTAAGCAATAGGGAACCAAAAGAGACCAAAACTGGAACTTGGGTCCAAAGGCACCAGAAAGTGCCAGAACGTGAGAAGGTGGTGGGAAAGCCTTCCTTTGAGTCCTAGGCGTGATATTCAAAGAGTTTTAGTGGCCGGAGACGAGTTTCGCAAGTCTCCCTTTGCCGGTAAGCAAAAGGGAACTAAAAGAGAACAAAACTGGAACATGGGTCTTAAGGCACCAGAAAGTGCCAGAACGTGAGAAGGAGGTGGGAAAGCCTTCCTTTGAGTCCTAGGCGTGATATTCAAAGAGTTTTAGTGGCCTGAGACGAGTTTCGCAAGTCTCCCTTTGTCGGTAAGCAAAAAGGGACCAAAAGAGACCAAAACTGGAACTTGGGTCCAAAGGCACCAGAAAGTGCCAGAACGTGAGAAGGTGGTGGGAAAGCCTTCCTTTGAGTCCTAGGCGTGATATTCAAAGAGTTTTAGTGGCCTGAGACGAGTTTCGCTAGTCTCCGTTTGCAAGTAAGCAAAAAGGGACCAAAAGAGACCAAAACTGGAACTTGGGTCCAAAGGCGCCAGAAAGTGCCAGAAGCGGAAAAGGTGGTGAGAAAGCCTTCCTTTGTGTCTTCGGAGTGATATTCAAGGAGTTTCAGTGGCCTGAGACGAGTTTCGCACGTCTTCCTTTGCCGGTAAGCAAAAGGGAACTAAAAGAGAACAAAACTGGAACATGGGTCTTAAGGCACCAGAAAGTGCCAGAACGTGAGACAGTGGTTGGAAAGCCTTCCTTTAAGTCCTAGGAGTGATATTCAAAGAGTTTTAGTGGCCTGAGAGGAGTTTCGCAAGTCTCCCTTACCGGTAAGCAAAAGGGAACTAAAAGAGACCAAAACTGGAACTTGGGTCTAAAGGCACCAGAAAGTGCCAGAACGTGAGAAGGTGGTGGGAAAGCCTTCCTTTGAGTCCTAGGCGTGATATTCTAAGAGTTTTAGTGGCCTGAGATGAGTTTCGCAAGTCTCCCTTTGCCGGTAAGAAAAAAGGGACCAAAAGAGACCAAAACTGGAACTTGGGTCCAAAGGCACCAGAAAGTGCCAGAACGTGAGAAGGTGGTGCTAAAGCCTTCCTTTGAGTTCTAGGAGTGATATTCAAGGAGTTTCAGTGGCTTGAGACGAGTTTCGCACGTCTTCCTTTGCCGGTAAGCAAAAGGGACCAAAAGAGACCAAAACTAGAACTTGGGTCCAAAGGTGCCAGAAAGTGACAGAAGAGGAGAAGGTGGTGGGAAAGCCTTTCTTTGAGTCCTAGGCGTGATATTCAAAGAGTTTTAGTGGCCTGAGACGAGTTTCGCATGTCTTTCTTTGCCGGTAAGCAAAAAGGAACCAAAAGAGACCAAAATTGGAACATGGGTCGAAAGGCACCAGAAAGTGCCAGAACGTGAGAAGGTGGTGGGAAAGCCTTCCTTTGAGTCCTAGGCGTGATATTGAAAGAGTTTTAGTGGCCTGAGACGAGTTTCGCAAGTCTCCCTTTACCGGTAAGCAAAAGGGAACTAAAAGAGACCAAAACTGGAACTTGGGTCTAAAAGCACCAGAAAGTGCCAGAACGTGAGAAGGTGGTGGGAAAGCCTTCCTTTGAGTCCTAGGCGTGATATTCTAAGAGTTTTAGTGACCTGAGACGAGTTTTGCAAGTCTCCCTTTGCCGGTAAGCAAAAAGGGACCAAAAGAGACCAAAACTGGAACTTGGGTCCAAGGGCGCCAGAAAGTGCCAGAAGGGGAGAAGGTGGTCAGAAATCCTTCCTTTGAGTTCTAGGAGTGATATTCAAGGACTTTCAGTGGCTTGAGACGAGTTTCGCACGTCTTCCTTTGCCGGTAAGCAAAAGGGAACCAAAAGAGACCAAAACTGGAACTTGGGTCTAAAGGCACCAGAAAGTGCCAGAACGTGAGAAGGTGGTGGGAAAGCCTTCCTTTGAGTCCTAGGCGTGATATTCAAGGAGTTTTAGTCGCCTGAGACGAGTTTCGCACGTCTTCCTTTGCCAGTAAGCGAAAGGGAACCAAAAGAGACCAAAACGGGAACTTGGGTCCAAAGGCACCAGAAAGTTCCAGAATGTGAGAAGGTGGTGGGAAAGCCTTCCTTTGAGTCCTAGGCGTGACATTCAAAGAGTTTTAGTGGCCTGAGACGAGTTTCGCAAGTCTCCCTTTGCCAGTAAGCAAAAAGGGACCAAAAGAGACCAAAACTGGAACTTGGGTCCAAAAGCACCAGAAAGTGACAGAACGTGAGAAGGTGGTGGGAAAGCCTTCCTTTGAGTTCTAGGCGTGATATGCAAAGAGTTTTAGTGGCCTGAGACGAGTTTCGCAAGTCTCTGTTTGCAGGTAAGCAAAAAGGGACCAAAAGAGACAAAAACTGGAACTTGGGTCCAAAAACGCCAGAAAGTGCAAGAAGCGGAAAAGGTGGTGGGAAAGCCTTCCTTTGAGTCCTAGGCGTGATATTCAAAGAGTTTTAGTGGCCTGAGATGAGTTTCGCAAGTCTCCCTTTGCCAGTAAGCAAAAGGGAACTAAAAGAGACCAAAACTGGAACTTGGGTCTAAAGGCACCAGAAAGTGCCAGAACGTGAGAAGGTGGTGGGAAAGCCTTCCTTTGAGTCCTAGGCGTGATATTCTAAGAGTTTTAGTGGCCTGAGATGAGTTTCGCAAGTCTCCCTTACCGGTAAGCAAAAGGGAACTAAAAGAGACCAAAACTGGAACTTGGGTCTAAAGGCACCAGAAAGTGCCAGAACGTGAGAAGGTGGTGGGAAAGCCTTCCTTTGAGTCCTAGGCGTGATATTCTAAGAGTTTTAGTGGCCTGAGATGAGTTTCGCAAGTCTCCCTTTGCCGGTAAGAAAAAAGGGACCAAAAGAGACCAAAACTGGAACTTGGGTCCAAAGGCACCAGAAAGTGCCAGAACGTGAGAAGGTGGTGCTAAAGCCTTCCTTTGAGTTCTAGGAGTGATATTCAAGGAGTTTCAGTGGCTTGAGACGAGTTTCGCACGTCTTCCTTTGCCGGTAAGCAAAAGGGACCAAAAGAGACCAAAACTAGAACTTGGGTCCAAAGGTGCCAGAAAGTGACAGAAGAGGAGAAGGTGGTGGGAAAGCCTTTCTTTGAGTCCTAGGCGTGATATTCAAAGAGTTTTAGTGGCCTGAGACGAGTTTCGCATGTCTTTCTTTGCCGGTAAGCAAAAAGGAACCAAAAGAGACCAAAATTGGAACATGGGTCGAAAGGCACCAGAAAGTGCCAGAACGTGAGAAGGTGGTGGGAAAGCCTTCCTTTGAGTCCTAGGCGTGATATTGAAAGAGTTTTAGTGGCCTGAGACGAGTTTCGCAAGTCTCCCTTTACCGGTAAGCAAAAGGGAACTAAAAGAGACCAAAACTGGAACTTGGGTCTAAAAGCACCAGAAAGTGCCAGAACGTGAGAAGGTGGTGGGAAAGCCTTCCTTTGAGTCCTAGGCGTGATATTCTAAGAGTTTTAGTGGCCTGAGACGATTTTTGCAAGTCTCCCTTTGCCAGTAAGCAAAAAGGGACCAAAGAGACCAAAACTGGAACTTGGGTCCAAAGGCACCAGAAAGTGCCAGAAGGGGAGAAGGTGGTCAGAAATCCTTCCTTTGAGTTCTAGGAGTGATATTCAAGGACTTTCAGTGGCTTGAGACGAGTTTCGCACGTCTTCCTTTGCCGGTAAGCAAAAGGGAACCAAAAGAGACCAAAACTGGAACTTGGGTCTAAAGGCACCAGAAAGTGCCAGAACGTGAGAAGGTGGTGGGAAAGCCTTCCTTTGAGTCCTAGGCGTGATATTCAAGGAGTTTTAGTCGCCTGAGACGAGTTTCGCACGTCTTCCTTTGCCAGTAAGCGAAAGGGAACCAAAAGAGACCAAAACGGGAACTTGGGTCCAAAGGCACCAGAAAGTTCCAGAATGTGAGAAGGTGGTGGGAAAGCCTTCCTTTGAGTCCTAGGCGTGATATTCAAAGAGTTTTAGTGGCCTGAGACGAGTTTCGCAAGTCTCCCTTTGCCAGTAAGCAAAAAGGGACCAAAAGAGACCAAAACTGGAACTTGGGTCCAAAAGCACCAGAAAGTGACAGAACGTGAGAAGGTGGTGGGAAAGCCTTCCTTTGAGTTCTAGGCGTGATATGCAAAGAGTTTTAGTGGCCTGAGACGAGTTTCGCAAGTCTCTGTTTGCAGGTAAGCAAAAAGGGACCAAAAGAGACAAAAACTGGAACTTGGGTCCAAAAACGCCAGAAAGTGCAAGAAGCGGAAAAGGTGGTGGGAAAGCCTTCCTTTGAGTCCTAGGCGTGATATTCAAAGAGTTTTAGTGGCCTGAGATGAGTTTCGCAAGTCTCCCTTTGCCAGTAAGCAAAAGGGAACTAAAAGAGACCAAAACTGGAACATGGGTCTTAAGGCACCAGAAAGTGCCAGAACGTGAGAAGGTGGTGGGAAAGCCTTCCTTTGAGTCCTAGGCGTGATATTCAAAGAGTTTTAGTGGCCTGAGACGAGTTTCGCAAGTCTCCCTTTGCCAGTAAGCAAAAAGGGACCAAAAGAGACCAAAACTGGAACTTGGGTCCAAAGGCACCAGAAAGTGCCAGAACGTTAGAAGGTGGTGGGAAAGCCTTCCTTTGAGTCCTAGGCGTGATATTCAAAGAGTTTTAGTGGCCTGAGACGAGTTTCGCAAGTCTCCTTTTGCAGGTAAGCAAAAAGGGACCAAAAGAGACTAAAACTGGAATTTGGGTTCAAAGGCGCCAGAAAGTGCCAGAACGTGAGAAGTGGTGGGAAAGCCTTCCTTTGAGTCCTAGGCGTGATATTCAAGGAGTTTAAGTGGCCTGAGACGAGTTTCGCACGTCTTCCTTTGCCAGTAAGCAAAGGGGAACCAAAAGAGACTAAAATTGGATCTTGGGTCCAAAGGCACCAGAAAGTGCCAGAATGTGAGAAGGTGGTGGGAAAGCCTTCCTTTAAGTCGTAGGCGTGATATTCAAGGAGTTTTAGTGGCCTGAGACGAGTTTCGCAAGTCTCCCTTTGCAAGTAAGCAAAAAGGGACCAAAGGAGACCAAAACTGGAAGTTGGGTCCAAAGGCACCAGAAAGTGCCAGAAGGGGAGAAGGTGGTGAGAAATGCTTCCTTTGAGTTCTAGGAGTGATATTCAAGGAGTTTCAGTGGCTTGACACGAGTTTCGCATGTCTTCCTTTGCCAGAAGCAAAAGGGAACCAAAGGAAACCAAAACTGGAACTTGGGTCCAAAGGCACCAGAAAGTGCCAGAACGTGAGAAGGTGGTGGGAAGGCCTTCCTTTGAGTCCTAGGCGTGATATTCAAAGAGTTTTAGTGGCCTGAGACGAGTTTCGCACGTCTTCCTTTGCCGGTGAGCAAAAGGGACCAAAAGAGACCAAAACTAGAACTTGGGTCCAAAGGTGCCAGAAAGTGACAGAAGGGGAGAAGGTAGTGAGAAATCCTTCCTTTGAGTTCTAGGAGTGATATTCAAGGAGTTTCAGTGGCTTGAGATGAGTTTCGCACGTCTTCCTTTGCCGGTAAGCAAAAGGGAACGAAAAGAGACCAAAACTGGAACTGGGTCCGAAGGCACCAGAAAGCGCCAGAACGTGAGAAGGTGGTGGGAAAGCCTTCCTTTGAGTCCTAGGCGTGATATTCAAGGAGTTTTAGTCGCCTGAGACGAGTTTCGCACGTCTTCCTTTGCAAGTAAGCAAAAAGGGACAAAAGGAGACCAAAACTGGAAGTTGGGTCCAAAGGCACCAGAAAGTGCCAGAAGGGGAGAAGGTGGTGAGAAATGCTTCCTTTGAGTTCTAGGAGTGATATTCAAGGAGTTTCAGTGGCTTGAAACGAGTTTAGCACGTCCTCCTTTGCCGGTAAGCAAAAGGTACGAAAAGAAACCAAAACTTGAACTTGGGTCCGAAGACACCAGAAAGTGCCAGAACGTGAGAAGGTGGTGGGAAAGCCTTCCTCTGAGTCCTAGGCGTGATATTCAAAGAGTTTTAGTGGCCTGAGATGAGTTTCGCAAGTCTCCCTTTGCCGGTAAGCAAAAGGGAACTAAAAGAGACCAAAACTGGAACTTGGGTCCACAGGCACCAGAAAGTGCCAGAATGTGAGAAGGTGGTAGGAAAGCCTTCCTTTAAGTCGTAGGCGTGATATTCAAGGAGTTTTAGTGGCCTGAGACGAGTTTCGCAACTCTCCCTTTGCAAGTAAGCAAAAAGGGACCAAAAGAGACCAAAACTAGAACTTGGGTCCAAAGGCACCAGAAACTGCCAAAATGTGAGAAGGTGGTGGGAAAGCCTTCCTTTTAAGTCGTAGGCGTGATATTGAAGGAGTTTTAGTGGCATGTGACGAGTTTCGCAAGTCTCCCTTTGCCAGTAAGCGAAAAGGGACCAAAAGAGACCAAAAGTGGAACTTGGGTCCAAAGGCGCCAGAAAGTGCCAGAAGGGGAGAAGGTGGTGAGAAATCCTTCCTTTGAGTTCTAGGACTGATATTCAAGGAGTTTCAGTGGCTTGAGACGAGTTTTGCACGTCTTCCTTTGCTGGTAAGCAAAAGGGACCAAAAGAGACCAAAACTAGAACTTGGGTCCAAAGGTGCCAGAAAGTGACAAGGGGAGAAGGTAGTGAGAAATCCTTCCTTTGAGTTCTAGGAGTGATATTGAAGGAGTTTCAGTGGCTTGAGACGAGTTTTGCACGTCTTCCTTTGCAGGTAAGGAAAAGGGAACCAAAAGGGACCAAAACTGGAACTTGGGTCCAAGGGCACCAGAAAGTGCCAGAACGTGAGAAGGTGGTGGGAAAGCCTTCCTTTAAGTCATAGGCGTGATATTCAAGGAGTTTTAGGGGCCTGAGACAAGTTTCGCAGGTCTCCCTTTGCCAGTAAGCAAAAAGGGACCAAAAGAGACCAAAACTGGAACTTGGGTCGAAAGGCACCAGAAAGTGCCAGAAGGGGAGAAGGTGGTGAGAAATCCTTCCTTTGAGTTCTAGGAATGATATTCAAGGAGTTTCAGTGGCTTGAGACGAGTTTCGCACGTCTTCCTTTGCAGGTAAGGAAAAGGGAACCAAAAGGGACCAAAACTGGAACTTGAGTCCAAGGGCACCAGAAAGTGCCAGAACGTGAGAAGGTGGTGGGAAAGCCTTCCTTTGAGTCCTAGGCGTGATATTCAAAGAGTTTTAGTGGTCTGAGACGAGTTTCGCAAGTCTCCCTTTGCCAGTAAGCAAAAAGGGAACAAAAGAGACCAAAACGGGAACTTGGGTCCAAAGGCACCAGAAAGTGCCAGAACGTGAGAAGGTGGTGCGAAAGCCTTCCTTTGAGTCCTAGGCGTGATATTCAAAGAGTTTTAGTGGCCTGAGACGAGTTTCGCAAGTCTCCCTTTGCCGGTATACAAAAGGAAACCAAAAGAGACCAAAACTGGAACTTGGGTCCAAAGGCACCAAAAAGTGCCAGAACGTGAGAAGGTGGTGGGAAAGCCTTCCTTTGAGTCCTAGGCGTGATATTCAAAGAGTTTTAGTGGCCTGAGACAAGTTTCGCAAGTCTCCCTTTGCCATGAAGCAAAAAGGGACCAAAAGAGACCAAAACTGGAACTTGGGTCCAAAGGCGCTAGAAAGTGCCAGAATGTGAGAAGGTGGTGGGAAAGCCTTCCTTTAAGTCGTAGGCTTGATATTCAAGGAGTTTTAATTCCCTGAGACGAGTTTCGCAAGTCTCCGTTTGCAAGTAAGCAAAAAGGGACCAAGAGAGACGAAAACTGGAACTCGGGTCCAAAGGCGCCAGAAAGTGCCAGAAGCGGAAAAGGTGGTGAGAAAGCCTTCCTTTGTGTCTTTGGTGTGATAATCAAGGAGTTTCGGTGGCCTGAGACGAATTTCGCACGTCTCCCTTTTGCGAGTAAGCAAAAAGGGACCAAAAGAGACCAAAACTAGAACTTGCGTCCACAGGTGCCAGAAAGTGCCAGAACGTGAGAAAGTGGTGGGAAAGCCTTCCTTTGAGTCCTAGGCGTGATATTCAAAGAGTTTTAGTGGCCTGAGATGAGTTTCGCAAGTCTCCCTCTGCCGGTAAGCAAAAGGGAACTAAAAGAGACCAAAACTGGAACTTGGGTCCACAGGCACCAGAAAGTGCCAGAATGTGAGAAGGTGGTGCGAAAGCCTTCCTTTGAGTCCTAGGCGTGATATTCAAAGAGTTTTAGTGGTCTGAGACGAGTTTCGCAAGTCTCCCTTTGCCAGTAAGCAAAAAGGGACCAAAAGAGACCAAAACGGGAACTTGGGTCCAAAGGCACCAGAAAGTGCCAGAACATGAGAAGGTGGTGGGAAAGCCTTCCTTGGAGTCCTAGGCGTGATATTCAAAGAGTTTTAGTGGCCTGAGACAAGTTTCGCAAGTCTCCCTTTGCCAGTAAGCAAAAAGGGACCAAAAGAGACCAAAACTGGAACTTGGGTCCAAAGGCGCCAGAAAGTGTCAGAATGGGAGAAGGTGGTCAGAAATCCTTCCTTTGAGTTCTAGAAGTGATATTCAAGGAGTTTCAGGGGCTTGAGACGAGTTTCGCACGTCTTCCTTTGCCGGTAAGCAAAAGGGAACCAAAAGAGACCAAAACTGGAACTTGGGTCTAAAGGCACCAGAAAGTGCCAGAACGTGAGAAGGTGGTGGGAAAGCCTTCCTTTGAGTCCTAGGCGTGATATTCAAGGAGTTTTAGTCGCCTAAGACGAGTTTCGCACGTCTTCCTTTGCCGATAGGCGAAAGGGAACCAAAAGAGACCAAAACGGGAACTTGGGTCCAAAGGCACCAGAAAGTTCCAGAATGTGAGAAGGTGGTGGGAAAGCCTTCCTTTGAGTCCTAGGCGTGATATTCAAAGAGTTTTAGTGGCCTGAGATGAGTTTCGCACGTCTTCCTTTGCCACTAAGCAAAAAGGGACCAAAAGAGACCAAAACGGGAACTTGGGTCCAAAGGTACCAGAAAGTGCCAGAACGTGAGAAGGTGGTGCGAAAGCCTTCCTTTGAGTCCTAGGCCTGATATTCAAAGAGTTTTAGTGGCCTGAGACGAGTTTCGCAAGTCTCCCTTTGCTGGTATACAAAAGGAAACCAAAAGAGACCAAAACTGGAACTTGGGTCCAAAGGCACCAGAAAATGCCAGAACGTGAGAAGGTGGAGGGAAAGCCTTCCTTTGAGTCATAGGCGTGATATTCAAAGAGTTGTAGTGGCCTGAGACAAGTTTCGCAAGTCTCCCTTTGCCAGTAAGCAAAAAGGGACCAAAAGAGACCAAAACTGGGACTTGGGTCCAAAGGCGCCAGAAAGTGCCAGAATGTGAGAAGGTGGTGGGAAAGCCTTCCTTTGAGTCCTAGGCGTGATATTCAAAGAGTTTTAGTGGCCTGAGACAAGTTTCGCAAGTCTCCCTTTGCGAGTAAGCAAAAAGGGACCAAAAGAGACCAAAACTGGAACTTGGGTCCAAAGGCGCTAGAAAGTGCCAGAATGTGAGAAGGTGGTGGGAAAGCCTTCCTTTAAGTCGTAGGCTTGAAATTCAAGGAGTTTTAATTCCCTGAGACGAGTTTTGCAAGTCTCCGTTTGCACGTAAGCAAAAAGGGACCAAGAGAGACGAAAATTGGAACTTGGGTCCAAAGGCGCCAGAAAGTGCCAGAAGCGGAAAAGGTGGTGAGAAAGCCTTCCTTTGTGTCTTTGGTGTGATAATCAAGGAGTTTCGGTGGCCTGAGACGAATTTCGCACGTCTCCCTTTTGCCAGTAAGCAAAAAGGGACCAAAAGAGACCAAAACTAGAACTTGCGTCCAAAGGTGCCAGAAAGTGCCAGAAGGGGAGAAGGCGGTGAGAAATCCTTCCTTTCAGTTCTAGGAGTGATATTCAAGGAGTTTCAGTGGCTTAAGACGAGTTTCGCACGTCTTCCTTTGCCGGTAAGCAAAAGGGAACCAAAAGAGACCAAAACTGGAACTTGGGTCCCAAGGCACCAGAAAGAGCCAGAACGTGAGAATAAGGTGGGAAAGCCTTCTTTGTGTCTTCGGAGTGATATTCAAGGAGTTTCAGTGGCCTGAGACGAGTTTCACACGACTTCCTTTGCCGGTAAACAAAAAGGGACCAAAAGAGACCAAAACTAGAACTTGGGTCAAAGGTGCCAGAAAGTGACAGAAGGGGAGAAGGCGGTGAGAAATCCTTCCTTTCAGTTCTAGGAGTGATATTCAAGGAGTTTCAGTGGCTTGAGACGAGTTTCGCACGTCTTTCTTTGCCGGTAAGCAAAAGGGAACCAAAAGAGACCAAAACTAGAACTTGGGTCCAAAGGCACCAGAAAGTGCCAAAACGTGAGAATAAGGTGGGAAAGCCTTCCTTTGAGTTCTAGGAGTGATATTCAAGGAGTTTCAGTGGCTTGAGACGAGTTTCGCACGTCTTCCTTTGCTGGTAAACAAAAGGGAACCAAAAGAGACCAAAACTGGAACTTGGGTCCACAGGCATCAAAAAGTACCAGAACGTGAGAAGGTGGTGGGAAAGCCTTCCTTTGTGTCTTCGGAGTGATATTCAAGGAGTTTTAGTGGCCTGAGACGAGTTTCACACGACTACCTTTGCCGGTAAGCAAAAAGGGACCAAAAGAGAGCAAAACTAGAACTTGGGTCAAATGTGCCAGAAAGTGACAGAAGGGGAGAAGGTGGTGAGAAATCCTTGCTTTGAGCTCTAGGAGTGATATTCAAGGAATTTCAGTGGCTTGAGACGAGTTTCGCACGTCTTCCTTTGCCGGCAAGGAAAAGGGAACCAAAAGGGACCAAAACTGGAACTTGGGTCCAAGGGCACCAGAAAGTGCCAGAACGTGAGAAGGTGGTGGGAAAGCCTTCCTTTGAGTCCTAGGCGTGACATTCAAGGAGTTTTAGTGGCCTGAGATGAGTTTCGCACGTCTTCCTTTGCCGGTAAGCAAAAAGGAACCAAAAGAGACCATAACTGGAACTTGGGTCCAAAGGCACTAGAAAGTGCCAGAATGTGATAAGGTGGTGGGAAAGCCTTCCTTTAAGTCATAGGCGTGATAGTCAAGGAGTTTTAGTGGCCTGAGACGAGTTTCGCAGTCTCCACTTGCCCGATAAGCAAAAAGGGACCAAAAGAGACCAAAACTGGAACTTGGGTCCAAAGGCGCCAGAAAGTGCCAGAAGGGGAGAAGGTGGTGAGAAATCCTTCCTTTGAGTTCTAGGAATGGTATTCAAGGAGTTACAGTGGCTTGAGACGAGTTTCGCACGTCTTCCTTTGCTGGTAAGCAAAAGGGAACCAAAAGAGACCAAAACTGGAACTTGGGTCCAAAGGCACCAGAAAGTGCCAGAACGTGAGAATAAGGTGGGAAAGCCTTCCTTTGAGTTCTAAGAGTGATATTCAAGGAGTTTCAGTGGCTTGAGACGAGTTTCGCAGGTCTCCCTTTGCTAGTAAGCAAAAAGGGACCAAAAGAGACCAAAACTGGAACTTGGGTCGAAAGGCACCAGAAAGTTCCAGAAGGGGAGAAGGTGGTGAGAAATCCTTCCTTTGAGTTCTAGGAATGATATTCAAGGAGTTACAGTGGCTTGAGACGAGTTTCGCACGTCTTCCTTTGCTGGTAAGCAAAAGGGAACCAAAAGAGACCAAAACTGGAACTTGGGTCCAAAGGCACCAGAAACTGCCAGAACGTGAGAAGGTGGTGGGAAAGCCTTCCTTTGAGTCCTAGGCGTGATATTCAAGGAGTTTCAGTGGCCTGAGACGAGTTTCGCACGTCTTTCTTTGCCGGTATGCAAAAGGGAACCAAAAGAGACCAAAACTAGAACTTGGGTGCAAAGGTACCAGAAACTGCCAAAATCAGAGAAGGTGGTGGGAAAGCCTTCCTTTGAGTCCTAGGCGTGATATTCAAGGAGTTTTAGTGGCTTGAGACGAGTTTCGCACGTCTTCCTTTGCCAGTAAGCAAAAGGGAACCAAAAGAGACCAAAACTGGAACTTGGGTCCAAAGGCACCAGAAACTGCCAAAATCTGAGAAGGTGGTGGGAAAGCCTTCCTTTAAGTCATAGGCGTGATATTGAAGGAGTTTTAGTGGCATGTGACGAGTTTCGCACGTCTCCCTTTGGCAATAAGCAAAGAGGGACCAAAAGAGACCAAAACTGGAACTTGGGTCCAAAGGCGCCAGAAAGTGCTAGAAGGAGAAAAGGTAGTGAGAAATCCTTCCTTTGAGTGCTAGGAGTGATATTCAAGGAGTTTCAGTGGCTTGAGACGAGCTTCGCACATCTTCCATTGCCGGTAAGCAAAAGGGAACCAAAAGAGACCAAAACTGGAACTGGGTCGAAAGGCACCAGAAAGTGCCAGAACGTGAGAAGGTGGTGGGAAAGCCTTCCTTTGAGTCCTAGGCGTGATATTCAAGGAGTTTTAGTGGCCTGAGACGAGTTTCACAAATCTCCATTTGCCAGTAAGCAAAAAGGGACCAAAAGAGACCAAAACTAGAACTTGGGTCCAAAGGCGCCAGAAAGTGCCAGAAGGAGAAAAGGTAGTGAGAAATCCTTCCTTTGAGTTCTAGGAGTGATATTCAAGGAGTTTCAGTGGCTTGACACCAGTTTCGCACGTCTTCCTTTGCCGATAAGCAAAAGGGACCAAAAGAGACCAAAACTAGAACTTGGGTCCAAAGGTGCCAGAAAGTGACAGAAGGGGAGAAGGTGGTGAGAAATCCTTCCTTTGAGTTCTAGGAGTGATATCTAAGGAGTTTCAGTGGCTTGAGACGAGTTTCGCACGTCTTCCTTTGCCGGTAAGCAAAAGGGAACCAAAAGAGACCAAAACTGGAACTTGGGTCCAAAGGCACCAGAAAGTGCCAGAACATTAGAATAAGGTGGGAAAGCCTTCCTTTGTGTCTTCGGAGTGATATTCAAGGAGTTTCAGTGGCCTGAGACGAGTTTCACACGACTTCCTTTGCCGCTAAACAAAATGGACCAAAAGAGACCAAAACTAGAACTTGGGTCAAAGGTGCCAGAAAGTGACAAGGGGAGAAGGCGGTGAGAAATCCTTCCTTTCAGTTCTAGGAGTGATATTCAAAGAGTTTCAGTGGCTTGAGACGTGTTTCGCACGTCTTCCTTTGCCGGTAAGCAAAATGGAACCAAAAGAGACCAAAACTGGAACTTGGGTCCAAAGGCACCGTAAAGAGCCGTAACGTGAGAATAAGGTAGGAAAGCCTTCCTTTGTGTCTTCGGAGTGATATTCAAGGAGTTTCGGTGGCACGAGACGAGTTTCACACGACTTCCTCTGCTTAGGTAAGCAAAAAGGGACCAAAAGCAGACCAAAACTAGAACTTGGGTCAAATGTGCCGAGAAAGTGACCGAAGGGGAGAAGGTGGTGAGAAATCCTTGCTTTGAGCTCTAGGAGTGATATTCAAGGAGTTTCGGTGGCCTGAGACGAGTTTCGCACGTCTTCCTTTGCCGGGAAGGAAAAGGGAACCAAAAGGGACCAAAACTGGAACTTGGGTCCAAGGACACCAGAAAGTGCCAGAACGTGAGAAGGTGGTGGGAAAGCCTTCCTTTGAGTCCTAGGCGTGATATTCAAGGAGTTTTAGTGGCCTGAGATGAGTTTCGCACGTCTTCCTTTGCCAGTAAGCAAAAAGGGACCAAAAGAGACCAAAACTAGAACTTGGGTCCAAAGGCGCCAGAAAGTGCCAGAAGGAGAGAAGGTAGTGAGAAATCCTTCCTTTGAGTTCTAGGAGTTATATTCAAGGAGTTTCAGTGGCTTGAGACGAGTTTCGCACGTCTTCCTTTGCCGGTAAGCAAAAGGGACCAAAAGAGACCAAAACTAGAACTTGGGTCCAAAGGTGCCAGAAAGTGACAGAAGGGGAGAAGGTGGTGAGAAATCCTTCCTTTGAGTTCTAGGAGTGATATCTAAGGAGTTTCAGTGGCTTGAGACGAGTTTCGCACGTCTTCCTTTGCCGGTAAGCAAAAGGGAACCAAAAGAGACCAAAACTGGAACTTGGGTCCAAAGGCACCAGAAAGTGCCAGAACATTAGAATAAGGTGGGAAAGCCTTCCTTTGTGTCTTCGGAGTGATATTCAAGGAGTTTCAGTGGCCTGAGACGAGTTTCACACGACTTCCTTTGCCGCTAAACAAAATGGACCAAAAGAGACCAAAACTAGAACTTGGGTCAAAGGTGCCAGAAAGTGACAGAAGGGGAGAAGGCGGTGAGAAATCCTTCCTTTCAGTTCTAGGAGTGATATTCAAAGAGTTTCAGTGGCTTGAGACGTGTTTCGCACGTCTTCCTTTGCCGGTAAGCAAAATGGAACCAAAAGAGACCAAAACTGGAACTTGGGTCCAAAGGCACCAGAAAGAGCCAGAACGTGAGAATAAGGTAGGAAAGCCTTCCTTTGTGTCTTCGGAGTGATATTCAAGGAGTTTCAGTGGCCTGAGACGAGTTTCACACGACTTCCTCTGCCGGTAAGCAAAAAGGGACCAAAACAGACCAAAACTAGAACTTGGGTCAAATGTGCCAGAAAGTGACTGAAGGGGAGAAGGTGGTGAGAAATCCTTGCTTTGAGCTCTAGGAGTGATATTCAAGGAATTTCAGTGGCTTGAGACGAGTTTCGCACGTCTTCCTTTGCCGGGAAGGAAAAGGGAACCAAAAGGGACCAAAACTGGAACTTGGGTCCAAGGACACCAGAAAGTGCCAGAACGTGAGAAGGTGGTGGGAAAGCCTTCCTTTGAGTCCTAGGCGTGATATTCAGGGAGTTTTAGTGGCCTGAGATGAGTTTCGCACGTCTTCCTTTGCCAGTAAGCAAAAAGGGACCAAAAGAGACCAAAACTAGAACTTGGGTCCAAAGGCGCCAGAAAGTGCCAGAAGGAGAGAAGGTAGTGAGAAATCCTTCCTTTGAGTTCTAGGAGTTATATTCAAGGAGTTTCAGTGGCTTGAGACGAGTTTCGCACGTCTTCCTTTGCCGGTAAGCAAAAGGGACCAAAAGAGACCAAAACTAGAACTTGGGTCCAAAGGCGCCAGAAAGTGCCAGAAGGAGAAAAGGTAGTGAGAAATCCTTCCTTTGAGTTCTAGGAGTGATATTCAAGGAGTTTCAGTGGCTTGACACCAGTTTCGCACGTCTTCCTTTGCCGATAAGCAAAAGGGACCAAAAGAGACCAAAACTAGAACTTGGGTCCAAAGGTGCCAGAAAGTGACAGAAGGGGAGAAGGTGGTGAGAAATCCTTCCTTTGAGTTCTAGGAGTGATATCTAAGGAGTTTCAGTGGCTTGAGACGAGTTTCGCACGTCTTCCTTTGCCGGTAAGCAAAAGGGAACCAAAAGAGACCAAAACTGGAACTTGGGTCCAAAGGCACCAGAAAGTGCCAGAACATGAGAATAAGGTGGGAAAGCCTTCCTTTGTGTCTTCGGAGTGATATTCAAGGAGTTTCAGTGGCCTGAGACGAGTTTCACACGACTTCCTTTGCCGCTAAACAAAATGGACCAAAAGAGACCAAAACTAGAACTTGGGTCAAAGGTGCCAGAAAGTGACAGAAGGGGAGAAGGCGGTGAGAAATCCTTCCTTTCAGTTCTAGGAGTGATATTCAAAGAGTTTCAGTGGCTTGAGACGTGTTTCGCACGTCTTCCTTTGTGGTAAGCAAAATGGAACCAAAAGAGACCAAAACTGGAACTTGGGTCCCAAAGGCACAGAAAAGAGCAGAACGTGAGAATAAGGTAGGAAAGCCTTCCTTTGTGTCTTCGGCGTGATATTCAAGGAGTTTCGGTGGCACGAGACGAGTTTCACACGACTTCCTCTGCAGGTAAGCAAAAGGGACCAAAAGCAGGACCAAAACTAGAACTTGGGTCAAATGTGCCGTAAAGTGATCGAAGGGGAGAAGGTGGTGAGAAATCCTTGCTTTGAGCTCTAGGAGTGATATTCAAGGAATTTCAGTGGCTTGAGACGAGTTTCGTACGTCTTCCTTTGCCGGGAAGGAAAAGGGAACCAAAAGGGACCAAAACTGGAACTTGGGTCCAAGGACACCAGAAAGTGCCAGAACGTGAGAAGGTGGTGGGAAAGCCTTCCTTTGAGTCCTAGGCGTGATATTCAAGGAGTTTTAGTGGCCTGAGACGAGTTTCGCACGTCTTCCTTTGCCGGTAAGCAAAAGGGACCAAAAGAGACCAAAACTAGAACTTGGGTCCAAAGGCGCCAGAAATTGCCAGAAGGAGAGAAGGTAGTGAGAAATCCTTCCTTTGAGTTCTAGGAGTTATATTCAAGGAGTTTCAGTGGCTTGAGACGAGTTTCGCACGTCTTCCTTTGCCGGTAAGCAAAAGGGACCAAAAGAGACCAAAACTAGAACTTGGGTCCAAAGGTGCCAGAAAGTGACAGAAGGGGAGAAGGTGGTGAGAAATCCTTCCTTTGAGTTCTAGGAGTGATATTCAAGGAGTTTCAGTGGCTTGAGACGAGCTTCACACGCCTTCCTTTGCCGGTAAGCAAAAGGGAACCAAAAGAGACCAAAACTGGAACTGGGTCCAAAGGCACCAGAAAGTGCCAGAACGTGAGATGGTGGTGCGAAAGCCTTCCTTTGAGTCCTAGGCGTGATATTCAAGGAGTTTTAGTGGCTTGAGACAAGTTTCGCAAGTCTCCCTTTGCTAGTAAGCAAAAAGGGACCAAAAGAGACCAAAACTAGAACTTGGGTCCAAAGGCGCCAAAAAGTGCCAGAAGGAGAGAAGGTAGTGAGAAATCCTTCCTTTGAGTTCTAGGAGTTATATCTAAGGAGTTTCAGTGGCTTGAGACGAGTTTCGCACGTCTTCCTTTGCCGGTAAGGAAAAGGGAACCAAAAGGGACCAAAACTGGAACTTGGGTCCAAAGGTACCAGAAAGTGCCAGAACGTGAGAAGGTAGTGGGAAAGCCTTCCTTTGAGTCCTAGGCATGATATTCAAGGAGTTTTAGTGGCCTAAGACGAGTTTCGCACGTCTTCCTTTGCTGGTAAGCAAAAGGGAACCAAAAGAGACCAAAACTGGAACTTGGGTCCAAAGGCACCAGAAAGTGCCAGAAGCGGAAAAGGTGGTGAGAAAGCCTTCCTTTGTGTCTTCGGAGTGATATTCAAGGAGTTTCAGTGGCCTGAGACGAGTTTCACACGACTTCCTCTGCCGGTAAGCAAAAAGGGACCAAAACAGACCAAAACTAGAACTTGGGTCAATGGTGCCAGAAAGTGACAGAAGGGGAGAAGGTGGTGAGAAATCCTTCCTTTGAGTTCTAGGAGTGATATTCAAGAAGTTTCAGTTGCTTGAGACGGGTTTCGCACGTCTTCCTTTGCCGGTAAGCAAAAGGGAACCAAAAGAGACCAAAACTGGAACTTGGGTCCAAAGGCACCAGAAAGTGCCAGAACATGAGAATAAGGTGGGAAAGCCTTCCTTTGTGTCTTCGGAGTGATATTCAAGGAGTTTCAGTGGCCTGAGACGAGTTTCACACGACTTCCTTTGCCGGTAAAAAAAAGGGACCAAAAGAGACCAAAACTAGAACTTGGGTCAAAGGTGCCAGAAAGTGACAGAAGGGGAGAAGGCGGTGAGAAATCTTTCCTTTCAGTTCTAGGAGTGATATTCAAGGAGTTTCAGTGGCTTGAGACGAGTTTCGCACGTCTTCCTTTGCCGGTAAGCAAAAGGGAACCAAAAGAGACCAAAACTGGAACTTGGGTCCAAAGGCACCAGAAAGTGCCAGAACGTGAGAATAAGGTGGGAAAGCCTTCCTTTGTGTCTTCGGAGTGATATTCAAGGAGTTTCAGTGGCCTGAGACGAGTTTCACACGACTTCCTTTGCCGGTAAACAAAAAGGGACCAAAAGAGACCAAAACTAGAACTTGGGTCAAAGGTGCCAGAAAGTGACAGAAGCGGAGAAGGCGGTGAGAAATCTTTCCTTTCAGTTCTAGGAGTGATATTCAAGGAGTTTCAGTGGCTTGAGACGAGTTTCGCACGTCTTCCTTTGCCGGTAAGCAAAAGGGAACCAAAAGAGACCAAAACTGGAACTTGGGTCCAAAGGCACCAGAAAGTGCCAAAACGTGAGAATAAGGTGGGAAAGCCTTCCTTTGAGTTCTAGGAGTGATATTCAAGGAGTTTCAGTGGCTTGAGACGAGTTTCGCACGTCTTCCTTTGCCGGTAAGCAAAAGGGACCAAAAGAGACCAAAACTAGAACTTGGGTCCAAAGGCGCCAGAAAGTGCCAGAAGGAGAAAAGGTAGTGAGAAATCCTTCCTTTGAGTTCTAGGAGTGATATTCAAGGAGTTTCAGTGGCTTGACACCAGTTTCGCACGTCTTCCTTTGCCGATAAGCAAAAGGGACCAAAAGAGACCAAAACTAGAACTTGGGTCCAAAGGTGCCAGAAAGTGACAGAAGGGGAGAAGGTGGTGAGAAATCCTTCCTTTGAGTTCTAGGAGTGATATCTAAGGAGTTTCAGTGGCTTGAGACGAGTTTCGCACGTCTTCCTTTGCCGGTAAGCAAAAGGGAACCAAAAGAGACCAAAACTGGAACTTGGGTCCAAAGGCACCAGAAAGTGCCAGAACATGAGAATAAGGTGGGAAAGCCTTCCTTTGTGTCTTCGGAGTGATATTCAAGGAGTTTCAGTGGCCTGAGACGAGTTTCACACGACTTCCTTTGCCGCTAAACAAAATGGACCAAAAGAGACCAAAACTAGAACTTGGGTCAAAGGTGCCAGAAAGTGACAGAAGGGGAGAAGGCGGTGAGAAATCCTTCCTTTCAGTTCTAGGAGTGATATTCAAAGAGTTTCAGTGGCTTGAGACGTGTTTCGCACGTCTTCCTTTGCCGGTAAGCAAAATGGAACCAAAAGAGACCAAAACTGGAACTTGGGTCCAAAGGCACCAGAAAGAGCCAGAACGTGAGAATAAGGTAGGAAAGCCTTCCTTTGTGTCTTCGGAGTGATATTCAAGGAGTTTCAGTGGCCTGAGACGAGTTTCACACGACTTCCTCTGCCGGTAAGCAAAAAGGGACCAAAACAGACCAAAACTAGAACTTGGGTCAAATGTGCCAGAAAGTGACTGAAGGGGAGAAGGTGGTGAGAAATCCTTGCTTTGAGCTCTAGGAGTGATATTCAAGGAATTTCAGTGGCTTGAGACGAGTTTCGCACGTCTTCCTTTGCCGGGAAGGAAAAGGGAACCAAAAGGGACCAAAACTGGAACTTGGGTCCAAGGACACCAGAAAGTGCCAGAACGTGAGAAGGTGGTGGGAAAGCCTTCCTTTGAGTCCTAGGCGTGATATTCAAGGAGTTTTAGTGGCCTGAGATGAGTTTCGCACGTCTTCCTTTGCCAGTAAGCAAAAAGGGACCAAAAGAGACCAAAACTAGAACTTGGGTCCAAAGGCGCCAGAAATTGCCAGAAGGAGAGAAGGTAGTGAGAAATCCTTCCTTTGAGTTCTAGGAGTTATATTCAAGGAGTTTCAGTGGCTTGAGACGAGTTTCGCACGTCTTCCTTTGCCGGTAAGCAAAAGGGACCAAAAGAGACCAAAACTAGAACTTGGGTCCAAAGGTGCCAGAAAGTGACAGAAGGGGAGAAGGTGGTGAGAAATCCTTCCTTTGAGTTCTAGGAGTGATATTCAAGGAGTTTCAGTGGCTTGAGACGAGCTTCACACGCCTTCCTTTGCCGGTAAGCAAAAGGGAACCAAAAGAGACCAAAACTGGAACTGGGTCCAAAGGCACCAGAAAGTGCCAGAACGTGAGATGGTGGTGCGAAAGCCTTCCTTTGAGTCCTAGGCGTGATATTCAAGGAGTTTTAGTGGCTTGAGACAAGTTTCGCAAGTCTCCCTTTGCTAGTAAGCAAAAAGGGACCAAAAGAGACCAAAACTAGAACTTGGGTCCAAAGGCGCCAAAAAGTGCCAGAAGGAGAGAAGGTAGTGAGAAATCCTTCCTTTGAGTTCTAGGAGTTATATCTAAGGAGTTTCAGTGGCTTGAGACGAGTTTCGCACGTCTTCCTTTGCCGGTAAGGAAAAGGGAACCAAAAGGGACCAAAACTGGAACTTGGGTCCAAAGGTACCAGAAAGTGCCAGAACGTGAGAAGGTAGTGGGAAAGCCTTCCTTTGAGTCCTAGGCATGATATTCAAGGAGTTTTAGTGGCCTAAGACGAGTTTCGCACGTCTTCCTTTGCTGGTAAGCAAAAGGGAACCAAAAGAGACCAAAACTGGAACTTGGGTCCAAAGGCACCAGAAAGTGCCAGAAGCGGAAAAGGTGGTGAGAAAGCCTTCCTTTGTGTCTTCGGAGTGATATTCAAGGAGTTTCAGTGGCCTGAGACGAGTTTCACACGACTTCCTCTGCCGGTAAGCAAAAAGGGACCAAAACAGACCAAAACTAGAACTTGGGTCAATGGTGCCAGAAAGTGACAGAAGGGGAGAAGGTGGTGAGAAATCCTTCCTTTGAGTTCTAGGAGTGATATTCAAGAAGTTTCAGTTGCTTGAGACGGGTTTCGCACGTCTTCCTTTGCCGGTAAGCAAAAGGGAACCAAAAGAGACCAAAACTGGAACTTGGGTCCAAAGGCACCAGAAAGTGCCAGAACATGAGAATAAGGTGGGAAAGCCTTCCTTTGTGTCTTCGGAGTGATATTCAAGGAGTTTCAGTGGCCTGAGACGAGTTTCACACGACTTCCTTTGCCGGTAAAAAAAAGGGACCAAAAGAGACCAAAACTAGAACTTGGGTCAAAGGTGCCAGAAAGTGACAGAAGGGGAGAAGGCGGTGAGAAATCTTTCCTTTCAGTTCTAGGAGTGATATTCAAGGAGTTTCAGTGGCTTGAGACGAGTTTCGCACGTCTTCCTTTGCCGGTAAGCAAAAGGGAACCAAAAGAGACCAAAACTGGAACTTGGGTCCAAAGGCACCAGAAAGTGCCAGAACGTGAGAATAAGGTGGGAAAGCCTTCCTTTGTGTCTTCGGAGTGATATTCAAGGAGTTTCAGTGGCCTGAGACGAGTTTCACACGACTTCCTTTGCTTAGGTAAACAAAAAGGGACCAAAAGAGACCAAAACTAGAACTTGGGTCAAAGGTGCCAGAAAGTGACAGAAGCGGAGAAGGCGGTGAGAAATCTTTCCTTTCAGTTCTAGGAGTGATATTCAAGGAGTTTCAGTGGCTTGAGACGAGTTTCGCACGTCTTCCTTTGCCGGTAAGCAAAAGGGAACCAAAAGAGACCAAAACTGGAACTTGGGTCCAAAGGCACCAGAAAGTGCCAAAACGTGAGAATAAGGTGGGAAAGCCTTCCTTTGAGTTCTAGGAGTGATATTCAAGGAGTTTCAGTGGCTTGAGACGAGTTTCGCACGTCTTCCTTTGCCGGTAAGCAAAAGGGAACCAAAAGAGACGAAAACTGGAACTTGGGTCCAAAGGCATCAGAATGTGCCAGAACGTGAGAAGGTGGTGGGAAAGCCTTCCTTTGAGTCCTAGGAGTGATATTCAAGGAGTTT
Source organism: Abrus pulchellus subsp. cantoniensis (assembly GCA_024086825.1). Classification (NCBI taxonomy): domain Eukaryota; kingdom Viridiplantae; phylum Streptophyta; class Magnoliopsida; order Fabales; family Fabaceae; genus Abrus; species Abrus pulchellus. The sequence continues at coordinate 12,837,985 of CM044058.1, read as the reverse complement.
CAGTGGCTTGAGACGAGTTTCGCACGTCTTCCTTTGCCGGTAAGCAAAAGGGAACCAAAAGAGACCAAAACTGGAACTTGGGTCCAAAGGCACCAGAAAGTGCCAAAACGTGAGAATAAGGTGGGAAAGCCTTCCTTTGAGTTCTAGGAGTGATATTCAAGGAGTTTCAGTGGCTTGAGACGAGTTTCGCACGTCTTCCTTTGCCGGTAAGCAAAAGGGAACCAAAAGAGACGAAAACTGGAACTTGGGTCCAAAGGCATCAGAATGTGCCAGAACGTGAGAAGGTGGTGGGAAAGCCTTCCTTTGAGTCCTAGGCGTGATATTCAAGGAGTTTTAGTGGCTTGAGACGAGTTTCGAAAATCTTCCTTTGCCAGTAAGCAAAAGGGAACCAAAAGAGACCAAAACTGGAACTTGGGTCCAAAGGCACCAGAAACTGCCAAAATCTGAGAAGGTGGTGAGAAATCCTTGCTTTGAGCTCTAGGAGTGATATTCAAGGAATTTCAGTGGCTTGAGACGAGTTTCGCACGTCTTCCTTTGCTGGTAAGCAAAAGGGAACCAAAAGGGACCAAAACTGGAACTTGGGTCCAAGGGCACCAGAAAGTGCCAGAACGTGAGAAGGTGGTGGGAAAGCCTTCCTTTGAGTCCTAGGCGTGATATTCAAGCAGTTTTAGTGGCCTGAGATGAGTTTCGCACGTCTTCTTTTGCCGATAAGCAAAAGGGAACCAAAAGAGACCATAACTGGAAGTTGGGTCCAAAGGCACTAGAAAGTGCCAGAATGTGATAAGGTGGTGGGAAAGCCTTCCTTTAAGTCATAGGCGTGATAGTCAATGAGTTTTAGTGGCCTGAGACGAGTTTCGCAGGTCTCCCTTTGCCAGTAAGCAAAAAGGGACCAAAAGAGACCAAAACTGGAACTTGGGTCCAAAGGCACCAGAAAGTGCCAAAACGTGAGAATAAGGTGGGAAAGCCTTCCTTTGAGTTCTAGGAGTGATATTCAAGGAGTTTCAGTGGCTTGAGACGAGTGTTGCACGTCTTCCTTTGCTGGTAAGCAAAAGGGAACCAAAAGGGACCAAAACTGGAACTTGGGTCCAAGGGCACCAGAAAGTGCCAGAACGTGAGAAGGTGGTGGGAAAGCCTTCCTTTGAGTCCTAGGAGTGATATTCAAGGAGTTTCAGTGGCTTGAGACGAGTTTCGCACGTCTTCCTTTGCCGGTAAGCAAAAGGGAACCAAAAGAGACCAAAACTGGAACTTGGGTCCAAAGGCACCAGAAAGTGCCAAAACGTGAGAATAAGGTGGGAAAGCCTTCCTTTGTGTCTTCGGAGTGATATTCAAGGAGTTTCAGTGGCCTGAGACGAGTTTCACACGACTTCCTTTGCCGGTAAACAAAAAGGGACCAAAAGAGACCAAAACTAGAACTTGGGTCAAAGGTGCCAGAAAGTGACAGAAGCGGAGAAGGCGGTGAGAAATCTTTCCTTTCAGTTCTAGGAGTGATATTCAAGGAGTTTCAGTGGCTTGAGACGAGTTTCGCACGTCTTCCTTTGCCGGTAAGCAAAAGGGAACCAAAAGAGACCAAAACTGGAACTTGGGTCCAAAGGCACCAGAAAGTGCCAGAACGTGAGAATAAGGTGGGAAAGCCTTCCTTTGAATTCTAGGAGTGATATTCAAGGAGTTTCAGTGGCTTGAGACGAGTTTCGCAGGTCTCCCTTTGCCAGTAAGCAACAAGGGACCAAAAGAGACCAAAACTGGAACTTGGGTCCAAAGGCACCAGAAAGTGCCAAAACGTGAGAATAAGGTGGGAAAGCCTTCCTTTGAGTTCTAGGAGTGATATTCAAGGAGTTTCAGTGGCTTGAGACGAGTGTCGCACGACTATCTTTGCCGGTAAGCAAAAAGGGACCAAAAGAGACCAAAACTAGAACATGGGTCAAATGTGCCAGAAAGTGACAGAAGGGGAGAAGGTGGTGAGAAATCCTTGCTTTGAGCTCTAGGAGTGATATTCAAGGAATTTCAGTGGCTTGAGACGAGTTTCGCACGTCTTCCTTTGCCGGTAAGCAAAAGGGAACCAAAAGAGACCAAAACTGGAACTTGGGTCCAAAGGCACCAGAAAGTGCCAAAACGTGAGAATAAGGTGGGAAAGCCTTCCTTTGAGTTCTAGGAGTGATATTCAAGGAGTTTCAGTGGCTTGAGACGAGTTTCGCACGTCTTCCTTTGCCGGTAAGCAAAAGGGAACCAAAAGAGACCAAAACTGGAACTTGGGTCGAAAGGCATCAGAATGTGCCAGAACGTGAGAAGGTGGTGCGAAAGCCTTCCTTTGTGTCTTCGGAGTGATATTCAAGGAGTTTCAGTGGCCTGAGACGAGTTTCACACGACTACCTTTGCCGGTAAGCAAAAAGGGACCAAAAGAGACCAAAACTAGAACATGGGTCAAATGTGCCAGAAAGTGACAGAAGGGGAGAAGGTGGTGAGAAATCCTTGCTTTGAGCTCTAGGAGTGATATTCAAGGAATTTCAGTGGCTTGAGACGAGTTTCGCACGTCTTCCTTTGCCGGTAAGCAAAAGGGAACCAAAAGAGACCAAAACTGGAACTTGGGTCCAAAGGTACCAGGAAGTGCCAAAACGTGAGAATAAGGTGGGAAAGCCTTCCTTTGAGTTCTAGGAGTTATATTCAAGGAGTTTCAGTGGCTTGAGACGAGTGTCGCACGTCTTCCTTTGCTGGTAAGCAAAAGGGAACCAAAAGGGACCAAAACTGGAACTTGGGTCCAAGGCACCAGAAAGTGCCAGAACGTGAGAAGGTGGTGGGAAAGCCTTCCTTTGAGTCCTAGGCGTGATATTCAAGGAGTTTTAGTGGCCTGAGATGAGTTTCGCACGTCTTCTTTTGCCGATAAGCAAAAGGGAACCAAAAGAGACCATAACTGGAAGTTGGGTCCAAAGGCACTAGAAAGTGCCAGAATGTGATAAGGTGGTGGGAAAGCCTTCCTTTAAGTCATAGGCGTGATAGTCAATGAGTTTTAGTGGCCTGAGACGAGCTTCGCAGGTCTCCCTTTGCCAGTAAGCAAAAAGGGACCAAAAGAGACTAAAACTTGAACTTGGGTCCAATGGCGCCAGAAAGTGCCAGAAGGGGAGAAGGTGGTGAGAAATCCTTCCTTTGAGTTCTAGGAATGGTATTCAAGGAGTTACAGTGGCTTGAGACGAGTTTCGCACGTCTTCCTTTGCTGGTAAGCAAAAGGGAACCAAAAGAGACCAAAACTGGAACTTGGGTCCAAAGGCACCAGAAAGTGCCAGAACGTGAGAATAAGGTGGGAAAGCCTTCCTTTGTGTCTTCGGAGTGATATTCAAGGAGTTTCAGTGGCCTGAGACGAGTTTCACACGACTTCCTTTGCCGGTAAACAAAAAGGGACCAAAAGAGACCAAAACTAGAACTTGGGTCAAAGGTGCCAGAAAGTGACAGAAGGGGAGAAGGCGGTGAGAAATCCTTCCTTTCAGTTCTAGGAGTGATAATCAAGGAGTTTCAGTGGCTTGAGACGAGTTTCGCACGTCTTCCTTTGCCGGTAAGCAAAAGGGAACCAAAAGAGACCAAAACTGGAACTTGGGTCCAACGGCACCAGAAAGTGCCCAAACGTGAGAATAAGGTGGGAAAGCCTTCCTTTGAGTTCTAGGAGTGATATTCATGGAGTTTCAGTGGCTTGAGACGAGTTTGGCACGTCTTCCTTTGCTGGTAAGCAAAAGGGAACCAAAAGAGACCAAAACTGGAACTTGGGTCCAAAGGCATCAGAAAGTGCCAGAATGTGAGAAGGTGGTGGGAAAGCCTTCCTTTGTGTCTTCAGAGTGATATTCAAGGAGTTTCAGTGGCCTGAGACGAGTTTCACACGACTTCCTTTGCCGCTAAACAAAATGGACCAAAAGAGACCAAAACTAGAACTTGGGTCAAAGGTGCCAGAAAGTGACAGAAGGGGAGAAGGCGGTGAGAAATCCTTCCTTTCAGTTCTAGGAGTGATATTCAAAGAGTTTCAGTGGCTTGAGACGTGTTTCGCACGTCTTCCTTTGCCGGTAAGCAAAATGGAACCAAAAGAGACCAAAACTGGAACTTGGGTCCAAAGGCACCAGAAAGAGCCAGAACGTGAGAATAAGGTAGGAAAGCCTTCCTTTGTGTCTTCGGAGTGATATTCAAGGAGTTTCAGTGGCCTGAGACGAGTTTCACACGACTTCCTCTGTAGGTAAGCAAAAAGGGACCAAAAGCAGGACCAAAACTAGAACTTGGGTCAAATGTGCCAGAAAGTGACTGAAGGGGAGAAGGTGGTGAGAAATCCTTGCTTTGAGCTCTAGGAGTGATATTCAAGGAATTTCAGTGGCTTGAGACGAGTTTCGCACGTCTTCCTTTGCCGGTAAGGAAAAGGGAACCAAAAGGGACCAAAACTGGAACTTGGGTCCAAGGACACCAGAAAGTGCCAGAACGTGAGAAGGTGGTGGGAAAGCCTTCCTTTGAGTCCTAGGCGTGATATTCAAGGAGTTTTAGTGGCCTGAAATGAGTTTCGCACGTCTTCCTTTGCCAGTAAGCAAAAAGGGACCAAAAGAGACCAAAACTAGAACTTGGGTCCAAAGGCGCCAGAAAGTGCCAGAAGGAGAGAAGGTAGTGAGAAATCCTTCCTTTGAGTTCTAGGAGTTATATTCAAGGAGTTTCAGTGGCTTGAGACGAGTTTCGCACGTCTTCCTTTGCCGGTAAGCAAAAGGGAGCAAAAGAGACCAAAACTAGAACTTGGGTCCAAAGGTGCCAGAAAGTGACAGAAGGGGAGAAGGTGGTGAGAAATCCTTCCTTTGAGTTCTAGGAGTGATATTCAAGGAGTTTCAGTGGCTTGAGACGAGCTTCGCACGTCTTCCTTTGCCGGTAAGCAAAAGGGAACCAAAAGAGACCAAAGCTGGGCCGGGTCCAAAGGCACCAGAAAGTGCCAGAACGTGAGAAGGTGGTGCGAAAGCCTTCCTTTGAGTCCTAGGCGTGATATTCAAGGAGTTTTAGTGGCTTGAGACAAGTTTCGCAAGTCTCCCTTTGCTAGTAAGCAAAAAGGGACCAAAAGAGACCAAAACTAGAACTTGGGTCCAAAGGCGCCAAAAAGTGCCAGAAGGAGAGAAGGTAGTGAGAAATCCTTCCTTTGAGTTCTAAGAGTTATATCTAAGGAGTTTCAGTGGCTTGAGACGAGTTTCGCACGTCTTCCTTTGCCGGTAAGGAAAAGGGAACCAAAAGGGACCAAAACTGGAACTTGGGTCCAAAGGCACCAGAAAGTGCCAGAACGTGAGAAGGTAGTGGGAAAGCCTTCCTTTGAGTCCTAGGCATGATATTCAAGGAGTTTTAGTGGCCTAAGACGAGTTTTGCACGTCTTCCTTTGCTGGTAAGCAAAAGGGAACCAAAAGAGACCAAAACTGGAACTTGGGTCCAAAGGCACCAGAAAGTGCCAGAAGCGGAAAAGGTGGTGAGAAAGCCTTCCTTTGTGTCTTCGGAGTGATATTCAAGGAGTTTCAGTGGCCTGAGACGAGTTTCACACGACTTCCTCTGTAGGTAAGCAAAAGGGACCAAAAGCAGGACCAAAACTAGAACTTGGGTCAATGGTGCCAGAAAGTGACAGAAGGGGAGAAGGTGGTGAGAAATCCTTCCTTTGAGTTCTAGGAGTGATATTCAAGAAGTTTCAGTTGCTTGAGACGGGTTTCGCACGTCTTCCTTTGCCGGTAAGCAAAAGGGAACCAAAAGAGACCAAAGCGGAACTTGGGTCCAAAGGCACCGAAAGTGCCAGAACATGAGAATAAGGTGGGAAAGCCTTCCTTTGTGTCTTCGGAGTGATATTCAAGGAGTTTCAGTGGCCTGAGACGAGTTTCACACGACTTCCTTTGCCGGTAAAAAAAAGGGACCAAAAGAGACCATAACTAGAACTTGGGTCAAAGGTGCCAGAAAGTGACAGAAGGGGAGAAGGCGGTGAGAAATCCTTCCTTTCAGTTCTAGGAGTGATATTCAAGGAGTTTCAGTGGCTTGAGACGAGTTTCGCACGTCTTCCTTTGCCGGTAAGCAAAAGGGAACCAAAAGAGACCAAAACTGGAACTTGGGTCCAAAGGCACCAGAAAGTGCCAGAACATGAGAGTAAGGTGGGAAAGCCTTCCTTTGTGTCTTCGGAGTGATATTCAAGGAGTTTCAGTGGCCTGAGACGAGTTTCACACGACTTCCTTTGCCGCTAAACAAAATGGACCAAAAGAGACCAAAACTAGAACTTGGGTCAAAGGTGCCAGAAAGTGACAGAAGGGGAGAAGGCGGTGAGAAATCCTTCCTTTCAGTTCTAGGAGTGATATTCAAAGAGTTTCAGTGGCTTGAGACGTGTTTCGCACGTCTTCCTTTCTTGATAAGCAAAATGGAACCAAAAGAGACCAAAACTGGAACTTGGGTCCAAAGGCACCAGAAAGAGCCAGAACGTGAGAATAAGGTAGGAAAGCCTTCCTTTGTGTCTTTGGAGTGATATTCAAGGAGTTTCAGTGGCTGAGACGAGTTTCACACGACTTCCTCTGTAGGTAAGCAAAAAGGGACCAAAAGCAGACCAAAACTAGAACTTGGGTCAAATGTGCCGAGAAAGTGGCGAAGGGGAGAAGGTGGTGAGAAATCCTTGCTTTGAGCTCTAGGAGTGATATTCAAGGAATTTCGGTGGCTTGAGACGAGTTTCGCACGTCTTCCTTTGCTGGTAAGGAAAAGGGAACCAAAAGGGACCAAAGCGGAACTTGGGTCCAAGGACACCGAAAGTGCCGTAACGTGAGAAGGTGGTGGGAAAGCCTTCCTTTGAGTCCTAGGCGTGATATTCAAGGAGTTTTAGTGGCCTGAGATGAGTTTCGCACGTCTTCCTTTGCCAGTAAGCAAAAAGGGACCAAAAGAGACCAAAACTAGAACTTGGGTCCAAAGGCGCCAGAAAGTGCCAGAAGGAGAGAAGGTAGTGAGAAATCCTTCCTTTGAGTTCTAGGAGTTATATTCAAGGAGCTTCAGTGGCTTGAGACGAGTTTCGCACGTCTTCCTTTGCCGGTAAGCAAAAGGGACCAAAAGAGACCAAAACTAGAACTTGGGTCCAAAGGTGCCAGAAAGTGACAGAAGGGGAGAAGGTGGTGAGAAATCCTTCCTTTGAGTTCTAGGAGTGATATTCAAGGAGTTTCAGTGGCTTGTGACGAGCTTCGCACGTCTTCCTTTGCCGGTAAGCAAAAGGGAACCAAAAGAGACCAAAACTGGAACTGGGTCCAAAGGCACCAGAAAGTGCCAGAACGTGAGATGGTGGTGCGAAAGCCTTCCTTTGAGTCCTAGGCATGATATTCAAGGAGTTTTAGTGGCTTGAGACAAGTTTCGCAAGTCTCCCTTTGCTAGTAAGCAAAAAGGGACCAAAAGAGACCAAAACTAGAACTTGGGTCCAAAGGCGCCAAAAAGTGCCAGAAGGAGAGAAGGTAGTGAGAAATCCTTCCTTTGAGTTCTAGGAGTTATATCTAAGGAGTTTCAGTGGCTTGAGACGAGTTTCGCACGTCTTCCTTTGCCGGTAAGGAAAAGGGAACCAAAAGGGACCAAAACTGGAACTTGGGTCCAAAGGCACCAGAAAGTGCCAGAACGTGAGAAGGTAGTGGGAAAGCCTTCCTTTGAGTCCTAGGCATGATATTCAAGGAGTTTTAGTGGCCTAAGACGAGTTTCGCACGTCTTCCTTTGCTGGTAAGCAAAAGGGAACCAAAAGAGACCAAAACTGGAACTTGGGTCCAAAGGCACCAGAAAGTGCCAGAAGCGGAAAAGGTGGTGAGAAAGCCTTCCTTTGTGTCTTCGGAGTGATATTCAAGGAGTTTCAGTGGCCTGAGACGAGTTTCACACGACTTCCTCTGCCGGTAAGCAAAAAGGGACCAAAACAGACCAAAACTAGAACTTGGGTCAATGGTGCCAGAAAGTGACAGAAGGGGAGAAGGTGGTGAGAAATCCTTCCTTTGAGTTCTAGGAGTGATATTCAAGAAGTTTCAGTTGCTTGAGACGGGTTTCGCACGTCTTCCTTTGCCGGTAAGCAAAAGGGAACCAAAAGAGACCAAAACTGGAACTTGGGTCCAAAGGCACCAGAAAGTGCCAGAACATGAGAATAAGGTGGGAAAGCCTTCCTTTGTGTCTTCGGAGTGATATTCAAGGAGTTTCAGTGGCCTGAGACGAGTTTCACATGACTTCCTTTGCCGGTAAAAAAAAGGGACCAAAAGAGACCAAAACTAGAACTTGGGTCAAAGGTGCCAGAAAGTGACAGAAGGGGAGAAGGCGGTGAGAAATCCTTCCTTTCAGTTCTAGGAGTGATATTCAAGGAGTTTCAGTGGCTTGAGACGAGTTTCGCACGTCTTCCTTTGCCGGTAAGCAAAAGGGAACCAAAAGAGACCAAAACTGGAACTTGGGTCCAAAGGCACCAGAAAGTGCCAGAACGTGAGAATAAGGTGGGAAAGCCTTCCTTTGTGTCTTCGGAGTGATATTCAAGGAGTTTCAGTGGCCTGAGACGAGTTTCACCGACTTCCTTTGCCGGTAAACAAAAAGGGACCAAAAGAGACCAAAACTAGAACTTGGGTCAAAGGTGCCAGAAAGTGACAGAAGCGGAGAAGGCGGTGAGAAATCTTTCCTTTCAGTTCTAGGAGTGATATTCAAGGAGTTTCAGTGGCTTGAGGCGAGTTTCGCACGTCTTCATTTGCCGGTAAGCAAAAGGGAACCAAAAGAGACCAAAACTGGAACTTGGGTCCAAAGGCACCAGAAAGTGCCAAAACGTGAGAATAAGGTGGGAAAGCCTTCCTTTGAGTTCTAGGAGTGATATTCAAGGAGTTTCAGTGGCTTGAGACGAGTTTCGCACGTCTTCCTTTGCCGGTAAGCAAAAGGGAACCAAAAGAGACGAAAACTGGAACTTGGGTCCAAAGGCATCAGAATGTGCCAGAACGTGAGAAGGTGGTGGGAAAGCCTTCCTTTGAGTCCTAGGAGTGATATTCAAGGAGTTTCAGTGGCTTGAGACGAGTTTCGCACGTCTTCCTTTGCCGGTAAGCAAAAGGGAACCAAAAGAGACCAAAGCGGAACTTGGGTCCAAAGGCACCAGAAAGTGCCAAAACGTGAGAATAAGGTGGGAAAGCCTTCCTTTGAGTTCTAGGAGTGATATTCAAGGAGTTTCAGTGGCTTGAGACGAGTTTCGCACGTCTTCCTTTGCCGGTAAGCAAAAGGGAACCAAAAGAGACGCAGCGGAACTTGGGTCCAAAGGCATCAGAATGTGCCAGAACGTGAGAAGGTGGTGGGAAATCCTTCCTTTGAGTCCTAGGCGTGATATTCAAGGAGTTTTAGTGGCTTGAGACGAGTTTCGAAAATCTTCCTTTGCCAGTAAGCAAAAGGGAACCAAAAGAGACCACAACTGGAACTTGGGTCCAAAGGCACCGAAAGCGCAAAATACGAGAAGGTGGTGAGAAATCCTTGCTTTGAGCTCTAGGAGTGATATTCAAGGAATTTCGGTGGCTTGAGACGAGTTTCGCACGTCTTCCTTTGCTTTGGTAAGCAAAAGGGAACCAAAAGGGACCAAAACTGGAACTTGGGTCCAAGGGCACCAGAAAGTGCCAGAACGTGAGAAGGTGGTGGGAAAGCCTTCCTTTGAGTCCTAGGCGTGATATTCAAGCAGTTTTAGTGGCCTGAGATGAGTTTCGCACGTCTTCTTTTGCCGATAAGCAAAAGGGAACCAAAAGAGACCATAACTGGAAGTTGGGTCCAAAGGCACTAGAAAGTGCCAGAATGTGATAAGGTGGTGGGAAAGCCTTCCTTTAAGTCATAGGCGTGATAGTCAATGAGTTTTAGTGGCCTGAGACGAGTTTCGCAGGTCTCCCTTTGCCAGTAAGCAAAAAGGGACCAAAAGAGACCAAAACTGGAACTTGGGTCCAAAGGCACCAGAAAGTGCCAAAACGTGAGAATAAGGTGGGAAAGCCTTCCTTTGAGTTCTAGGAGTGATATTCAAGGAGTTTCAGTGGCTTGAGACGAGTGTTGCACGTCTTCCTTTCTTTGGTAAGCAAAAGGGAACCAAAAGGGACCAAAACTGGAACTTGGGTCCAAGGGCACCAGAAAATGCCAGAACGTGAGAAGGTGGTGGGAAAGCCTTCCTTTGAGTCCTAGGAGTGATATTCAAGGAGTTTCAGTGGCTTGAGACGAGTTTCGCACGTCTTCCTTTGCCGGTAAGCAAAAGGGAACCAAAAGAGACCAAAACTGGAACTTGGGTCCAAAGGCACCAGAAAGTGCCAAAACGTGAGAATAAGGTGGGAAAGCCTTCCTTTGTGTCTTCGGAGTGATATTCAAGGAGTTTCAGTGGCCTGAGACGAGTTTCACACGACTCCTTTGCCGGTAAACAAAAAGGGACCAAAAGAGACCAAAACTAGAACTTGGGTCAAAGGTGCCAGAAAGTGACAGAAGCGGAGAAGGCGGTGAGAAATCTTTCCTTTCAGTTCTAGGAGTGATATTCAAGGAGTTTCAGTGGCTTGAGACGAGTTTCGCACGTCTTCCTTTGCCGGTAAGCAAAAGGGAACCAAAAGAGACCAAAACTGGAACTTGGGTCCAAAGGCACCAGAAAGTGCCAGAACGTGAGAATAAGGTGGGAAAGCCTTCCTTTGAATTCTAGGAGTGATATTCAAGGAGTTTCAGTGGCTTGAGACGAGTTTCGCAGGTCTCCCTTTGCCAGTAAGCAACAAGGGACCAAAAGAGACCAAAACTGGAACTTGGGTCCAAAGGCACCAGAAAGTGCCAAAACGTGAGAATAAGGTGGGAAAGCCTTCCTTTGAGTTCTAGGAGTGATATTCAAGGAGTTTCAGTGGCTTGAGACGAGTGTCGCACGACTACCTTTGCCGGTAAGCAAAAAGGGACCAAAAGAGACCAAAACTAGAACATGGGTCAAATGTGCCAGAAAGTGAAAGAAGGGGAGAAGGTGGTGAGAAATCCTTGCTTTGAGCTCTAGGAGTGATATTCAAGGAATTTCAGTGGCTTGAGACGAGTTTCGCACGTCTTCCTTTGCCGGTAAGCAAAAGGGAACCAAAAGAGACCAAAACTGGAACTTGGGTCCAAAGGCACCAGAAATTGCCAAAACGTGAGAATAAGGTGGGAAAGCCTTCCTTTGAGTTCTAGGAGTGATATTCAAGGAGTTTCAGTGGCTTGAGACGAGTTTCGCACGTCTTCCTTTGCTTAGGTAAGCAAAAGGGAACCAAAAGAGACCAAAACTGGAACTTGGGTCGAAAGGCATCAGAATGTGCCAGAACGTGAGAAGGTGGTGCGAAAGCCTTCCTTTGTGTCTTCGGAGTGATATTCAAGGAGTTTCAGTGGCCTGAGACGAGTTTCACACGACTACCTTTGCCGGTAAGCAAAAAGGGACCAAAAGAGACCAAAACTAGAACATGGGTCAAATGTGCCAGAAAGTGACAGAAGGGGAGAAGGTGGTGAGAAATCCTTGCTTTGAGCTCTAGGAGTGATATTCAAGGAATTTCAGTGGCTTGAGACGAGTTTCGCACGTCTTCCTTTGCTTAGGTAAGCAAAAGGGAACCAAAAGAGACCAAAACTGGAACTTGGGTCCAAAGGTACCAGGAAGTGCCAAAACGTGAGAATAAGGTGGGAAAGCCTTCCTTTGAGTTCTAGGAGTTATATTCAAGGAGTTTCAGTGGCTTGAGACGAGTGTCGCACGTCTTCCTTTGCTGGTAAGCAAAAGGGAACCAAAAGGGACCAAAACTGGAACTTGGGTCCAAGGCACCAGAAAGTGCCAGAACGTGAGAAGGTGGTGGGAAAGCCTTCCTTTGAGTCCTAGGCGTGATATTTAAGGAGTTTTAGTGGCCTGAGATGAGTTTCGCACGTCTTCTTTTGCCGATAAGCAAAAGGGAACCAAAAGAGACCATAACTGGAAGTTGGGTCCAAAGGCACTAGAAAGTGCCAGAATGTGATAAGGTGGTGGGAAAGCCTTCCTTTAAGTCATAGGCGTGATAGTCAATGAGTTTTAGTGGCCTGAGACGAGCTTCGCAGGTCTCCCTTTGCCAGTAAGCAAAAAGGGACCAAAAGAGACTAAAACTTGAACTTGGGTCCAATGGCGCCAGAAAGTGCCAGAAGGGGAGAAGGTGGTGAGAAATCCTTCCTTTGAGTTCTAGGAATGGTATTCAAGGAGTTACAGTGGCTTGAGACGAGTTTCGCACGTCTTCCTTTCTTTGGTAAGCAAAAGGGAACCAAAAGAGACCAAAACTGGAACTTGGGTCCAAAGGCACCAGAAAGTGCCAGAACGTGAGAATAAGGTGGGAAAGCCTTCCTTTGTGTCTTCGGAGTGATATTCAAGGAGTTTCAGTGGCCTGAGACGAGTTTCACACGACTTCCTTTGCTTAGGTAAACAAAAAGGGACCAAAAGAGACCAAAACTAGAACTTGGGTCAAAGGTGCCAGAAAGTGACAGAAGGGGAGAAGGCGGTGAGAAATCCTTCCTTTCAGTTCTAGGAGTGATATTCAAGGAGTTTCAGTGGCTTGAGACGAGTTTCGCACGTCTTCCTTTGCCGGTAAGCAAAAGGGAACCAAAAGAGACCAACACTGGAACTTGGGTCCAACGGCACCAGAAAGTGCCCAAACGTGAGAATAAGGTGGGAAAGCCTTCCTTTGAGTTCTAGGAGTGATATTCATGGAGTTTCAGTGGCTTGAGACGAGTTTCGCACGTCTTCCTTTGCTGGTAAGCAAAAGGGAACCAAAAGAGTCCAAAACTGGAACTTGGGTCCAAAGGCATCAGAAAGTGCCAGAACGTGAGAAGGTGGTGGGAAAGCCTTCCTTTGTGTCTTCGGAGTGATATTCAAGGAGTTTCAGTGGCCTGAGACGAGTTTCACACGACTTCCTTTGCCGCTAAACAAAATGGACCAAAAGAGACCAAAACTAGAACTTGGGTCAAAGGTGCCAGAAAGTGACAGAAGGGGAGAAGGCGGTGAGAAATCCTTCCTTTCAGTTCTAGGAGTGATATTCAAAGAGTTTCAGTGGCTTGAGACGTGTTTCGCACGTCTTCCTTTGCCGGTAAGCAAAATGGAACCAAAAGAGACCAAAACTGGAACTTGGGTCCAAAGGCACCAGAAAGAGCCAGAACGTGAGAATAAGGTAGGAAAGCCTTCCTTTGTGTCTTCGGAGTGATATTCAAGGAGTTTCAGTGGCCTGAGACGAGTTTCACACGACTTCCTCTGTAGGTAAGCAAAAAGGGACCAAAGCAGGACCAAAACTAGAACTTGGGTCAAATGTGCCAGAAAGTGACTGAAGGGGAGAAGGTGGTGAGAAATCCTTGCTTTGAGCTCTAGGAGTGATATTCAAGGAATTTCAGTGGCTTGAGACGAGTTTCGCACGTCTTCCTTTGCCGGTAAGGAAAAGGGAACCAAAAGGGACCAAAGCGGAACTTGGGTCCAAGGACACCGTAAAGTGCCAGAACGTGAGAAGGTGGTGGGAAAGCCTTCCTTTGAGTCCTAGGAGTGATATTCAAGGAGTTTTAGTGGCCCGAGATGAGTTTCGCACGACTCCCTTTGCCGGTAAGCAAAAAGGGACCAAAAGAGAGCAAAACTGGAAGTTGGGTCCAAAGGCGCCAGAAAGTGCCAGAAGGAGAGAAGGTAGTGAGAAATCCTTCCTTTGAGTTCTAGGAGTTATATTCAAGGAGTTTCAGTGGCTTGAGACGAGTTTCGCACGTCTTCCTTTGCCGGTAAGCAAAAGGGACCAAAAGAGACCAAAACTAGAACTTGGGTCCAAAGGTGCCAGAAAGTGACAGAAGGGGAGAAGGTGGTGAGAAATCCTTCCTTTGAGTTCTAGGAGTGATATTCAAGGAGTTTCAGTGGCTTGAGACGAGCTTCACACGTCTTCCTTTGCCGGTAAGCAAAAGGGAACCAAAAGAGACCAAAACTGGAACTGGGTCCAAAGGCACCAGAAAGTGCCAGAACGTGAGATGGTGGTGCGAAAGCCTTCCTTTGAGTCCTAGGCATGATATTCAAGGAGTTTTAGTGGCTTGAGACAAGTTTCGCAAGTCTCCCTTTGCTAGTAAGCAAAAAGGGACCAAAAGAGACCAAAACTAGAACTTGGGTCCAAAGGCGCCAAAAAGTGCCAGAAGGAGAGAAGGTAGTGAGAAATCCTTCCTTTGAGTTCTAGGAGTTATATCTAAGGAGTTTCAGTGGCTTGAGACGAGTTTCGCACGTCTTCCTTTGCCGGTAAGGAAAAGGGAACCAAAAGGGACCAAAACTGGAACTTGGGTCCAAAGGCACCAGAAAGTGCCAGAACGTGAGAAGGTAGTGGGAAAGCCTTCCTTTGAGTCCTAGGCATGATATTCAAGGAGTTTTAGTGGCCTAAGACGAGTTTCGCACGTCTTCCTTTCTTTGTAAGCAAAAGGGAACCAAAAGAGACCAAAACTGGAACTTGGGTCCAAAGGCACCAGAAAGTGCCAGAAGCGGAAAAGGTGGTGAGAAAGCCTTCCTTTGTGTCTTCGGAGTGATATTCAAGGAGTTTCAGTGGCCTGAGACGAGTTTCACACGACTTCCTCTGCCGGTAAGCAAAAAGGGACCAAAACAGACCAAAACTAGAACTTGGGTCAATGGTGCCAGAAAGTGACAGAAGGGGAGAAGGTGGTGAGAAATCCTTCCTTTGAGTTCTAGGAGTGATATTCAAGAAGTTTCAGTTGCTTGAGACGGGTTTCGCACGTCTTCCTTTGCCGGTAAGCAAAAGGGAACCAAAAGAGACCAAAACTGGAACTTGGGTCCAAAGGCACCAGAAAGTGCCAGAACATGAGAATAAGGTGGGAAAGCCTTCCTTTGTGTCTTCGGAGTGATATTCAAGGAGTTTCAGTGGCCTGAGACGAGTTTCACACGACTTCCTTTGCCGGTAAAAAAAAGGGACCAAAAGAGACCAAAACTAGAACTTGGGTCAAAGGTGCCAGAAAGTGACAGAAGGGGAGAAGGCGGTGAGAAATCCTTCCTTTCAGTTCTAGGAGTGATATTCAAGGAGTTTCAGTGGCTTGAGACGAGTTTCGCACGTCTTCCTTTGCCGGTAAGCAAAAGGGAACCAAAAGAGACCAAAACTGGAACTTGGGTCCAAAGGCACCAGAAAGTGCCAGAACATGAGAATAAGGTGGGAAAGCCTTCCTTTGTGTCTTCGGAGTGATATTCAAGGAGTTTCAGTGGCCTGAGACGAGTTTCACACGACTTCCTTTGCCGCTAAACAAAATGGACCAAAAGAGACCAAAACTAGAACTTGGGTCAAAGGTGCCAGAAAGTGACAGAAGGGGAGAAGGCGGTGAGAAATCCTTCCTTTCAGTTCTAGGAGTGATATTCAAAGAGTTTCAGTGGCTTGAGACGTGTTTCGCACGTCTTCCTTTGCCGGTAAGCAAAATGGAACCAAAAGAGACCAAAACTGGAACTTGGGTCCAAAGGCACCAGAAAGAGCCAGAACGTGAGAATAAGGTAGGAAAGCCTTCCTTTGTGTCTTCGGAGTGATATTCAAGGAGTTTCAGTGGCCTGAGACGAGTTTCACACGACTTCCTCTGCCGGTAAGCAAAAAGGGACCAAAACAGACCAAAACTAGAACTTGGGTCAAATGTGCCAGAAAGTGACTGAAGGGGAGAAGGTGGTGAGAAATCCTTGCTTTGAGCTCTAGGAGTGATATTCAAGGAATTTCAGTGGCTTGAGACGAGTTTCGCACGTCTTCCTTTGCCGGTAAGGAAAAGGGAACCAAAAGGGACCAAAACTGGAACTTGGGTCCAAGGACACCAGAAAGTGCCAGAACGTGAGAAGGTGGTGGGAAAGCCTTCCTTTGAGTCCTAGGCGTGATATTCAAGGAGTTTTAGTGGCCTGAGATGAGTTTCGCACGTCTTCCTTTGCCAGTAAGCAAAAAGGGACCAAAAGAGACCAAAACTAGAACTTGGGTCCAAAGGCGCCAGAAAGTGCCAGAAGGAGAGAAGGTAGTGAGAAATCCTTCCTTTGAGTTCTAGGAGTTATATTCAAGGAGTTTCAGTGGCTTGAGACGAGTTTCGCACGTCTTCCTTTGCCGGTAAGCAAAAGGGACCAAAAGAGACCAAAACTAGAACTTGGGTCCAAAGGTGCCAGAAAGTGACAGAAGGGGAGAAGGTGGTGAGAAATCCTTCCTTTGAGTTCTAGGAGTGATATTCAAGGAGTTTCAGTGGCTTGAGACGAGCTTCGCACGTCTTCCTTTGCCGGTAAGCAAAAGGGAACCAAAAGAGACCAAAACTGGAACTGGGTCCAAAGGCACCAGAAAGTGCCAGAACGTGAGATGGTGGTGCGAAAGCCTTCCTTTGAGTCCTAGGCGTGATATTCAAGGAGTTTTAGTGGCTTGAGACAAGTTTCGCAAGTCTCCCTTTGCTAGTAAGCAAAAAGGGACCAAAAGAGACCAAAACTAGAACTTGGGTCCAAAGGCGCCAAAAAGTGCCAGAAGGAGAGAAGGTAGTGAGAAATCCTTCCTTTGAGTTCTAGGAGTTATATCTAAGGAGTTTCAGTGGCTTGAGACGAGTTTCGCACGTCTTCCTTTGCCGGTAAGGAAAAGGGAACCAAAAGGGACCAAAACTGGAACTTGGGTCCAAAGGCACCAGAAAGTGCCAGAACGTGAGAAGGTAGTGGGAAAGCCTTCCTTTGAGTCCTAGGCATGATATTCAAGGAGTTTTAGTGGCCTAAGACGAGTTTCGCACGTCTTCCTTTGCTGGTAAGCAAAAGGGAACCAAAAGAGACCAAAACTGGAACTTGGGTCCAATGGCACCAGAAAGTGCCAGAAGCGGAAAAGGTGGTGAGAAAGCCTTCCTTTGTGTCTTCGGAGTGATATTCAAGGAGTTTCAGTGGCCTGAGACGAGTTTCACACGACTTCCTCTGCCGGTAAGCAAAAAGGGACCAAAACAGACCAAAACTAGAACTTGGGTCAATGGTACCAGAAAGTGACAGAAGGCGAGAAGGTGGTGAGAAATCCTTCCTTTGAGTTCTAGGAGTGATATTCAAGAAGTTTCAGTTGCTTGAGACGGGTTTCGCACGTCTTCCTTTGCCGGTAAGCAAAAGGGAACCAAAAGAGACCAAAACTGGAACTTGGGTCCAAAGGCACCAGAAAGTGCCAGAACATGAGAATAAGGTGGGAAAGCCTTCCTTTGTGTCTTCGGAGTGATATTCAAGGAGTTTCAGTGGCCTGAGACGAGTTTCACACGACTTCCTTTGCTTGGTAAAAAAAAGGGACCAAAAGAGACCAAAACTAGAACTTGGGTCAAAGGTGCCAGAAAGTGACAGAAGGGGAGAAGGCGGTGAGAAATCCTTCCTTTCAGTTCTAGGAGTGATATTCAAGGAGTTTCAGTGGCTTGAGACGAGTTTCGCACGTCTTCCTTTGCCGGTAAGCAAAAGGGAACCAAAAGAGACCAAAACTGGAACTTGGGTCCAAAGGCACCAGAAAGTGCCAGAACGTGAGAATAAGGTGGGAAAGCCTTCCTTTGTGTCTTCGGAGTGATATTCAAGGAGTTTCAGTGGCCTGAGACGAGTTTCACACGACTTCCTTTGCCGGTAAACAAAAAGGGACCAAAAGAGACCAAAACTAGAACTTGGGTCAAAGGTGCCAGAAAGTGACAGAAGCGGAGAAGGCGGTGAGAAATCTTTCCTTTCAGTTCTAGGAGTGATATTCAAGGAGTTTCAGTGGCTTGAGACGAGTTTCGCACGTCTTCCTTTGCCGGTAAGCAAAAGGGAACCAAAAGAGACCAAAACTGGAACTTGGGTCCAAAGGCACCAGAAAGTGCCAAAACGTGAGAATAAGGTGGGAAAGCCTTCCTTTGAGTTCTAGGAGTGATATTCAAGGAGTTTCAGTGGCTTGAGACGAGTTTCGCACGTCTTCCTTTGCCGGTAAGCAAAAGGGAACCAAAAGAGACGAAAACTGGAACTTGGGTCCAAAGGCATCAGAATGTGCCAGAACGTGAGAAGGTGGTGGGAAAGCCTTCCTTTGAGTCCTAGGCGTGATATTCAAGGAGTTTTAGTGGCTTGAGACGAGTTTCGAAAATCTTCCTTTGCCAGTAAGCAAAAGGGAACCAAAAGAGACCAAAACTGGAACTTGGGTCCAAAGGCACCAGAAACTGCCAAAATCTGAGAAGGTGGTGAGAAATCCTTGCTTTGAGCTCTAGGAGTGATATTCAAGGAATTTCAGTGGCTTGAGACGAGTTTCGCACGTCTTCCTTTGCTGGTAAGCAAAAGGGAACCAAAAGGGACCAAAACTGGAACTTGGGTCCAAGGGCACCAGAAAGTGCCAGAACGTGAGAAGGTGGTGGGAAAGCCTTCCTTTGAGTCCTAGGCGTGATATTCAAGCAGTTTTAGTGGCCTGAGATGAGTTTCGCACGTCTTCTTTTGCCGATAAGCAAAAGGGAACCAAAAGAGACCATAACTGGAAGTTGGGTCCAAAGGCACTAGAAAGTGCCAGAATGTGATAAGGTGGTGGGAAAGCCTTCCTTTAAGTCATAGGCGTGATAGTCAATGAGTTTTAGTGGCCTGAGACGAGTTTCGCAGGTCTCCCTTTGCCAGTAAGCAAAAAGGGACCAAAAGAGACCAAAACTGGAACTTGGGTCCAAAGGCACCAGAAAGTGCCAAAACGTGAGAATAAGGTGGGAAAGCCTTCCTTTGAGTTCTAGGAGTGATATTCAAGGAGTTTCAGTGGCTTGAGACGAGTGTTGCACGTCTTCCTTTGCTGGTAAGCAAAAGGGAACCAAAAGGGACCAAAACTGGAACTTGGGTCCAAGGGCACCAGAAAAAGCCAGAACGTGAGAAGGTGGTGGGAAAGCCTTCCTTTGAGTCCTAGGAGTGATATTCAAGGAGTTTCAGTGGCTTGAGACGAGTTTCGCACGTCTTCCTTTGCCGGTAAGCAAAAGGGAACCAAAAGAGACCAAAACTGGAACTTGGGTCCAAAGGCACCAGAAAGTGCCAGAACGTGAGAATAAGGTGGGAAAGCCTTCCTTTGTGTCTTCGGAGTGATATTCAAGGAGTTTCAGTGGCCTGAGACGAGTTTCACACGACTTCCTTTGCCGGTAAACAAAAAGGGACCAAAAGAGACCAAAACTAGAACTTGGGTCAAAGGTGCCAGAAAGTGACAGAAGCGGAGAAGGCGGTGAGAAATCTTTCCTTTCAGTTCTAGGAGTGATATTCAAGGAGTTTCAGTGGCTTGAGACGAGTTTCGCACGTCTTCCTTTGCCGGTAAGCAAAGGGAACCAAAAGAGACCAAAACTGGAACTTGGGTCCAAAGGCACCAGAAAGTTCCAGAACGTGAGAATAAGGTGGGAAAGCCTTCCTTTGAATTCTAGGAGTGATATTCAAGGAGTTTCAGTGGCTTGAGACGAGTTTCGCAGGTCTCCCTTTGCCAGTAAGCAACAAGGGACCAAAAGAGACCAAAACTGGAACTTGGGTCCAAAGGCACCAGAAAGTGCCAAAACGTGAGAATAAGGTGGGAAAGCCTTCCTTTGAGTTCTAGGAGTGATATTCAAGGAGTTTCAGTGGCTTGAGACGAGTGTCGCACGACTACCTTTGCCGGTAAGCAAAAAGGGACCAAAAGAGACCAAAACTAGAACATGGGTCAAATGTGCCAGAAAGTGACAGAAGGGGAGAAGGTGGTGAGAAATCCTTGCTTTGAGCTCTAGGAGTGATATTCAAGGAATTTCAGTGGCTTGAGACGAGTTTCGCACGTCTTCCTTTGCCGGTAAGCAAAAGGGAACCAAAAGAGACCAAAACTGGAACTTGGGTCCAAAGGCACCAGAAAGTGCCAAAACGTGAGAATAAGGTGGGAAAGCCTTCCTTTGAGTTCTAGGAGTGATATTCAAGGAGTTTCAGTGGCTTGAGACGAGTTTCGCACGTCTTCCTTTGCCGGTAAGCAAAAGGGAACCAAAAGAGACCAAAACTGGAACTTGGGTCGAAAGGCATCAGAATGTGCCAGAACGTGAGAAGGTGGTGCGAAAGCCTTCCTTTGTGTCTTCGGAGTGATATTCAAGGAGTTTCAGTGGCCTGAGACGAGTTTCACACGACTACCTTTGCCGGTAAGCAAAAAGGGACCAAAAGAGACCAAAACTAGAACATGGGTCAAATGTGCCAGAAAGTGACAGAAGGGGAGAAGGCGGTGAGAAATCCTTCCTTTCAGTTCTAGGAGTGATATTCAAGGAGTTTCAGTGGCTTGAGACGAGTTTCGCACGTCTTCCTTTGCCGGTAAGCAAAAGGGAACCAAAAGAGACCAAAACTGGAACTTGGGTCCAACGGCACCAGAAAGTGCCCAAACGTGAGAATAAGGTGGGAAAGCCTTCCTTTGAGTTCTAGGAGTGATATTCATGGAGTTTCAGTGGCCTGAGACGAGTTTCGCACGTCTTCCTTTGCTGGTAAGCAAAAGGGAACCAAAAGAGACCAAAACTGGAACTTGGGTCCAAAGGCACCAGAAAGTGCCAGAACGTGAGAATAAGGTGGGAAAGCCTTCCTTTGTGTCTTCGGAGTGATATTCAAGGAGTTTCAGTGGCCTGAGACGAGTTTCACACGACTTCCTTTGCCGGTAAACAAAAAGGGACCAAAAGAGACCAAAACTAGAACTTGGGTCAAAGGTGCCAGAAAGTGACAGAAGGGGAGAAGGCGGTGAGAAATCCTTCCTTTCAGTTCTAGGAGTGATATTCAAGGAGTTTCAGTGGCTTGAGACGAGTTTCGCACGTCTTCCTTTGCCGGTAAGCAAAAGGGAACCAAAAGAGACCAAAACTGGAACTTGGGTCCAACGGCACCAGAAAGTGCCCAAACGTGAGAATAAGGTGGGAAAGCCTTGCTTTGAGTTCTAGGAGTGATATTCACGGAGTTTCAGTGGCTTGAGACGAGTTTCGCACGTCTTCCTTTGCTGGTAAGCAAAAGGGAACCAAAAGAGACCAAAACTGGAACTTGGGTCCAAAGGCATCAGAAAGTGCCAGAACGTGAGAAGGTGGTGGGAAAGCCTTCCTTTGTGTCTTCGGTGTGATATTCAAAGAGTTTCAGTGGCCTGAGACGAGTTTCACACGACTTCCTTTGCCGGTAAACAAAAAGGGACCAAAAGAGACCAAAACTAGAACTTGGGTCAAAGGTGCCAGAAAGTGACAGAAGGGGAGAAGGCGGTGAGAAATCCTTCCTTTCAGTTCTAGGAGTGATATTCAAGGAGTTTCAGTGGCTTGAGACGAGTTTCGCACGTCTTCCTTTGCCGGTAAGCAAAAGGGAACCAAAAGAGACCAAAACTGGAACTTGGGTCCAACGGCACCAGAAAGTGCCCAAACGTGAGAATAAGGTGGGAAAGCCTTCCTTTGAGTTCTAGGAGTGATATTCATGGAGTTTCAGTGGCTTGAGACGAGTTTCGCACGTCTTCCTTTGCTGGTAAGCAAAAGGGAACCAAAAGAGACCAAAACTGGAACTTGGGTCCAAAGGCACCAGAAAGTGCCAGAACATGAGAATAAGGTGGGAAAGCCTTCCTTTGAGTTCTAGGAGTGATATTCATGGAGTTTCAGTGGCTTGAGACGAGTTTCGCACGTCTTCCTTTGCTGGTAAGCAAAAGGGAACCAAAAGAGACCAAAACTGAAACTTGGGTCCAAAGGCATCAGAAAGTGCCAGAACGTGAGAAGGTGGTGGGAAAGCCTTCCTTTGTGTCTTCGGAGTGATATTCAAAGAGTTTCAGTGGCCTGAGACGAGTTTCACACGACTTCCTTTGCAGGTAAACAAAAAGGGACCAAAAGAGACCAAAACTAGAACTTGGGTCAAAGGTGCCAGAAAGTGACAGAAGGGGAGAAGGTGGTGAGAAATCCTTCCTTTGAGTTCTAGGAGTGATATTCAAGGAGTTTCAGTGGCTTGAGACGAGTTTCGCACGTCTTCCTTTGCCGGTAAGCAAAAGGGAACCAAAAGAGACCAAAACTGGAACTTGGGTCCAAAGGTACCAGGAAGTGCCAAAACGTGAGAATAAGGTGGGAAAGCCTTCCTTTGAGTTCTAGGAGTTATATTCAAGGAGTTTCAGTGGCTTGAGACGAGTGTCGCACGTCTTCCTTTGCTGGTAAGCAAAAGGGAACCAAAAGGGACCAAAAGCTGGAACTTGGGTCCAAGGCACCGAAAGTGCCGTAACGTGAGAAGGTGGTGGGAAAGCCTTCCTTTGAGTCCTAGGCGTGATATTCAAGGAGTTTTAGTGGCCTGAGATGAGTTTCGCACGTCTTCTTTTGCCGATAAGCAAAAGGGAACCAAAAGAGACCATAACTGGAAGTTGGGTCCAAAGGCACTAGAAAGTGCCAGAATGTGATAAGGTGGTGGGAAAGCCTTCCTTTAAGTCATAGGCGTGATAGTCAATGAGTTTTAGTGGCCTGAGACAAGTTTCGCAGGTCTCCCTTTGCCAGTAAGCAAAAAGGGACCAAAAGAGACTAAAACTTGAACTTGGGTCCAATGGCGCCAGAAAGTGCCAGAAGGGGAGAAGGTGGTGAGAAATCCTTCCTTTGAGTTCTAGGAATGGTATTCAAGGAGTTACAGTGGCTTGAGACGAGTTTCGCACGTCTTTCTTTGCTGGTAAGCAAAAGGGAACCAAAAGAGACCAAAACTGGAACTTGGGTCCAAAGGCACCAGAAAGTGCCAGAACGTGAGAATAAGGTGGGAAAGCCTTCCTTTGAATTCTAGGAGTGATATTCAAGGAGTTTCAGTGGCTTGAGACGAGTTTCGCAGGTCTCCCTTTGCCAGTAAGCAACAAGGGACCAAAAGAGACCAAAACTGGAACTTGGGTCGAAAGGCATCAGAATGTGCCAGAACGTGAGAAGGTGGTGCGAAAGCCTTCCTTTGTGTCTTCGGAGTGATATTCAAGGAGTTTCAGTGGCCTGAGACGAGTTTCACACGACTACCTTTGCCGGTAAGCAAAAAGGGACCAAAAGAGACCAAAACTAGAACATGGGTCAAATGTGCCAGAAAGTGACAGAAGGGGAGAAGGTGGTGAAAAATCCTTGCTTTGAGCTCTAGGAGTGATATTCAAGGAGTTTCAGTGGCTTGAGACGAGTGTCGCACGACTACCTTTGCCGGTAAGCAAAAAGGGACCAAAAGAGACCAAAACTAGAACATGGGTCAAATGTGCCAAAAAGTGACAGAAGGGGAGAAGGTGGTGAGAAATCCTTGCTTTGAGCTCTAGGAGTGATATTCAAGGAATTTCAGTGGCTTGAGACGAGTTTCGCACGTCTTCCTTTGCCGGTAAGCAAAAGGGAACCAAAAGAGACCAAAACTGGAACTTGGGTCCAAAGGCACCAGAAAGTGCCAAAACGTGAGAATAAGGTGGGAAAGCCTTCCTTTGAGTTCTAGGAGTGATATTCAAGGAGTTTCAGTGGCTTGAGACGAGTTTCGCACGTCTTCCTTTGCCGGTAAGCAAAAGGGAACCAAAAGAGACCAAAACTGGAACTTGGGTCGAAAGGCATCAGAATGTGCCAGAACGTGAGAAGGTGGTGCGAAAGCCTTCCTTTGTGTCTTCGGAGTGATATTCAAGGAGTTTCAGTGGCCTGAGACGAGTTTCACACGACTACCTTTGCCGGTAAGCAAAAAGGGACCAAAAGAGACCAAAACTAGAACATGGGTCAAATGTGCCAGAAAGTGACAGAAGGGGAGAAGGTGGTGAAAAATCCTTGCTTTGAGCTCTAGGAGTGATATTCAAGGAATTTCAGTGGCTTGAGACGAGTTTCGCACGTCTTCCTTTGCCGGTAAGGAAAAGCGAACCAAAAGGGACCAAAACTAGAACTTCGGTGCAAAGTCACCAGAAAGTGCCAGAACGTGAACAGGTGGTGGGAAAGCCTTCCTTTGAGTCCTAGGCGTGATATTCAAGGAGTTTTAGTGGCTTGAGACGAGTTTCGCACGTCTTCCTTTGCCAGTAAGCAAAAGGGAACTAAAAGAGACCAAAACTGGAACTTGGGTCCAAAGGCACCAGAAACTGCCAAAATCTGAGAAGGTGGTGGGAAAGCCTTCCTTTAAGTCATAGGCGTGATAGTCAAGGAGTTTTAGTGGCCTGAGACGAGTTTCGCAGGTCTCCCTTTGCCAGTAAGCAAAAAGGGACCAAAAGAGACCAAAATTGGAACTTGGGTCCAAAGATGCAAGAAAGTGACAGAAGGGGAGAAGGTGGTGAGAAATCCTTCCTTTGAGTTCTAGGGTGATATTCAAGGAGTTTCAGTGGCTTGAGACGAGCTTCGCACGTCTTCCTTTGCCGGTAAGCAAAAGGGAACCAAAAGAGACCAAAACTGGAACTGGGTCCAAAGGCACCAGAAAGTGCCAGAACGTGAGAAGGTGGTGGGAAAGCCTTCCTTTGAGTCCTAGGCGTGATATTCAAGGAGTTTTAGTGGCCTGAGATGAGTTTCGCACGTCTTCTTTTGCCGATAAGCAAAAGGGAACCAAAAGAGACCATAACTGGAAGTTGGGTCCAAAGGCACTAGAAAGTGCCAGAATGTGATAAGGTGGTTGGAAAGCCTTCCTTTAAGTCATAGGCGTGATAGTCAATGAGTTTTAGTGGCCTGAGACGAGTTTCGCAGGTCTCCCTTTGCCAGTAAGCAAAAAGGGACCAAAAGAGACTAAAACTTGAACTTGGGTCCAATGGCGCCAGAAAGTGCCAGAAGGGGAGAAGGTGGTGAGAAATCCTTCCTTTGAGTTCTAGGAATGGTATTCAAGGAGTTACAGTGGCTTGAGACGAGTTTCGCACGCCTTCCTTTGCTGGTAAGCAAAAGGGAACCAAAAGAGACCAAAACTGGAACTTGGGTCCAAAGGCACCAGAAAGTGCCAGAACGTGAGAATAAGGTGGGAAAGCCTTCCTTTGAATTCTAGGAGTGATATTCAAGGAGTTTCAGTGGCTTGAGACGAGTTTCGCAGGTCTCCCATTGCCAGTAAGCAACAAGGGACCAAAAGAGACCAAAACTGGAACTTGGGTCCAAAGGCACCAGAAAGTGCCAAAACGTGAGAATAAGGTGGGAAAGCCTTCCTTTGTGTTCTAGGAGTGATATTCAAGGAGTTACAGTGGCTTGAGACGAGTTTCGCACATCTTCCTTTGCTGGTAAGCAAAAGGGAACCAAAAGAGACCAAAACTGGAACTTGGGTCCAAAGGCACCAGAAAGTGCCAGAACGTGAGAATAAGGTGGGAAAGCCTTCCTTTGAATTCTAGGAGTGATATTCAGGGAGTTTCAGTGGCTTGAGACGAGTTTCGCACGTCTTCCTTTGCCGGTAAGCAAAAGGGAACCAAAAGAGACCAAAACTGGAACTTGGGTCCAAAGGCACCAGAAAGTGCCAAAACGTGAGAATAAGGTGGGAAAGCCTTCCTTTGAGTTCTAGGAGTGATATTCAAGGAGTTTCAGTGGCTTGAGACGAGTTTCGCACGTCTTCCGTTGCCGGTAAGCAAAAGGGAACCAAAAGAGACCAAAACTGGAACTTGGGTCGAAAGGCATCAGAATGTGCCAGAACGTGAGAAGGTGGTGCGAAAGCCTTCCTTTGTGTCTTCGGAGTGATATTCAAGGAGTTTCAGTGGCCTGAGACGAGTTTCACACGACTACCTTTGCCGGTAAGCAAAAAGGGACCAAAAGAGGCCAAAACTAGAACATGGGTCAAATGTGCCAGAAAGTGACAGAAGGGGAGAAGGTGGTGAGAAATCCTTGCTTTGAGCTCTAGGAGTGATATTCAAGGAATTTCAACGTGAACAGGTGGTGGGAAAGCCTTCCTTTGAGTCCTAGGCGTGATATTCAAGGAGTTTTAGTGGCTTGAGACGAGTTTCGCACGTCTTCCTTTGCCAGTAAGCAAAAGGGAACTAAAAGAGACCAAAACTGGAACTTGGGTCCAAAGGCACCAGAAACTGCCAAAATATGAGAAGGTGGTGGGAAAGCCTTCCTTTAAGTCATAGGCGTGATAGTCAAGGAGTTTTAGTGGCCTGAGACGAGTTTCGCAGGTCTCCCTTTGCCAGTAAGCAAAAAGGGACCAAAAGAGACCAAAACTGGAACTTGGGTCCAAAGGCGCCAGAAACTGCCAGAAGGGGAGAAAGTGGTGAGAAATCCTTCCTTTGAGTTCTAGGAATGGTATTCAAGGAGTTACAGTGGCTTGAAACGAGTTTCGCACGTCTTCCTTTGCTTGTAAGCAAAAGGGAACCAAAAGAGACCAAAACTGGAACTTGGGTCCAAAGGCACCAGAAAGTGCCAGAACGTGAGAATAAGGTGGGAAAGCCTTCCTTTGTGTCTTCGGAGTTATATTCAAGGAGTTTCAGTGGCCTGAGACGAGTTTCACACGACTTCCTTTGCCGGTAAACAAAAAGGGACCAAAAGAGACCAAAACTAGAACTTGGGTCAAAGGTGCCAGAAAGTGACAGAAGGGGAGAAGGCGGTGAGAAATCCTTCCTTTCAGTTCTAGGAGTGATATTCAAGGAGTTTCAGTGGCTTGAGACGAGTTTCGCACGTCTTCCTTTGCCGGTAAGCAAAAGGGAACCAAAAGAGACCAAAACTGGAACTTGGGTCCAAAGGCACCAGAAAGTGCCAAAACGTGAGAATAAGGTAGGAAAGCCTTCCTTTGAGTTCTAGGAGTGATATTCATGGAGTTTCAGTGGCTTGAGACGAGTTTCGCACGTCTTCCTTTGCTGGTAAGCAAAAGGGAACCAAAAGAGACCAAAACTGGAACTTGGGTCCAAAGGCATCAGAAAGTGCCAGAACGTGAGAAGGTGATGGGAAAGCCTTCCTTTGTGTCTTCGGAGTGATATTCAAAGAGTTTCAGTGGCCTGAGACGAGTTTCACATGACTTCCTTTGCCGGTAAACAAAAAGGGACCAAAGAGACCAAAACTAGAACTTGGGTCAAAGGTGCCAGAAAGTGACAGAAGGGGAGAAGGTGGTGAGAAATCCTTGCTTTGAGCTCTAGGAGTGATATTCAAGGAATTTCAGTGGCTTGAGACGAGTTTCGCACGTCTTCCTTTGCCGGTAAGGAAAAGCGAACCAAAAGGGATCAAAACTAGAACTTGGGTGCAAAGTCACCAGAAAGTGCCAGAACGTGAACAGGTGGTGTGAAAGCCTTCCTTTGAGTCCTAGGCGTGATATTCAAGGAGTTTTAGTGGCTTGAGACGAGTTTCGCACGTCTTCCTTTGCCAGTAAGCAAAAGGGAACTAAAAGAGACCAAAACTGGAACTTGGGTCCAAAGGCACCAGCAACTGCCAAAATCTGAGAAGGTGGTGGGAAAGCCTTCCTTTAAGTCATAGGCGTGATAGTCAAGGAGTTTTAGTGGCCTGAGACGAGTTTCGCACGTCTTCCTTTGCCGGTAAGCAAAAGGGAACCAAAAGAGACCAAAACTGGAACTTGGGTCCAACGGCACCAGAAAGTGCCAAAACGTGAGAATAAGGTGGGAAAGCCTTCCTTTGAGTTCTAGGAGTGATATTCATGGAGTTTCAGTGGCTTGAGACGAGTTTCGCACGTCTTCCTTTGCTCGTAAGCAAAAGGGAACCAAAAGAGACCAAAACTGGAACTTGGGTCCAAAGGCATCAGAAAGTGCCAGAACGTGAGAAGGTGGTGGGAAAGCCTTCCTTTGTGTCTTCGGAGTGATATTCAAAGAGTTTCAGTGGCCTGAGACGAGTTTCGCACGTCTTCCTTTGCCGGTAAGCAAAAGGGAACCAAAAGAGACCAAAACTGGAACTTGGGTCCAAAGGCACCAGAAAGTGCCAAAACGTGAGAATAAGGTGGGAAAGCCTTCCTTTGAGTTCTAGGAGTGATATTCAAGGAGTTTCAGTGGCTTGAGACGAGTGTCGCACGTCTTCCTTTGCTGGTAAGCAAAAGGGAACCAAAAGAGACCAAAACTGGAACTTGGGTCCAAAGGCATCAGAAAGTGCCAGAACGTGAGAAGGTAGTGGGAAAGCCTTCCTTTGAGTCCTAGGCAAGATATTCAAGGAGTTTCAGTTGCTTGAGACGAGTTTCGCAAGTCTCCCTTTGCCAGTAAGCAAAAAGGGACCAAAAGAGACCAAAACTAGAACTTGGGTCCAAAGGCTCCAGAAAGTGCCAAAAGGGGAGAAGGTGGTGAGAAATCCTTCCTTTGAGTTCTAGGAGTGATATTCAAAGAGTTTCAGTGGCTTGAGACGAGTTTCGCACATCTTCCTTTGCCGGTAAGCAAATGGGACCAAAAGCGACCAAAACTAGAACTTGGGTCCAAAGGTGCAAGAAAGCGACAAAAGGGGAGAAGGTGGTGAGAAATCCTTCCTTTGAGTTCTAGGAGTTATATCTAAGGAGTTTCAGTGGCTTGAGACGAGTTTCGCACGTCTTCCTTTGCCGGTAAGGAAAAGGGAACCAAAAGGGACCAAAACTGGAACTTGGGTCCAAAGGCACCAGAAAGTGCCAGAACGTGAGAAGGTAGTGGGAAAGCCTTCCTTTGAGTCCTAGGCATGATATTCAAGGAGTTTTAGTGGCCTGAGACGAGTTTCGCACGTCTTCCTTTGCCGGTAAGCAAAAGGGAACCAAAAGAGACCCAAACTGGAACTTGGCTCCAAAGGCACCAGAAAGTGCCAGAACGTGAGAATAAGGTGGGAAAGCCTTCCTTTGTGTCTTCGGAGTGATATTCATGGAGTTTCAGTGGCCTGAGACGAGTTTCACACGACTTCCTTTGCCGGTAAACAAAAAGGGACCAAAAGAGACCAAAACTAGAACTTGGGTCAAAGGTGCCAGAAAGTGACAGAAGGGGAGAAGGCGGTGAGAAATCCTTCCTTTGAGTTCTTGGAGTGATATTCAAGGAGTTTCAGTGGCTTGAGACGAGTTTCCCACGTCTTCCTTTGCCGGTAAGCAAAAGGGAACCAAAACAGACCAAAAGTGGAACTTGGGTCCAAAGGCACCAGAAAGTGCCAGAACGTGAGAATAAAGTGGGAAAGCCTTCTTTTGAGTTCTAGGAGTGATATTCAAGGAGTTTCAGTGGCTTGAGACGAGTTTCGCACGTCATCCTTTGCCAGTAAGCAAAAGGGAACCAACAGAGACCAAAACTGGAACTTAGGTCCAAAGGCACCAGAAAGTGCCAGAAACGGAAAAGGTGGTGAGAAAGCCTTCCTTTGTGTCTTCGGAGTGATATTCAAGGAGTTTCAGTGGCCTGAGACGAGTTTCACACGACTTCCTCTGCCGGTAAGCAAAAAGGGACCAAAAGAGACCAAAACTGGAACTTGGGTCGAAAGGCGCCAGAAGGGAAAAAGGTGGTGAGAAATCCTTCCTTTGAGTTCTAGGAGTGATATTCACAGAGTTTCATTTGCTTGAGACGAGTTTCGCACATCTTCCTTTGCCGGTAAGTAAAAGGGAACCAAAAGAGACCAAAACTGGAACTTGGGTCCAAAGGCACCAGAAAGTGCCAGAACGTGAGAATAAGGTGGGAAAGCCTTCCTTTGAGACCTAGGCGTGATATTCAAGGAGTTTCAGTGGCTTGAGACGAGTTTCGCACGTCTTCCTTTGCCAGTAAGCAATAGGGAACCAAAAGAGACCAAAACTGGAACTTAGGTCCAAAGGCAGCAGAAAGTGCCAGAAGCAGAAAAGGTGGTGAGAAAGCCTTCCTTTGTGTCTTCGGAGTGATATTCAAGGAGTTTCAGTGGCCTGAGACGAGTTTCGCACGTCTTCCTTTGCCGGTAAGCAAAAGGGAACCAAAAGAGACCAAAACTGGAACTTGGGTCTAAAGGCACCAGAAAGTGCCAGAACGTGAGAAGGTGGTGGGAAAGCCATCCTTTGAGTCCTAGGCGTGATATTCAAGGAGTTTCAGTGGCCTGAGACGAGTTTCGCGTGTCTTCTTTGCCGGTAAGCAAAAGGGATCGAAAAGAGGCCAAAACTGGAACTTGGGACCAAAGGCACCAGAAAGTGCCAGAACGTGAGAAAGTGGTGGGAAAACCTTCCTTTAAGTCCTAGGCATGATATTCAAGGAGTTTTAGTTGCCTGAGACGAGTTTCACAAGTCTCCATTTGCAAGTAAGGAAAAAGGGACCAAAAGACACCAAAACTGGAACTTGGGTCCAAAGGCGCCAGAAAGTGCCAGAAGCGGAAAAGGTGGTGAGAAAGCCTTTCTTTGTGTCTTCGGAGTGATATTCAAGGAGTTTCAGTGGCCTGAGACGAGTTTCGCACGTCTTTCTTTGCCGGTATGCAAAAGGGAACCAAAAGAGACCAAAACTAGAATTTGGGTCTAAGGCACCAGAAACTGCCAAAATGAGAGAAGGTGGTGGGAAAGCCTTCCTTTGAGTCCTAGGCGTGATATTCCTAGAGTTTTAGTGGCCTGAGACGAGTTTCGCACATCTTCCTTTGCCGGTAAGCAAAAGGGAACCAAAAGAGACCAAAACTGGAACTGGGGTCCAAAGGCACCAGAAAGTGCCAGAATGTGAGAAGGTTGTGGGAAAGCCTTCCTTTGAGTCCTGGGCGTGATATTCAAAAAGTTTTAGTGGCTTGAGACGAGTTTCGCAAGTCTTCCTTTGCCGGTAAGCAAAAGGGAATAAAAAGAGACCAAAACTGGAACTTGGGTCCAAAGGCACCAGAAAGTGCCAGAACGTGAGAAGGTGGTGGGAAAACCTTCCTTTAAGTCCTAGGCGTGATATTCAAGGAGTTTTAGTGGCCTAGGACGAGTTTCGCAAGTCTCCCTTTGCACGTAAGCAAAAAGGGACCAAAAGACACCAAAACTGGAACTTGAGTCCAAAGGCACCAGAAAGTGCCAGAAGCGGAAAAGGTGGTGAGAAAGCCTTCCTTTGTGTCTTCGGAGTGATATTCAAGGATTTTCAGTGGCCTGAGACGAGTTTCGCACGTGTTCCTTTGCCGGTAAGCAAAAAGGAACCAAAAGAAACAAAAACTGAAACTTGGGTCCAAAGGCACCAGAAAGTGCCAGAATGTGAGAAGGTGATGGGAAAACCTTCCTTTAAGTCCTAGGCGTGATATTCAAGGAGTTTTAGTGGCCTGAGACGAGTTTCGCAAGTCTCCCTTTGCACGTAAGCAAAAAGGGACCAAAAGACACCAAAACTGGAACTTGAGTCCAAAGGCACCAGAAACTGCCAAAATGAGAGAAGGTGGTGGAAAAGCCTTCCTTTGAGTCCTAGGCGTGAAATTCAAGGAGTTTTAGTGGCCTGAGACGAGTTTCGCACGTCTTCCTTTGCCTGTAAGCAAAAGGGAACCAAAAGAGACCAAAACTGGAACTTGGGTCCAAAGGCACCAGAAAGTGCCAGAATGTGAGAAGGTTGTGGGAAAGACTTCCTTTGAGTCCTGAGCGTGATATTCAAAAAGTTTTAGTGGCTTGAGACGAGTTTCGCAAGTCTTCCTTTGCCGGTAAGCAAAAGGGAACCAAAAGAGACTAAAACTGGAACTTGGGTCCAAAGGCACCAGAAAGTGCCAGAACGTGAGAAGGTGGTGGGAAAACCTTCCTTTCAGTACTAGGCGTGATATTCAAGGAGTTTTAGTGGCCTGAGATGAGTTTCGCAAGTCTCCCTTTGCACGTAAGCAAAAAGGGACCAAAAGACACCAAAACTGGAACTTGAGTCCAAAGGCGCCAGAAAGTACCAGAAGCGGAAAAGGTGGTGAGAAAGCCTTCCTTTGTGTCTTCGGAGTGATATTCAAGGATTTTCAGTGGCCTGACACGAGTTTCGCACGTGTTCCTTTGCCGGTAAGCAAAAGGGAACCAAAAGAAACCAAAACTGAAACTTGGGTCCAAAGGCACCAGAAAGTGCCAGAACGTGAGAAGGTGGTGGGAAAACCTTCCTTTAAGTCCTAGGCGTGATATTCAAGGAGTTTTAGTGGCCTGAGACGAGTTTCGCACGTCTTCCTTTGCCTGTAAGCAAAAGGGAACCAAAAGAGACCAAAACTGGAACTTGGGTCCAAAGGCACCAGAAAGTGCCAGAATGTGAGAAGGTTGTGGGAAAGCCTTCCTTTGAGTCCTGAGCGTGATATTCAAAAAGTTTTAGTGGCTTGAGACGAGTTTCGCAAGTCTTCCTTTGCCGGTAAGCAAAAGGGAACCAAAAGAGACTAAAACTGGAACTTGGGTCCAAAGGCACCAGAAAGTGCCAGAACGTGAGAAGGTGGTGGGAAAACCTTCCTTTCAGTACTAGGCGTGATATTCAAGGAGTTTTAGTGGCCTGAGATGAGTTTCGCAAGTCTCCCTTTGCACGTAAGCAAAAAGGGACCAAAAGACACCAAAACTGGAACTTGAGTCCAAAGGCGCCAGAAAGTACCAGAAGCGGAAAAGGTGGTGAGAAAGCCTTCCTTTGTGTCTTCGGAGTGATATTCAAGGATTTTCAGTGGCCTGAGACGAGTTTCGCACGTGTTTCTTTGCCGGTAAGCAAAAGGGAACCAAAAGAAACCAAAACTGAAACTTGGGTCCAAAGGCACCAGAAAGTGCCAGAACGTGAGAAGGTGGTGGGAAAACCTTCCTTTAAGTCCTAGGCGTGATATTCAAGGAGTTTTAGTGGCCTGAGACGAGTTTCGCACGTCTTCCTTTGCCTGTAAGCAAAAGGGAACCAAAAGAGACCAAAACTGGAACTTGGGTCCAAAGGCACCAGAAAGTGCCAGAATGTGAGAAGGTTGTGGGAAAGCCTTCCTTTGAGTCCTGAGCGTGATATTCAAAAAGTTTTAGTGGCTTGAGACGAGTTTCGCAAGTCTTCCTTTGCCGGTAAGCAAAAGGGAACCAAAAGAGACTAAAACTGGAACTTGGGTCCAAAGGCACCAGAAAGTGCCAGAACGTGAGAAAGTGGTGGGAAAACCTTCCTTCAAGTCGTAGGCGTGATATTCAAGGAGTTTTAGTGGCCTGAGACGAGTTTCGCACGTCTTTCTTTGCCGGTATGCAAAAGGGAACCAAAAGAGACCAAAACTAGAACTTGGGTCCAAAGGCACCAGAAACTGCCAAAATGAGAGAAGGTGGTGGGAAAGCCTTCCTTTGAGTCCTAGGCGTGATATTCAAGGAGTTTTAGTGGCCTGAGATGAGTTTCGCAAGTCTCCCTTTGCACGTAAGCAAAAAGGGACCAAAAGACACCAAAACTGGAACTTGAGTCCAAAGGCGCCAGAAAGTACCAGAAGCGGAAAAGGTGGTGAGAAAGCCTTCCTTTGTGTCTTCGGAGTGATATTCAAGGATTTTCAGTGGCCTGAGACGAGTTTCGCACGTGTTCCTTTGCCGGTAAGCAAAAGGGAACCAAAAGAAACCAAAACTGAAACTTGGGTCCAAAGGCACCAGAAAGTGCCAGAACGTGAGAAGGTGGTGGGAAAACCTTCCTTTAAGTCCTAGGCGTGATATTCAAGGAGTTTTAGTGGCCTGAGACGAGTTTCGCAAGTCTCCCTTTGCACGTAAGCAAAAAGGGACCAAAAGACACCAAAACTGGAACTTGAGTCCAAAGGCGCCAGAAAGTGCCAGAAGCGGAAAAGGTGGTGAGAAAGCCTTCCTTTGTGTCTTTGGAGTGATATTCAAGGATTTTCAGTGGCCTGAGACGAGTTTTGCACGTCTTCCTTTGCCGGTAAGCAAAAGGGAACCAAAAGAGACCAAAACTGAAACTTGGGTCCAAAGGCACCAGAAAGTGCCAGAACGTGAGAAAGTGGTGGGAAAACCTTCCTTCAAGTCGTAGGCGTGATATTCAAGGAGTTTTAGTGGCCTGAGACGAGTTTCGCACGTCTTTCTTTGCCGGTATGCAAAAGGGAACCAAAAGAGACCAAAACTAGAACTTGGGTCCAAAGGCACCAGAAACTGCCAAAATGAGAGAAGGTGGTGGGAAAGCCTTCCTTTGAGTCCTAGGCGTGATATTCAAGGAGTTTTAGAGGCCTGAGACGAGTTTCGCACGTCTTCCTTTGCCGGTAAGCAAAAGGGAACCAAAAGAGACCAAAACTGAAACTTGGGTCCAAAGGCACCAGAAAGTGCCAGAACGTGAGAAGGTGGTGGGAAAGCCTTCTTTTGAGTCCTAGGCGTGATATTCAAAGAGTTTGAGTGGCCTGAGACGAGTTTCGTAAGTGTCCCTTTGCTGGTAAGCAAAAGGGAACCAAAAGAGACCATAACTGGAACTTGGGTCCAAAGGCACCAGAAAGTGCTAGAAGGGGAGAAGGTGGTGAGAAATCCTTCCTTTGAGTTCTAGGAATGATATTCAACGAGTTTCAGTGGCTTGAGACCAGTTTCGCAAGTCTCCCTTTGCAAGTAAGTAAAAAGGGATCAAAAGACGCCAAATTTGGAACTAGGGTCCAAAGGCGCCAGAAAGTGCCAGAAGCGGAAAAGGTGGTGAGAAAGCCTTCCTTTGTGTGTTCGGAGTGATATTCAAGGAGTTCCAGTGGCCTGAGACGAGTTTCGCAAGTCTCCCTTTGCGAGTAAGCAAAAAGGGACCAAAAGACACCAAAACTGGAACTTGGGTCGAAAGGCGCCAGAAAGTGCCAGAAGGGAAAAAGGGGGTGAGAAATCCTTCCTTTGAGTTCTATTAGTGATATTCAAAGAGTTTCATTTGCTTGAGACGAGTTTCGCACGTCTTCCTTTGCTGGTAAGCAAAAGGGAACCAAAAGAGACCAAAACTGGAACTTGGGTCCAAAGGCATCAGAAAGTGCCAGAACGTGAGAAGGTGGTGGGAAAGCCGTCCTTTGAGTCCTAGGCATGATATTCAAGGAGTTTTAGTGGCCTGAGACGAGTTTCGCACGTCTTCCTTTGCCGGTAAGCAAAAGGGAACCAAAAGAGACCAAAACTGAAACTTGGGTCCAAAGGCACCAGAAAGTGCCAGAACGTGAGAAGGTGGTGGGAAAGCCTTCTTTTGAGTCCTAGGCGTGA
The DNA here is from genome assembly GCA_024086825.1 of Abrus pulchellus subsp. cantoniensis. Lineage (NCBI taxonomy): Eukaryota > Viridiplantae > Streptophyta > Magnoliopsida > Fabales > Fabaceae > Abrus > Abrus pulchellus. The sequence goes on along the minus strand of CM044058.1, from coordinate 12,803,274 downwards.
TATTCAAAGAGTTTGAGTGGCCTGAGACGAGTTTCGTAAGTGTCCCTTTGCTGGTAAGCAAAAGGGAACCAAAAGAGACCATAACTGGAACTTGGGTCCAAAGGCACCAGAAAGTGCTAGAAGGGGAGAAGGTGGTGGGAAAGCCGTCCTTTGAGTCCTAGGCATGATATTCAAGGAGTTTTAGTGGCCTGAGATGAGTTTCGCACGTCTTCCTTTGCCGCTAAGCAAAAGGGAACCAAAAGAGACCATAACTGGAACTTGGGTCCAAAGGCACCAGAAAGTGCCAGAATGTGAGAAGGTGGTGGGGAAGCCTTCCTTTAAGTCGTAGGCGTGATATTCAAGGAGTTTTAGTGGCCTGAGACGAGTTTCGCAGGTCTCCCTTTGCCACAAAGCAAAAAGGGACCAAAAGAGACCAAAATTGGAACTTGGGTTGAAAGGCGCCAGAAAGTGCCAGAAGGGGAGAAGGTGGTGAGAAATCCTTCCTTTGAGTTCTAGGAATGATATTCAACGAGTTTCAGTGGTTTAAGATGAGTTTCGCACGTCTTCCTTTGCTGGTAAGCAAAAGAGAACCAAAAGAGACGAAAACTGGAACTTGGGTCCAAAGGCACCAGAAAGTGCCAGAACGTGAGAAGGTGGTGGGAAAGCCTTCTTTTGAGTCCTAGACGTGATATTCAAGGAGTTTTAGTGGCCTGAGACGAGTTTTGCACGTCTTTCTTTGCCGGTATGCAAAAGGGAACCAAAAGATACCAAAACTAGAACTTGGGTCCAAAGGCACCAGAAACTGCCAAAATAAGAGAAGGTGGTGGGAAAGCCTTCCTCTGAGTCCTAGGCGTGATATTCAAGGAGTTTTAGTGGCCTGAGACGAGTTTCGCACGTCTTCCTTTGCCGGTAAGCAAAAGGGAACCAAAAGAGACCAAAACTGAAACTTGGGTCCAAAGGCACCAGAAAGTGCCAGAACGTGAGAAGGTGGTGGAAAACCTTCATTTAAGTCCTAGGCGCGATATTCAAGGAGTTTTAGTGGCCTGAGACGAGTTTCGCACGTCTTCCTTTGCACGTAAGCAAAAAGGGACCAAAAGACACCAAAACTGGAACTTGGGTCGAAAGGCGCCAGAAAGTGCCAGAAGGGAAAAAGGGGGTGAGAAATCCTTCCTTTGAGTTCTATTAGTGATATTCAAAGAGTTTCATTTGCTTGAGACGAGTTTCGCACGTCTTCCTTTGCTGGTAAGCAAAAGGGAACCAAAAGAGACCAAAACTGGAACTTGGGTCCAAAGGCATCAGAAAGTGCCAGAACATGAGAAGGTGGTGGGAAAGCCTTCCTTTGAGTCCTAGGCGTGATATTCAAGGAGTTTTAGTGGCCTGAGATGAGTTTCGCACGTCTTCCTTTGCCGCTAAGCAAAAGGGAACCAAAAGAGACCATAACTGGAACTTGGGTCCAAAGGCACCAGAAAGTGCCAGAAAGTGAGAAGGTGGTGGGAAAGCCTTCCTTTAAGTCGTAGGCGTGATATTCAAGGAGTTTTAGTGGCCTGAGACGAGTTTCGCAGGTCTCCCTTTGCCACAAAGCAAAAAGGGACCAAAAGAGACCAAAATTGGAACTTGGGTCGAAAGGCGCCAGAAAGTGCCAGAAGGGGAGAAGGTGGTGAGAAATCCTTCCTTTGAGTTCTAGGAATGATATTCAACGAGTTTCAATGGCTTGAGATGAGTTTCGCACGTCTTCCTTTGCTGGTAAGCAAAAGGGAACCAAAAGAGACGAAAACTGGAACTTGGGTCCAAAGGCACCAGAAAGTGCCAAAACGTGAGAAGGTGGTGGGAAAGCCTTCCTTTGAGTCCTAGGCGTGATATTCAAAGAGTTTTAGTGGCCTGAGACGAGTTTCGCACGTCTTCCTTTGCCGGTAAGCAAAAGGGAACCAAAAGAGACCAAAACTGGAACTTGGGTCCAAAGGCACCAGAAAGTGCCAGAACGTGAGAAGGTGGTGGGAAAGCCTTCCTTTAAGTGCAAGGCGTGATATTCAAAGAGTTTTAGTGGCCTGAGACGAGTTTCGCAAGTCTCCGTTTGCCGGTAAGCAAAAGGGAACCAAAAGAGACCATAACTGGAACTTGGGTCCAAAGGCACCAGAAAGTGCCAGAACGTGAGAAGGTGGTGGGGAAGCCTTCCTTTAAGTCGTAGGCGTGATATTCAAGGAGTTTTAGTGGCCTGAGACGAGTTTCGCAGGTCTCCCTTTGCCACAAAGCAAAAAGGGACCAAAAGAGACCAAAACTGGAACTTGGGTCCAAAGGCGCCAGAAAGTGCCAGAAGCGGAAAAGGTGGTGAGAAAGCCTTCCTTTGTGTCTTCGGAGTGATATTCAAGGATTTCAGTGGCCTGAGACGAGTTTCGCATGACTTCCTTTGCCGATAAGCAAAAAGGGATCAAGAAAGACGAAAACTAGAACTTGGGTCAAAGGTGCCAGAAAGTGACAGAAGGGGAGAAGGTGGTGAAAATCCTTCCTTTGAGTTCTAGGAGAGATATTCAAGGAGTTTCAGTGGCTTGAGACGAGTTTCGCACGTGTTCCTTTGCCGGTAAGGAAAAGGGAACCAAAAGACACCAAAACTGGAACTTGGGTCCAAAGGCACCAGAAAGTGCCAGAATATGAGAAGGTGTTGTGAAAGCCTTCCTTTAAGTCCTAGGCGTGATATTCAAGGAGTTTTAGTGGCCTGAAACGAGTTTCGCAAGTCTCCCTTTGCCAGTAAGGGAAAAGGGACCAAAAGAGACCAAAACTGGGACTTGGGTCAAAGGTGCCAGAAAGTGACAGAAGAGGAGAAGGTGGTGAGAAATCCTTCCTTTGAGTTCTAGGAGTGATATTGAAGGAGTTTCAGTGGCCTGATACGAGTTTCGCACGTCTTCCTTTGCCGGTAAGCAAAAGGGAACCAAAAGAGACCAAAACTGGAACTTGGATCCAAGGGCACCAGAAAGTGCCAGAACGTGAGAAGGTGGTGGGAAAGCCTTCCTTTGAGTCCTAGGCATGATATTCAAGGAGATTTTGTGGCCTGAGACAAGTTTCGCAAGTCTCCTTTTGCCAGTAAGCAAAAAGGGACCAAAAGAGACCAAAACTGGAACTTGGGTCCAAAGGCGCCAGAAAGTGCCAGAAGAGGAAAAGGTGGTGAGAAAGCCTTCCTTTGAGTCCTAGGCGTGATATTCTAAGAGTTTTAGTGGCCTTATACGAGTTTCGCAAGTCTCCCTTTGCCAGTAAGCAAAAGGGAACCAAAAGAGACCAAAACTGGAACTTGGGTCCAAAGGCGCCAGAAAGTGCCAGAAGGGGAGAACGTGGTGAGAAATCCTTCCTTTGAGTTCTAGGAGTGATATTCAAGGAGTTTTAGCGGCCTGAGACGAGTTTCGCAAGTCTCCCATTGCCAGTAAGCAGAAAGGGACCAAAAGAGACCAAAACTAGAACTTGGGTCGAAGGTGCCAGAAAGTGACAGAAGGGGAGAAGGTGGTGAGAAACCCTTCCTTTGAGTTCTAGGAGTGATATTCAAGGAGTTTCAGTGGCTTGAGACGAGTTTCGCACGTCTTCCTTTGCCGGTAAGCAAAGGGGAACCCAAAGAGGCCAAAACTGGAACTTGGGTCCAAAGGCGCCAGAAAGTGCCAGAAGGGGAGAAGGTGGTGAGAAATCCTTCCTTTGAGTTCTAGGAGTGATATTCATGGAGTTTCAGTGGCTTGGGACGAGTTTCGCACGTCTTCTTTTGCCGGTAAGCAAAAAGGGACCAAAAGAGACCAAAACTGGAACTTGGTCGAAAGGCGCTAGAAAGTGCCAGAGGGGAAAAAGGTGTTGAGAAATCCTTCCTTTGAGTTCTAGGAGTGATATTCAAGAAGTTTCAGTGGCTTGAGACGAGTTTCGCACGTCTTCCTTTGCCGGTAAGCAAAAGGGAACCAAAAGAGACTAAAACTGGAACTTGGGTCAAAGGTGCCAGAAAGTGATAGAAGGGGAGAAGGTAGTGAGAAATCCTTCCTTTGTGTTCTAGGAGTGATATTCAAGGAGTTTCAGTGGCTTGAGACCAGTTTCGCACGTCTTCCTTTGCCGGTAAGCAAATGGGAACCAAAAGAGACCAAAACTGGAACTTGGATCCAAAGGCACAAGAAAGTGCCAGAACGTGAGAAGGTGGTGAGAAAGCCTTCCTTTGAGTCCTAGGCGTGATATTCAAGGAGATTTTGTGGGCTGAGACAAGTTTCGCAAGTCTCCCTTTGCCAGTAAGCAAAAAGGGACCAAAAGAGACCAAAACTGGAACTTGGGTCCAAAGGCGCCAGAAAGTGCCAGAAGCGGAAAAGGTGGTGAGAAAGCCTTCCTTTGAGTCCTAGGCGTGATATTCTAAGAGTTTTAGTGGCCTGAGACGAGTTTCGCAAGTCTCCCTTTGCCAGTAAGCAAAAAGGGACCAAAAGAGACCAAAACTGGAACTTGGGTCCAAAGGCGCAAGAAAGTGCCAGAAGGGGAGAAGGTGGTGAGAAACCCTTCCTTTGAGTTCTAGGAGTGATATTCAAGGAGTTTCAGTGGCTTGAGACGAGTTTCGCACGTCTTCCTTTGCGGGTAAGCAAAGGGGAACCAAAAGAGGCCAAAACTGGAACTTGGGTCCAAAGGCGCCAGAAAGTGCCAGAAGGGGAGAAGGTGGTGAGAAATCCTTCCTTTGAGTTCTAGGAGTGATATTCAAGAAGTTTCAGTGGCTTGAGACGAGTTTCGCACGTCTTCCTTTGCCGGTAAGCAAAAGGGAACCAAAAGAGACTAAAACTGGAACTTGGGTCAAAGGTGCCAGAAAGTGATAGAAGGGGAGAAGGTGGTGAGAAATCCTTCCTTTGTGTTCTAGGAGTGATATTCAAGGAGTTTCAGTGGCTTGAGACCAGTTTCGCACGTCTTCCTTTGCCGGTAAGCAAATGGGAACCAAAAGAGACCAAAACTGGAACTTGGATCCAAAGGCACAAGAAAGTGCCAGAACGTGAGAAGGTGGTGAGAAAGCCTTCCTTTGAGTCCTAGGCGTGATATTCAAGGAGATTTTGTGGGCTGAGACAAGTTTCGCAAGTCTCCCTTTGCCAGTAAGCAAAAAGGGACCAAAAGAGACCAAAACTGGAACTTGGGTCCAAAGGCGCCAGAAAGTGCCAGAAGCGGAAAAGGTGGTGAGAAAGCCTTCCTTTGAGTCCTAGGCGTGATATTCTAAGAGTTTTAGTGGCCTGAGACGAGTTTCGCAAGTCTCCCTTTGCCAGTAAGCAAAAAGGGACCAAAAGAGACCAAAACTGGAACTTGGGTCCAAAGGCGCAAGAAAGTGCCAGAAGGGGAGAAGGTGGTGAGAAACCCTTCCTTTGAGTTCTAGGAGTGATATTCAAGGAGTTTCAGTGGCTTGAGACGAGTTTCGCACGTCTTCCTTTGCCGGTAAGCAAAAGGGAACCAAAAGAGACCAAAACAGGAACTCGGGTCCAAAGGCGCTATAAAGTGCCAGAAGCGGAAAAGGTGGTGAGAAAGCTTTCCTTTGTGTCTTCGGAGTGATATTCAAGGATGTCAGTGGCCTGAGACGAGTTTCGCATGACTTCCTTTGCCGATAAGCAAAAAGGGACCAAAAGAGACCAAAACTAGAACTTGGGTCGAAGGTGCCAGAAAGTGACAGACGGGGAGAAGGTGGTGAGAAATCCTTCCTTTGAGTTCTAGGAGTGATATTCAAGGAGTTTTAGTGGCTTGAGATGAGTTTCGCACGTCTTCCTTTGCCGGTAAGCAAAAGGGAACCAAAAGAGACCAAAACTGGAACTTGGGTCCAAAGGCACCAGAAAGTGCCAGAATATGAGAAGGTGTTGTGAAAGCCTTCCTTTTAGTGGCCTGAAACGAGTTTCGCAAGTCTCCCTTTGCCAGTGAGGAAAAAAAGACCAAAAGAGACCAAAACTGGGAGTTGGGTCAAAGGTGCCAGAAAGTGACAGAAGGGGAGAAGGTGGTGAGAAATCCTTCCTTTGAGTTCTAGGAGTGATATTGAAGGAGTTTCAGTGGCTTGATACGAGTTTCGCACGTCTTCCTTTGCCGGTAAGCAAAAGGGAACCAAAAGAGACCAAAGCTGGAACTTGGATACAAGGGCACCAGAAAGTGGCAGAACGTGAGAAGGTGGTGGGAAAGCCTTCCTTTGAGTCCTAGGCATGATATTCAAGGAGATTTTGTGGCCTGAGACAAGTTTCGCAAGTCTCCCTTTGCCAGTAAGCAAAAAGGGACCAAAAGAGACCAAAACTTGAACTTGGGTCCAAAGGCGCCAGAAAGTGCCAGAAGAGGAAAACGTGGTGAGAAAGCCTTCCTTTGAGTCCTAGGCGTGATATTCTAAGAGTTTTAGTGGCCTGAGACGAGTTTCGCAAGTCTCCCTTTGCCAGTAAGTAAAAAGGGACCAAAAGAGACCAAACTGGAACTTGGGTCCAAAGGCGCCAGAAAGTGCCAGAAGGGGAGAAGGTGTTGAGAAATACTTCCTTTGAGTTCGAGGAGTGATATTCAAGGAGTTTCAGTGGTTTGAGACAAGTTTCGCACGTCTTCCTTTGCCGGTAAGCAAAAGGGAACCAAAAGAGACCAAAACTGGAACTTGGGTCCAAAGGCACCAGAAAGTGACAGAACGTGAGAAGGTGGTAGGAAATCCTTCCTTTGAGTTCTAGGAGTGATATTCAAGGAGTTTCAGAGGCTTGAGACCAGTTTCGCACGTCTTCCTTTGCCGGTAAGCAAAAGGGAACCAAAAGAGACCAAAACTGGAACTTCGGTCCAAAGGCGCCAAAAAGTGCCAGAAGCAGAAAAGGTGGTGAGAAAGCTTTCCTTTGTGTCTTCGGAGTGATATTCAAGGATTTCAGTGGCCTAAGACGAGTTTCGCACGACTTCCTTTGCCGATAAGCAAAAAGGGACCAAAAGAGACCAAAACTAGAACTTGGGTCAAAGGTGCCAGAAAGTGCCAGAAGGGGAGAAGGTGGTGAGAAATCCTTCCTTTGAGTTCTAGGAGTGATATTCAAGGAGTTTCACTGGCTTAATAAGAGTTTCGCACGTCTTCCTTTGCCGGTAAGCAAAGGGGAACCAAAAGAGACCAAAACTGGAACTTGGGTCCAAAGGCACCAGAAAGTACCAAAGCGGAAAAGGTGGTGAGAAAGCCTTCCTTTCTGTCTTCGGAGTTTTAGTGGCCTGAGACGAGTTTCGCACGTCTTCCTTTGCCGGTAAGCAAAAGGGAACCAAAAGAGACCAAAACTGGAACTTGGGTCCAAAGGCACCAGAAAGTGCCTGAATGTGAGAAGGTGGTGGGAAAGCCTTCTTTTAAGTCGTAGACGTGATATTCAAGGAGTGTTAGTTGCCTGAGACGAGTTTCGCAAGTCTCCCTTTGCCAGTAAGCACAAGGGAACCAAAAGAAACCAAAACTGGAACTTGGGTCCAAAGGCACCAGAAAGAGCCAGAATGTGAGAAGGCGGTGGGAAAGCCTTCCTTTGAGTCCTAGGCGTGATATTCAAAGAGTTTTAGTGGCGTGAGACGTGTTTCGCACGTCTTCCTTTGCCGGTAAGCAAAAGGGAACCAAAGGAGACCAAAACTGGAACTTGGGTCCAAAGCCACCAGAAAGTGCCAGAACGTGAGAATGGGAAAGCCTTCCTTTAAGTCCTACGCGTGATATTCAAGGAGTTTTACTCGCCTGAGACAAGTTTTGCACGTCTTCCTTTGCCGGTAAGCAAAAGGGAACCAAAAGAGACCAAAACTAGAACTTGGGTCCAAAGGCACCAAAAAGTGCCAGAATGTGAGAAGGTGGTGGGAAAGCCTTGCTTTAAGTCGTAGGCGTGATATTCAACGAGTTTTAGTGGCCTGAGACGAGTTTCGCAAGTCTCCCTTTGCCAGTAAGCAAAAAGGGACCAAAAGAGACCAAAACTGGAACTTGGGTCCAAAGGCGCCAAAAAGTGCCAGAAGGGGAGAAGGTGGTGAGAAATCCTTCCTTTGTGTCTTCGGAGTGATATTCAAGGAGTTTCAGTGGCTTGAGACGAGTTTCGCACGTCTTGCTTTGCCGGTAAGCAAAAGGGAACCAAAAAAGACCAAGACTGGAACTTGGGTCCAAAGGCACCAGAAAGTGCCAGAACGTGAGAAGGTGGTGGGAAAGCCTTCCTTTGAGTCCTAGGCGTGATATTCAAGGAGTTTTAGTGGCCTGAGACGAGTTTCGCACGTCTTTCTTTGCCGGTATGCAAAAGGGAACCAAAAGAGACCAAAACTGGAACTTGGATCCAAAGGCACTAGAAAGTGCCAGAACGTGAGAAGGTGGTGGGAAAGCCTTCCTTTGAGTCCTAGGCGTGATATTCAAGGAGATTTAGTGGCCTGAGACGAGTTTCGCAAGTCTCCCTTTGCCAGTAAGCAAAAAGGGACCAAAAGAGACCAAAACTGGAACTTGGGTCGAAAGGCGCCAGAAAGTGCCAGAGGGGAAAAAGGTGTTGAGAAATCCTTCCTTTGAGTTCTATGAGTGATATTCAAGGAGTTTCAGTGGCTTGAGACGAGTTTCGCACGCCTTCCTTTGCCAGTAAGCAAAAGGGAACCAAAAGAGACCAAAACTGGAACTTGGGTCCAAAGGCACAAGCAGGTGCCAGAACGTGAGAAGGTGGTGGGAAAGCCTTCCTTTGAGTCCTAAGCGTGATATTCAAAGAGTTTTAGTGGCCTGAGACGAGTTTCGCAAGTCTCCCTTTGCCAGTAAGCACAGGGGAACCAAAAGAAACCAAAACTGGAACTTGGGTCCAAAGGCACCAGAAAGAGCCAGAACGTGAGAAGGCGGTGGGAAAGCCTTCCTTTGAGTCCTAGGCGTGATATTCAAAGAGTTTTACTGGATTGAGACGAATTTCGCACGTCTTCCTTTGCCGGTAAGCAAAAGGGAACCAAAAGAGACCAAAACTGGAACTTGGGTCGAAAGGCACCAGAAAGTGCCTGAATGTGAGAAGGTGGTGGGAAAGCCTTCCTTTGAGTCCTAGGCATGATATTCAAGGAGTGTTAGTGGCCTGAGACGAGTTTCGCACGTCTTCCTTCGCCGGTAAGCAAAAGGGAACCAAAAGAGACCAAAACTGGAACATGGGTCCAAAGGCACCAGAAAGAGCCAGAACGTGAGAAGGCGATGGGAAAGCCTTCCTTTGAGTCCTAGGCGTGATATTCAAAGAGTTTTAGTGGCCTGAGACGAGTTTCGCAAGTTTCCCTTTGCCAGTAAGCAAAAAGGGACCAAAAGAGACCAAAACTGGAACTTGGGTCCAAAGGTGCTAGAAAGTGCCAGAACGGTAGAAGGTGGTGAGAAATCCTTCCTTTGAGTTCTAGGAGTGATACTGAAGGAGTTTCAGTGGCGTGAGACAAGTTTCGCACGTCTTCCTTTGCCGGTAAGCAAAAGGGAACCAAAGGAGACCAAAACTGGAACTTGGGTCCAAAGGCACCAGAAAGTGCCAGAACGTGAGAATGGGAAAGCCTTCCTTTAAGTCCTACGCGTGATATTCAAGGAGTTTTACTAGCCTGAGACGAGTTTTGCACGTCTTCCTTTGCCGGTAAGCAAAAGGGAACCAAAAGAGACCAAAACTGGAACATGGGTCCAAAGGCACCAGAAAGTGCCCGAACGTGAGAATGTGGTGGGAAAGCCTTCCTTTGTGTCTTCGGAGTGATATTCAAGGAGTTTCAGTGGCCTGAGATGAGTTTCGCACGACTTCCTTTGCCGGTCAGCAAAAAGGGACCAAAAGAGACCAAAACTAGAACTTGGGTCCAAAGGTGCCAAAAAGTGACAGAAGGGGAGAAGGTGGTGAGAAATCCTTCCTTTGAGTTCTAGGAGTGATATTCAAGGAGTTCAGTGGCTTGAGACGAGTTTCGCACGTCTTCCTTTGCCAGTAAGCAAAAGGGAACCAAAAGAGACCAAAACTGGAACTTGGGTCCAAAGGCACCAGAAGGTGCCAGAACGTGAGAAGGTGGTGGGAAAGCCTTCCTTTCAGTCCTAAGCGTGATATTCAAAGAGTTTTAGTGGCCTGAGACGAGTTTCGCAAGTCTCCCTTTGCCAGTAAGCACAAGGGAACCAATAGAAACCAAAACTGGAACTTGGTTCCAAAGGCACCAGAAAGAGCCAGACGTGAGAAGGCAATGGGAAAGGCTTCCTTTGAGTCCTAGGTGTGATATTCAAAGAGTTTTAGTGGCCTGAGACGAGTTTCGCAAGTTTCCCTTTGCCAGTAAGCAAAAAGGGACCAAAAGAGACCAAAACTAGAACTTGGGTCCAAAGGTGCCAGAAATTGCCAGAAGGGTAGAAGGTGGTGAGAAATCCTTCCTTTGAGTTCTAGGAGTGATACTGAAGGAGTTTCAGTGCCGTGAGACGAGTTTCGCACATCTTCCTTTGCCGGTAAGCAAAAGGGAACCAAAAGAGACCAAAACTGGAACTTGGGTCCAAAGGCACCAGAAAGTGCCAGAACGTGAGAATGGGAAAGCCTTCCTTTAAGTCCTACGCGTGATATTCAAGGAGTTTTACTCGCCTGAGACGAGTTTTGCACGTCTTCCTTTGCCGGTAAGCAAAAGGGAACCAAAAGAGACCAAAACTAGAACTTGGGTCCAAAGGCACCAAAAAGTGCCAGAATGTGAGAAGGTGGTGGGAAAGCCTTGCTTTAAGTCGTAGGCGTGATATTCAACGAGTTTTAGTGGCCTGAGATGAGTTTCGCAAGTCTCCCTTTGCCAGTAAGCAAAAAGGGACCAAAAGAGACCAAAACTGGAACTTGGGTCCAAAGGCGTCAAAAAGTGCCAGAAGGGGAGAAGGTGGTGAGAAATCCTTCCTTTGTGTCTTCAGAGTGATATTCAAGGAGTTTCAGTGGCTTGAGACGAGTTTCGCACGCCTTGCTTTGCCGGTAAGCAAAAGGGAACCAAAAAAGACCAAGACTGGAACTTGGGTCCAAAGGCACCAGAAAGTGCCAGAACGTGAGAAGGTGGTGGGAAAGCCTTCCTTTGAGTCCTAGGCATGATATTCAAGGAGTTTTAGTGGCCTGAGACGAGTTTCGCACGTCTTCCTTTGCCAGTAAGCAAAAGGAAACCAAACGAGACCAAAACTAGAACTTGGGTCCAAAGGCGCCAGAAAGTGCCAGAAGGGGAGAAGGTGGGGAGAAATCCTTCCTTTGAGTTCTTGGAGTGATATTCAAGGAGTTTTAGTGGCCTAAGACGAGTTTCGCACGACTTCCTTTGCCGGTAAGCAAAAAGGGACCAAAAGAGACCAAAACTAGAACTTGGGTCAAAGGTGCCAGAAAGTGACAAAAGGGAGAAGGTGGTGAGAAATCCTTCCTTTGAGTTCTAGGAGTGATATTCAAGGAGTTTCAGTGGCTTAAGACGAGTTTCGCACGTCTTCCTTTGCCGGTAAGTAAAAGGAAACCAAAAGAGACCAAAACTGGAACTTGGGTCCAAAGGCACCAGAAAGTGCCAGAACGTGAGAAGGTGGTGAGAAAGCCTTCCTTTAAGTCCTACGCGTGATATTCAAGGAGTTTTACTAGCCTGAGACGAATTTTGCACGTCTTCCTTTGCCGGTAAGCAAAAAATGGAACCAAAAGAGACCAAAACTGGAACTTGGGTCCAAAGGCGCCCGAAAGTGCCAGAAGCGGAAAAGGTGGTGAGAAAGCCTTCCTTTGTGTCTTCGGAGTGATATTCAAGGATTTCAGTGGCCTGAGACGAGTTTCGCCCGACTTCCTTTGCCGGTAAGCAAAAAGGGACCAAAAGAGACCAAAACTAGAACTTTGGTCAAAGGTGCCAGAAAGTGACAGAAGGGGAGAAGGTGGTGAGAAATCCTTCCTTTGAGTTCAAGGAGTTTTAGTGGCCTGAGACGAGTTTCGCACGTCTTCCTTTGCCGGTAAGCAAAAGGGAACCAAAAGAGACCAAAACTGGAACTTGGGTCCAAAGGCACCAGAAAGTGCCTGAATGTGAGAAGGTGGTGGGAAAGCCTTCTTTTAAGTCGTAGACGTGATATTCAAGGAGTGTTAGTTGCCTGAGACGAGTTTCGCAAGTCTCCCTTTGCCAGTAAGCAAAAAGGGACCAAAAGAGACCAAAACTAGAACTTGGGTCGAAAGGTGCCAGAAAGTGCCAGAGGGGAAAAAGGTGTTGAGAAATCCTTCCTTTGAGTTCTAGGAGTGATATTCAAGAAGTTTCAGTGGCTTGAGACGAGTTTCGCACGTCTTCCTTTGCCGGTAAGCAAAAGGGAACCAAAAGAGACCAAAATTGGAACTTGGGTGCAAAGGCGCCAGAAAGTGCCAGAAGGGGAGAAGGTGGTGAGAAATCCTTCCTTTGAGTTCTTGGAGTGATATTCAAGGAGATTTAGTGGCCTGAGACGAGTTTCGCAAGTCTCTCTTTGCCAGTAAGCAGAAAGGGACCAAAAGAGACCAAAACTAGAACTTGGGTCCAAAGGTGCCAAAAAGTGGCAGAAGGGGAGAAGGTGGTGAGAAATCCTTCCTTTGAGTTCAAGGAGTTTTAGTGGCTTGAGACGAGTTTCGCACGTCTTCCTTTGCCGGTAAGCAAAAGGGAACCAAAAGAGACCAAAACTGGAACATGGGTCCAAAGGCACCAGAAAGTGCCCGAACGTGAGAATGTGGTGGGAAAGCCTTCCTTTGTGTCTTCGGAGTGGTATTCAAGGAGTTTCAGTGGCCTGAGATGAGTTTCGCACGACTTCCTTTGCTGGTAAGCAAAAAGGGACCAAAAGAGACCAAAACTAGAACTTGGGTCCAAAGGTGCCAAAAAGTGACAGAAGGGGAGAAGGTAGTGAGAAATCCTTCCTTTGAGTTCTAGGAGTGATATTCAAGGAGTTTCAATGGCTTGAGACGAGTTTCGCACGTCTTCCTTTGCCAGTAAGCAAAAGGGAACCAAAAGAGACCAAAACTGGAACTTGGGTCCAAAGGCACCAGAAGGTGCCAGAACGTGAGAAGGTGGTGAGAAATCCTTCCTTTGAGTTCTAGGAGTGATATTCAAGGAGTTTCAATGGCTTGAGACGAGTTTCGCACGTCTTCCTTTGCCAGTAAGCACAAGGGAATAAAAGAAACCAAAACTGGAACTTGGGTCCAAAGGCACCAGAAAGAGCCAAAACGTGAGAAGGCGGTGGGAAAGCCTTCCTTTGAGTCGTAGGGGTGATATTCAAAGAGTTTTAGTGGCCTGAGACGAGTTTCGCACGTCTTTCTTCGCCGGTAAGCAAAAAGGGACCAAAAGAGACCAAAACTGGAACTTGGGTCCAAAGGTGCCAAAAAGTGACAGAAGGGGAGAAGGTGGTGAGAAATCCTTCCTTTGAGTTCTAGGAGTGATATTCAAGGAGTTTCAGTGGCTTGAGACGAGTTTCGCACGTCTTCCTTTGCCGATAAGCAAAAGGGAACCAAAAGAGACCAAAACTGGAACTTGGGTCTAAAGGCACCAGAAGGTGCCAGAACGTGAGAAGGTGGTGGGAAAGCCTTCCTTTGAGTCCTAAGCGTGATATTCAAAGAGTTTTAGTGGTCTGAGACGAGTTTTGCAAGTCTCCCTTTGCCAGTAAGCAAAAAGGGACCAAAAGAGACCAAAACTGGAACTTGGGTCCAAAGGCGCCAGAAAGTGCCAGAAGGGGAGAAGGTGGTGAGAAACTCTTCCTTTCAGTTCTAGGAGTGATATTCAAGGAGTTTCAGTTGCTTGAGACGAGTTTCGCACGTCTTGCTTTGCCGGTAAGCAAAAGGGAACCAAAAGAGACCAAAACTGGAACTTGGATCCAAAGGCACCAGAAAGTGCCAGAACGTGAGAAGGTGGTGGGAAAGCCTTCCTTTGAGTCCTAGGCGTGATATTCAAGGAGATTTAGTGGCCTGAGACGAGTTTCGCAAGTCTCCCTTTGCCAGTAAGCAAAAAGGGACCAAAAGAGACCAAAACTGGAACTTAGGTCGAAAGGCGCCAGAAAGTACCAGAGGGGAAAAAGGTGTTGAGAAATCCTTCCTTTGAGTTCTATGAGTGATAATATTCAAGGAGTTTCAGTGGCTTGAGACGAGTTTCGCACGTCTTCCTTTGCCAGTAAGCAAAAGGGAACCAAAAGAGACCAAAACTAGAACTTGGGTCCAAAGGCGCCAGAAAGTGCCAGAAGGGGAGAAGGTGGGGAGAAATCCTTCCTTTAAGTTCTTGGAGTGATATTCAAGGAGTTTTAGTGGCCTAAGACGAGTTTCGCACGACTTCCTTTGCCGGTAAGCAAAAAGGGACCAAAAGAGACCAAAACTAGAACTTGGGTCAAAGGTGCCAGAAAGTGACAAAAGGGAGAAGGTGGTGAGAAATCCTTCCTTTGAGTTCTAGGAGTGATATTCAAGGAGTTTCAGTGGCTTAAGACGAGTTTCGCACGTCTTCCTTTGCCGGTAAGTAAAAGGGAACCAAAAGAGACCAAAACTGGAACTTGGGTCCAAAGGCACCAGAAAGTGCCAGAACGTGAGAAGGTGGTGAGAAAGCCTTCCTTTAAGTCCTACGCGTGATATTCAAGGAGTTTTACTAGCCTGAGACGAATTTTGCACGTCTTCCTTTGCCGGTAAACAAAAGGGAACCAAAAGAGACCAAAACTGGAACTTGGGTCCAAAGGCGCCCGAAAGTGCCAGAAGCGGAAAAGGTGGTGAGAAAGCCTTCCTTTGTATCTTCGGAGTGATATTCAAGGATTTCAGTGGCCTGAGACGAGTTTCGCCCGACTTCCTTTGCCGGTAAGCAAAAAGGGACCAAAAGAGACCAAAACTAGAACTTGGGTCAAAGGTGCCAGAAAGTGACAGAAGGGGAGAAGGTGGTGAGAAATCCTTCCTTTAAGCCTTCCTTTAAGTCCTACGCGTGATATTGAAGGAGTTTTACTGGCCTGACACGAGTTTTGCACGTCTTCCTTTGCCGGTAAGCAAAAGGGAACCAAAAGAGACCAAAACTAGAACTTGGGTCCAAAGGCACCAGAAAGTGCCAGAATGTGAGAAGGTGGTGGGAAAGCCTTCCTTTAAGTCGTAGGCGTGATATTCAACGAGTTTTAGTGGCCTGAGACGAGTTTCGCAAGTCTCCCTTTGCCAGTAAGCAAAAAGGGACCAAAAGAGACCAAAACTGGAACTTGGGTCGAAAGGCGCCAGAAAGTGCCAGAGGGGGAGAAGGTGGTGAGAAATCCTTCCTTTGAGTTCTAGGAGTGATATTCAAGGAGTTTCAGTGGCTTGAGACCAGTTTCGCACGTCTTCCTTCGCCGGTAAGCAAAAGGGAACCAAAAGAGACCAAAACTGGAACTTGGATCCAAAGGCACCAGAAAGTGCCAGAAGCGGAAAAGGTGGTGAGAAAGCCTTCCTTTGTGTCTTCGGAGTGATATTCAAGGATTTCAGAGTCCTGAGACGAGTTTCGCACAACTTCCTTTGCCGGTAAGCAAAAAGGGACCAAAAGAGACCAAAACTAGAACTTGGGTCGAACGGCGCCAGAAAGTGCCAGAGGGGAAAAAGGTGTTGAGAAATCCTTCCTTTGTGTCTTCGGAGTGATATTCAAGGAGTTTCAGTGGCTTGAGACGAGTTTCGCACGTCTTGCTTTGCCGGTAAGCAAAAGGGAACCAAAAAAGACCAAGACTGGAACTTGGGTCCAAAGGCACCAGAAAGTGCCAGAACGCGAGAAGTTGGTGGGAAAGCCTTCCTTTGAGTCCTAGGCGTGATATTCAAGGAGTTTTAGTGGCCTGAGATGAGTTTCGCACGTCTTCCTTTGCCGGTAAACAAAAGGGAACCAAAAGAGACCAAAACTAGAACTTGGGTCCAAAGGTGCCAGAAAGTGACAGAAGGGGAGAAGGTGGTGAGAAATCCTTCCTTTGAGTTCTAGGAGTGATATTCAAGGAGTTTCAGAGGCTTGAGACGAGTTTCGCACGTCTTCCTTTGCCGGTAAGCAAAAAGGAACCAAAAAAGACCAAAACTGGAACTTGGGTCCAAAGGCACCAGAAAGTGCCAGAATGTGAGAAGGTGGTGGGAAAGCATTCCTTTAAGTCCTAGGCATGATATTCAAGGAGTTTTAGTGGCCTTAGACGAGTTTCGCACGTCTTCCTTTGCCGGTAAGGAAAAGGGAACCAAAAGAGACCAAAACTGGATCTTGGGTCCAAAGGCACCAGAAAGTGCCAACATGTGAGAAGGTGGTGGGAAAGCCTTCCTTTAAGTCGTAGACGTGATATTCAAGGAGTGTTAGTGGCCTGAGACGAGTTTCGCAAGTCTCCCTTTGCGAGTAAGCAAAAAGGGACCAAAAGAGACCAAAACTGGAACTTGGGTCGAAAGGCGCCACAAAGTGCCAGAGGGGAAAAAGGTGTTGAGAAATCCTTCCTTTGAGTTCTATGAGTGATATTCAAGGAGTTTCAGTGGCTTGAGACGAGTTTCGCACGTCTTCCTTTGCCGGTAAGCAAAAGGGAACCAAAAGAGACCAAAACTAGAACTTGGGTCCAAAGGCGCCAGAAAGTGCCTGAAGGGGAGAAGGTGGGGAGAAATCCTTCCTTTGAGTTCTAGGAGTGATATTCAAGGAGTTTCAGTGGCTTGAGACGAGTTTCGCACGTCTTCCTTTGCCGGTAAGCAAAAGGGAACCAAAAGAGACCAAAACTGGAACTTGGGTCCAAAGGCGCCAAAAAGTGCCAGAAGCGGGAAAGGTGGTGAGAAAGCTTTCCTTTGTGTCTTCGGAGTGATATTCAAGGATTTCAGTGGCCTAAGACGAGTTTCGCATGACTTCCTTTGCCGATAAGCAAAATGGGACCAAATGAGACCAAAACTAGAACTTGGGTCAAAGGTGCCAGAAAGTGACAGAAGGGGAGAAGGTGGTGAGAAATCCTTCCTTTGAGTTCTAGGAGTGATATTCAAGGAGTTTCAGTGGCTTGATACGAGTTTCGCACGTCTTCCTTTGCCGGTAAGCAAAGGGGAACCAAAAGAGACCAAAACTGGAACTTGGGTCCAAAGGCGCCAGAAAGTGCCAGAAGGGGAGAAGGGGGTGAGAAATCCTTCCTTTGAGTTCTAGGAGTGATATTCAAGGAGTTTCAGTGGCTTGAGACGAGTTTCGCACGTCTTCCTTTGCCGGTAAGCAAAAGGGAACCAAAAGTGACCAAAACTGGATCTTGGGTCCAAAGGCGCCAGAAAGAACCAGAACCGGAAAAGGTGGTGAGAAAGCCTTCCTTTGTGTCTTCGGAGTGATATTCAAGGATTTCAGTGGCCTGAGACGAGTTTCGCCCGACTTCCTTTGCCGGTAAGCAAAAAGGGACCAAAAGAGACCAAAACTAGAACTTGGGTCCAAAGGCGCCAGAAAGTGCCAGAAGGGGAGAAGGTGGGGAGAAATCCTTCCTTTGAGTTCTAGGAGTGATATTCAAGGAGTTTCAGTGGCTTGAGACGAGTTTCGCACGTCTTCCTTTCTTGCAGTAAGCAAAAGGGAACCAAAAGAGACCAAAACTGGATCTTGGGTCCAAAGGCGCCAGAAAGTGCCAGAAGCGGAAAAGGTGGTGAGAAAGCCTTCCTTTGTGTCTTCAGAGTGATATTCAAGGATTTCAGTGGCCTGAGACGAGTTTCGCCCGACTTCCTTTGCCGGTAAGCAAAAAGTGACCAAAAGAGACCAAAACTAGAACTTGGGTCCAAAGGCGCCAGAAAGTGCCAGAAGGGGAGAAGGTGGGGAGAAATCCTTCCTTTGAGTTCTAGGAGTGATATTCAAGGAGTTTCAGTGGCTTGAGACGAGTTTCGCACGTCTTCCTTTGCCGGTAAGCAAAAGGGAACCAAAAGAGACCAAAACTGGAACTTGGGTCCAAAGGCGCCAAAAAGAGCCAGAAGCGGGAAAGGTGGTGAGAAAGCTTTCCTTTGTGTCTTCGGAGTGATATTCAAGGATTTCAGTGGCCTAAGACGAGTTTCGCATGACTTCCTTTGCCGATAAGCAAAATGGGACCAAATGAGACCAAAACTAGAACTTGGGTCAAAGGTGCCAGAAAGTGACAGAAGGGGAGAAGGTGGTAAGAAATCCTTCCTTTGAGTTCTAGGAGTGATATTCAAGGAGTTTCAGTGGCTTGATACGAGTTTCGCACGTCTTCCTTTGCCGGTAAGCAAAGGGGAACCAAAAGAGACCAAAACTGGAACTCGGGTCCAAAGGCGCCAGATAGTGCCAGAAGGGGAGAAGGGGGTGAGAAATCCTTCCTTTGAGTTCTAGGAGTGATATTCAAGGAGTTTCAGTGGCTTGAGACGAGTTTCGCACGTCTTCCCATGCCGGTAAGCAAAAGGGAACCAAAAGTGACCAAAACTGGATCTTGGGTCCAAAGGCGCCAGAAAGAACCAGAAGCGGAAAAGGTGGTGAGAAAGCCTTCCTTTGTGTCTTCGGAGTGATATTCAAGGATTTCAGTGGCCTGAGACGAGTTTCGCACGACTTCCTTTGCCGGTAAGCAAAAAGGGACCAAAAGGGACCAAAACTAGAACTTGGGTCAAAGGTGCCAGAAAGTGACAGAAGGGGAGAAGGTGGTGAGAAATCCTTCCTTTGAGTTCTAGGAGTGATATTCAAGCAGTTTTAGTGGCTTAAGTTGAGTTTCGCACGTCTTCCTTTGCCGGTAAGCAAAAGGGAACCAAAAGAGACCAAAACTGGAACTTGGGTCCAAAGGCGCCAGAAAGTGCCAGAAGCGGAAAAGGTGGTGAGAAAGCCTTCCTTTGTGTCTTCAGAGTGATATTCAAGGATTTCAGTGGCCTGAGACGAGTTTCGCCCGACTTCCTTTGCCGGTAAGCAAAAAGGGACCAAAAGAGACCAAAACTAGAACTTGGGTCAAAGGTGCCAAAAAGTGACAGAAGGGGAGAAGGTGGTGAGAAATCCTTCCTTTGAGTTCAAGGAGTTTTAGTGGCCTGAGACGAGTTTTGCACGTCTTCCTTTGCCGGTAAGCAAAAGGAAACCCAAACAGACCAAAACTGGAACTTGGGTCCAAAGGCACCAGAAAGTGCCTGAATGTGAGAAGGTGGTGGGAAAGCCATGTTTTAAGTCGTAGACGTGATATTCAAGGAGTGTTAGTTGCCTGAGACGAGTTTCGCAAGTCTCCCTTTGCCAGTAAGCAAAAAGGGACCAAAAGAGACCAAAACTGGAACTTGGGTCGAAAGGTGCCAGAAAGTGCCAGAGGGGAAAAAGGTGTTGAGAAATCCTTCCTTTGAGTTCTAGGAGTGATATTCAAGAAGTTTCAGTGGCTAGAGACGAGTTTCGCACGTCTTCCTTTGCCGGTAAGCAAAATGGAACCAAAAGAGACCAAAACTGGAACTTGGGTCCAAAGGCGCCAGAAAGTGCCAGAAGGGGAGAAGGTGGTGAGAACTCCTTCCTTTGAGTTCTTGTAGTGATATTCAAGGAGTTTTAGTGGCCTGAGACGAGTTTCGCAAGTCTCCCTTTGCCAGTAAGCAGAAAGGGACCAAAGGAGACCAAAACTAGAACTTGGGTCCAAAGGTTCCAGAAAGTGACAGAAGGGGAGAAGGTGGTGAGAAATCCTTCCTTTGAGTTCAAGGAGTTTTAGTGGCTTGAGACGAGTTTCGCACGTCTTCCTTTGCCGGTAAGCAAAAGGCAACCAAAAGAGACCAAAACTGGAACATGGGTCCAAAGGCACCAGAAAGTGCCCGAACGTGAGAATGTGGTGGGAAAGCCTTCCTTTGTGTGTTCGGAGTGATATTCAAGGAGTTTCAGTTGCCTGAGATGAGTTTCGCACGACTTTCTTTGCCGGTAAGCAAAAAGGGACCAAAAGAGACCAAAACTAGAACTTGGGTCCAAAGGTGCCAAAAAGTGCCAGAAGGGGAAAAGGTGGTGAGAAATCCTTCCTTTGAGTTCTAGGAGTGATATTCAAGGAGTTTCAGTGGCTTGAGACGAGTTTCGCACGTCTTCCTTTGCCAGTAAGCAAAAGGGAACCAAAAGAGACCAAAACTGGAACTTGGGTCCAAAGGCACCAGAAGGTGCCAGAACGTGAGAAGGTGGTGGGAAAGCCTTGCTTTGAGTCCTAAGCGTGATATTCAAAGCGTTTTAGTGGCCTGAGACGAGTTTCGCACGTCTTCCTTTGCCGGTAAGCAAAAGGGAACCAAAAGAGACCAAAACTGGAACATGGGTCCAAAGGCGCCAGAAAGTGCCAGAAGGGGAGAAGGTGGTGAGAAATCCTTCCTTTGAGTTCTAGGAGTGATATTCAAGGAGTTTCAGTGGCTTGAGACCAATTTCGCACGTCTTCCTTTGCCGGTAAGCAAAAGGGAACCAAAAAAAAACAAAACTGGAACATGGGTCCAAAGGCACCAGAAAGAGCCAGAACGTGAGAAAGCGATGGGAAAGCCTTCCTTTGAGTCCTAGGCGTGATATTCAAGGAGTTTTAGTGGCCTGAGATGAGTTTCGCACGTCTTCCTTTGCCGGTAAGCAAAAGGGAACAAAAGAGATCAAAACTCGAACTTGGGTCCAAAGGCACCAGAAAGTGCCAGAAGGGGAGAAGGTGGTGAGAAATCCTTCCTTTGTGTCTTCAGAGTGATATTCAAGGAGTTTCAGTGGCTTGAGACGAGTTTCGCACGTCTTGCTTTGCCGGTAAGCAAAAGGTAACCAAAAAAGACCAAAACTGGAACTTGGGTCCAAAGGCACCAGAAAGTGCCAGAACGCGAGAAGGTGGTAGGAAAGCCTTCCTTTGAGTCCTAGGCGTGATATTCAAGGAGATTTAGTGGCCTGAGACGAGTTTCGCAAGTCTCCCTTTGCCAGTAAGCAAAAAGGGACCAAAAGAGACCAAAACTCGAACTTGGGTCCAAAGGCGCCAGAAAGTGCCAGACGGGGAGAAGGTGGTGAGAAATCCTTCCTTTGAGTTCTAGGAGTGATATTCAAGGAGTTTCAGTGGCTTGAGACCAGTTTCCCACGTCTTCCTTTGCCGGTAAGCAAAAGGGAACCAAAAGAGACCAAAACTGGAACTTGGATCCAAAGGCACCAGAAAGTGCCAGAAGCGGAAAAGGTGGTGAGAAAGCCTTCCTTTGTGTCTTCGGAGTGATATTCAAGGATTTCAGAGTCCTGAGACAAGTTTCGCACAACTTCCTTTGCCGGTAAGCAAAAAGGGACCAAAAGAGACCAAAACTGGAACTTGGGTCCAAAGGCGCCAGAAAGTGCCAGAGGGGAAAAAGGTGTTGAGAAATCCTTCCTTTGAGTTCTAGGAGTGATATTCAAGGAGTTTCAGTGGCTTGAGACGAGTTTCGCACGTCTTTCTTTGCCGGTAAGCAAAAGGGAACCAAAAGAGACCAAAACTGGAACTTGGGTCCAAAGGCACCAGAAAGTGCCAGAACGCGAGAAGGTGGTGGGAAAGCCTTCCTTTGAGTCCTAGGCGTGATATTCAAGGAGTTTTAGTGGCCTGAGATGAGTTTCGCACGTCTTCCTTTGCCGGTAAGCAAAAGGGAACCAAAAGAGACCAAAACTGGAACTTGGGTCCAAAGGCGCCAGAAAGTGCCAGAAGGGGAGAAGGTGGTGAGAAATCCTTCCTTTGTGTCTTCAGAGTGATATTCAAGGAGTTTCAGTGGCTTGAGACGAGTTTCGCACGTCTTGCTTTGCCGGTAAGCAAAAGGGAACCAAAAGAGACCAAAACTGGAACTTGGGTCTAAAGGCAACAGAAAGTGCCAGAACGTGAGAAGGTGGTGGGCAAGCCATCCTTTGAGTCCTAGGCGTGATATTCAAGGAGTTTCAGTGGCCTGAGACGAGTTTCGCAAGTCTCCCTTTGCCAGTAAGCAAAAAGGGACCAAAAGAGACCAAAACTCGAACTTGGGTCCAAAGGCGCCAGAAAGTGCCAGACGGGGAGAAGGTGGTGAGAAATCCTTCCTTTGAGTTCTAGGAGTGATATTCAAGGAGTTTCAGTGGCTTGAGACGAGTTTCGCACGTCTTCCTTTGCCGGTAAGCAAAAGGGAACCAAAAGAGACCAAAACTGGAACTTGGATCCAAAGGCACCAGAAAGTGCCAGAACGTGAGAAGGTGGTGGGAAAGCCTTCCTTTGAGTCCTAGGCGTGATATTCAAGGAGATTTACTCGCCTGAGACGAGTTTCGCAAGTCTCCCTTTGCCAGTAAGCAGAAAGGGACAAAAAGAGACCAAAACTGGAATTTGGGTCCAACGGCGCCAGAAAGAGCCAGAAGCGGAAAAGGTGGTGAGAAAGCTTTCCTTTGTGTCTTCGGAGTGATATTCAAGGAGTTTCAGTGGCTTGAGACCAGTTTCGCACGTCTTCCTTTGCCGGTAAGCAAAAGGGAACCAAAAGAGACCAAAACTGGAACTTGGATCCAAAGGCACCAGAAAGTGCCAGAAGCGGAAAAGGTGGTGCGAAAGCCTTCCTTTGTGTCTTCGGAGTGATATTCAAGGATTTCAGTGTCCTGAGACGAGTTTCGCACAACTTCCTTTGCCGGTAAGCAAAAAAGGACCAAAAGAGACCAAAACTGGAACTTAGGTCCAAAGGCACCAGAAAGTGCCAGAACGGGAAAAGGTGGTGGGAAAGCCTTCTTTCAAGTGCTAGGTGTGATATTCAAAGAGTTTTAGTGGCCTGAGACGAGTTTCGCATGTCTTCCTTTGCCGGTAAGCAAAAGGGAACCAAAAGAGACCAAAACTGGAACTTGGGTCCAAAGCCACCAGAAAGTGCCAGAATGTGAGAAGGTGGTGGGAAGGCCTTCCTTTGAGTCCTAGGCGTGATATTCAAGGAGTTTTAGTGGCCTGAGACGAGTTTCGCAAGTCTCCCTTTGCTGGTAAGCAAAAGGGAACCAAAAGAGACCAAAACTGGAACTTGGGTCGAAAGGCGCCAGAAAGTGCCAGAAGGGAAAAAGGTGGTGACAAATCCTTCCTTTGAGTTGTAGGAGTGATATTCAAGGAGTTTTAGTGGCTTGAGACGAGTTTCGCACGTCTTCCTTTGCCGGTAAGCAAAAGGGAACCAAAAGAGACCAAAACTGGAACTTGGGTCCAAAGGCACCAGAAAGTGCCAGAACGGGAGAAGGTGGTGGGAAAGCCTTCTTTCAAGTGCTAGGCGTGATATTCAAAGAGTTTTAGTGGCCTGAGACGAGTTTCGCAAGTCTCCCTTTGCCAGTAAGGAAAAGGGAACCAAAAGAGACCAAAACTGGAACTTGGGTCCAAAGGCACCAGAAAGTGCCAGAACGTGAGAATGTGGTGGGAAAGCCTTCTTTCAAGTGCTAGGCGTGATATTCAAAGAGTTTTAGTGGCCTGAGACGAGTTTCGCAAGTCTCCCTTTGCCAGTAAGGAAAAGGGAACCAAAAGAGACCAAAACTGGAACTTGGGTCCAAAGGCACCAGAAAGTGCCAGAACGTGAGAATGTGGTGGGAAAGCCTTCCTTTGTGTCTTAGGAGTGATATTCAAGGAGTTTCAGTGGCCTGAGAAGAGTTTCGCAAGACTTCCTTTGCCGGTAAGCAAAAAGGGACCAAAAGATACCAAAACTAGAATTTGGGTCCAAAGGTGCCAGAAAGTGACAGAAGGGGAGAAGGTGGTGAGAAATCCTTCCTTTGAGTGCTAGGAGTGATATTCAAGGAGTGTCAGTGGCTTGAGACGAGTTTCCCACGTCTTCCTTTGCCGGTAAGCAAAAGGGAACCAAAAGAGACCAAAACTGGAACTTGGGTCCAAAGCCACCAGAAATGGCCAGAATGTGAGAAGGTGGTGAGAAAGCCTTCCTTTAAGTCGTAGACGTGATATTCAAGGAGTTTTAGTGGCCTGAGACGAGTTTCGCAAGTCTCCCTTTGCCAGTAAGCAAAACGGGACCAAAAGAGACCAAAATTGGAACTTGGGTCGAAAGGCGCCAGAAAGCGCCAGAAGGGAAAAAGGTGGTGAGAAATCCTTCCTTTGAGTTGAAGGAGTGATATTCAAGGAGTTTCAGTGGCTTGAGACGCGTTTCGCACGTCTTCCTTTGCTGGTAAGCAAAAGGGAACCAAAAGAGACCAAAACTGGAACTTGGGTCCAAAGGCATTAGAAAGTGCCAGAACGTGAGAAGGTGGTGGGAAAGCCTTCCTTTGTGTCTTCAGAGAGATATTCAAGGAGTTTCAGTGGCCTGAGAACTACCTTTGCCGGTAAGCAAAAAGGGACGAAAAGAGACCAAAACTAGAACTTGGGTCAAATGTGCCAGAAAGTGACAGAAGGGCAGAAGGTGGTGAGAAATCCATGCTTTGAACTCTAGGAGTGATATTCAAGGAATTTCAGTGGCTTGAGGCGAGTTTCGCACGTCTTCCTTTGCCGGTAAGGAAAAGGGAACCAAAAGGGACCAAAACTGGAACTTGGGTCCAAGGGCACCAGAAAGTGCCAGAACGTGAGAAGGTGGTGGGAAAGCCTTCCTTTGAGTCCTAGGCGTGATATTCAAGGAGTTTTAGTGGCCTGAGATGAGTTTCGCATGTCTTCCTTTGCCGGTAAGGAAAAGGGACCAAAAGAGACCAAAACTGGAACTTGGGTCCAAAGGCGCCAGAAAGTGCCAGAAGGGGAGAAGGTGGTGGGAAAGCCTTCCTTTGAGTTCTAGGAATGGTATTCAAGGAGTTACAGTGGCTTGAGACGAGTTTCGCACGTCTTCCTT
The DNA here is from genome assembly GCA_024086825.1 of Abrus pulchellus subsp. cantoniensis. NCBI lineage: Eukaryota > Viridiplantae > Streptophyta > Magnoliopsida > Fabales > Fabaceae > Abrus > Abrus pulchellus. The sequence goes on along the minus strand of CM044058.1, from coordinate 12,778,828 downwards.
TGCTGGTAAGCAAAAGGGAACCAAAAGAGACCAAAACTGGAACTTGGGTCCAAAGGCACCAGAAAGTGCCAGAACGTGAGAATAAGGTGGGAAAGCCTTCCTTTGAGTTCTAGGAGTGATATTCAAGGAGTTTCAGTGGCTTGAGACGAGTTTCACAGGTCTCCCTTTGCCAGTAAGCAAAAAGGGACCAAAAGAGACCAAAACTGGAACTTGGGTCGAAAGGAACCAGAAAGTGCCAGAATGTGATAAGGGGGTGGGAAAGCCTTCCTTTAAGTCATAGGCGTGATAGTCAAGGAGTTTTAGTGGCCTGAGACGAGTTTCGCAGGTCTCCCTTTGTCAGTAAGCAAAAAGGGACCAAAAGAGACCAAAACTGGAACTTGGGTCCAAAGGCGCCAGAAAGTTCAAGAGGGGAGAAGGTGGTGGGAAAGCCTTCCTTTGAGTTCTAGGAATGGTATTCAAGGAGTTACAGTGGCTTGAGACGAGTTTCGCACGTCTTCCTTTGCTGGTAAGCAAAAGGGAACCACAAGAGACCAAAACTGGAACTTGGGTCCAAAGGCACCAGAAAGTGCCAGAACGTGAGAATAAGGTGGGAAAGCCTTCCTTTGAGTTCTAGGAGTGATATTCAAGGAGTTTCAGTGGCTTGAGACGAGTTTCACAGGTCTCCCTTTGCCAGTAAGCAAAAAGGGACCAAAAGAGACCAAAACTGGAACTTGGGTCGAAAGGCACCAGAAAGTGCCATAATGTGATAAGGGGGTGGGAAAGCCTTCCTTTAAGTCATAGGCGTGATAGTCAAGGAGTTTTAGTGGCCTGAGACGAGTTTCGCAGGTCTCCCTTTGTCAGTAAGCAAAAAGGGACCAAAAGAGACCAAAACTGGAACTTGGGTCCAAAGGCGCCAGAAAGTTCAAGAGGGGAGAAGGTGGTGAGAAATCCTTCCTTTGAGTTCTAGGAATGATATTGAAGGAGTTACAGTGGCTTGAGACGAGTTTCGCACGTTTTCCTTTGCGGGTAAGTAAAAGGGAACCAAAAGAGACCAAAACTGGAACTTGGGTCCAAAGGCACCAGAAAGTGCCAGAACGTGAGAAGGTGGTGGGAAAGCCTTCCTTTGTGTCCTAGGCGTGATATTCAAGAAGTTTCAGTGGCCTGAGACGAGTTTTGCACGTCTTTCTTTGCCGGTATGCAAAAGGGAACCAAAAGAGACCAAAACTAGAGGTTGGGTGCAAAGGCACCAGAAACTGCCAAAATGAGAGAAGGTGGTGGGAAAGCCTTCCTTTGAGTCCTAGGCGTGATATTCAAGGAGTTTTAGTAGCTTGAGACGAGTTTCGCACGTCTTCCTTTGCCAGTAAGCAAAAGGGAACCAAAAGAGACCAAAACTGGAACTTGGGTCCAAAGGCACCAGAAACTGCCAAAATCTGAGAAGGTGGTGGGAAAGCCTTCCTTTAAGTCGAAGGCATGTTATTGAAGGAGTTTTAGTGGCATGTGACGAGCTCCGCAAGTCTCCCTTTGCCAATAAGCAAAGAGGGACCAAAAGAGACCAAAACTGGAACTTGGGTCCAAAGGCGCCAGAAAGTGCCAGAAGGGGAAAAGGTGGTGAGAAATCCTTCCTTTGAGTTCTAGGAGTTATATCTAAGGAGTTTCAGTGGCTTGAGACGAGTTTCGCACGTCTTCCTTTGCCGGTAAGGAAAAGGGAACCAAAAAGGACCAAAACTGGAACTTGGGTCCAAAGGCACAAGAAAGTGCCAGAACGTGAGAAGGTAGTGGGAAAGCCTTCCTTTGAGTCCTAGGCATGATATTCAAGGAGTTTTAGTGGCCTGAGACGAGTTTCGCACGTCTTCCTTTGCCGGTAAGCAAAAGGGACCAAAAGAGACCAAAACTAGAACTTGGCTCCAAAGGTGCCAGAAAGTGACAGAAGGGGAGAAGGTGGTGAGAAATCCTTCCTTTGAGTTCTAGGAGTTATATCTAAGGAGTTTCAGTGGCTTGAGACGAGTTTCGCACGTCTTCCTTTGCCGGTAAGGAAAAGGGAACCAAAAAGGACCAAAACTGGAACTTGGGTCCAAAGGCACAAGAAAGTGCCAGAACGTGAGAAGGTAGTGGGAAAGCCTTCCTTTGAGTCCTAGGCATGATATTCAAGGAGTTTTAGTGGCCTGAGACGAGTTTCGCACGTCTTCCTTTGCCGGTAAGCAAAAGGGATCCAAAAGAGACCAAAACTGGAACTTGGGTCCAAAGGCACCAGAAAGTGCCAGAAGCGGAAAAGGTGGTGAGAAAGCCTTCCTTTGTGTCTTCGGAGTGATATTCAAGGAGTTTCAGTGGCCTGAGACGAGTTTCACACGGCTTCCTCTGCCGGTAAGCAAAAAGGGACCAAAACAGACCAAAACTAGAACTTGGGTCAATGGTGCCAGAAAGTGACAGAAGGGGAGAAGGTGGTGAGAAATCCTTCCTTTGAGTTCTAGGAGTGATATTCAAGAAGTTTCAGTCGCTTAAGACGACTTTCGCACGTCTTCCTTTGCCGGTAAGCAAAAGGGAACCAAAAGAGACCAAAACTGGAACTTGGGTCCAAAGGCACCAGAAAGTGCCAGAACATGAGAATAAGGTGGGAAAGCCTTCCTTTGTATCTTCGGAGTGATATTCAAGGAGTTTCAGCGGCCTGAGACGAGTTTCACACGACTTCCTTTGCCGGTAAACAAAAAGGGACCAAACGAGACCAAAACTAGAACTTGGGTCAAAGGTGCCAGAAAGTGACAGAAGGGGAGAAGGCGGTGAGAAATCCTTCCTTTCAGTTCTAGGAGTGATATTCAAGGAGTTTCAGTGGCTTGAGACGAGTTTCGCACGTCTTCCTTTGCCGGTAAGCAAAAGGGAACCAAAAGAGACCAAAACTGGAACTTCGGTCCAAAGGCACCAGAAAGTGCCAAAACGTGAGAATAAGGTGGGAAAGCCTTCCTTTGAGTTCTAGGAGTGATATTCAAGGAGTTTCAGTGGCCTGAGACGAGTGTCGCACGTCTTCCTTTGCTGGTAAGCAAAAGGGAACCAAAAGGGACCAAAACTGGAACTTGGGTCCAAGGGCACCAGAAAGTGCAGAACGTGAGAAGGTGGTGGGAAAGCCTTCCTTTGAGTCCTAGGCGTGATATTCAAGGAGTTTTAGTGGCCTGAGATGAGTTTCGCACGTCTTCCTTTGCCGATAAGCAAAAGGGAACCAAAAGAGACCATAACTGGAAGTTGGGTCCAAAGGCACTAGAAAGTGCCAAAATGTGATAAGGTGGTGGGAAAGCCTTCCTTTAAGTCATAGGCATGATAGTCAATGTATTTTAGTGGCCTGAGACGAGTTTCGCAGGTCTCCCTTTGCCAGTAAGCAAAAAGAGACCAAAAGAGACTAAAACTGGAACTTGGGTCCAAAGGCGCCAGAAAGTGCCAGAAGGGGAGAAGGTGGTGAGAAATCCTTCCTTTGAGTTCTAGGAATGATATTCAAGGAGTTACAGTGGCTTGAGACGAGTTTCGCACGTCTTCCTTTGCTGGTAAGCAAAAGGGAACCAAAAGAGACCAAAACTGGAACTTGGGTCCAAAGGCACCAGAAAGTGCCAGAACGTGACAATAAGGTGGGAAAGCCTTCCTTTGAGTTCTAGGAGTGATATTCAAGGAGTTTCAGTGGGTTGAGACGAGTTTCGCAGGTCTCCTATTGCCAGTAAGCAAAAAGGGACCAAAAGAGACCAAAACTGCAACTTGGGTCAAAAGGCGCCAGAAAGTGCCAGAAGGGGAGAAGGTGGTGAGAAATCCTTCCTTTGAGTTCTAGGAGTGATATTCAAGGAGTTACAGTGGCTTTAGACGAGTTTCGCACGTCTTCCTTTGCTAGTAAGCAAAAGGGAACCAAAAGAGACCAAAACTGGAACTTGGGTCAAAAGGCGCCAGAAAGTGCCAGAAGCGGAGAAGGTGGTGAGAAATACTTCCTTTGAGTTCTAGGAGTTATATTCAAGGAGTTTCAGTGGCTTGAGACGAGTTTCGCACGTCTTCCTTTGCCGGTAAGCAAAAAGGGACCAAAAGAGACCAAAACTAGAACTTGGGTCCAAAGGTGCCAGAAAGTGACAGAAGGGGAGAAGGTGGTGAGAAATCCTTCCTTTGAGTTCTAGGAGTTATATCTAAGGAGTTTCAGTGGCTTGAGACGAGTTTCGCACGTCTTCCTTTGCCGGTAAGGAAAAGGGAGCCAAAATGGACCAAAACTGGAACTTGGGTCCAAAGGCACCAGAAAGTGCCATAACGTGAGAAGGTAGTGGGAAAGCCTTCCTTTGAGTCCTAGGCATGATATTCAAGGAGTTTTAGTGGCCTGAGACGAGTTTCGCACGTCTTCCTTTGCCGGTAAGCAAAAGGGAACCAAAAGAGACCAAAACTGGAACTTGGGTCCAAAGGCACCAGAAAGTGCCAGAACGTGAGAAGGTGGTGGGAAAGCCTTCCTTTGAGTCCAAGGCGTGATATTCAAGGAGTTTTAGTGGCCTGAGACGAGTTTCGCACGTCTTTATTTGCCGGTATGCAAAAGGGAACCAAAATATACCAAAACTAGAACTTGGGTGCAAAGCACCAGAAACTGCCAAAATGAGAGAAGGTGGTGGGAAAGTCTTTCTTTGAGTCCTAGGCGTGATATTCAAGGAGTTTTAGTGGCCTGAGACGAGTTTCGCACGTCTTCCTTTGCCGGTAAGCAAAAGGGAAGCAAAAGAGACCAAAACTGGAACTTGGGTCCAAAGGCACCAGAAAGTGCCAGAAGCGGAAAAGGTGGTGAGAAAGCCTTCCTTTGTGTCTTCGGAGTGATATTCAAGGAGTATCAGTGGCCTGAGACGAGTTTCACACGACTTCCTCCGCCGGTAAGCAAAAAGGAACCAAAAGAGACCAAAACTAGAACTTGGGTCAATGGTGCCAGAAAGTGACAGAAGGGGAGAAGGTGGTGAGAAATCCTTCCTTTGAGTTCTAGGAGTGATATTCAAGAAGTTTCAGTCGCTTGAGACCAGTTTCGCACGTCTTCCTTTGCCGGTAAGCAAAAGGGAACCAAAAGAGACCAAAACTGGAACTTGGGTCCAAAGGCGCCAGAAACTGCCAGAAGGGGAGAAGGTGGTGAGAAATCCTTCCTTTGAGTTCTAGGAATGGTAGTCAAGGAGTTATAGTGGCTTGAGACGAGTTTCGCACGTCTTCCTTTGCTGGTAAGCAAAAGGGAACCAAAAGAGACCAAAAACTGGAACTTCGGTCCAAAGGCACCAGAAAGTGCCAAAACGTGAGAATAAGGTGGGAAAGCCTTCCTTTGAGTTCTAGGAGTGATATTCAAGGAGTTTCAGTGGCTTGAAACGAGTTTCGCACGTCTTTCTTTGCTGGTAACCAAAAGGGAACCAAAAGAGACCAAAACTGGAACTTGGGTCCAAAGGCGCCAGAAAGTGCCAGAAGGGGAGAAGGTGGTGAGAAATCCTTCCTTTGAGTTCTAGGAGTGATATTCAAGGAGTTTCAGTGGCTTGAGACGAGTTTCGCAGGTCTCCTTTTGCCGGTAAGCAAAAGGGAACCAAAAGAGACCAAAACTGGAACTTGGGTCCAAAGGCACCAGAAAGTGCTTGAACGTGAGAATGTGGTGCGAGAGCCTTCCTTTGTGTCTTCGAGGTGATATTCAAGGAGTTTTAGTGGCCTGAGACGAGTTTCACACGACTACCTTTGCCGGTAAGCAAAAAGGGACCAAAAGAGACCAAAATTAGAACTTGGGTCAAATGTGCCAGAAAGTGACAGAAAGGGAGAAGGTGGTGAGAAATCCTTGCTTTGAGCTCTAGGAGTTATATTCAAGGAATTTCAGTGGCTTGAGACGAGTTTCGCACGTCTTCCTTTGCCTGTAAGGAAAAGGGAACCAAAAGGGACCAAAACTGGAACTTGGGTCCAAGGGCACCAGAAAGGGCCAGAACGTGAGAAGGTGGTGGGAAAGCCTTCCTTTGAGTCCTAGGCGTGATATTCAAGGAGTTTTAGTGGCCTGAGATGAGTTTCGCACGTCTTCCTTTGTAAGTAAGCAAAAAGGGACCAAAAGAGACATAACTGGAACTTGGGTCCAAAGGCGCCAGAAAGTGCCAGAATGTGAGAAGGTGGTGGGAAAGCCTTCCTTTAAGTCTTAGGCGTGATATTCAAGGAGTTTTAGTGGCCTGAGAAGAGTTTCGCAGGTCTCCCTTTGCCAGTAAGCAAAAAGGGACTAAAACAGACCACAACTGGAACTTGGGTCGTAAGGCGCCAGAAAGTGCCAGAAGGGGAGAACGTGGTGAGAAATCCTTCCTTTGAGTTCTAGGAATGATATTCAAGGAGTTTCAGCGGCTTGAGACGAGTTTCGCACGTTTTCCTTTGCTGGTAAGCAAAAAGGAACCAAAAGAGACCAAAAGTGGAACTTGGGTCCAAAGGCACCAGAAAGTGCCAGAACGTGAGAAGGTGGTGGGAAAGCCTTCCTTTAAGTCATAGGCGTGATATTCAAGGAGATTTAGTGGCCTGAGAAGAGTTTCGCAGGTCTTCCTTTGCCGGTAAGCAAAAGGGACCAAAAGAGACCAAAACTAGAACTTGGGTCCAAAGGTGCAAGAAAGTGACAGAAGGGGAGAAGGTGGTGAGAAATCTTTCCTTTGAGTTCTAGGAGTGATATTCAAGAAGTTTCAGTCGCTTGAGACGAGTTTAGTACGTCTTCCTTTGCTGGTAAGCAAAAGGGAACCAAAAGAGACCAAAACTGGATCTTGGGTCCAAAGGCATCAGAAAGTGCCAGAACGTGAGAAGGTGGTGGGAAAGCCTTCCTTTGAGTTCTAGGAGTGATATTCAAGGAGTTTCAGTGGCTTGAAACGAGTTTCGCACGTCTTCCTTTGCCGGTAAGCAAAAGGGACGAAAACAGACCAAAACTAGAACTTGGGTCCGAAGACACCAGAAAGTGCCAGAACGTGAGAGGGTGGTGGGAAAGCCTTCCTTTGAGTCCTAGGCGTGATATTCAAAGAGTTTTAGTGGCCTGAGATGAGTTTCGCAAGTCTCCCTTTGCAAGTAAGCAAAAAGGGACCAAAAGACATCAAAACTGGAACTTGGGTCCAAGGGCACCAGAAAGTGCCAGAAGCGGAAAAGATGGTGAGAAAGCCTTCCTTTGAGTTCTAGGAATGATATTCAAGGAGTTTTAGTGGCCTGAGACGAGTTTCGCAGGTCTCCCTTTGCCAGTAAGCAAAAAGGGACCAAAAGAGACTAAAACTGGAACTTGGGTCCAAAGGCGCCAGAAAGTGCCAGAAGGGGAGAAGGTGGTGAGAAATCCTTCCTTTGAGTTCTAGGAATAATATTCAAGGAGTTACAGTGGCTTGAGACGAGTTTCGCACGTCTTCCTTTGCTGGTAAGCAAAAGGGAACCAAAAGAGACCAAAACTGGATCTTGGGTCCAAAGGCATCAGAAAGTGCCAGAACGTGACAAGGTGGTGGGAAAGCCTTCCTTTAAGTCATAGGCGTGATAGTCAAGGAGTTTTAGCGGCCTGAGACGAGTTTCGCAGGTCTCCCTTTGCCGGTAAGCAAAAAGGGTCCAAAAGAGACCAAAACTGGAACTTGGGTCCAAAGGCACCAGAAAGTGCCAAAACGTGAGAATAAGGTGGGAAAGCCTTCCTTTGAGTCCTAGGAGTGATATTCAAGGAGTTTCAGTGGCTTGAGACGAGTTTCGCACGTCTTCCTTTGCTGGTAAGCAAAAGGGAACCAAAAGAGACCAAAACTGGAACTTGGGTCCAAAGGCACCAGAAAGTGCCAGAACGAGAGAAGGTGGTGGGAAAGCCTTCCTTTGAGTTCTAGGAGTGATATTCAAGGAATTTCAGTGGCTTGAGACGAGTTTCACACGCCTTCCTTTGCCCGTAAGGAAAAGGGAACCAAAAGGGACCAAAACTGGAACTTGGGTCCAAGGGCACCAGAAAGTGCCAGAACGTGAGAAGGTGGTGGGAAAGCCTTCCTTTGAGTCCTAGGCGTGATATTCAAGGAGTTTTAGTGGCCTGAGATGAGTTTCGCACGTCTTCCTTTGCCGGTAAGCAAAAGGGAGCCAAAAGAGACCATAAACTGGAGCTTGGGTCCAAAGGCACCAGAAAGTGCCAGAATGTGACAAGGTGGTGGGAAAGCCTTCCTTTAAGTCATACGCGTGATATTCAAGGAGTTTTAGCGGCCTGAGACGAGTTTCGCACGTCTTCCATTGCTGGTAAGCAAAAGGGAACCAAAAGAGACCAAAACTGGAACTTGGATCCAAAGGCACCAGAAAGTGCCAGAACGTGAGAAGGTGGTGGGAAAGCCTTCCTTTTAGTCCTAGGTGTGATATTCAAGGAGTTTTAGTGGCCTGAGACGAGTTTCGCACGTCTTTCTTTGTCGGTATGCAAAAGGGAACCAAAAGAGACCAAAACTAGAACTTGGGTGCAAAGGCACCAGAAACTGCCAAAATGAGAGAAGGTGGTGGGAAAGCCTTCCTTTGAGTCCTAGGCGTGATATTCAAGGAGTTTTAGTGGCCTGAAACGAGTTTCGCACGTCTTCCTTTGCCAGTAAGCAAAAGGGAACCAAAAGAGACCAAAACTGGAACTTGGGTCCAAAGGCACCAGAAACTGCCAAAATCTGAAAAGGTGGTGGGAAAGCCTTCCTTTAAGTCGTAGGCGTGATATTGAAGGAGTTTTAGTGGCATGTGACGAGTTTCGCTAGTCTTCCTTTGCCGGTAAGCAAAAGGGACCAAAAGAGACCAAAACTAGAACTTGGGTCCAAAGGTGCAAGAAAGTGACAGAAGGGGAGAAGGTGGTGAGAAATCCTTCCTTTGAGTTCTAGGAGTGATATTCAAGAAGTTTCAGTCGCTTGAGACGAGTTTCGCACGTCTTCCTTTGCTGGTAAGCAAAAGGGAACCAAAAGAGACCAAAACTGGATCTTGGGTCCAAAGGCATCAGAAAGTGCCAGAACGTGAGAAGGTGGTGGGAAAGCCTTCCTTTGAGTTCTAGGAGTGATATTCAAGGAGTTTCAGTGGCTTGAAACGAGTTTCATACGTCTTCCTTTGCCGGTAAGCAAAAGGGACGAAAACAGACCAAAACTAGAATTTGGGTACGAAGACACCAGAAAGTGCCAGAACGTGAGAAGGTGGTGGGAAAGCCTTCCTTTGAGTCCTAGGCGTGATATTCAAAGAGTTTTAGTGGCCTGAGATGAGTTTCGCAAGTCTCCCTTTGCAAGTAAGCAAAAAGGGATCAAAAGACACCAAAACTGGAACTTGGGTCCAAAGGCAGCAGAAAGTGCCAGAAGCGGAAAAGATGGTGAGAAAGCCTTCCTTTGAGTTCTAGGAATGATATTCAAGGAGTTTTAGTGGCCTGAGACGAGTTTCGCAGGTCTCCCTTTGCCAGTAAGCAAAAAGGGACCAAAAGAGACTAAAACTGGAACTTGGGTCCAAAGGCGCCAGAAAGTGCCAGAAGGGGAGAAGGTGGTGAGAAATCCTTCCTTTGAGTTCTAGGAATAATATTCAAGGAGTTACAGTGGCTTGAGACGAGTTTCGCACGTCTTCCTTTGCTGGTAAGCAAAAGGGAACCAAAAGAGACCAAAACTGGATCTTGGGTCCAAAGGCATCAGAAAGTGCCAGAACGTGACAAGGTGGTGGGAAAGCCTTCCTTTAAGTCATAGGCGTGATAGTCAAGGAGTTTTAGCGGCCTGAGACGAGTTTCGCAGGTCTCCCTTTGCCGGTAAGCAAAAAGGGTCCAAAAGAGACCAAAACTGGAACTTGGGTCCAAAGGCACCAGAAAGTGCCAAAACGTGAGAATAAGGTGGGAAAGCCTTCCTTTGAGTCCTAGGAGTGATATTCAAGGAGTTTCAGTGGCTTGAGACGAGTTTCGCACGTCTTCCTTTGCTGGTAAGCAAAAGGGAACCAAAAGAGACCAAAACTGGAACTTGGGTCCAAAGGCACCAGAAAGTGCCAGAACGAGAGAAGGTGGTGGGAAAGCCTTCCTTTGAGTTCTAGGAGTGATATTCAAGGAATTTCAGTGGCTTGAGACGAGTTTCACACGCCTTCCTTTGCCCGTAAGGAAAAGGGAACCAAAAGGGACCAAAACTGGAACTTGGGTCCAAGGGCACCAGAAAGTGCCAGAACGTGAGAAGGTGGTGGGAAAGCCTTCCTTTGAGTCCTAGGCGTGATATTCAAGGAGTTTTAGTGGCCTGAGATGAGTTTCGCACGTCTTCCTTTGCCGGTAAGCAAAAGGGAGCCAAAAGAGACCATAACTGGAGCTTGGGTCCAAAGGCACCAGAAAGTGCCAGAATGTGACAAGGTGGTGGGAAAGCCTTCCTTTAAGTCATACGCGTGATATTCAAGGAGTTTTAGCGGCCTGAGACGAGTTTCGCACGTCTTCCATTGCTGGTAAGCAAAAGGGAACCAAAAGAGACCAAAACTGGAACTTGGATCCAAAGGCACCAGAAAGTGCCAGAACGTGAGAAGGTGGTGGGAAAGCCTTCCTTTTAGTCCTAGGTGTGATATTCAAGGAGTTTTAGTGGCCTGAGACGAGTTTCGCACGTCTTTCTTTGTCGGTATGCAAAAGGGAACCAAAAGAGACCAAAACTAGAACTTGGGTGCAAAGGCACCAGAAACTGCCAAAATGAGAGAAGGTGGTGGGAAAGCCTTCCTTTGAGTCCTAGGCGTGATATTCAAGGAGTTTTAGTGGCCTGAAACGAGTTTCGCACGTCTTCCTTTGCCCGATAAGCAAAAGGGAACCAAAAGAGACCAAAACTGGAACTTGGGTCCAAAGGCACCAGAAACTGCCAAAATCTGAAAAGGTGGTGGGAAAGCCTTCCTTTAAGTCGTAGGCGTGATATTGAAGGAGTTTTAGTGGCATGTGACGAGTTTCGCTAGTCTTCCTTTGCCGGTAAGCAAAAGGGACCAAAAGAGACCAAAACTAGAACTTGGGTCCAAAGGTGCAAGAAAGTGACGAAGGGAAAATGTGGTGAGAAATCCTTCCTTTGAGTTCTAGGAGTGATATTCAAGAAGTTTCAGTCGCTTGAGACGAGTTTCGCACGTCTTCCTTTGCTGGTAAGCAAAAGGGAACCAAAAGAGACCAAAACTGGATCTTGGGTCCAAAGGCATCAAAAAGTGCCAGAACGTGAGAAGGTGGTGGGAAAGCCTTCCTTTGAGTTCTAGGAGTGATATTCAAGGAGTTTCAGTGGCTTGAAACGAGTTTCATACGTCTTCCTTTGCCGGTAAGCAAAAGGGACGAAAACAGACCAAAACTAGAATTTGGGTACGAAGACACCAGAAAGTGCCAGAACGTGAGAAGGTGGTGGGAAAGCCTTCCTTTGAGTCCTAGGCGTGATATTCAAAGAGTTTTAGTGGCCTGAGATGAGTTTCGCAAGTCTCCCTTTGCAAGTAAGCAAAAAGGGATCAAAAGACACCAAAACTGGAACTTGGGTCCAAAGGCAGCAGAAAGTGCCAGAAGCAGAAAAGATGGTGAGAAAGCGTTCCTTTGAGTTCTAGGAATGATATTCAAGGAGTTTTAGTGCCCTGAGACCAGTTTCGCAGGTCTCCCTTTGCCAGTAAGCAAAAAGGGACCAAAAGAGACTAAAACTGGAACTTGGGTCCAAAGGCGCCAGAAAGTGCCAGAAGAGGAGAAGGTGGTGAGAAATCCTTCCTTTGAGTTCTAGGAATTATATTCAAGGAGTTACAGTGGCCTGAGATGAGTTTCGCACGTCTTCCTTTGCCGGTAAGCAAAAGGGAGCCAAAAGAGACCATAACTGGAGCTTGGGTCCAAAGGCACCAGAAAGTGCCAGAATGTGACAAGGTGGTGGGAAAGCCTTCCTTTAAGTCATACGCGTGATATTCAAGGAGTTTTAGCGGCCTGAGACGAGTTTCGCACGTCTTCCATTGCTGGTAAGGAAAAGGGACCAAAAGAGACCAAAACTGGAACTTGGGTCCAAAGGCGCCAGAAAGTGCCAGAAGGGGAGAAGGTGGTGGGAAAGCCTTCCTTTGAGTTCTAGGAATGGTATTCAAGGAGTTACAGTGGCTTGAGACGAGTTTCGCACGTCTTCCTTTGCTGGTAAGCAAAAGGGAACCAAAAGAGACCAAAACTGGAACTTGGGTCCAAAGGCACCAGAAAGTGCCAGAACGTGAGAATAAGGTGGGAAAGCCTTCCTTTGAGTTCTAGGAGTGATATTCAAGGAGTTTCAGTGGCTTGAGACGAGTTTCACAGGTCTCCCTTTGCCAGTAAGCAAAAAGGGACCAAAAGAGACCAAAACTGGAACTTGGGTCGAAAGGCACCAGAAAGTGCCAGAATGTGATAAGGGGGTGGGAAAGCCTTCCTTTAAGTCATAGGCGTGATAGTCAAGGAGTTTTAGTGGCCTGAGACGAGTTTCGCAGGTCTCCCTTTGTCAGTAAGCAAAAAAGGACCAAAAGAGACCAAAACTGGAACTTGGGTCCAAAGGCGCCAGAAAGTTCTAGAGGGGAGAAGGTGGTGAGAAATCCTTCCTTTGAGTTCTAGGAATGATATTGAAGGAGTTACAGTGGCTTGAGACGAGTTTCGCACGTTTTCCTTTGCGGGTAAGTAAAAGGGAACCAAAAGAGACCAAAACTGGAACTTGGGTCCAAAGGCACCAGAAAGTGCCAGAACGTGAGAAGGTGGTGGGAAAGCCTTCCTTTGTGTCCTAGGCGTGATATTCAAGAAGTTTCAGTGGCCTGAGACGAGTTTTGCACGTCTTTCTTTGCCGGTATGCAAAAGGGAACCAAAAGAGACCAAAACTAGAGGTTGGGTGCAAAGGCACCAGAAACTGCCAAAATGAGAGAAGGTGGTGGGAAAGCCTTCCTTTGTGTCCTAGGCGTGATATTCAAGGAGTTTTAGTAGCTTGAGACGAGTTTCGCACGTCTTCCTTTGCCAGTAAGCAAAAGGGAACCAAAAGAGACCAAAACTGGAACTTGGGTCCAAAGGCACCAGAAACTGCCAAAATCTGAGAAGGTGGTGGGAAAGCCTTCCTTTAAGTCGAAGGCATGTTATTGAAGGAGTTTTAGTGGCATGTGACGAGCTCCGCAAGTCTCCCTTTGCCAATAAGCAAAGAGGGACCAAAAGAGACCAAAACTGGAACTTGGGTCCAAAGGCGCCAGAAAGTGCCAGAAGGGGAAAAGGTGGTGAGAAATCCTTCCTTTGAGTTCTAGCAGTGATATTCAAGGAGTTTCAGTGGCTTGAGACGAGTTTCGCTAGTCTTCCTTTGCCGGTAAGCAAAAGGGACCAAAAGAGACCAAAACTAGAACTTGGGTCCAAAGGTGCAAGAAAGTGACAGAATGGGAGAAAGTGGTGAGAAATCCTTCCTTTGAGTTCTAGGAGTGATATTCAAGGAGTTTCAGTGGCTTGAGACGAGCTTCGCACGTCTTCCTTTGCCGGTAAGCAGAAGGGAACGAAAAGAGACCAAAACTGGAACTGGGTCCAAAGGCACCAGAAAGTGCCAGAACGTGAGAAGGTGGTGGGAAAGCCTTCGTTTGAGTCCTAGGAGTGATATTCAAGGAGTTTTAGTGGCCTGAGACGAGTTTCACAAGTCTCCCTTTGCCAGTAAACAAAAAGGGACCAAAAGAGACCAAAACTAGAACTTGGGTCCAAAGGCGCCAGAAAGTGCCAGAAGGAGAGAAGGTAGTGAGAAATCCTTCCTTTGAGTTCTAGGAGTGATATTCAAGAAGTTTCAGTCGCTTGAGACAAGTTTCGCACGTCTTCCTTTGCCGGTAAGCAAAAGGGAACCAAAAGAGACCAAAACTGGAACTTGGGTCCAAAGGCACCAGAAAGCGCCAGAACGTGAGAATAAGGTGGGAAAGCCTTCCTTTGAGTTCTAGGAGTGATATTCAAGGAGTTTCAGTGGCTTGAGACGAGTTTCGCACGTCTTCCTTTGCCAGTAAGCAAAAGGGAACCAAAAGAGACCAAAACTGGAACTTACGCCCAAAGGCACCAGAAAGTGCTAGAAGCGGAAAAGGTGGTCGGAAAGCCTTCCTTTGTGTCTTCGGAGTGATATTCAAGCAGTTTCAGTGGCTTGAGACGAGTTTCGCACGTCTTCCTTTGCTGGTAAGCAAAAGGGAACCAAAAGAGACCAAAACTGGAACTTGGGTCCAAAGGCACCAGAAAGTGCCAGAACGTGAGAAGGTGGTGGGAAAGCCTTCCTTTGAGTTCTAGGCGCGATATTTAAGGAGTTTTAGTGGCCTGAGACGAGTTTCGCAAGTCTCCCTTTGCAAGTAAGCAAAAAGGGACCAAAAAACACCAAAACTGGAACTAGGGTCCAAAGGCGCCACAAAGTGCCAGAAGCGGAAAAGGTGGGGAGAAAGCCTTCCTTTGTGTCTTCGCAGTGATATTCAAAGAGTTGCCTGAGACGAGTTTCACACGAATTCCTTTGCCGGTAAGCAAAAGGGAACCAAAAGAGACCAAAACAGGAACTTGGGTCTAAAGGCACCAGAAACTGCCAAAATGAGAGAAGGTGGTGGGAAAGCCTTCCTTTGTGTCTTCACAGTGATATTCAAGGAGTGTCAGTGGCCTGAGTCGAGTTTCACACGACTTCCTTTGCCGGTAAGCAAAAGGGAACCAAAAGAGACCATAACTGGAACTTGGGTCCAAAGGCACCAGAAAGTGCTAGAACGTGAGAATAAGGTGGGAAAGCCTTCCTTTGTGTTTTCGGAGTGATATTCAAGGAGTTTCAGTGGCCTGAGACGAGTTTCACACGACTTCCTTTGCCGGTAAGCAAAAAGGGACCAAAAGAGACCAAAACTAGAACTTGGGTCAAAGGTGCCAAAAAGTGACAGAAGGGGAGAAGGCGGTGGGAAAGCCTTCCTTTGAGTCCTAGGCGTGATATTCAAGGAGTTTTCGTGGCCTGAGATGAGTTTCGCACGTCTTCCTTTGCCGCTAAGCAAAAGGGAACCAAAAGAGACCATAACTGGAACTTGGGTCCAAAGGCACCAGAAAGTGCCAGAAAGTGAGAAGGTGGTGGGAAAGCCTTCCTTTAAGTCGTAGGCGTGATATTCAAGGAGTTTTAGTGGCCTGAGACGAGTTTCGCACGTCTTTCTTTGCCGGTATGCAAAAGGGAACTAAAAGAGACCAAAACTAGAACTTGGGTCCAAAGGCACCAGAAACTGCTAAAATGAGAGAAAGTGGTGGGAAAGCCTTCCTTTGAGTCCTAGGCGTGATATAGAAGGAGTTTTAGTGGCCTGAGATGAGTTTCGCACGTCTTCCTTTGCCGGTAAGCCAAAAGAGACCAAAACTAGAACTTGGGTCAATGGTGCCAGAAAGTGACAGAAGGGGAGAAGGTGGTGAGAAATCTTTCCTTTGAGTTCTAGGAATGATATTCAACGAGTTTCAGTGGCTTGAGACGAGTTTCGCACGTCTTCCTTTTCCGGTAAGCAAAAGGCAACCAAAAGAGACCAAAACTGGAACTTGGGTCCAAAGGCGCCAGAAAGTGCCAGAAGCGGAAAAGGTGGTGAGAAAGCCTTCCTTTGTGTCTTCGGAGTGATATTCAAGGATTTCAGTGGCCTGAGACAAGTTTCGCACGACTTCCTTTGCCGATAAGCAAAAAAGGATCAAAACTAGAATTTGGGTCAAAGGTGCCAGAAAGTGACAGAAGGGGAGAAGGTGGTGAAAATCCTTCCTTTGAGTTCTAGGAGTGATATTCAAGGAGTTTCAGTGGCTTGAGACGAGTTTCGCACGTGTTCCTTTGCCGGTAAGCAAAAGGGAACCAAAAGACACCAAAAATTGAACTTGGGTCTAAAGGCACCAGAAAGTACCAGAACGTGAGAAGGTGGTGGGAAAGCCTTCCTTTGAGTCTTAGGCGTGATATTCAAGGAGTTTTAGTGGCCTGAGACGAGTTTCGCAAGTCTCCCTTTGCAAGTAAGCAAAAAGGGACCAAAAGACACCAAAACTGGAACTTTGGTCCAAAGGCGCCAGAAAGTGCCAGAAGCGGAAAAGGTGGTGAGAAAGCCTTCCCTTGTGTCTTCGGAGTGATATTCATGGAGTTTCAATGGCCTGAGGCGAGTTTCGCACGTGTTCCTTTGCTGGTATGCAAAAGGGAACCAAAAGAGACTAAAACTGGAACTTGGGTCTAAAGGCACCAGAAAGTACCAGAACGTGAGAAGGTGGTGGGAAAGCCTTCCTTTGAGTCCTAGGCGTGATATTCAAGGAGTTTTAGTGGCCTGAGACGAGTTTCGTACGTCTTCCTTTGCCAGTAAGCAAAAGGGAACCAAAAGAGACCAAAACTGGAACTTGGGTCCAAAGGCACCAGAAAGTGCCAAAACGTGAGAATAAGGTGGGAAAGCCTTCCTTTGAGACCTAGGCGTGATATTCAAGGGGTTTTAGTGGCCTGAGACGAGTTTCGTAAGTGTCCCTTTGCTAGTAAGCAAAAGGAAACCAAAAGAGACGAAAACTGGAACTTGCGTCCAAAGGCACCAGAAAGTGCCAGAAGCGGAAAAGGTGGTGAGAAAGCCTTCCTTTGTGTCTTCAGAGTGATATTCAAGGAGTTTCATTGGCCTGAGACGAGTTTCACACGACTTCCTTTGCCGGTAAGCAAAAAGGGACCAAAAGAGACCAACACTAGAACTTGTGATATGAACCCCATTTGCACAAGGGCTGACTTAGGATCTTTAGGGTTAGAACCTTGTAGAAAAATTTGAAAATTTAGTGATGAATTTCTGGGCAAATTAGGTGTTGGTCCATGGTGTTAAAAAAAAGTAAGCAAAAACGCTAGTTTGGTGGTGGCTGGACAGAATTTTAGAAATGACGGTATCTCGAGTTATAGAATTCCAATTGAGGTGATTCCAAAACGAGGTGAAAGTTCTCGTTCTGAAATTCAATTTAGGCTCAAGAATCACTCAATTTGGCTGAGTAGAATGAGAGTTATGATAACGAGATAATTCTGGGCAGATTTGAGTTTTTTTGGAATTTTGGTGAAGAATTGAATGGGGAAAGGAAAGAATCACTCTTTCCAAGGAAGGCAACACACAAAGGGATGTGAAAGCCCTTTGATACAGCCAAGTAGTTCTTGAATCACTCAAGAACTTAGGAGAATCACTCTCACTAAGATAAAAGAGATAAACTCTAATATTTTCGAATCAAACTTAACTTGTCTTATTGATAAGAATGGTTCAGCTTATATAGAAGCTTTACCATCAGAATTACAAAGGTTCCGTAACGGAAAATTTATTCCACTTAGATAATGATCCACTAAGCTAGGAAATAAAGCTACTTGATGGCTGATTGTAACTGAAATTGTGGCAACCAAAAAGTCACCCAACAGCCACTAGCTATGCGCCTCTTGGTCTCCCAAAGGCTGATGCCTAAGTTACCAATTGGGCCCTTATTACAACTTGAAATAAAACCAAACCAAAGCCCATTAGTTGATTAACCGCAAAACATAATTTGGTCAGCCAACATTACAAAGGATTGGGCCATTATTTAAAACAAATTAAAAACTTAAAAACTGAAGCAAAGTGGCGCCTTAGTTCTCCTCCATTTGGGCCATGATCCAATTCACAACCTTGGTCTTTTCTCTTTGAAACTTGGGCTTGTATTCAATTAATATGGACAACACTTGTTGAAGAGCTTCCTTTGCTCTCCTTGCTCTAGCCCTTGTCATAGGTCCTCCAAGTCCTTCAAGAGGATCCTTGCCTTTGCTCATGGTCATGTCCTCATCAACTTGGGTCAATGGTGCCGAGAAAGTGACAGAAGGGGAGAAGGTGGTGAGAAATCCTTCCTTTGAGTTCTAAGAATGATATTCAACGAGTTTCAGTGGCTTGAGACGAGTTTCGCACGTCTTCCTTTGCCGGTAAGCAAAAGGCAACCAAAAGAGACCAAAAATTGAACTTGGGTCCAAAGGCGCCAGAAAGTGCCAGAAGCGGAAAAGGTGGTGAGAAAGCCTTCCTTTGTGTCTTCGGAGTGATATTCAAGGATTTCAGTGGCCTGAGACGAGTTTCGCACGACTTCCTTTGCCGATAAGCAAAAAGGGATCAAAAAAGACCAAAACTAGAACTTGGGTCAAAGGTGCCAGAGAGTGACAGAAGGGGAGAAGCTGGTGAAAATCCTTCCTTTGAGTTCTAGGAGTGATATTCAAGGAGTTTCAGTGGCTTGAGACGAGTTTCGCACGTGTTCCTTTGCCGGTAAGCAAAAGGGAACCAAAAGACACCAAAAATTGAACTTGGGTCCAAAGGTACCAAAAAGTGCCAGAACGTGAGAAGCTGGTGGGAAAGCCTTCCTTTGAGTTCTAGGCATGATATTCAAGGAGTTTTAGTGGCATGAGACGAGTTTTGCACGTCTTCCTTTGCCGGTAATCAAAAGGGAACCAAAAGAGACCAAAACTAGAACTTGGGTCAAAGGTGCCAGAAAGTGACAGAAGGGGAGAAGGTGGTGAGAAATCCTTCCTTTGAGTTCTAGGAGTGATATTCATGGAGTTTCAGTGGCTTGAGACGAGTTTCGCATGTGTTCCTTTGCCGGTAAGCAAAAGGGAACCAAAAGACACCAGAAGTGGAACTTGGGTCCAACGGCACCAGAAAGTGCCAGAACATGAGAAGGTGGTGGGAAAGCCTTCCTTTGAATTCTAGGAATGATATTCAAGGAGTTTTAGTGGCATGAGACGAGTTTTGCACGTCTTCCTTTGCCGGTAATCAAAAGGGAACCAAAAGAGACCAAATCTGGAACTTGGGTCCAAAGGCACCAGAAAGTGCCAGAACGTGAGAAGGTGGTGGCAAAACCTTCCTTTAAGTCCTAGGCGTGATATTCAAGGAGTTTTAGTGTCCTGAGACGAGTTTCGCAAGTCTCCCTTTGGAAGAAGCAAAAAGGGACCAAAAGACACCAAATCTGGAACTTGGGTCCAAAGGCACCAGAAAGTGCCAGAACGTGAGAAGCTGGTGGGAAAGCCTTCCTTTGAGTCCTAGGCGTGGTATTCAAGGAGTTTTAGTGGCATGAGACGAGTTTCGCACGTCTTCCTTTGCCGGTAAGCAAAAGGGAACCAAAAAGACCAAATCTGGAACTTGGGTCCAAAGGCACCAGGAAGTGTTTGAACGTGAGAAGGTGGTGGGAAAGCCTTCCTTGAAGTCCTAGGCGTGATATTCAAAGATTTTTAGTGGCCTGAGACGAGTTTCGCAAGTCTCCCTTTGCCGGTAAGCAAAAGGGAACCAAAAGAGACCAAAACTGGAACTTGGGTCAAAGGTGCCAGAAAGTGACAGAAGGGGAGAAGGTGGTGAGAAATCCTTCCTTTGAGTTCTAGGAGTGATATTCAAGGAGTTTCAGTGGCTTGAGACGAGTTTCGCACGTCTTCCTTTGCCGGTAAGAAAAGGGAACCAAAAGTGGCTAAAACTGGAACTTGGGTCCAAAGGCATCAGAAAGTGCCAGAACGTGAGAAGGTGGTGGGAAAGCCTTCCATTAAGTCCTAGGCGTGATATTCAAAGAGTTTTAGTGGCCTGAGACGAGTTTCACAAGTCTTCCTCTGCCGGTAAGCGAAAGGGAACCAAAAGAGACCAAAACTAGAACTTGGTTCAAAGGTGCTAGAAAGTGACAGAAGGGGAGAAGGTGGTGAGAAATCCTTCCTTTGAGTTCTAGGAGTGATATTCAAGGAGTTTTAGTGACTTGAGACGAGTTTCGCACGTCTTCCTTTGCTGGTAAGCAAAAGGGAACCAAAAGTGACCAAAACTGGAACTTGGGTCCAAGGATACCAGAAAGTGCCAGAACGTGAGAAGGTGGTGGGAAAGCCTTCCTTTGAGTCCTAGGCGTGATATTCAAGGAGTTTTAGTGGCCTGAGATGAGTTTCGCACGTCTTCCTTTGCCGGTAAGCAAAAGGGAACCAAAAGAGACCAAAACTGGAACTTGGGTCCAAAGCCACCAGAAATGGCCAGAATGTGAGAAGGTGGTGGGAAAACCTTCCTTTAAGTCCTACGCGTGATATTCAAGGAGTTTTACTAGCCTGAGATGAATTTTGCACGTCTTCCTTTGCCGGTAAGCAAATGGGAACCAAAAGAGACCAAAACTGGAACTTGGGTCCAAAGGCACCAGAAAGTGCCAGAACGTGAGAAGGTGGTGGGAAAACCTTCCTTTAAGTCCTACGCGTGATATTCAAGGAGTTTTATTAGCCTGAGACGAATTTTGCACGTCTTCCTTTGCCGGTAAGCAAAAGGGAACCAAAAGAGACCAAAACTGGAACTTGGGTCAAAAGGCGCCAGAAAGTGCCAGAAGCGGAAAAGGTTGTGAAAAAGCCTTCCTTTGTGTCTTCGGAGTGATATTCAAGGATTTCAGTGGCCTGAGACGAGTTTCCCCCGACTTCATTTGCCGGTAAGCAAAAAGGGACCAAAAGAGACCAAAACTAGAACTTGGGTCCAAAGGTGCCAGAAAGTGACAGAAGGGGAGAAGGTGGTGAGAAATCCTTCCTTTGAGTTCAAGGAGTTTTAGTGGCCTGAGACGAGTTTCGCACGTCTTCCTTTGCCGGTAAGCAAAAGGGAACCAAAAGAGACCAAAACTGGAACTTGGGTCCGAAGGCACCAGAAAGTGCCTCAATGTGAGAAGTTGGTAGGAAAGCCTTCTTTTAAGTCGTAGACGTGATATTCAAGGAGTGTTAGTTGCCTGAGACGAGTTTCGCAAGTCTCCCTTTGCCAGTAAGCAAAAAGGGACCAAAAGAGGCCAAAACTGGAACTTGGGTCGAAAGGTGCCAGAAAGTGCCAGAGGGGAAAAAGGTGTTGAGAAATCCTTCCTTTGAGTTCTAGGAGTGATATTCAAGAAGTTTCAGTGGCTTGAGACGAGTTTCGCACGTCTTCCTTTGCCGGTAAACAAAAGGGAACCAAAAGAGACCAAAACTAGAACTTGGGTCCAAAGGTGCCAGAAAGTGACAGAAGGGGAGAAGGTGGTGAGAAATCCTTCCTCTGAGTTCAAGGAGTTTTAGTGGCCTGAGACGAGTTTCGCACGTCTTCCTTTGCCGGTAAGCAAAAGGGAACCAAAAGGGATCAAAACTGGAACTTGGGTCCAAAGGCACCAGAAAGTGCCTGAATGTGAGAAGGTGGTGGGAAAGCCTTCTTTTAAGTCGTAGACGTGATATTCAAGGAGTGTTAGTTGCCTGAGACGAGTTTCGCAAGTCTCCCTTTGCCCGTAAGCAAAAAGGGACCAAAAGAGACCAAAACTGGAACTTGGGTCGAAAGGTGCCAGAAAGTACCAGAGGGGAAAAAGGTGTTGAGAAATCCTTCCTTTGAGTTCTAGGAGTGATATTCAAGAAGTTTCAGTGGCTTGAGACGAGTTTCGCACGTCTTCCTTTGCCGGTAAGCAAAAGGGAACCAAAAGAGACCAAAATTGGAACTTGGGTGCAAAGGCGCCAGAAAGTGCCAGAAGGGGAGAAGGTGGTGAGAAATCCTTCCTTTGAGTTCTTGGAGTGATATTCAAGGAGTTTTAGTGGCCTGAGACGAGTTTCGCAAGTCTCCCTTTGCCAGTAAGCAGAGAGGGACCAAAAGAGACAAAAACTAGAACTTGGGTCCAAAGGTGCCAGAAAGTGACAGAAGGGGAGAAGATGGTGAGAAATCCTTCCTTTGAGTTCAAGGAGTTTTAGTGGCCTGAGACGAGTTTCGCACGTCTTCCTTTGCCGGTAAGCAAAAGGGAACCAAAAGGGACCAAAACTGGAACTTGGGTCCAAAGGCACCAGAAAGTGCCTGAATGTGAGAAGGTGGTGGGAAAGCCTTCTTTTAAGTCGTAGACGTGATATTCAAGGAGTGTTAGTTGCCTGAGACGAGTTTCGCAAGTCTCCCTTTGCCCGTAAGCAAAAAGGGACCAAAAGAGACCAAAACTGGAACTTGGGTCGAAAGGTGCCAGAAAGTGCCAGAGGGGAAAAAGGTGTTGAGAAATCCTTCCTTTGAGTTCTAGGAGTGATATTCAAGAAGTTTCAGTGGCTTGAGACGAGTTTCGCACGTCTTCCTTTGCCGGTAAGCAAAAGGGAACCAAAAGAGACCAAAATTGGAACTTGGGTGCAAAGGCGCCAGAAAGTGCCAGAACGTGAGAAGGTGGTGGGAAAGCCTTCCTTTAAGTCCTACGCGTGATATTCAAGGAGTTTTACTAGCCTGAGACGAATTTTGCACGTCTTCCTTTGCCGGTAAGCAAAAGGGAACCAAAAGAGACCAAAACTGGAACTTGGGTCCAAAGGCGCCAGCAAGTGCCAGAAGCGGAAAAGGTGGTGAGAAAGCCTTCCTTTGTGTCTTCGGAGTGATATTTAAGGATTTCAGTGGCCTGAGACGAGTTTCGCCCGTCTTCCTTTGCCGGTAAGCAAAAAGGGACCAAAAGAGACCAAAACTAGAACTTGGGTCCAAAGGTGCCAGAAAGTGACAGAGGGGGAGAAGGTGGTGAGAAATCCTTCCTTTGAGTTCAAGGAGTTTCAGTGGCGTGAGAGGAGTTTTGCACGTCTTCCTTTGCCGGTAAGCAAAAGGGAACCAAAAGAGACCAAAACTGGAACTTGGGTCCAAAGGCACCAGAAAGTGCCTGAATGTGAGAAGGTGGTGGGAAAGCCTTCTTTTAAGTCGTAGACATGATATTCAAGGAGTGTTAGTTGCCTGAGACGAGTTTCGCAAGTGTCCCTTTGCCCGTAAGCAAAAAGGGACCAAAAGAGACCAAAACTGGAACTTGGGTCGAAAGGTGCCAGAAAGTGCCAGAGGGGAAAAAGGTGTTGAGAAATCCTTCCTTTGAGTTCTAGGAGTGATATTCAAGGAGTTTCAGTGGCTTGAGACGAGTTTCGCACGTCTTCCTTTGCCAGTAAGCAAAAGGGAACCAAAAGAGACCAAAACTGGAACTTGGGTCCAAAGGCACCAGAAAGTGCCAGAATGTGAGAAGGTGGTGGGAAAGCCTCCCTTTAAGTCCTAGGCATGATATTCAAGGAGTTTTAGTGGCCTGAGACGAGTTTCGCACGTCTTCCTTTGCCGGTAAGCAAAAGGGAACCAAAAGAGACCAAAACTTAAACTTGGGTCCAAAGGCGCCAGAAAATACCAGAAGTGGAAAAGGTGGTGAGAAAGCCTTCCTTTGTGTCTTCGGAGTGATATTCAAGGATTTCAGTGCCCTGAGACGAGTTTCGCACGACTTCCTTTGCCGGTAAGCAAAAAGGTTCCAAAAGAGTCCAAAACTAGAACTTGGGTCAAAGGTGCCAGAAAGTGACAAAAGGGGACAAGGTGGTGAGAAATCCTTCCTTTGAGTTCCAGGAGTGATATTCAAGGAGTTTTAGTGGCCTGAGACGAGTTTCGCACGTCTTCCTTTGCCGGTAAGCAAAAGGGAACCAAAAGAGACCAAAACTGGAACTTGGGTCCAAAGGCACCAGAAAGTGCCTGAATGTGAGAAGGTGGTGAGAAAGCCTTCCTTTGTGTCTTCGGAGTGATATTCAAGGATTTCAGTGGCCTGAGACGATTTTCGCCCGACTTCCTTTGCCGGTAAGCAAAAAGGGACCAAAAGAGACCAAAACTAGAACTTGGGTCAAAGGTGCCAGAAAGTGACAGAAGGGGAGAAGGTGGTGAGAAATCCTTCCTTTGAGTTCAAGGAGTTTTAGTGGCCTGAGACGAGTTTCGCACGTCTTCCTTTGCCGGTAAGCAAAAGGGAACCAAAAGAGACCAAAACTGGAACTTGGGTCCAAAGGCACCAGAAAGTGCCTGAATGTGAGAAGGTGGTGGGAAAGCCTTCTTTTAAGTCGTAGACGTGATATTCAAGGAGTGTTAGTTGCCTGAGACGAGTTTCGCAAGTCTCCCTTTGCCAGTAAGCAAAAAGGGACCAAAAGATGCCAAGACTGGAACTTGGGTCGAAAGGTGCCAGAAAGTGCCAGAGGGGAAAAAGGTGTTGAGAAATCCTTCCTTTGAGTTCTAGGAGTGATATTCAAGAAGTTTCAGTGGCTTGAGACGAGTTTCGCACGTCTTCCTTTGCCGGTAAGCAAAAGGGAACCAAAAGAGACCAAAACTCGAACTTGGGTCCAAAGGTGCCAGAAAGTGACAGAAGGGGAGAAGGTGGTGAGAAATCCTTCCTTTGAGTTCAAGGAGTTTTAGTGGCCTGAGACGAGTTTCGCACGTCTTCCTTTGCCGGTAAGCAAAAGGGAACCAAAAGAGACCAAAACTGGAACTTGGGTCCAAAGGCACCAGAAAGTGCCTGAATGTGAGAAGGTGGTGGGAAAGCCTTCTTTTAAGTCGTAGACATGATATTCAAGGAGTGTTAGTTGCCTGAGACGAGTTTCGCAAGTGTCCCTTTGCCCGTAAGCAAAAAGGGACCAAAAGAGACCAAAACTGGAACTTGGGTCGAAAGGTGCCAGAAAGTGCCAGAGGGGAAAAAGGTGTTGAGAAATCCTTCCTTTGAGTTCTAGGAGTGATATTCAAGGAGTTTCAGTGGCTTGAGACGAGTTTCGCACGTCTTCCTTTGCCAGTAAGCAAAAGGGAACCAAAAGAGACCAAAACTGGAACTTGGGTCCAAAGGCACCAGAAAGTGCCAGAATGTGAGAAGGTGGTGGGAAAGCCTCCCTTTAAGTCCTAGGCATGATATTCAAGGAGTTTTAGTGGCCTGAGACGAGTTTCGCACGTCTTCCTTTGCCGGTAAGCAAAAGGGAACCAAAAGAGACCAAAACTTAAACTTGGGTCCAAAGGCGCCAGAAAATACCAGAAGTGGAAAAGGTGGTGAGAAAGCCTTCCTTTGTGTCTTCGGAGTGATATTCAAGGATTTCAGTGCCCTGAGACGAGTTTCGCACGACTTCCTTTGCCGGTAAGCAAAAAGGTTCCAAAAGAGTCCAAAACTAGAACTTGGGTCAAAGGTGCCAGAAAGTGACAAAAGGGGACAAGGTGGTGAGAAATCCTTCCTTTGAGTTCCAGGAGTGATATTCAAGGAGTTTTAGTGGCCTGAGACGAGTTTCGCACGTCTTCCTTTGCCGGTAAGCAAAAGGGAACCAAAAGAGACCAAAACTGGAACTTGGGTCCAAAGGCACCAGAAAGTGCCTGAATGTGAGAAGGTGGTGGGAAAGCCTTCTTTTAAGTCGTAGACGTGATATTCAAGGAGTGTTAGTTGCCTGAGACGAGTTTCGCAAGTCTCCCTTTGCCCGTAAGCAAAAAGGGACCAAAAGAGACCAAAACTGGAACTTGGGTCCAAAGGCACCAGAAAGTGCCAGAACGTGAGAAGGTGGTGGGAAAACCTTCCTTTGAGTTCTAGGAGTGATATTCAAGAAGTTTCAGTGGCTTGAGACGAGTTTCGCACGTCTTCCTTTGCCGGTAAGCAAAAGGGAACCAAAAGAGACCAAAACTGGAACTTGGGTCCAAAGGCACCAGAAAGTGCCAGAACGTGAGAAGGTGGTGGGAAAGCCTTCCTTTAAGTCCTACGCGTGATATTCAAGGAGTTTTACTAGTCTGAGACGAATTTTGCACGTCTTCCTTTGCCGGTAAGCAAAAGGGAACCAAAAGAGACCAAAACTGGAACTTGGGTCCAAAGGCACCAGAAAGTGCCAGAACGTGAGAAGGTGGTGGGAAAGCCTTCCTTTAAGTCCTACGCGTGATATTCAAGGAGTTTTACTAGCCTGAGACGAATTTTGCACGTCTTCCTTTGCCGGTAAGCAAAAGGGAACCAAAAGAGACCAAAACTGGAACTTGGGTCCAAAGGCGCCAGCAAGTGCCAGAAGCGGAAAAGGTGGTGAGAAAGCCTTCCTTTGTGTCTTCGGAGTGATATTCAAGGATTTCAGTGGCCTGAGACGATTTTCGCCCGACTTCCTTTGCCGGTAAGCAAAAAGGGACCAAAAGAGACCAAAACTAGAACTTGGGTCAAAGGTGCCAGAAAGTGACAGAAGGGGAGAAGGTGGTGAGAAATCCTTCCTTTGAGTTCAAGGAGTTTTAGTGGCCTGAGACGAGTTTCGCACGTCTTCCTTTGCTTAGGTAAGCAAAAGGGAACCAAAAGAGACCAAAACTGGAACTTGGGTCCAAAGGCACCAGAAAGTGCCTGAATGTGAGAAGGTGGTGGGAAAGCCTTCTTTTAAGTCGTAGACGTGATATTCAAGGAGTGTTAGTTGCCTGAGACGAGTTTCGCAAGTCTCCCTTTGCCAGTAAGCAAAAAGGGACCAAAAGATGCCAAAACTGGAACTTGGGTCGAAAGGTGCCAGAAAGTGCCAGAGGGGAAAAAGGTGTTGAGAAATCCTTCCTTTGAGTTCTAGGAGTGATATTCAAGAAGTTTCAGTGGCTTGAGACGAGTTTCGCACGTCTTCCTTTGCCGGTAAGCAAAAGGGAACCAAAAGAGACCAAAACTCGAACTTGGGTCCAAAGGTGCCAGAAAGTGACAGAAGGGGAGAAGGTGGTGAGAAATCCTTCCTTTGAGTTCAAGGAGTTTTAGTGGCCTGAGACGAGTTTCGCACGTCTTCCTTTGCCGGTAAGCAAAAGGGAACCAAAAGAGACCAAAACTGGAACTTGGGTCCAAAGGCACCAGAAAGTGCCTGAATATGAGAAGGTGGTGGGAAAGCCTTCTTTTAAGTCGTAGACGTGATATTTAAGGAGTGTTAGTTGCCTGAGACGAGTTTCGCAAGTCTCCCTTTGCCAGTAAGCAAAAAGGGACCAAAAGAGGCCAAAACTGGAACTTGGGTCGAAAGGTGCCAGAAAGTGCCAGAGGGGAAAAAGGTGTTGAGAAATCCTTCCTTTGAGTTCTAGGAGTGATATTCAAGAAGTTTCAGTGGCTTGAGACGAGTTTCGAACGTCTTCCTTTGCCGGTAAGCAAAAGGGAACCAAAAGAGACCAAAATTGGAACTTGGGTGCAAAGGCGCCAGAAAGTGCCAGAACGGGAGAAGGTGGCGAGAAATCCTTCCTTTGAGTTCTTGGAGGATATTCAAGGAGTTTTAGTGGCCTGAGACGAGTTTCGCAAGTCTCCCTTTGCCAGTAAGCAGAAAGGGACCAAAAGAGACCAAAACTAGAACTTGGGTCCAAAGGTGCCAGAAAGTGACAGAAGGGGAGAAGGTGGTGAGAAATCCTTCCTTTGAGTTCAAGGAGTTTTAGTGGCTTGAGACGAGTTTCGCACGTCTTCCTTTGCCGGTAAGCAAAAGGGAACCAAAAGAGACCAAAACTGGAACTTGGGTCCAAAGGCACCAGAAAGTGCCTGAATGTGAGAAGGTGGTGGGAAAGCCTTCTTTTAAGTCGTAGACGTGATATTCAAGGAGTGTTAGTTGCCTGAGACGAGTTTCGCAAGTCTCCCTTTGCCAGTAAGCAAAAAGGGACCAAAATTGGAACTTGGGTCGAAAGGTGCCAGAAAGTGCCAGAGGGGAAAAAGGTGTTGAGAAATCCTTCCTTTGAGTTCTAGGAGTGATATTCAAGAAGTTTCAGTGGCTTGAGACGAGTTTCGCACGTCTTCCTTTGCCGGTAAGCAAAAGGGAACCAAAAGAGACCAAAACTGGAACTTGGGTCCAAAGGCGCCAGAAAGTGCCAGAAGGGGAGAAGGTGGTGAGAAATCCTTCCTTTGAGTTCTTGGAGTGATATTCAATGAGTTTTAGTGGCCTGAGACGAGTTTCGCAAGTCTCCCTTTGCCAGTAAGCAGAAAGGGACCAAAAGAGACCAAAACTAGAACTTGGGTCGAAAGGTGCCAGAAAGTGACAGAAGGGGAGAAGGTGGTGAGAAATCCTTCCTTTGAGTTCAAGGAGTTTTAGTGGCTTGAGACGAGTTTCGCACGTCTTCCTTTGCCGGTAAGCAAAAGGGAACCAAAAGAGACCAAAACTGGAACATGGGTCCAAAGGCACCAGAAAGTGCCCGAACGTGAGAATGTGGTGGGAAAGCCTTCCTTTGTGTTTTCGGAGTGATATTCAAGGAGTTTCAGTGGCCTGAGATGAGTTTCGCATGACTTCCTTTGCCGGTAAGCAAAAAGGGACCAAAAGAGACCAAAACTAGAACTTGGGTCCAAAGGTACCAAAAAGTGACAGAAGGGGAGAAGGTGGTGAGAGATCCTTCCTTTGAGTTCTAGGAGTGATATTGAAGGAGTTTCAATGGCTTGAGACGAGTTTCGCACGTCTTCCTTTGCCAGTAAGCAAAAGGGAACCAAAAGAGACCAAAATTGGAACTTGGGTCCAAAGGCACCAGAAGGTACCAGAACGTGAGAAGGTGGTTGGAAAGCCTTCCTTTGAGTCCTAAGCGTGATATTCAAAGAGTTTTAGTGGCTTGAGACGAGTTTCGCAAGTCTCCCTTTGCCAGTAAGCACAAGGGAACCAAAAGAAACCAAAACTGGAACTTGGGTCCAAAGGCACCAGAAAGAGCCAGAACGTGAGAAGGCAGTGGGAAAGCCTTCCTTTGAGTCCTAGGCGTGATATTCAAAGAGTTTTAGTGGCCTGAGACGAGTTTCGCACGTCTTCCTTTGCCGGTAAGCAAAAGGGAACCAAAAGAGACCAAAACTGGAACTTGGGTCCAAAGGCACCAGAAAGTGCCAGAACGTGAGAAGGTGGTGGGAAAGCCTTCCTTTGAGTCCTAGGCGTGATATTCAAGGAGATTTAGTGGCCTGAGATGAGTTTCGCAAGTCTCCCTTTGCCAGTAAGCAAAAAGGGACCAAAAGAGACCAAAACTGGAACTTGGGTCCAAAGGCGCCAGAAAGTGCCAGAAGGGGAGAAGGTGGTGAGAAATCCTTCCTTTGTGTCTTCAGAGTGATATTCAAGGAGTTTCAATGGCTTGAGACGAGTTTCACCCGTCTTGCTTTGCCGGTAAGCAAAAGGGAACCAAAACTGGAACTTGGGTCCAAAGGCACCAGAAAGTGCCAGAACGCGAAAAGGTGGTCGGAAAGCCTTCCTTTGAGTCCTAGGCGTGATATTCAAGGAATTTTAGTGGCCTGAGACGAGTTTCGCACGTCTTTCTTTGCCGGTATGCAAAAGGGAACCAAAAGAGACCAAAACTGGAACTTGGATCCAAAGGCACCATAAAGTGCCAGAACGTGAGAAGGTGGTGGGAAAGCCTTCCTTTGAGTCCTAGGCGTGATATTCAAGGAGATTTAGTGGCCTGAGACGAGTTTCGCAAGTCTCCCTTTGCCAGTAAGCAAAAAGGGACCAAAAGAGACCAAAACGGGAACTTGGGTCCAAAGGCGCCAGAAAGTGCCAGAAGGGGAGAAGGTGGTGAGAAATCCTTCCTTTGAGTTCTAGGAGTGATATTCAAGGAGTTTCAGTGGCTTGAGACCAGTTTCGCACGTCTTCCTTTGCCGGTAAGGAAAAGGGAACCAAAAGAGATCAAAACTGGAAGTTGGATCCAAAGGCTCCAGAAAGTGCCAGAAGCGGAAAAGGTAGTGAGAAAGCCTTCCTTTGTGTCTTCAGAGTGATATTCAAGGATTTCAGAGTCCTGAGACGAGTTTCGCACAACTCCTTTGCCGGTAAGCAAAAAGGGACCAAAAGAGACCAAAACTGGAACTTGGGTCGAAAGGCGCCAGAAAGTGCCAGAGGGGAAAAAGGTGTTGAGAAATCCTTCCTTTGAGTTCTAGGAGTGATATTCAAGGAGTTTTAGTGGCTTGAGACGAGTTTCGCACGTCTTCCTTTGCCGGTAAGCAAAAGGGAACCAAAAGAGACCAAAACTGGAACTTGGGTCCAAAGGCGCCAGAAAGTGCCAGAAGGGGAGAAGGTGGTGAGAAATCCTTCCTTTGTGTCTTCGGAGTGATATTCAAGGAGTTTCAGTGGCCTGAGACGAGTTTCGCACGTCTTTCTTTGCCGGTATGCAAAAGGGAACCAAAAGAGACCAAGACTGGAACTTGGATCCAAAGGTACCAGAAAGTGCCAGAACGTGAGAAGGTGGTGGAAAAGCCTTCCTTTGAGTCCTAGGCGTGATATTCAAGGAGATTTAGTGGCCTGAGACGAGTTTCGCAAGTCTCCCTTTGCCAGTAAGCAAAAAGCGACCAAAACTGGAACTTGGGTCCAAAGGCGCCAGAAAGTGCCAGAAGCGGAAAAGGTGGTGAGAAAGCCTTGCTTTGAGTCCTAGGCGTCATATTCTAAGAGTTTTAGTGGCCTGAGACGAGTTTCGCAAGTCTCCCTTTGCGAGTAAGCAAAAAGGGACCAAAAGAGACCAAAACTGGAACTTGGGTCCAAAGGCGCCAGAAAGTGCCAGAAGGGGAGAAGGTGGTGAGAAATCCTTCCTTTGAGTTCTAGGAGTGATATTCAAGCAGTTTCAGTGGCTTGAGACCAGTTTCGCACGTCTTCCTTTGCCGGTAAGCAAAAGGGAACCAAAAGAGACCAAAACTGGAACTTGGATCCAAAGGCACCAGAAAGTGCCAGAAGCGGAAAAGGTGGTGAGAAAGCCTTCCTTTGTGTCTTCGGAGTGATATTCAAGGATTTCAGAGTCCTGAGACGAGTTTCGCCCAACTTCCTTTGCCGGTAAGCAAAAAGGGACCAAAAGAGACCAAAACTGGAACTTGGGTCGAAAGGCGCCAGAAAGTGCCAGAGGGGAAAAAGGTGTTGAGAAATTGTTCCTTTGAGTTCTAGGAGTGATATTCAAGGAGTTTCAGTGGCTTGAGACGAGTTTCGCACGTCTTCCTTTGCCGGTAAGCAAAAGGGAACGAAAAGAGACCAAAACTGGAACTTGGGACCAAAGGCACCAGAAAGTGCCAGAACGCGAGAAGGTGGTGGGAAAGCCTTCCTTTGAGTCCTAGGCGTGATATTCAAGGAGTTTGAGTGGCCTGAGATGAGTTTTGCACGTCTTCCTTTGCCGGTAAGCAAAAGGGAACCAAAAGAGACCAAAACTGGAACTTGGGTCCGAAGACGCCAGAAAGTGCTAGAAGGGGAGAAGGTGGTGAGAAATCATTCCTTTGTGTCTTCAGAGTGATATTCAAGGAGTTTCAGTGGCTTGAGACGAGTTTCGCACGTTTTGCTTTGCTGGTAAGCAAAAGGGAACCAAAAAAGACCAAAACTGGAACTTGGGTCCAAAGGCACCAGAAAGTGCCAAAACGCGAAAAGGTGGTGGGAAAGCCTTCCTTTGAGTCCTAGGCGTGATATTCAAGGAGTTTTAGTGGCCTGAGACGACTTTCGCACGTCTTTCTTTGCTGGTATGCAAAAGGGAACCAAAAGAGACCAAGACTGGAACTTGGATCCAAAGGCACCAGAAAGTGCCAGAACGTGAGAAGGTGGTGGGGAAGCCTTCCTTTGAGTCCTAGGCGTGATATTCAAGGAGATTTAGTGGCCTGAGACGAGTTTCGCAAGGCTCCCTTTGCCAGTAAACAAAAAGGGACCAAAAGAGACCAAAACTGGAACTTGGGTCCAAAGGCGCCAGAAAGTGCCAGAAGCGGAAAAGGTGGTGAGAAAGCCTTGCTTTGAGTCCTAGGCGTGATATTCTAAGAGTTTTAGTAGCCTGAGAGGAGTTTCGCAAGTCTCCCTTTGCGAGTAAGCAAAAAGGGACCAAAAGAGACCAAAACTGGAACTTGGGTCCAAAGGCGCCAGAAAGTGCCAGAGGGGGAGAAGGTGGTGAGAAATCCTTCCTTTGTGTTCTAGGAGTGATATTCAAGCAGTTTCAGTGGCTTGAGACCAGTTTCGCACGTCTTCCTTTGCCGGTAAGCAAAAGGGAACCAAAAGAGACCAAAACTGGAACTTGGATCCAAAGGCACCAGAAAGTGCAGAAGCGGAAAAGGTGGTGAGAAAGCCTTCCTTTGTGTCTTCGGAGTGATATTCAAGGATTTCAGAGTCCTGAGACGAGTTTCGCACAACTTCCTTTGCCGGTAAGCAAAAAGGGACCAAAAGAGACCAAAACTAGAACTTGGGTCGAAAGGCGCCAGAAAGTGCCAGAACGTGAGAAGGTGGTGAGAAATCCTTCCTTTGAGTTCTTGGAGTGATATTCAAGGAGTTTTAGAGGCCTGAGACGAGTTTCGCAAGTCTCCCTTTGCCGAAGCGAAAGGGACCAAAAGAGACCAAAACTATAACTTGGGTCCAAAGGTGCCAGAAAGTGACAGAAGGGGAGAAGGTGGTGAGAAATCCTTCCTTTGAGTTCAAGGAGTTTTAGTGGCTTGAGACGAGTTTCGCACGTCTTCCTTTGCCGGTAAGCAAAAGGGAACCAAAAGAGACCAAAACTGGAACATGGGTCCAAAGGCACCAGAAAGTGCCCGAACGTGAGAATGTGGTGGGAAAGCCTTCCTTTGTGTTTTCGGAGTGATATTCAAGGAGTTTCAGTGGCCTGAGATGAGTTTCGCACGACTTCCTTTGCTGGTAAGCAAAAAGGGACCAAAAGAGACCAAAACTAGAACTTGGGTCGAAAGGCGCCAGAAAGTGCCAGAACGTGAGAAGGTGGTGAGAAATCCTTCCTTTGAGTTCTAGGAGTGATATTGAAGGAGTTTCAATGGCTTGAGACGAGTTTCGCACGTCTTCCTTTGCCAGTAAGCACAAGGGAACCAAAAGAAACCAAAACTGGAACTTGGGTCTAAAGGCACCAGAAAGAGCCAGAACGTGAGAAGGCAGTGGGAAAGCCTTCCTTTGAGTCCTAGGCGTGATATTCAAAGAGTTTTAGTGGCCTGAGACAAGTTTCGCACGTCTTCCTTTGCCGGTAAGCAAAAGGGAACCAAAAGAGATCAAAACTCGAACTTGGGTCCAAAGGAACCAGAAAGTGCCAGAAGGGGAGAAGGTGGTGAGAAATCCTTCCTTTGTGTCTTCGGAGTGATATTCAAGGAGTTTCAGTGGCTTGAGACGAGTTTCGCACGTCTTGCTTTGCCGGTAAGCAAAAGGGAACCAAAAGAGACCAAAACTGGAACTTGGATCCAAAGGCACCAGAAAGTGCCAGAAGCGGAAAAGGTGGTGAGAAAGCCTTCCTTTGTGTCTTCGGAGTGATATTCAAGGATTTCAGAGTCCTGAAACGAGTTTCTCACAACTTCCTTTGCCGGTAAGCAAAAAGGGACCAAAAGAGACCAAAACTGGAACTTGGGTCCAAAGGTGCCAAAAAGTGACAGAAGGGGAGAAGGTGGTGAGAAATCCTTCCTTTGAGTTCTAGGAGTGATATTCAAGGAGTTTCAGTGGCTTGAGACGAGTTTCGCACGTCTTCCTTTGCCGGTAAGCAAAAGGGAACCAAAAGAGACCAAAACTGGAACATGGGTCCAAAGGCGCCAGAAAGTGCCAGAAGGGGAGAAGGTGGTGAGAAATCCTTCCTTTGAGTTCTAGGAGTGATATTCAAGGAGTTTCAGTGGCTTGAGACCAGTTTCGCACGTCTTGCTTTGCTGGTAAGCAAAAGGGAACCAAAAAAGACCAAAACTGGAACATGGGTCCAAAGGAACCAGAAAGTGCCAGAAGGGGAGAAGGTGGTGAGAAATCCTTCCTTTGTGTCTTCGGAGTGATATTCAAGGAGTTTCAGTGGCTTGAGACGAGTTTCGCACGTCTTGCTTTGCCGGTAAGCAAAAGGGAACCAAAAGAGACCAAAACTGGAACTTGGATCCAAAGGCACCAGAAAGTGCCAGAAGCGGAAAAGGTGGTGAGAAAGCCTTCCTTTGTGTCTTCGGAGTGATATTCAAGGATTTCAGAGTCCTGAAACGAGTTTCTCACAACTTCCTTTGCCGGTAAGCAAAAAGGGACCAAAAGAGACCAAAACTGGAACTTGGGTCCAAAGGTGCCAAAAAGTGACAGAAGGGGAGAAGGTGGTGAGAAATCCTTCCTTTGAGTTCTAGGAGTGATATTCAAGGAGTTTCAGTGGCTTGAGACGAGTTTCGCACGTCTTCCTTTGCCGGTAAGCAAAAGGGAACCAAAAGAGACCAAAACTGGAACATGGGTCCAAAGGCGCCAGAAAGTGCCAGAAGGGGAGAAGGTGGTGAGAAATCCTTCCTTTGAGTTCTAGGAGTGATATTCAAGGAGTTTCAGTGGCTTGAGACCAGTTTCGCACGTCTTGCTTTGCTGGTAAGCAAAAGGGAACCAAAAAAGACCAAAACTGGAACATGGGTCCAAAGGCACCAGAAAGAGCCAGAACGTGAGAAGGCGATAGGAAAGCCTTCCTTTGAGTCCTAGGCGTGATATTCAAAGAGTTTTAGTGGCCTGAGACGAGTTTCGCAAGTTTCCCTTTGCCAGTAAGCAAAAAGGGACCAAAAGAGACCAAAACTGGAAGTTGGGTCCAAAGGCGCCAGAAAGTGCCAGAAGGGTAGAAGGTGGTGAGAAATCCTTCCTTTGAGTTCTAGGAGTGATACTGAAGGAGTTTCAGTGGCGTGAGACGAGTTTCGCACGTCTTCCTTTGCCGGTAAGCAAAAGGGAACCAAAAGAGACCAAAATTGGAACTTGGATCCAAAGGCACCAGAAAGTGCCAGAAGCGGAAAAGGTTGTGAGAAAGCCTTCCTTTGTGTCTTCGGAGTGATATTCAAGGATTTCGTAGTCCCGAGACGAGTTTCGCCCAACTTCCTTTGCCGGTAAGCAAAAAGGGACCAAAAGAGACCAAAACTTGAACTTGGGTCGAAAGGCGCCAGAAAGTGCCAGAGGGGAAAAAGGGGAGAAATCCTTCCTTTGAGTTCTAGGAGTGATATTCAAGGAGTTTCAGTGGCTTGAGACGAGTTTCGCACGTCTTCCTTTGGCGGTAAGCAAAAGGGAACCAAAAGAGACCAAAACTGGAACTTGGGTCAAAGGGGCCAGAAAGTGACAGAAGGGGAGAAGGTGGTGAGAAATCCTTCCTTTGAGTTCTAGGAGTGATATTCAAGGAGTTTCAGAGGCTTGAGACGAGTTTCGCACGTCTTCCTTTGCCGGTAAGCAAAAGGGAACCAAAAAAGACCAAAACTGGAACTTGGGTCCAAAGGCACCAGAAAGTGCCAGAATGGGAGAAGGTCAGGAGAAATCCTTCCTTTGAGTTCTAGGAGTGATATTCAAGGAGTTTCAGTGGCTTGAGACCAGTTTCGCACGTCTTCCTTTGCCGGTAAGCAAAAGGGAACCAAAAGAGACCAAAACTAGAACTTGGGTCCAAAGGCGCCAGAAAGTGCCAGAAGGGGAGAAGGTGGGGAGAAATCCTTCCTTTGAGTTCTAGGAGTGATATTCAAGGAGTTTCAGTGGCTTGAGACCAGTTTCGCACGTCTTCCTTTGCCGGTAAGCAAAAGGGAACCAAAAAAGACCAAAACTGGAACTTGGATCCAAAGGCACCAGAAAGTGCCAGAACGTGAGAAGGTGGTGGGAAAGCCTTCCTTTGTGTCTTCAGAGTGATATTCAAGGAGTTTCAGTGGCTTGAGACGAGTTTCGCATGTCTTGCTTTGCCGGTAAGCAAAAGGGAACCAAAAAAGACCAAAACTAGAACTTGGGTCCAAAGGCACCAGAAAGTGCCAGAACGCGAGAAGGTGGTGGGAAAGCCTTCCTTTGAGTCCTAGGCGTGATATTCAAGGAGATTTAGTGGCCTGAGACGAGTTTCGCAAGTCTCCCTTTGCCAGTAAGCAAAAAGGGACCAAAAGAGACCAAAACTGGAACTTGGATCCAAAGGCGCCAGAAAGTGCCAGAAGCGGAAAAGGTGGTGAGAAAGCCTTCCTTTGAGTCCTAGGCATGATATTCTAAGAGTTTTAGTGTCCTGAGACGAGTTTCGCAAGTCTCCTTTGCGAGTAACCGAAAGGGACCAAAAGAGACCAAAACTGGAACTTGGGTCGAAAGGCGCCGAGAAAGTGCCGAGAGGGGAAAAAGGTGTTGAGAAATCTTTCCTTTGAGTCCTAGGCGTGATATTCAAGGAGTTTTAGTGGCCTGAGACGAGTTTCGCACGTCTTCCTTTGCCGGTAAGCAAAGGGGAACCATGATGAGGACATGACCATGAGCAAAGGCAAGGATCCTCTTGAAGGACTTGGAGGACCTATGACAAGGGCTAGAGCAAGGAGAGCAAAGGAAGCTCTTCAACAAGTGTTGTCCATATTAATTGAATACAAGCCCAAGTTTCAAGGAGAAAAGACCAAGGTTGTGAATTGCATCATGGCCCAAATGGAGGAGAACTAAGGCGCCACTTTGCTTCAGTTTTTAAGTTTTTAATTTGTTTTAAATAATGGCCCAATCCTTTGTAAAGTTGGCTGACCAAATTATGTTTTGCGGTTAATCAACTAATGGGCTTTGGTTTGGTTTTATTTCAAGTTGTAATAAGGGCCCAATTGGCAACTTAGGCATCAGCCTTTGGGAGACCAAGAGGCGCATAGCTAGTGGCTGTTGGGTGACTTTTTGGTTGCCACAATTTCAGTTACAATCAGCCATCAAGTAGCTTTATTTCCTAGCTTAGTGGATCATTATCTAAGTGGAATAAATTTTCCGTTACGGAACCTTTGTAATTCTGATGGTAAAGCTTCTATATAAGGTGAACCATTCTTATCAATAAGACAAGTTAAGTTTGATTCAGAAATATTAGAGTTTATCTCTTTTATCTTAGTGAGAGTGATTCTCCTAAGTTCTTGAGTGATTCAAGAACTACTTGGCTGTATCAAAGGGCTTTCACATCCCTTTGTGTGTTGCCTTCCTTGGAAAGAGTGATTCTTTCCTTTCCCCATTCAATTCTTCACCAAAATTTCAAAAAACTCAAATCTGCCCAGAATTATCTCGTTATCATAACTCTCATTCTACTCAGCCAAATTGAGTGATTCTTGAGCCTAAATTGAATTTCAGAACGAGAACTTTCACCTCGTTTTGGAATCACCTCAATTGGAGTTCTATAACTCGAGATACCGTCATTTCTAAAATTCTGTCCAGCCACCACCAAACTAGCGTTTTTGCTTACTTTTTTAACACCATGGACCAACACCTAATTTGCCCAGAAATTCATCACTAAATTTTCAAATTTTTCTACAAGGTTCTAACCCTAAAGATCCTAAGTCAGCCCTTGTGCAAATGGGGTTCATATCATTTGGTATCAGAGCTCCGGTTTAAGGGTTTGAACGTCAAATTGGTAACATCCTTCCTTCATTCTCTTTTTTTTGCCAATTGATTACCTTATTGTTCATATTATTTGTGATTGTACTGAATCATTGCAAAAGTTAGGCCCTTGTGATAATTAAAAAAAAATCGTATAAAAAAACAAAAAAAAAAGAAGAAGAAAATTTTGGGCTGAATGATTCATGCTTTTCAACAATTTGTTATAAGGTAATATATTGGTGTTCTTAAAGGATTGTTGCTAATTCTCTTGTTTACCAATTTTCCTTTACCCCTTTGTTTTTGTGATTTGTTAGCCTTTTCTTTGTCTACCTAGCCTTTACCTAGCACATATTGGTGAATTGTTCTTTGTTGTGGCCATAATATCTTGAATTGCCTAAGAACCCAAGGAGAATTTGAGTGGTAAAAGGCAAGAGTGTTTTCATTAGAGAAAAAGCCATAATTATGTGATACACTTGAGTGTGGTGAGGTTTCAAATTCTACTTTCTATTTGCTTGTTACGTTTGAATTTGTTTGTTTGTGATGGTGAAGGAAATCCTAATCAAGGAGGAGGACTTTCTCCTTTCCAAATGCAAGCCTTGACACAACATTTGGAGAGATTGATGAGGCAACAAAATGATGAGCTCCATGAAAGATTGGACCAATTAGAGAATAGAGGTCATGATGAAGAAGAAAGGAGGAGAAGAGGTAATGACGGTGCTCCTAGATAAAACCGAATTGATGGAGTCAAAATTTCTATTCCTCCATTCAAAGGAAGAAGTGACCCGGAAGCTTATTTGGAGTGGGAGATCAAAATAGAGCATATTTTCACTTGTAATACCTATGAAGAGGCCCAAAAGGTAAAGCTTGCAGCTATGGAGTTTTCCGATTACGCTCTTGTGTGGTGGAACAAATTGCAAAAAGAGAGAGCTAGGAATGAGGAGCCATTGGTGGATACATGGGTTGAAATGAAAACGGATCATGAGGAAGAGATATGTGCCGGCAAGCTATTCTAGGGACTTAAAATTCAAACTTCAAAAATTGTCCCAAGGTAGCAAAGGCGTTGAGGAGTACTACAAGGAAATGGAGGTGCTCATGATTCAAGCCAAGATAGAAGAAGATGAGGAGGTAACTATGGCTAGATTTCTTAGTGGTTTGAATAATGATATTCGTGATATTGTTGAACTGCAGGAATTTGTTGAAATGGAGGACTTGCTTCACAAAGCAATCCAAGTGGAGCAACAATTGAAAAGGAAAGGTGTGGCCAAAAGGAGCTCCACTAATTTTGGTTTTTCTAGTTGGAAGGATAAGGGAAAAGGGGCTGCCACTTCTAATGCAGCGCCTACACCAACAAAAACTCCTCTAAAAACTCAAGAGCAACCCTCTAAAAGGAGTCGGGATGTGAAGTGCTTTAAGTGCCAAGGCTTAGGACACTATGCATATGAGTGCCCTAACAAAAAAACCATGATTCTTAGAGATGGAGAGTATATAAGTGAGTCTGAAATTGAAGAGGGAGAGGAGAATGAGGACGTGGAGGAGGAGGTGGAGAAAACACCAGAGGAGACTTATTGATGATAAGGCGGTTACTTGGTAGCCAATTGAAGCCTTTGGAGGAGAGCCAAAGAGAAAACATCTTCCATACTAGATGTTTGATCAATGGTAAACTTTGCATGGTGATCATTGATGGAGGGAGTTGCACCAATGTGGCGAGTGCAAGACTTGTGTCTAAATTGAATTTAGTTACAAAGCCACATCCTAGGCTATATAGGCTTCAATGGCTTAGTGAGGATGGAGAGGTGCAAGTAAGGAAGCAAGTAGAGTTGGATATTTCCATGGGAAGTTACAATGATAAGGTGCTTTGTGATGTTGTTCCTATGGAGGCCAGCCACTTACTCTTGGGGAGACCATGGCAATTTGATAAAAGAGCCAATCATGATGGTTTCACCAACAAAATCTCATTCATACACCAAGACAAGAAGATAGTGCTCAAACCTTTGAGTCCGCAAGAGGTATGTGAGGATCAAAGAAAAATGAGAGAAAAGATTGTCCAAGAAAAGAAAGAAAAAGAAAGCCAAACACTTGAGAGCTCAAAAAGTGAGGACAAAAAGAGAGAAACATATGAGAGGAAAAAGAAGAGTGAAACTCTTGAGGTGAAGGAGAGCTTTTTAGCTACAAAAAGTGAGGTCAAGAGGTTGTTTCTATCTAAACAGCCCCTATTTTTGTTAATTTGCAAAAACTATGTTTTGACCACTAACACTTTTGATAACCTTGATTTGCCTTCTAGAGTGAAGTCTCTTTTGCAGAATTTGGAGATGTGTTTCCAACAAGTGTACCAAGTGGGTTGCCACCATTAAGAGGTATTGAGCATCAAATTGATCTCATTCCAGGAGCTTCTTTGCCTAATAGGCCAGCCTATAGAAGCAACCCGCAAGAGACCAAGGAGATCCAAAGACAAGTGGATGAACTCATTGGTAAGGGATGGGT
Organism: Abrus pulchellus subsp. cantoniensis; assembly: GCA_024086825.1. Taxonomy (NCBI): domain Eukaryota; kingdom Viridiplantae; phylum Streptophyta; class Magnoliopsida; order Fabales; family Fabaceae; genus Abrus; species Abrus pulchellus. Next base: position 12,739,664 of record CM044058.1, on the reverse strand, counting down.
AAGAGATAGCATGAGTCCTTGTGCTGTCCCGGTAATTTTGGTTCCTAAAAAGGATGGGACATGGCGCATGTGTTCTGATTGTAGAGCCCTTAATAACATCACCATTAAATATAGGCATCCTATACCTAGGCTTGATGATTTGCTTGATGAATTGCATGGTGCATGTTACTTCTCTAAAATTGATTTAAAAAGTGGATACAATCAAATTAGGGTTAGAGAAGGGGATGAATGGAAAATTGCTTTCAAAACAAAATATGGTTTGTATGAATGGTTGGTTATGCCTTTTGGCTTAACTAATGCTCCTAGCACTTTCATGAGATTAATGAACCATGTTTTGAGAAAATTCATAGGAAAATTTGTTGTGGTGTACTTTGATGATATTCTTATCTATAGCACTTCACTTGAATTGCATGTTGATCATTTAAAATCTGTCTTGTGTGTGCTTAGAGAAGAACAATTGTATGCCAATCTTGAAAAATGCATCTTTTGTACTAACCATGTTGTGTTTCTTGGTTTTGTTGTAAGTTCAAAAGGAGTACAAGTGGATGAGGAAAAGGTTAGGGCTATTCAAGAATGGCCTACACCTAAGTCCGTGACCGAAGTGAGAAGTTTCCATGGTTTAGCAAGTTTCTATAGGAGATTTGTGAAGGATTTTAGCACATTGGCAGCACCTCTCAATGAAGTGCTTAAGAAAAATGTTGGTTTCAAATGGGGAGAGAAACAAGAAGAAGCTTTCAATGCTCTTAAGCAAAAGCTAACTAATGCCCCCATACTTGCTTTGCCAAACTTTCAAAAATCTTTTGAAATTGAGTGTGATGCTTCAAATGTTGGGATTGGGGCTGTGTTGTTGCAAGAAGGCCATCCAATTGCTTATTTTAGTGAAAAGCTAAGTGGTCCTACCCTTAACTATTCAACTTATGATAAAGAGTTGTATGCCTTAGTGAGAGCTTTGAAAACATGGCAACACTACCTTTATCCCAAGGAATTTATCATTCATAGTGACCATGAGTCTCTCAAATATATCAAGGGACAAGGCAAGCTTAACAAAAGGCATGCCAAGTGGGTGGAATTTCTAGAGCAATTCCCTTATGTTATCAAACATAAAAGAGGAAAAGTTTTTAAGCATAAAGAAGGTCAAGCAAAGGCGGACTATGTGAAGAAGCTTCATGAGAGAGTCAAAAATCAAATTGAGAGGAGAAATGAAAGCTATGCTAAACAAGCCAACAAAGGGAGAAAGAAGGTTATCTTCGAACCCGGAGATTGGGTTTGGGTGTACATGAGAAAGGAAAGGTTTTCGGAACAAAGGAAGTCAAAGCTTCAACCAAGGGGAGATGGTCCATTCCAAGTGCTTGAAAGAATCAATGACAATGCTTACAAAATTGAGCTGCCGGGTGAGTATAATGTTAGTTCCACCTTCAATGTGTCTGACTTATCTCTTTTTGATGTAGATGGAGAATCCGATTTGAGGACAAATCTTTCTCAAGAGGGAGAGAATGATGAGGACATGACCATGAGCAAAGGCAAGGATCCTCTTGAAGGACTTGGAGGACCTATGACAAGGGCTAGAGCAAGGAGAGCAAAGGAAGCTCTTCAACAAGTGTTGTCCATATTAATTGAATACAAGCCCAAGTTTCAAGGAGAAAAGACCAAGGTTGTGAATTGCATCATGGCCCAAATGGAGGAGAACTAAGGCGCCACTTTGCTTCAGTTTTTAAGTTTTTAATTTGTTTTAAATAATGGCCCAATCCTTTGTAAAGTTGGCTGACCAAATTATGTTTTGCGGTTAATCAACTAATGGGCTTTGGTTTGGTTTTATTTCAAGTTGTAATAAGGGCCCAATTGGTAACTTAGGCATCAGCCTTTGGGAGACCAAGAGGCGCATAGCTAGTGGCTGTTGGGTGACTTTTTGGTTGCCACAATTTCAGTTACAATCAGCCATCAAGTAGCTTTATTTCCTAGCTTAGTGGATCATTATCTAAGTGGAATAAATTTTCCGTTACGGAACCTTTGTAATTCTGATGGTAAAGCTTCTATATAAGGTGAACCATTCTTATCAATAAGACAAGTTAAGTTTGATTCAGAAATATTAGAGTTTATCTCTTTTATCTTAGTGAGAGTGATTCTCCTAAGTTCTTGAGTGATTCAAGAACTACTTGGCTGTATCAAAGGGCTTTCACATCCCTTTGTGTGTTGCCTTCCTTGGAAAGAGTGATTCTTTCCTTTCCCCATTCAATTCTTCACCAAAATTTCAAAAAACTCAAATCTGCCCAGAATTATCTCGTTATCATAACTCTCATTCTACTCAGCCAAATTGAGTGATTCTTGAGCCTAAATTGAATTTCAGAACGAGAACTTTCACCTCGTTTTGGAATCACCTCAATTGGAGTTCTATAACTCGAGATACCGTCATTTCTAAAATTCTGTCCAGCCACCACCAAACTAGCGTTTTTGCTTACTTTTTTAACACCATGGACCAACACCTAATTTGCCCAGAAATTCATCACTAAATTTTCAAATTTTTCTACAAGGTTCTAACCCTAAAGATCCTAAGTCAGCCCTTGTGCAAATGGGGTTCATATCAGCTTGAGACGAGTTTCGCACGTCTTCTTTTGCGTAAGCAACAGGGAACCAAAAGAGACCAAAACTGGAACTTGGATCCAAAGGCACCAGAAAGTGCCAGAACGTGAGAAGGTGGTGGGAAAGCCTTCCTTTGAGTCCTAGGCGTGATATTCAAGGAGATTTAGTGGCCTGAGACGAGTTTCGCAAGTCTCCCTTTACCAGTAAGCAGAAAGGGACCAAAAGAGACCAAAACTAGAACTTGGGTCCAAAGGCGCCAGAAAGTTCCAGAAGGGGAGAAGGTGGTGAGAAACTCTTCCTTTAAGTTCTAGGAGTGATATTCAAGGAGTTTCAGTTGCTTGAGACGAGTTTCGCACGTCTTCCTTTGCCGGTAAGCAAAAGGGAACCAAAATAGACCAAAACTAGAACTTGGGTCCAAAGGTGCCAGAAAGTGACAGAAGGGGAGAAGGTGGTGAGAAATCCTTCCTTTGAGTTCTAGGAGTGATATTCAAAGAGTTTTAATGGCTTGAGACGAGTTTCGCACGTCTTCCTTTGCCTGTAAGCAAAAGGGAACCAAAAGAGACCAAAACTGGAACTTGGGTCCAAAGGTGCCAAAAAGTGCCAGAAGCGGAAAAGGTGGTGAGAAAGCTTTCCTTTGTGTCTTCGGAGTGATATTCAAGGATTTCAGTGGCCTAAGACGAGTTTCGCACGACTTCCTTTGCCGATAAGCAAAAAGGGACCAAATGAGACAAAAACTAGAACTTGGGTCAAAGGTACCAGAAAGAGCCAGAACGTGAGAAGGCAGTGGGAAAGCCTTCCTTTGAGTCCTAGGCGTGATATTCAAAGAGTTTTAGTGGCTTGATACGAGTTTCGCACGTCTTCCTTTGCCGGTAAGCAAAAGGGAACCAAAAGAGACCAAAACTGGAACTTGGGTCCAAAGGCACCAGAAAGTGCCAGAACGTGAGAAGGTGGTGGGAAAGCCTTCCTTTGAGTCCTAGGCGTGATATTCAAGGAGATTTAGTGGCCTGAGATGAGTTTCGCAAGTCTCCCTTTGCCAGTAAGCAAAAAGGGACCAAAAGAGACCAAAACTGGAACTTGGGTCCAAAGGCGCCGAGAGAAAGTGCCGTAAGGGGAGAAGGTGGTGAGAAATCCTTCCTTTGTGTCTTCAGAGTGATATTCAAGGAGTTTCAATGGCTTGAGACGAGTTTCACCCGTCTTGCTTTGCCGGTAAGCAAAAGGGAACCAAAACTGGAACTTGGGTCCAAAGGCACCAGAAAGTGCCAGAACGCGAAAAGGTGGTCGGAAAGCCTTCCTTTGAGTCCTAGGCGTGATATTCAAGGAATTTTAGTGGCCTGAGACGAGTTTCGCACGTCTTTCTTTGCCGGTATGCAAAAGGGAACCAAAAGAGACCAAAACTGGAACTTGGATCCAAAGGCACCAGAAAGTGCCAGAACGTGAGAAGGTGGTGGGAAAGCCTTCCTTTGAGTCCTAGGCGTGATATTCAAGGAGATTTAGTGGCCTGAGACGAGTTTCGCAAGTCTCCCTTTGCCAGTAAGCAAAAAGGGACCAAAAGAGACCAAAACTGGAACTTGGGTCCAAAGGCGCCAGAAAGTGCCAGAAGGGGAGAAGGTGGTGAGAAATCCTTCCTTTGAGTTCTAGGAGTGATATTCAAGGAGTTTCAGTGGCTTGAGACCAGTTTCGCACGTCTTCCTTTGCCGGTAAGGAAAAGGGAACCAAAAGAGATCAAAACTGGAACTTGGATCCAAAGGCTCCAGAAAGTGCCAGAAGCGGAAAAGGTAGTGAGAAAGCCTTCCTTTGTGTCTTCAGAGTGATATTCAAGGATTTCAGAGTCCTGAGACGAGTTTCGCACAACTTCCTTTGCCGGTAAGCAAAAAGGGACCAAAAGAGACCAAAACTGGAACTTGGGTCGAAAGGCGCCAGAAAGTGCCAGAGGGGAAAAAGGTGTTGAGAAATCCTTCCTTTGAGTTCTAGGAGTGATATTCAAGGAGTTTTAGTGGCTTGAGACGAGTTTCGCACGTCTTCCTTTGCCGGTAAGCAAAAGGGAACCAAAAGAGACCAAAACTGGAACTTGGGTCCAAAGGCGCCAGAAAGTGCCAGAAGGGGAGAAGGTGGTGAGAAATCCTTCCTTTGTGTCTTCGGAGTGATATTCAAGGAGTTTCAGTGGCCTGAGACGAGTTTCGCACGTCTTTCTTTGCCGGTATGCAAAAGGGAACCAAAAGAGACCAAGACTGGAACTTGGATCCAAAGGCACCAGAAAGTGCCAGAACGTGAGAAGGTGGTGGAAAAGCCTTCCTTTGAGTCCTAGGCGTGATATTCAAGGAGATTTAGTGGCCTGAGACGAGTTTCGCAAGTCTCCCTTTGCCAGTAAGCAAAAAGCGACCAAAACTGGAACTTGGGTCCAAAGGCGCCAGAAAGTGCCAGAAGCGGAAAAGGTGGTGAGAAAGCCTTGCTTTGAGTCCTAGGCGTCATATTCTAAGAGTTTTAGTGGCCTGAGACGAGTTTCGCAAGTCTCCCTTTGCGAGTAAGCAAAAAGGGACCAAAAGAGACCAAAACTGGAACTTGGGTCCAAAGGCGCCAGAAAGTGCCAAAGGGGGAGAAGGTGGTGAGAAATCCTTCCTTTGAGTTCTAGGAGTGATATTCAAGCAGTTTCAGTGGCTTGAGACCAGTTTCGCACGTCTTCCTTTGCCGGTAAGCAAAAGGGAACCAAAAGAGACCAAAACTGGAACTTGGATCCAAAGGCACCAGAAAGTGCCAGAAGCGGAAAAGGTGGTGAGAAAGCCTTCCTTTGTGTCTTCGGAGTGATATTCAAGGATTTCAGAGTCCTGAGACGAGTTTCGCCCAACTTCCTTTGCCGGTAAGCAAAAAGGGACCAAAAGAGACCAAAACTGGAACTTGGGTCGAAAGGCGCCAGAAAGTGCCAGAGGGGAAAAAGGTGTTGAGAAATTGTTCCTTTGAGTTCTAGGAGTGATATTCAAGGAGTTTCAGTGGCTTGAGACGAGTTTCGCACGTCTTCCTTTGCCGGTAAGCAAAAGGGAACGAAAAGAGACCAAAACTGGAACTTGGGACCAAAGGCACCAGAAAGTGCCAGAACGCGAGAAGGTGGTGGGAAAGCCTTCCTTTGAGTCCTAGGCGTGATATTCAAGGAGTTTGAGTGGCCTGAGATGAGTTTTGCACGTCTTCCTTTGCGGTAAGCAAAAGGGAACCAAAAGAGACCAAAACTGGAACTTGGGTCCGAAGACGCCAGAAAGTGCTAGAAGGGGAGAAGGTGGTGAGAAATCATTCCTTTGTGTCTTCAGAGTGATATTCAAGGAGTTTCAGTGGCTTGAGACGAGTTTCGCACGTTTTGCTTCTCTGGTAAGCAAAAGGGAACCAAAACAGACCAAAACTGGAACTTGGGTCCAAAGGCACCAGAAAGTGCCAAAACGCGAAAAGGTGGTGGGAAAGCCTTCCTTTGAGTCCTAGGCGTGATATTCAAGGAGTTTTAGTGGCCTGAGACGACTTTCGCACGTCTTTCTTTGCTGGTATGCAAAAGGGAACCAAAAGAGACCAAGACTGGAACTTGGATCCAAAGGCACCAGAAAGTGCCAGAACGTGAGAAGGTGGTGGGGAAGCCTTCCTTTGAGTCCTAGGCGTGATATTCAAGGAGATTTAGTGGCCTGAGACGAGTTTCGCAAGGCTCCCTTTGCCAGTAAACAAAAAGGGACCAAAAGAGACCAAAACTGGAACTTGGGTCCAAAGGCGCCAGAAAGTGCCAGAAGCGGAAAAGGTGGTGAGAAAGCCTTGCTTTGAGTCCTAGGCGTGATATTCTAAGAGTTTTAGTAGCCTGAGAGGAGTTTCGCAAGTCTCCCTTTGCGAGTAAGCAAAAAGGGACCAAAAGAGACCAAAACTGGAACTTGGGTCCAAAGGCGCCAGAAAGTGCCAGAGGGGGAGAAGGTGGTGAGAAATCCTTCCTTTGTGTTCTAGGAGTGATATTCAAGCGGTTTAGGTGGCTTGAGACCAGTTTCGCACGTCTTCCTTTGCCGGTAAGCAAAAGGGAACCAAAAGAGACCAAAGCTGGAACTTGGATCCAAAGGCACCAGAAAGTGCCAGAAGCGGAAAAGGTGGTGAGAAAGCCTTCCTTTGTGTCTTCGGAGTGATATTCAAGGATTTCAGAGTCCTGAGACGAGTTTCGCACAACTTCCTTTGCCGGTAAGCAAAAAGGGACCAAAAGAGACCAAAACTAGAACTTGGGTCGAAAGGCGCCAGAAAGTGCCAGAACGTGAGAAGGTGGTGAGAAATCCTTCCTTTGAGTTCTTGGAGTGATATTCAAGGAGTTTTAGAGGCCTGAGACGAGTTTCGCAAGTCTCCCTTTGCCAGTAAGCAGAAAGGGACCAAAAGAGACCAAAACTATAACTTGGGTCCAAAGGTGCCAGAAAGTGACAGAAGGGGAGAAGGTGGTGAGAAATCCTTCCTTTGAGTTCAAGGAGTTTTAGTGGCTTGAGACGAGTTTCGCACGTCTTCCTTTGCCGGTAAGCAAAAGGGAACCAAAAGAGACCAAAACTGGAACATGGGTCCAAAGGCACCGTAAAGTGCCCGAACGTGAGAATGTGGTGGGAAAGCCTTCCTTTGTGTTTTCGGAGTGATATTCAAGGAGTTTCAGTGGCCTGAGATGAGTTTCGCACGACTTCCTTTGCTGGTAAGCAAAAAGGGACCAAAAGAGACCAAAACTAGAACTTGGGTCGAAAGGCGCCAGAAAGTGCCAGAACGTGAGAAGGTGGTGAGAAATCCTTCCTTTGAGTTCTAGGAGTGATATTGAAGGAGTTTCAATGGCTTGAGACGAGTTTCGCACGTCTTCCTTTGCCAGTAAGCACAAGGGAACCAAAAGAAACCAAAGAAAGCTGGAACTTGGGTCTAAAGGCACCGAAAGAGCCGTAACGTGAGAAGGCGGTGGGAAAGCCTTCCTTTGAGTCCTAGGCGTGATATTCAAAGAGTTTTAGTGGCCCGAGACAAGTTTCGCACGTCTTCCTTTGCCGGTAAGCAAAAGGGAACCAAAAGAGATCAAAACTCGAACTTGGGTCCAAAGGAACCAGAAAGTGCCAGAAGGGGAGAAGGTGGTGAGAAATCCTTCCTTTGTGTCTTCGGAGTGATATTCAAGGAGTTTCAGTGGCTTGAGACGAGTTTCGCACGTCTTGCTTTGCCGGTAAGCAAAAGGGAACCAAAAGAGACCAAAACTGGAACTTGGATCCAAAGGCACCAGAAAGTGCCAGAAGCGGAAAAGGTGGTGAGAAAGCCTTCCTTTGTGTCTTCGGAGTGATATTCAAGGATTTCAGAGTCCTGAAACGAGTTTCTCACAACTTCCTTTGAGTTCTAGGAGTGATATTCAAGCAGTTTCAGTGGCTTGAGACCAGTTTCGCACGTCTTCCTTTGCCGGTAAGCAAAAGGGAACCAAAAGAGACCAAAAGTGGAACTTGGATCCAAAGGCACCAGAAAGTGCCAGAAGCGGAAAAGGTGGTGAGAAAGCCTTCCTTTGTGTCTTCGGAGTGATATTCAAGGATTTCAGAGTCCTGAGACGAGTTTCGCCCAACTTCCTTTGCCGGTAAGCAAAAAGGGACGAAAAGAGACCAAAACTGGAACTTGGGTCGAAAGGCGCCAGAAAGTGCCAGAGGGGAAAAAGGTGTTGAGAAATTGTTCCTTTGAGTTCTAGGAGTGATATTCAAGGAGTTTCAGTGGCTTGAGACGAGTTTCGCACGTCTTCCTTTGCCGGTAAGCAAAAGGGAACGAAAAGAGACCAAAACTGGAACTTGGGACCAAAGGCACCAGAAAGTGCCAGAACGCGAGAAGGTGGTGGGAAAGCCTTCCTTTGAGTCCTAGGCGTGATATTCAAGGAGTTTGAGTGGCCTGAGATGAGTTTTGCACGTCTTCCTTTGCCGGTAAGCAAAAGGGAACCAAAAGAGACCAAAACTGGAACTTGGGTCCGAAGACGCCAGAAAGTGCTAGAAGGGGAGAAGGTGGTGAGAAATCATTCCTTTGTGTCTTCAGAGTGATATTCAAGGAGTTTCAGTGGCTTGAGACGAGTTTCGCACGTTTTGCTTTGCTGGTAAGCAAAAGGGAACCAAAAAGACCAAAACTGGAACTTGGGTCCAAAGGCACCAGAAAGTGCCAAAACGCGAAAAGGTGGTGGGAAAGCCTTCCTTTGAGTCCTAGGCGTGATATTCAAGGAGTTTTAGTGGCCTGAGACGACTTTCGCACGTCTTTCTTTGCTGGTATGCAAAAGGGAACCAAAAGAGACCAAGACTGGAACTTGGATCCAAAGGCACCAGAAAGTGCCAGAACGTGAGAAGGTGGTGGGGAAGCCTTCCTTTGAGTCCTAGGCGTGATATTCAAGGAGATTTAGTGGCCTGAGACGAGTTTCGCAAGGCTCCCTTTGCCAGTAAACAAAAAGGGACCAAAAGAGACCAAAACTGGAACTTGGGTCCAAAGGCGCCAGAAAGTGCCAGAAGCGGAAAAGGTGGTGAGAAAGCCTTGCTTTGAGTCCTAGGCGTGATATTCTAAGAGTTTTAGTAGCCTGAGAGGAGTTTCGCAAGTCTCCCTTTGCGAGTAAGCAAAAAGGGACCAAAAGAGACCAAAACTGGAACTTGGGTCCAAAGGCGCCAGAAAGTGCCAGAGGGGGAGAAGGTGGTGAGAAATCCTTCCTTTGTGTTCTAGGAGTGATATTCAAGCAGTTTCAGTGGCTTGAGACCAGTTTCGCACGTCTTCCTTTGCCGGTAAGCAAAAGGGAACCAAAAGAGACCAAAACTGGAACTTGGATCCAAAGGCACCAGAAAGTGCCAGAAGCGGAAAAGGTGGTGAGAAAGCCTTCCTTTGTGTCTTCGGAGTGATATTCAAGGATTTCAGAGTCCTGAGACGAGTTTCGCACAACTTCCTTTGCCGGTAAGCAAAAAGGGACGAAAAGAGACCAAAACTAGAACTTGGGTCGAAAGGCGCCAGAAAGTGCCGTAACGTGAGAAGGTGGTGAGAAATCCTTCCTTTGAGTTCTTGGAGTGATATTCAAGGAGTTTTAGAGGCCCGAGACGAGTTTCGCAAGTCTCCCTTTGCCAGTAAGCATAAAGGGACCAAAAGAGACCAAAACTATAACTTGGGTCCAAAGGTGCCAGAAAGTGACAGAAGGGGAGAAGGTGGTGAGAAATCCTTCCTTTGAGTTCAAGGAGTTTTAGTGGCTTGAGACGAGTTTCGCACGTCTTCCTTTGCCGGTAAGCAAAAGGGAACCAAAAGAGACCAAAACTGGAACATGGGTCCAAAGGCACCAGAAAGTGCCCGAACGTGAGAATGTGGTGGGAAAGCCTTCCTTTGTGTTTTCGGAGTGATATTCAAGGAGTTTCAGTGGCCTGAGATGAGTTTCGCACGACTTCCTTTGCTGGTAAGCAAAAAGGGACCAAAAGAGACCAAAACTAGAATTTGGGTCCACAGGTGCCAATAAGTGACAGAAGGGGAGAAGGTGGTGAGAGATCCTTCCTTTGAGTTCTAGGAGTGATATTGAAGGAGTTTCAATGGCTTGAGACGAGTTTCGCACGTCTTCCTTTGCCAGTAAGCACAAGGGAACCAAAAGAAACCAAAACTGGAACTTGGGTCTAAAGGCACCAGAAAGAGCCAGAACGTGAGAAGGCAGTGGGAAAGCCTTCCTTTGAGTCCTAGGCGTGATATTCAAAGAGTTTTAGTGGCCTGAGACAAGTTTCGCACGTCTTCCTTTGCCGGTAAGCAAAAGGGAACCAAAAGAGATCAAAACTCGAACTTGGGTCCAAAGGAACCAGAAAGTGCCAGAAGGGGAGAAGGTGGTGAGAAATCCTTCCTTTGTGTCTTCGGAGTGATATTCAAGGAGTTTCAGTGGCTTGAGACGAGTTTCGCACGTCTTGCTTTGCCGGTAAGCAAAAGGGAACCAAAAGAGACCAAAACTGGAACTTGGATCCAAAGGCACCAGAAAGTGCCAGAAGCGGAAAAGGTGGTGAGAAAGCCTTCCTTTGTGTCTTCGGAGTGATATTCAAGGATTTCAGAGTCCTGAAACGAGTTTCTCACAACTTCCTTTGCCGGTAAGCAAAAAGGGACCAAAAGAGACCAAAACTGGAACTTGGGTCCAAAGGTGCCAAAAAGTGACAGAAGGGGAGAAGGTGGTGAGAAATCCTTCCTTTGAGTTCTAGGAGTGATATTCAAGGAGTTTCAGTGGCTTGAGACGAGTTTCCCACGTCTTCCTTTGCCAGTAAGCAAAAGGGAACCAAAAGAGACCAAAACTAGAACATGGGTCCAAAGGCACCAGAAGGTGCCAGAACATGAGAAGGGGGTGGAAAAGCCTTCCTCGAGTCCTAAGCGTGATATTCAAAGAGTTTCTTGGATTGAGACGAGTTTCGCATGTCTTCCTTTGCCGGTAAGCAAAAGGGAACCAAAAGAGATCAAAACTCGAACTTGGGTCCAAAGGAACCAGAAAGTGCCAGAAGGGGAGAAGGTGGTGAGAAATCCTTCCTTTGTGTCTTCGGAGTGATATTCAAGGAGTTTCAGTGGCTTGAGACGAGTTTCGCACGTCTTGCTTTGCCGGTAAGCAAAAGGGAACCAAAAAAGACCAAAAGCTGAACTTGGATCCAAAGGCACCAGAAAGTGCCAGAAGCGGAAAAGGTGGTGAGAAAGCCTTCCTTTGTGTCTTCGGAGTGATATTGAAGGATTTCAGAGTCCTGAAACGAGTTTCTCACAACTTCCTTTGCCGGTAAGCAAAAAGGGACCAAAAGAGACCAAAACTGGAACTTGGGTCCGAAGACGCCAGAAAGTGCTAGAAGGGGAGAAGGTGGTGAGAAATCATTCCTTTGTGTCTTCAGAGTGATATTCAAGGAGTTTCAGTGGCTTGAGACGAGTTTCGCACGTTTTGCTTTGCTGGTAAGCAAAAGGGAACCAAAAAAGACCAAAACTGGAACTTGGGTCCAAAGGCACCAGAAAGTGCCAAAACGCGAAAAGGTGGTGGGAAAGCCTTCCTTTGAGTCCTAGGCGTGATATTCAAGGAGTTTTAGTGGCCTGAGACGACTTTCGCACGTCTTTCTTTGCTGGTATGCAAAAGGGAACCAAAAGAGACCAAGACTGGAACTTGGGTCGAAAGGCGCCAGAAAGTGCCAGAGGGGAAAAAGGTGTTGAGAAATTGTTCCTTTGAGTTCTAGGAGTGATATTCAAGGAGTTTCAGTGGCTTGAGACGAGTTTCGCACGTCTTCCTTTGCCGGTAAGCAAAAGGGAACGAAAAGAGACCAAAACTGGAACTTGGGACCAAAGGCACCAGAAAGTGCCAGAACGCGAGAAGGTGGTGGGAAAGCCTTCCTTTGAGTCCTAGGCGTGATATTCAAGGAGTTTGAGTGGCCTGAGATGAGTTTTGCACGTCTTCCTTTGCCGGTAAGCAAAAGGGAACCAAAAGAGACCAAAGCGGAACTTGGGTCCGAAGACGCCGAGAAAGTGCTAGAAGGGGAGAAGGTGGTGAGAAATCATTCCTTTGTGTCTTCAGAGTGATATTCAAGGAGTTTCAGTGGCTTGAGACGAGTTTCGCACGTTTTGCTTTGCTGGTAAGCAAAAGGGAACCAAAAAAGACCAAAACTGGAACTTGGGTCCAAAGGCACCAGAAAGTGCCAAAACGCGAAAAGGTGGTGGGAAAGCCTTCCTTTGAGTCCTAGGCGTGATATTCAAGGAGTTTTAGTGGCCTGAGACGACTTTCGCACGTCTTTCTTTGCTGGTATGCAAAAGGGAACCAAAAGAGACCAAGACTGGAACTTGGATCCAAAGGCACCAGAAAGTGCCAGAACGTGAGAAGGTGGTGGGGAAGCCTTCCTTTGAGTCCTAGGCGTGATATTCAAGGAGATTTAGTGGCCTGAGACGAGTTTCGCAAGGCTCCCTTTGCCAGTAAACAAAAAGGGACCAAAAGAGACCAAAACTGGAACTTGGGTCCAAAGGCGCCAGAAAGTGCCAGAAGCGGAAAAGGTGGTGAGAAAGCCTTGCTTTGAGTCCTAGGCGTGATATTCTAAGAGTTTTAGTAGCCTGAGAGGAGTTTCGCAAGTCTCCCTTTGCGAGTAAGCAAAAAGGGACCAAAAGAGACCAAAACTGGAACTTGGGTCCAAAGGCGCCAGAAAGTGCCAGAGGGGGAGAAGGTGGTGAGAAATCCTTCCTTTGTGTTCTAGGAGTGATATTCAAGCAGTTTCAGTGGCTTGAGACCAGTTTCGCACGTCTTCCTTTGCCGGTAAGCAAAAGGGAACCAAAAGAGACCAAAACTGGAACTTGGATCCAAAGGCACCAGAAAGTGCCAGAAGCGGAAAAGGTGGTGAGAAAGCCTTCCTTTGTGTCTTCGGAGTGATATTCAAGGATTTCAGAGTCCTGAGACGAGTTTCGCACAACTTCCTTTGCCGGTAAGCAAAAAGGGACGAAAAGAGACCAAAACTAGAACTTGGGTCGAAAGGCGCCAGAAAGTGCCAGAACGTGAGAAGGTGGTGAGAAATCCTTCCTTTGAGTTCTTGGAGTGATATTCAAGGAGTTTTAGAGGCCTGAGACGAGTTTCGCAAGTCTCCCTTTGCCAGTAAGCAGAAAGGGACCAAAAGAGACCAAAACTATAACTTGGGTCCAAAGGTGCCAGAAAGTGACAGAAGGGGAGAAGGTGGTGAGAAATCCTTCCTTTGAGTTCAAGGAGTTTTAGTGGCTTGAGACGAGTTTCGCACGTCTTCCTTTGCCGGTAAGCAAAAGGGAACCAAAAGAGACCAAAACTGGAACATGGGTCCAAAGGCACCAGAAAGTGCCCGAACGTGAGAATGTGGTGGGAAAGCCTTCCTTTGTGTTTTCGGAGTGATATTCAAGGAGTTTCAGTGGCCTGAGATGAGTTTCGCACGACTTCCTTTGCTGGTAAGCAAAAAGGGACCAAAAGAGACCAAAACTAGAATTTGGGTCCAAAGGTGCCAAAAAGTGACAGAAGGGGAGAAGGTGGTGAGAGATCCTTCCTTTGAGTTCTAGGAGTGATATTGAAGGAGTTTCAATGGCTTGAGACGAGTTTCGCACGTCTTCCTTTGCCAGTAAGCACAAGGGAACCAAAAGAAACCAAAACTGGAACTTGGGTCTAAAGGCACCAGAAAGAGCCAGAACGTGAGAAGGCAGTGGGAAAGCCTTCCTTTGAGTCCTAGGCGTGATATTCAAAGAGTTTTAGTGGCCTGAGACAAGTTTCGCACGTCTTCCTTTGCCGGTAAGCAAAAGGGAACCAAAAGAGATCAAAACTCGAACTTGGGTCCAAAGGAACCAGAAAGTGCCAGAAGGGGAGAAGGTGGTGAGAAATCCTTCCTTTGTGTCTTCGGAGTGATATTCAAGGAGTTTCAGTGGCTTGAGACGAGTTTCGCACGTCTTGCTTTGCCGGTAAGCAAAAGGGAACCAAAAGAGACCAAAACTGGAACTTGGATCCAAAGGCACCAGAAAGTGCCAGAAGCGGAAAAGGTGGTGAGAAAGCCTTCCTTTGTGTCTTCGGAGTGATATTCAAGGATTTCAGAGTCCTGAAACGAGTTTCTCACAACTTCCTTTGCCGGTAAGCAAAAAGGGACCAAAAGAGACCAAAACTGGAACTTGGGTCCAAAGGTGCCAAAAAGTGACAGAAGGGGAGAAGGTGGTGAGAAATCCTTCCTTTGAGTTCTAGGAGTGATATTCAAGGAGTTTCGGTGGCCTGAGACGAGTTTCCCACGTCTTCCTTTGCCAGTAAGCAAAAGGGAACCAAAAGAGACCAAAACTAGAACTTGGGTCCAAAGGCACCGAGAAGGTGCCGGAAACATGAGAAGGGGTGGAAAAGCCTTCCTCTCGAGTCCTAAGCGTGATATTCAAAGAGTTTTACTTGGATTGAGACGAGTTTCGCATGTCTTCCTTTGCCGGTAAGCAAAAGGGAACCAAAAGAGATCAAAACTCGAACTTGGGTCCAAAGGAACCAGAAAGTGCCAGAAGGGGAGAAGGTGGTGAGAAATCCTTCCTTTGTGTCTTCGGAGTGATATTCAAGGAGTTTCAGTGGCTTGAGACGAGTTTCGCACGTCTTGCTTTGCCGGTAAGCAAAAGGGAACCAAAAGAGACCAAAACTGGAACTTGGATCCAAAGGCACCAGAAAGTGCCAGAAGCGGAAAAGGTGGTGAGAAAGCCTTCCTTTGTGTCTTCGGAGTGATATTGAAGGATTTCAGAGTCCTGAAACGAGTTTCTCACAACTTCCTTTGCCGGTAAGCAAAAAGGGACCAAAAGAGACCAAAACTGGAACTTGGGTCCGAAGACGCCAGAAAGTGCTAGAAGGGGAGAAGGTGGTGAGAAATCATTCCTTTGTGTCTTCAGAGTGATATTCAAGGAGTTTCAGTGGCTTGAGACGAGTTTCGCACGTTTTGCTTTGCTGGTAAGCAAAAGGGAACCAAAAAAGACCAAAACTGGAACTTGGGTCCAAAGGCACCAGAAAGTGCCAAAACGCGAAAAGGTGGTGGGAAAGCCTTCCTTTGAGTCCTAGGCGTGATATTCAAGGAGTTTTAGTGGCCTGAGACGACTTTCGCACGTCTTTCTTTGCTGGTATGCAAAAGGGAACCAAAAGAGACCAAGACTGGAACTTGGATCCAAAGGCACCAGAAAGTGCCAGAACGTGAGAAGGTGGTGGGGAAGCCTTCCTTTGAGTCCTAGGCGTGATATTCAAGGAGATTTAGTGGCCTGAGACGAGTTTCGCAAGGCTCCCTTTGCCAGTAAACAAAAAGGGACCAAAAGAGACCAAAACTGGAACTTGGGTCCAAAGGCGCCAGAAAGTGCCAGAAGCGGAAAAGGTGGTGAGAAAGCCTTGCTTTGAGTCCTAGGCGTGATATTCTAAGAGTTTTAGTAGCACGAGAGGAGTTTCGCAAGTCTCCCTTTGCGAGTAAGCAAAAAGGGACCAAAAGAGACCAAAACTGGAACTTGGGTCCAAAGGCGCCAGAAAGTGCCAGAGGGGGAGAAGGTGGGGAGAAATCGTTCCTGTGTGTTCTAGGAGTGATATTCAAGCGGTTTATGTGGCTTGAGACCAGTTTCGCACGTCTTCCTTTGCTGGTAAGCAAAAGGGAACCAAAAGAGACCAAAGCTG
The DNA here is from genome assembly GCA_024086825.1 of Abrus pulchellus subsp. cantoniensis. Lineage (NCBI taxonomy): Eukaryota > Viridiplantae > Streptophyta > Magnoliopsida > Fabales > Fabaceae > Abrus > Abrus pulchellus. The sequence goes on along the minus strand of CM044058.1, from coordinate 12,723,997 downwards.
AACTTGGATCCAAAGGCACCGTAAAGTGCCGTAAGCGGAAAAGGTGGTGAGAAAGCCTTCCTTTGTGTCTTCGGAGTGATATTCAAGGATTTCAGAGTCCTGAGACGAGTTTCGCACAACTTCCTTTGCCGGTAAGCAAAAAGGGACGAAAAGAGACCAAAACTAGAACTTGGGTCGAAAGGCGCCGAAAGTGCCGTAACGTGAGAAGGTGGTGAGAAATCCTTCCTTTGAGTTCTTGGAGTGATATTCAAGGAGTTTTAGAGGCACGAGACGAGTTTCGCAAGTCTCCCTTTGCCGATGCGAAAGGGACCAAAAGAGACCAAAACTATAACTTGGGTCCAAAGGTGCCGTAAAGTGACGAAGGGGAGAAGGTGGTGAGAAATCCTTCCTTTGAGTTCAAGGAGTTTTAGTGGCTTGAGACGAGTTTCGCACGTCTTCCTTTGCCGGTAAGCAAAAGGGAACCAAAAGAGACCAAAACTGGAACATGGGTCCAAAGGCACCAGAAAGTGCCCGAACGTGAGAATGTGGTGGGAAAGCCTTCCTTTGTGTTTTCGGAGTGATATTCAAGGAGTTTCAGTGGCCTGAGATGAGTTTCGCACGACTTCCTTTGCTGGTAAGCAAAAAGGGACCAAAAGAGACCAAAACTAGAATTTGGGTCCAAAGGTGCCAAAAAGTGACAGAAGGGGAGAAGGTGGTGAGAGATCCTTCCTTTGAGTTCTAGGAGTGATATTGAAGGAGTTTCAATGGCTTGAGACGAGTTTCGCACGTCTTCCTTTGCCAGTAAGCACAAGGGAACCAAAAGAAACCAAAACTGGAACTTGGGTCTAAAGGCACCAGAAAGAGCCAGAACGTGAGAAGGCAGTGGGAAAGCCTTCCTTTGAGTCCTAGGCGTGATATTCAAAGAGTTTTAGTGGCCTGAGACAAGTTTCGCACGTCTTCCTTTGCCGGTAAGCAAAAGGGAACCAAAAGAGATCAAAACTCGAACTTGGGTCCAAAGGAACCAGAAAGTGCCAGAAGGGGAGAAGGTGGTGAGAAATCCTTCCTTTGTGTCTTCGGAGTGATATTCAAGGAGTTTCAGTGGCTTGAGACGAGTTTCGCACGTCTTGCTTTGCCGGTAAGCAAAAGGGAACCAAAAGAGACCAAAACTGGAACTTGGATCCAAAGGCACCAGAAAGTGCCAGAAGCGGAAAAGGTGGTGAGAAAGCCTTCCTTTGTGTCTTCGGAGTGATATTCAAGGATTTCAGAGTCCTGAAACGAGTTTCTCACAACTTCCTTTGCCGGTAAGCAAAAAGGGACCAAAAGAGACCAAAACTGGAACTTGGGTCCAAAGGTGCCAAAAAGTGACAGAAGGGGAGAAGGTGGTGAGAAATCCTTCCTTTGAGTTCTAGGAGTGATATTCAAGGAGTTTCAGTGGCTTGAGACGAGTTTCCCACGTCTTCCTTTGCCAGTAAGCAAAAGGGAACCAAAAGAGACCAAAACTAGAACATGGGTCCAAAGGCACCAGAAGGTGCCAGAACATGAGAAGGGGGTGGAAAAGCCTTCCTCTGAGTCCTAAGCGTGATATTCAAAGAGTTTTACTGGATTGAGACGAGTTTCGCATGTCTTCCTTTGCCGGTAAGCAAAAGGGAACCAAAAGAGATCAAAACTCGAACTTGGGTCCAAAGGAACCAGAAAGTGCCAGAAGGGGAGAAGGTGGTGAGAAATCCTTCCTTTGTGTCTTCGGAGTGATATTCAAGGAGTTTCAGTGGCTTGAGACGAGTTTCGCACGTCTTGCTTTGCCGGTAAGCAAAAGGGAACCAAAAGAGACCAAAACTGGAACTTGGATCCAAAGGCACCAGAAAGTGCCAGAAGCGGAAAAGGTGGTGAGAAAGCCTTCCTTTGTGTCTTCGGAGTGATATTGAAGGATTTCAGAGTCCTGAAACGAGTTTCTCACAACTTCCTTTGCCGGTAAGCAAAAAGGGACCAAAAGAGACCAAAACTGGAACTTGGGTCCAAAGGTGCCAAAAAGTGACAGAAGGGGAGAAGGTGGTGAGAAATCCTTCCTTTGAGTTCTAGGAGTGATATTCAAGGAGTTTCAGTGGCTTGAGACGAGTTTCGCACGTCTTCCTTTGCCGGTAAGCAAAAGGGAACCAAAAGAGACCAAAACTGGAACATGGGTCCAAAGGCGCCAGAAAGTGCCAGAAGGGGAGAAGGTGGTGAGAAATCCTTCCTTTGAGTTCTAGGAGTGATATTCAAGGAGTTTCAGTGGCTTGAGACCAGTTTCGCACGTCTTGCTTTGCTGGTAAGCAAAAGGGAACCAAAAAAGACCAAAACTGGAACATGGGTCCAAAGGCACCAGAAAGAGCCAGAACGTGAGAAGGCGATAGGAAAGCCTTCCTTTGAGTCCTAGGCATGATATTCAAAGAGTTTTAGTGGCCTGAGACGAGTTTCGCAAGTTTCCCTTTGCCAGTAAGCAAAAAGGGACCAAAAGAGACCAAAACTGGAAGTTGGGTCCAAAGGCGCCAGAAAGTGCCAGAAGGGTAGAAGGTGGTGAGAAATCCTTCCTTTGAGTTCTAGGAGTGATACTGAAGGAGTTTCAGAGGCGTGAGACGAGTTTCGCACGTCTTCCTTTGCCGGTAAGCAAAAGGGAACCAAAAGAGACCAAAATTGGAACTTGGATCCAAAGGCACCAGAAAGTGCCAGAAGCGGAAAAGGTTGTGAGAAAGCCTTCCTTTGTGTCTTCGGAGTGATATTCAAGGATTTCAGAGTCCTGAGACGAGTTTCGCCCAACTTCCTTTGCCGGTAAGCAAAAAGGGACCAAAAGAGACCAAAACTTGAACTTGGGTCGAAAGGCGCCAGAAAGTGCCAGAGGGGAAAAAGGGGAGAAATCCTTCCTTTGAGTTCTAGGAGTGATATTCAAGGAGTTTCAGTGGCTTGAGACGAGTTTCGCACGTCTTCCTTTGGCGGTAAGCAAAAGGGAACCAAAAGAGACCAAAACTGGAACTTGGGTCAAAGGGGCCAGAAAGTGACAGAAGGGGAGAAGGTGGTGAGAAATCCTTCCTTTGAGTTCTAGGAGTGATATTCAAGGAGTTTCAGAGGCTTGAGACGAGTTTCACACGTCTTCCTTTGCCGGTAAGCAAAAGGGAACCAAAAAAGACCAAAACTGGAACTTGGGTCCAAAGGCACCAGAAAGTGCCAGAATGGGAGAAGGTCAGGAGAAATCCTTCCTTTGAGTTCTAGGAGTGATATTCAAGGAGTTTCAGTGGCTTGAGACCAGTTTCGCACGTCTTCCTTTGCCGGTAAGCAAAAGGGAACCAAAAGAGACCAAAACTAGAACTTGGGTCCAAAGGCGCCAGAAAGTGCCAGAAGGGGAGAAGGTGGGGAGAAATCCTTCCTTTGAGTTCTAGGAGTGATATTCAAGGAGTTTCAGTGGCTTGAGACCAGTTTCGCACGTCTTCCTTTGCCGGTAAGCAAAAGGGAACCAAAAAAGACCAAAACTGGAACTTGGATCCAAAGGCACCAGAAAGTGCCAGAACGTGAGAAGGTGGTGGGAAAGCCTTCCTTTGTGTCTTCAGAGTGATATTCAAGGAGTTTCAGTGGCTTGAGACGAGTTTCGCATGTCTTGCTTTGCCGGTAAGCAAAAGGGAACCAAAAAAGACCAAAACTAGAACTTGGGTCCAAAGGCACCAGAAAGTGCCAGAACGCGAGAAGGTGGTGGGAAAGCCTTCCTTTGAGTCCTAGGCGTGATATTCAAGGAGATTTAGTGGCCTGAGACGAGTTTCGCAAGTCTCCCTTTGCCAGTAAGCAAAAAGGGACCAAAAGAGACCAAAACTGGAACTTGGATCCAAAGGCGCCAGAAAGTGCCAGAAGCGGAAAAGGTGGTGAGAAAGCCTTCCTTTGAGTCCTAGGCATGATATTCTAAGAGTTTTAGTGTCCTGAGACGAGTTTCGCAAGTCTCCCTTTGCGAGTAACCGAAAGGGACCAAAAGAGACCAAAACTGGAACTTGGGTCGAAAGGCGCCAGAAAGTGCCAGAGGGGAAAAAGGTGTTGAGAAATCTTTCATTTGTGTTCTATGAGTGATATTCAAGGAGTTTCAGTGGCTTGTGATGAGGACATGACCATGAGCAAAGGCAAGGATCCTCTTGAAGGACTTGGAGGACCTATGACAAGGGCTAGAGCAAGGAGAGCAAAGGAAGCTCTTCAACAAGTGTTGTCCATATTAATTGAATACAAGCCCAAGTTTCAAGGAGAAAAGACCAAGGTTGTGAATTGCATCATGGCCCAAATGGAGGAGAACTAAGGCGCCACTTTGCTTCAGTTTTTAAGTTTTTAATTTGTTTTAAATAATGGCCCAATCCTTTGTAAAGTTGGCTGACCAAATTATGTTTTGCGGTTAATCAACTAATGGGCTTTGGTTTGGTTTTATTTCAAGTTGTAATAAGGGCCCAATTGGCAACTTAGGCATCAGCCTTTGGGAGACCAAGAGGCGCATAGCTAGTGGCTGTTGGGTGACTTTTTGGTTGCCACAATTTCAGTTACAATCAGCCATCAAGTAGCTTTATTTCCTAGCTTAGTGGATCATTATCTAAGTGGAATAAATTTTCCGTTACGGAACCTTTGTAATTACGATGGTAAAGCTTCTATATAAGGTGAACCATTCTTATCAATAAGACAAGTTAAGTTTGATTCAGAAATATTAGAGTTTATCTCTTTTATCTTAGTGAGAGTGATTCTCCTAAGTTCTTGAGTGATTCAAGAACTACTTGGCTGTATCAAAGGGCTTTCACATCCCTTTGTGTGTTGCCTTCCTTGGAAAGAGTGATTCTTTCCTTTCCCCATTCAATTCTTCACCAAAATTTCAAAAAAACTCAAATCTGCCCAGAATTATCTCGTTATCATAACTCTCATTCTACTCAGCCAAATTGAGTGATTCTTGAGCCTAAATTGAATTTCAGAACGAGAACTTTCACCTCGTTTTGGAATCACCTCAATTGGAGTTCTATAACTCGAGATACCGTCATTTCTAAAATTCTGTCCAGCCACCACCAAACTAGCGTTTTTGCTTACTTTTTTAACACCATGGACCAACACCTAATTTGCCCAGAAATTCATCACTAAATTTTCAAATTTTTCTACAAGGTTCTAACCCTAAAGATCCTAAGTCAGCCCTTGTGCAAATGGGGTTCATATCATTTGGTATCGAGCTCGGTTTAAGGGTTTGAACATCAAATTGGTAACATCCTTCGTTCATTCTTTTTTTTTGCCAATTGATTACCTTATTGTTCATATTATTTGTGATTGTACTGAATCATTGCAAAAGTTAGGCCCTTGTGATAATTAAAAAAATCGTATAAAAAAACAAAAAAAAAAAGAAGAAGAAAATTTTGGGCTGAATGATTCATGCTTTTCAACAATTTGTTATAAGGTAATATATTGGTGTTCTTAAAGGATTGTTGCTAATTCTCTTGTTTACCAATTTTCCTTTACCCCTTTGTTTTTGTGATTTGTTAGCCTTTTCTTTGTCTACCTAGCCTTTACCTAGCACATATTGGTGAATTGTTCTTTGTTGTGGCCATAATATCTTGAATTGCCTAAGAACCCAAGGAGAATTTGAGTGGTAAAAGGCAAGAGTGTTTTCATTAGAGAAAAAGCCATAATTATGTGATACACTTGAGTGTGGTGAGGTTTCAAATTCTACTTTCTATTTGCTTGTTACGTTTGAATTTGTTTGTTTGTGATGGCTGAAGGAAATCCTAATCAAGGAGGAGGACTTTCTCCTTTCCAAATGCAAGCCTTGACACAACATTTGGAGAGATTGATGAGGCAACAAAATGATGAGCTCCATGAAAGATTGGACCAATTAGAGAATAGAGGTCATGATGAAGAAGAAAGGAGGAGAAGAGGTAATGACGGTGCTCCTAGATAAAACCGAATTGATGGAGTCAAAATTTCTATTCCTCCATTCAAAGGAAGAAGTGACCCGGAAGCTTATTTGGAGTGGGAGATCAAAATAGAGCATATTTTCACTTGTAATACCTATGAAGAGGCCCAAAAGGTAAAGCTTGCAGCTATGGAGTTTTCCGATTACGCTCTTGTGTGGTGGAACAAATTGCAAAAAGAGAGAGCTAGGAATGAGGAGCCATTGGTGGATACATGGGTTGAAATGAAACGGATCATGAGGAAGAGATATGTGCCGGCAAGCTATTCTAGGGACTTAAAATTCAAACTTCAAAAATTGTCCCAAGGTAGCAAAGGCGTTGAGGAGTACTACAAGGAAATGGAGGTGCTCATGATTCAAGCCAAGATAGAAGAAGATGAGGAGGTAACTATGGCTAGATTTCTTAGTGGTTTGAATAATGATATTCGTGATATTGTTGAACTGCAGGAATTTGTTGAAATGGAGGACTTGCTTCACAAAGCAATCCAAGTGGAGCAACAATTGAAAAGGAAAGGTGTGGCCAAAAGGAGCTCCACTAATTTTGGTTTTTCTAGTTGGAAGGATAAGGGAAAAGGGGCTGCCACTTCTAATGCAGCGCCTACACCAACAAAAACTCCTCTAAAAACTCAAGAGCAACCCTCTAAAAGGAGTCGGGATGTGAAGTGCTTTAAGTGCCAAGGCTTAGGACACTATGCATATGAGTGCCCTAACAAAAAAACCATGATTCTTAGAGATGGAGAGTATATAAGTGAGTCTGAAATTGAAGAGGGAGAGGAGAATGAGGACGTGGAGGAGGAGGTGGAGAAAACACCAGAGGGAGACTTATTGATGATAAGGCGGTTACTTGGTAGCCAATTGAAGCCTTTGGAGGAGAGCCAAAGAGAAAACATCTTCCATACTAGATGTTTGATCAATGGTAAACTTTGCATGGTGATCATTGATGGAGGGAGTTGCACCAATGTGGCGAGTGCAAGACTTGTGTCTAAATTGAATTTAGTTACAAAGCCACATCCTAGGCTATATAGGCTTCAATGGCTTAGTGAGGATGGAGAGGTGCAAGTAAGGAAGCAAGTAGAGTTGGATATTTCCATGGGAAGTTACAATGATAAGGTGCTTTGTGATGTTGTTCCTATGGAGGCCAGCCACTTACTCTTGGGGAGACCATGGCAATTTGATAAAAGAGCCAATCATGATGGTTTCACCAACAAAATCTCATTCATACACCAAGACAAGAAGATAGTGCTCAAACCTTTGAGTCCGCAAGAGGTATGTGAGGATCAAAGAAAAATGAGAGAAAAGATTGTCCAAGAAAAGAAAGAAAAAGAAAGCCAAACACTTGAGAGCTCAAAAAGTGAGGACAAAAAGAGAGAAACATATGAGAGGAAAAAGAAGAGTGAAACTCTTGAGGTGAAGGAGAGCTTTTTAGCTACAAAAAGTGAGGTCAAGAGGTTGTTTCTATCTAAACAGCCCCTATTTTTGTTAATTTGCAAAAACTATGTTTTGACCACTAACACTTTTGATAACCTTGATTTGCCTTCTAGAGTGAAGTCTCTTTTGCAGGAATTTGGAGATGTGTTTCCAACAAGTGTACCAAGTGGGTTGCCACCATTAAGAGGTATTGAGCATCAAATTGATCTCATTCCAGGAGCTTCTTTGCCTAATAGGCCAGCCTATAGAAGCAACCCGCAAGAGACCAAGGAGATCCAAAGACAAGTGGATGAACTCATTGGTAAGGGATGGGTAAGAGATAGCATGAGTCCTTGTGCTGTCCCGGTAATTTTGGTTCCTAAAAAGGATGGGACATGGCGCATGTGTTCTGATTGTAGAGCCCTTAATAACATCACCATTAAATATAGGCATCCTATACCTAGGCTTGATGATTTGCTTGATGAATTGCATGGTGCATGTTACTTCTCTAAAATTGATTTAAAAAGTGGATACAATCAAATTAGGGTTAGAGAAGGGGATGAATGGAAAATTGCTTTCAAAACAAAATATGGTTTGTATGAATGGTTGGTTATGCCTTTTGGCTTAACTAATGCTCCTAGCACTTTCATGAGATTAATGAACCATGTTTTGAGAAAATTCATAGGAAAATTTGTTGTGGTGTACTTTGATGATATTCTTATCTATAGCACTTCACTTGAATTGCATGTTGATCATTTAAAATCTGTCTTGTGTGTGCTTAGAGAAGAACAATTGTATGCCAATCTTGAAAAATGCATCTTTTGTACTAACCATGTTGTGTTTCTTGGTTTTGTTGTAAGTTCAAAAGGAGTACAAGTGGATGAGGAAAAGGTTAGGGCTATTCAAGAATGGCCTACACCTAAGTCCGTGACCGAAGTGAGAAGTTTCCATGGTTTAGCAAGTTTCTATAGGAGATTTGTGAAGGATTTTAGCACATTGGCAGCACCTCTCAATGAAGTGCTTAAGAAAAATGTTGGTTTCAAATGGGGAGAGAAACAAGAAGAAGCTTTCAATGCTCTTAAGCAAAAGCTAACTAATGCCCCCATACTTGCTTTGCCAAACTTTCAAAAATCTTTTGAAATTGAGTGTGATGCTTCAAATGTTGGGATTGGGGCTGTGTTGTTGCAAGAAGGCCATCCAATTGCTTATTTTAGTGAAAAGCTAAGTGGTCCTACCCTTAACTATTCAACTTATGATAAAGAGTTGTATGCCTTAGTGAGAGCTTTGAAAACATGGCAACACTACCTTTATCCCAAGGAATTTATCATTCATAGTGACCATGAGTCTCTCAAATATATCAAGGGACAAGGCAAGCTTAACAAAAGGCATGCCAAGTGGGTGGAATTTCTAGAGCAATTCCCTTATGTTATCAAACATAAAAGAGGAAAAGTTTTTAAGCATAAAGAAGGTCAAGCAAAGGCGGACTATGTGAAGAAGCTTCATGAGAGAGTCAAAAATCAAATTGAGAGGAGAAATGAAAGCTATGCTAAACAAGCCAACAAAGGGAGAAAGAAGGTTATCTTCGAACCCGGAGATTGGGTTTGGGTGTACATGAGAAAGGAAAGGTTTCCGGAACAAAGGAAGTCAAAGCTTCAACCAAGGGGAGATGGTCCATTCCAAGTGCTTGAAAGAATCAATGACAATGCTTACAAAATTGAGCTGCCGGGTGAGTATAATGTTAGTTCCACCTTCAATGTGTCTGACTTATCTCTTTTTGATGTAGATGGAGAATCCGATTTGAGGACAAATCCTTCTCAAGAGGGAGAGAATGATGAGGACATGACCATGAGCAAAGGCAAGGATCCTCTTGAAGGACTTGGAGGACCTATGACAAGGGCTAGAGCAAGGAGAGCAAAGGAAGCTCTTCAACAAGTGTTGTCCATATTAATTGAATACAAGCCCAAGTTTCAAGGAGAAAAGACCAAGGTTGTGAATTGCATCATGGCCCAAATGGAGGAGAACTAAGGCGCCACTTTGCTTCAGTTTTTAAGTTTTTAATTTGTTTTAAATAATGGCCCAATCCTTTGTAAAGTTGGCTGACCAAATTATGTTTTGCGGTTAATCAACTAATGGGCTTTGGTTTGGTTTTATTTCAAGTTGTAATAAGGGCCCAATTGGCAACTTAGGCATCAGCCTTTGGGAGACCAAGAGGCGCATAGCTAGTGGCTGTTGGGTGACTTTTTGGTTGCCACAATTTCAGTTACAATCAGCCATCAAGTAGCTTTATTTCCTAGCTTAGTGGATCATTATCTAAGTGGAATAAATTTTCCGTTACGGAACCTTTGTAATTCTGATGGTAAAGCTTCTATATAAGGTGAACCATTCTTATCAATAAGACAAGTTAAGTTTGATTCAGAAATATTAGAGTTTATCTCTTTTATCTTAGTGAGAGTGATTCTCCTAAGTTCTTGAGTGATTCAAGAACTACTTGGCTGTATCAAAGGGCTTTCACATCCCTTTGTGTGTTGCCTTCCTTGGAAAGAGTGATTCTTTCCTTTCCCCATTCAATTCTTCACCAAAATTTCAAAAAACTCAAATCTGCCCAGAATTATCTCGTTATCATAACTCTCATTCTACTCAGCCAAATTGAGTGATTCTTGAGCCTAAATTGAATTTCAGAACGAGAACTTTCACCTCGTTTTGGAATCACCTCAATTGGAGTTCTATAACTCGAGATACCGTCATTTCTAAAATTCTGTCCAGCCACCACCAAACTAGCGTTTTTGCTTACTTTTTTAACACCATGGACCAACACCTAATTTGCCCAGAAATTCATCACTAAATTTTCAAATTTTTCTACAAGGTTCTAACCCTAAAGATCCTAAGTCAGCCCTTGTGCAAATGGGGTTCATATCATTTGGTATCAGAGCTCCGGTTTAAGGGTTTGAACGTCAAATTGGTAACATCCTTCCTTCATTCTCTTTTTTTGCCAATTGATTACCTTATTGTTCATATTATTTGTGATTGTACTGAATCATTGCAAAAGTTAGGCCCTTGTGATAATTAAAAAAAAATCGTATAAAAAAACAAAAAAAAAAGAAGAAGAAAATTTTGGGCTGAATGATTCATGCTTTTCAACAATTTGTTATAAGGTAATATATTGGTGTTCTTAAAGGATTGTTGCTAATTCTCTTGTTTACCAATTTTCCTTTACCCCTTTGTTTTTGTGATTTGTTAGCCTTTTCTTTGTCTACCTAGCCTTTACCTAGCACATATTGGTGAATTGTTCTTTGTTGTGGCCATAATATCTTGAATTGCCTAAGAACCCAAGGAGAATTTGAGTGGTAAAAGGCAAGAGTGTTTTCATTAGAGAAAAAGCCATAATTATGTGATACACTTGAGTGTGGTGAGGTTTCAAATTCTACTTTCTATTTGCTTGTTACGTTTGAATTTGTTTGTTTGTGATGGCTGAAGGAAATCCTAATCAAGGAGGAGGACTTTCTCCTTTCCAAATGCAAGCCTTGACACAACATTTGGAGAGATTGATGAGGCAACAAAATGATGAGCTCCATGAAAGATTGGACCAATTAGAGAATAGAGGTCATGATGAAGAAGAAAGGAGGAGAAGAGGTAATGACGGTGCTCCTAGATAAAACCGAATTGATGGAGTCAAAATTTCTATTCCTCCATTCAAAGGAAGAAGTGACCCGGAAGCTTATTTGGAGTGGGAGATCAAAATAGAGCATATTTTCACTTGTAATACCTATGAAGAGGCCCAAAAGGTAAAGCTTGCAGCTATGGAGTTTTCCGATTACGCTCTTGTGTGGTGGAACAAATTGCAAAAAGAGAGAGCTAGGAATGAGGAGCCATTGGTGGATACATGGGTTGAAATGAAACGGATCATGAGGAAGAGATATGTGCCGGCAAGCTATTCTAGGGACTTAAAATTCAAACTTCAAAAATTGTCCCAAGGTAGCAAAGGCGTTGAGGAGTACTACAAGGAAATGGAGGTGCTCATGATTCAAGCCAAGATAGAAGAAGATGAGGAGGTAACTATGGCTAGATTTCTTAGTGGTTTGAATAATGATATTCGTGATATTGTTGAACTGCAGGAATTTGTTGAAATGGAGGACTTGCTTCACAAAGCAATCCAAGTGGAGCAACAATTGAAAAGGAAAGGTGTGGCCAAAAGGAGCTCCACTAATTTTGGTTTTTCTAGTTGGAAGGATAAGGGAAAAGGGGCTGCCACTTCTAATGCAGCGCCTACACCAACAAAAACTCCTCTAAAAACTCAAGAGCAACCCTCTAAAAGGAGTCGGGATGTGAAGTGCTTTAAGTGCCAAGGCTTAGGACACTATGCATATGAGTGCCCTAACAAAAAAACCATGATTCTTAGAGATGGAGAGTATATAAGTGAGTCTGAAATTGAAGAGGGAGAGGAGAATGAGGACGTGGAGGAGGAGGTGGAGAAAACACCGAGAGGGAGACTTATTGATGATAAGGCGGTTACTTGGTAGCCAATTGAAGCCTTTGGAGGAGAGCCAAAGAGAAAACATCTTCCATACTAGATGTTTGATCAATGGTAAACTTTGCATGGTGATCATTGATGGAGGGAGTTGCACCAATGTGGCGAGTGCAAGACTTGTGTCTAAATTGAATTTAGTTACAAAGCCACATCCTAGGCTATATAGGCTTCAATGGCTTAGTGAGGATGGAGAGGTGCAAGTAAGGAAGCAAGTAGAGTTGGATATTTCCATGGGAAGTTACAATGATAAGGTGCTTTGTGATGTTGTTCCTATGGAGGCCAGCCACTTACTCTTGGGGAGACCATGGCAATTTGATAAAAGAGCCAATCATGATGGTTTCACCAACAAAATCTCATTCATACACCAAGACAAGAAGATAGTGCTCAAACCTTTGAGTCCGCAAGAGGTATGTGAGGATCAAAGAAAAATGAGAGAAAAGATTGTCCAAGAAAAGAAAGAAAAAGAAAGCCAAACACTTGAGAGCTCAAAAAGTGAGGACAAAAAGAGAGAAACATATGAGAGGAAAAAGAAGAGTGAAACTCTTGAGGTGAAGGAGAGCTTTTTAGCTACAAAAAGTGAGGTCAAGAGGTTGTTTCTATCTAAACAGCCCCTATTTTTGTTAATTTGCAAAAACTATGTTTTGACCACTAACACTTTTGATAACCTTGATTTGCCTTCTAGAGTGAAGTCTCTTTTGCAGGAATTTGGAGATGTGTTTCCAACAAGTGTACCAAGTGGGTTGCCACCATTAAGAGGTATTGAGCATCAAATTGATCTCATTCCAGGAGCTTCTTTGCCTAATAGGCCAGCCTATAGAAGCAACCCGCAAGAGACCAAGGAGATCCAAAGACAAGTGGATGAACTCATTGGTAAGGGATGGGTAAGAGATAGCATGAGTCCTTGTGCTGTCCCGGTAATTTTGGTTCCTAAAAAGGATGGGACATGGCGCATGTGTTCTGATTGTAGAGCCCTTAATAACATCACCATTAAATATAGGCATCCTATACCTAGGCTTGATGATTTGCTTGATGAATTGCATGGTGCATGTTACTTCTCTAAAATTGATTTAAAAAGTGGATACAATCAAATTAGGGTTAGAGAAGGGGATGAATGGAAAATTGCTTTCAAAACAAAATATGGTTTGTATGAATGGTTGGTTATGCCTTTTGGCTTAACTAATGCTCCTAGCACTTTCATGAGATTAATGAACCATGTTTTGAGAAAATTCATAGGAAAATTTGTTGTGGTGTACTTTGATGATATTCTTATCTATAGCACTTCACTTGAATTGCATGTTGATCATTTAAAATCTGTCTTGTGTGTGCTTAGAGAAGAACAATTGTATGCCAATCTTGAAAAATGCATCTTTTGTACTAACCATGTTGTGTTTCTTGGTTTTGTTGTAAGTTCAAAAGGAGTACAAGTGGATGAGGAAAAGGTTAGGGCTATTCAAGAATGGCCTACACCTAAGTCCGTGACCGAAGTGAGAAGTTTCCATGGTTTAGCAAGTTTCTATAGGAGATTTGTGAAGGATTTTAGCACATTGGCAGCACCTCTCAATGAAGTACTTAAGAAAAATGTTGGTTTCAAATGGGGAGAGAAACAAGAAGAAGCTTTCAATGCTCTTAAGCAAAAGCTAACTAATGCCCCCATACTTGCTTTGCCAAACTTTCAAAAATCTTTTGAAATTGAGTGTGATGCTTCAAATGTTGGGATTGGGGCTGTGTTGTTGCAAGAAGGCCATCCAATTGCTTATTTTAGTGAAAAGCTAAGTGGTCCTACCCTTAACTATTCAACTTATGATAAAGAGTTGTATGCCTTAGTGAGAGCTTTGAAAACATGGCAACACTACCTTTATCCCAAGGAATTTATCATTCATAGTGACCATGAGTCTCTCAAATATATCAAGGGACAAGGCAAGCTTAACAAAAGGCATGCCAAGTGGGTGGAATTTCTAAAGCAATTCCCTTATGTTATCAAACATAAAAGAGGAAAAGTTTTTAAGCATAAAGAAGGTCAAGCAAAGGCGGACTATGTGAAGAAGCTTCATGAGAGAGTCAAAAATCAAATTGAGAGGAGAAATGAAAGCTATGCTAAACAAGCCAACAAAGGGAGAAAGAAGGTTATCTTCGAACCCGGAGATTGGGTTTGGGTGTACATGAGAAAGGAAAGGTTTCCGGAACAAAGGAAGTCAAAGCTTCAACCAAGGGGAGATGGTCCATTCCAAGTGCTTGAAAGAATCAATGACAATGCTTACAAAATTGAGCTGCCGGGTGAGTATAATGTTAGTTCCACCTTCAATGTGTCTGACTTATCTCTTTTTGATGTAGATGGAGAATCCGATTTGAGGACAAATCCTTCTCAAGAGGGAGAGAATGATGAGGACATGACCATGAGCAAAGGCAAGGATCCTCTTGAAGGACTTGGAGGACCTATGACAAGGGCTAGAGCAAGGAGAGCAAAGGAAGCTCTTCAACAAGTGTTGTCCATATTAATTGAATACAAGCCCAAGTTTCAAGGAGAAAAGACCAAGGTTGTGAATTGCATCATGGCCCAAATGGAGGAGAACTAAGGCGCCACTTTGCTTCAGTTTTTAAGTTTTTAATTTGTTTTAAATAATGGCCCAATCCTTTGTAAAGTTGGCTGACCAAATTATGTTTTGCGGTTAATCAACTAATGGGCTTTGGTTTGGTTTTATTTCAAGTTGTAATAAGGGCCCAATTGGCAACTTAGGCATCAGCCTTTGGGAGACCAAGAGGCGCATAGCTAGTGGCTGTTGGGTGACTTTTTGGTTGCCACAATTTCAGTTACAATCAGCCATCAAGTAGCTTTATTTCCTAGCTTAGTGGATCATTATCTAAGTGGAATAAATTTTCCGTTACGGAACCTTTGTAATTCTGATGGTAAAGCTTCTATATAAGGTGAACCATTCTTATCAATAAGACAAGTTAAGTTTGATTCAGAAATATTAGAGTTTATCTCTTTTATCTTAGTGAGAGTGATTCTCCTAAGTTCTTGAGTGATTCAAGAACTACTTGGCTGTATCAAAGGGCTTTCACATCCCTTTGTGTGTTGCCTTCCTTGGAAAGAGTGATTCTTTCCTTTCCCCATTCAATTCTTCACCAAAATTTCAAAAAAACTCAAATCTGCCCAGAATTATCTCGTTATCATAACTCTCATTCTACTCAGCCAAATTGAGTGATTCTTGAGCCTAAATTGAATTTCAGAACGAGAACTTTCACCTCGTTTTGGAATCACCCCAATTGGAGTTCTATAACTCGAAATACCGTCATTTCTAAAATTCTGTCCAGCCACCACCAAACTAGCGTTTTTGCTTACTTTTTTAACACCATGGACCAACACCTAATTTGCCCAGAAATTCATCACTAAATTTTCAAATTTTTCTACAAGGTTCTAACCCTAAAGATCCTAAGTCAGCCCTTGTGCAAATGGGGTTCATATCAGCTTGAGACGAGTTTCGCACGTCTTCTTTTGCCGGTAAGCAAAAGGGAACCAAAAGAGACCAAAACTGGAACTTGGATCCAAAGGCACCAGAAAGTGCCAGAACGTGAGAAGGTGGTGGGAAAGCCTTCCTTTGAGTCCTAGGCGTGATATTCAAGGAGATTTAGTGGCCTGAGACGAGTTTCGCAAGTCTCCCTTTACCAGTAAGCAGAAAGGGACCAAAAGAGACCAAAACTAGAACTTGGGTCCAAAGGCGCCAGAAAGTTCCAGAAGGGGAGAAGGTGGTGAGAAACTCTTCCTTTAAGTTCTAGGAGTGATATTCAAGGAGTTTCAGTTGCTTGAGACGAGTTTCGCACGTCTTCCTTTGCCGGTAAGCAAAAGGGAACCAAAATAGACCAAAACTAGAACTTGGGTCCAAAGGTGCCAGAAAGTGACAGAAGGGGAGAAGGTGGTGAGAAATCCTTCCTTTGAGTTCTAGGAGTGATATTCAAAGAGTTTCAATGGCTTGAGACGAGTTTCGCAGGTCTTCCTTTGCCGGTAAGCAAAAGGGAACCAAAAGAGACCAAAACTGGAACTTGGGTCCAAAGGTGCCAAAAAGTGCCAGAAGCGGAAAAGGTGGTGAGAAAGCTTTCCTTTGTGTCTTCGGAGTGATATTCAAGGATTTCAGTGGCCTAAGACGAGTTTCGCACGACTTCCTTTGCCGATAAGCAAAAAGGGACCAAATGAGACAAAAACTAGAACTTGGGTCAAAGGTGCCAGAAAGTGACAGAAGGGGAGAAGGTGGTGAGAAATCCTTCCTTTGAGTTCTAGGAGTGATATTCAAGGAGTTTCAGTGGCTTGAGACGAGTTTCGCACGTCTTCCTTTGCCGGTAAGCAAAAGGGAACCAAAAGAGACCAAAACTGGAACATGATCCAAAGGCGCCAGAAAGTGCCAGAAGGGGAGAAGGTGGTGAGAAATCCTTCCTTTGAGTTCTAGGAGTGATATTCAAGGAGTTTCAGTGGCTTGAGACCAGTTTCGCACGTCTTGCTTTGCCGGTAAGCAAAAAGGAACCAAAAGAGACCAAAACTGGAACTTGGATCCAAACGCACCAGAAAGTGCCAGAAGCGGAAAAGGTGGTGAGAAAGCCTTCCTTTGTGTCTTCGGAGTGATATTCAAGGATTTCAGAGTCCTGAGACGAGTTTCGCACAACTTCCTTTGCCGGTAAGCAAAAAGGGACCAAAAGAGACCAAAACTGGAACTTGGGTCGAAAGGGGCCAGAAAGTGCCAGAGGGGAAAAAGGTGTTGAGAAATCCTTACTTTGAGTTCTAGGAGTGATATTTAAGGAGTTTCAGTGGCTTGAGACGAGTTTCGCACGTCTTCCTTTGCCGGTAAGCAAAAGGGAACCAAAAGAGACCAAAACTGGAACATGGGTCCAAAGGCGCCAGAAAGTGCCAGAAGGGGAGAAGGTGGTGAGAAATCCTTCCTTTGAGTTCTTGGAGTGATATTCAAGGAGTTTTAGTGGCCTGAGATGAGTTTCGCAAGTCTCCCTTTGCCAGTAAGCAGAAAGGGACCAAAAGAGACCAAAACTAGAACTTGGGTCCAAAGGTGCCAGAAAGTGACAGAAGGGGAGAAGGTGGTGAGAAATTCTTCCTTTGAGTTCAAGGAGTTTTAGTGGCTTGAGACGAGTTTCGCACGTCTTCCTTTGCCAGTAAGCAAAAGGGAACCAAAAGAGACCAAAACTGGAACATGGGTCCAAAGGCACCAGAAAGTGCCCGAACGTGAGAATGTGGTGGGAAAGCCTTCCTTTGTGTCTTCGGAGTGATATTCAAGGAGTTTCAGTGGCCTGAGATGAGTTTCGCACGACTTCCTTTGCCGGTAAGCAAAAAGGGACCAAAAGAGACCAAAACTAGAACTTGGGTCCAGAGGTGCCAAAAAGTGACAGAAGGGGAGAAGGTGGTCAGAAATCCTTCCTTTGAGTTCTAGGAGTGATATTCAAGGAGTTTCAGTGGCTTGAGACGAGTTTCGCACGTCTTCCTTTGCCGGTAAGCAAAAGGGAACCAAAAGAGACCAAAACTGGAACATGGGTCCAAAGGCGCCAGAAAGTGCCAGAAGGGGAGAAGGTGGTGAGAAATCCTTCCTTTGAGTTCTAGGAGTGATATTCAAGGAGTTTCAGTGGCTTGAGACCAGTTTCGCACGTCTTGCTTTGCCGGTAAGCAAAAGGGAACCAAAATAGACCAAAACTAGAACTTGGGTCCAAAGGTGCCAGAAAGTGACAGAAGGGGAGAAGGTGGTGAGAAATCCTTCCTTTGAGTTGTAGGAGTGATATTCAAGGAGTTTCAGTGGCTTGAGACGAGTTTCGCACGTCTTCCTTTGCTTGCAGTAAGCAAAAGGGAACCAAAAGAGACCAAAAGCTGAACATGATCCAAAGGCGCCAGAAAGTGCCAGAAGGGGAGAAGGTGGTGAGAAATCCTTCCTTTGAGTTCTAGGAGTGATATTCAAGGAGTTTCAGTGGCTTGAGACCAGTTTCGCACGTCTTGCTTTGCCGGTAAGCAAAAAGGAACCAAAAGAGACCAAAACTGGAACTTGGATCCAAAGGCACCAGAAAGTGCCAGAAGCGGAAAAGGTGGTGAGAAATCCTTCCTTTGAGTTCTAGGAGTGATATTCAAGGAGTTTCAGTGGCTTGATACGAGTTTCGCACGTCTTCCTTTGCCGGTAAGCAAAAGGGAACCAAAAGAGACCAAAACTGGAACATGATCCAAAGGCGCCAGAAAGTGCCAGAAGGGGAGAAGGTGGTGAGAAATCCTTCCTTTGAGTTCTAGGAGTGATATTCAAGGAGTTTCAGTGGCTTGAGACCAGTTTCGCACGTCTTGCTTTGCCGGTAAGCAAAAAGGAACCAAAAGAGACCAAAACTGGAACTTGGATCCAAACGCACCAGAAAGTGCCAGAAGCGGAAAAGGTGGTGAGAAAGCCTTCCTTTGTGTCTTCGGAGTGATATTCAAGGATTTCAGAGTCCTGAGACGAGTTTCGCACAACTTCCTTTGCCGGTAAGCAAAAAGGGACCAAAAGAGACCAAAACTGGAACTTGGGTCGAAAGGGGCCAGAAAGTGCCAGAGGGGAAAAAGGTGTTGAGAAATCCTTACTTTGAGTTCTAGGAGTGATATTTAAGGAGTTTCAGTGGCTTGAGACGAGTTTCGCACGTCTTCCTTTGCCGGTAAGCAAAAGGGAACCAAAAGAGACCAAAACTGGAACATGGGTCCAAAGGCGCCAGAAAGTGCCAGAAGGGGAGAAGGTGGTGAGAAATCCTTCCTTTGAGTTCTTGGAGTGATATTCAAGGAGTTTTAGTGGCCTGAGATGAGTTTCGCAAGTCTCCCTTTGCCAGTAAGCAGAAAGGGACCAAAAGAGACCAAAACTAGAACTTGGGTCCAAAGGTGCCAGAAAGTGACAGAAGGGGAGAAGGTGGTGAGAAATTCTTCCTTTGAGTTCAAGGAGTTTTAGTGGCTTGAGACGAGTTTCGCACGTCTTCCTTTGCCAGTAAGCAAAAGGGAACCAAAAGAGACCAAAACTGGAACATGGGTCCAAAGGCACCAGAAAGTGCCCGAACGTGAGAATGTGGTGGGAAAGCCTTCCTTTGTGTCTTCGGAGTGATATTCAAGGAGTTTCAGTGGCCTGAGATGAGTTTCGCACGACTTCCTTTGCCGGTAAGCAAAAAGGGACCAAAAGAGACCAAAACTAGAACTTGGGTCCAGAGGTGCCAAAAAGTGACAGAAGGGGAGAAGGTGGTCAGAAATCCTTCCTTTGAGTTCTAGGAGTGATATTCAAGGAGTTTCAGTGGCTTGAGACGAGTTTCGCACGTCTTCCTTTGCCAGTAAGCAAAAGGGAACCAGAAGAGACCAAAACTGGAACATGGGTCCAAAGGCGCCAGAAAGTGCCAGAAGGGGAGAAGGTGGTGAGAAATCCTTCCTTTGAGTTCTAGGAGTGATATTCAAGGAGTTTCAGTGGCTTGAGACCAGTTTCGCACGTCTTGCTTTGCCGGTAAGCAAAAGGGAACCAAAATAGACCAAAACTAGAACTTGGGTCCAAAGGTGCCAGAAAGTGACAGAAGGGGAGAAGGTGGTGAGAAATCCTTCCTTTGAGTTGTAGGAGTGATATTCAAGGAGTTTCAGTGGCTTGAGACGAGTTTCGCACGTCTTCCTTTGCCGGTAAGCAAAAGGGAACCAAAAGAGACCAAAACTGGAACATGATCCAAAGGCGCCAGAAAGTGCCAGAAGGGGAGAAGGTGGTGAGAAATCCTTCCTTTGAGTTCTAGGAGTGATATTCAAGGAGTTTCAGTGGCATGAGACCAGTTTCGCACGTCTTGCTTTGCCGGTAAGCAAAAAGGAACCAAAAGAGACCAAAACTGGAACTTGGATCCAAAGGCACCAGAAAGTGCCAGAAGCGGAAAAGGTGGTGAGAAATCCTTCCTTTGAGTTCTAGGAGTGATATTCAAGGAGTTTCAGTGGCTTGATACGAGTTTCGCACGTCTTCCTTTGCCGGTAAGCAAAAGGGAACCAAAAGAGACCAAAACTGGAACATGATCCAAAGGCGCCAGAAAGTGCCAGAAGGGGAGAAGGTGGTGAGAAATCCTTCCTTTGAGTTCTAGGAGTGATATTCAAGGAGTTTCAGTGGCTTGAGACCAGTTTCGCACGTCTTGCTTTGCCGGTAAGCAAAAAGGAACCAAAAGAGACCAAAACTGGAACTTGGATCCAAACGCACCAGAAAGTGCCAGAAGCGGAAAAGGTGGTGAGAAAGCCTTCCTTTGTGTCTTCGGAGTGATATTCAAGGATTTCAGAGTCCTGAGACGAGTTTCGCACAACTTCCTTTGCCGGTAAGCAAAAAGGGACCAAAAGAGACCAAAACTGGAACTTGGGTCGAAAGGGGCCAGAAAGTGCCAGAGGGGAAAAAGGTGTTGAGAAATCCTTACTTTGAGTTCTAGGAGTGATATTTAAGGAGTTTCAGTGGCTTGAGACGAGTTTCGCACGTCTTCCTTTGCCGGTAAGCAAAAGGGAACCAAAAGAGACCAAACTGGAACATGGGTCCAAAGGCGCCAGAAAGTGCCAGAAGGGGAGAAGGTGGTGAGAAATCCTTCCTTTGAGTTCTTGGAGTGATATTCAAGGAGTTTTAGTGGCCTGAGATGAGTTTCGCAAGTCTCCCTTTGCCGAGCGAAAGGGACCAACAGAGACCAAAACTAGAACTTGGGTCCAAAGGTGCCAGAAAGTGACAGAAGGGGAGAAGGTGGTGAGAAATTCTTCCTTTGAGTTCAAGGAGTTTTAGTGGCTTGAGACGAGTTTCGCACGTCTTCCTTTGCCAGTAAGCAAAAGGGAACCAAAAGAGACCAAAAGCTAGAACTTGGGTCCAAAGGCACCGAAAGTGCCCGAACGTGAGAATGTGGTGGGAAAGCCTTCCTTTGTGTCTTCGGAGTGATATTCAAGGAGTTTCAGTGGCCTGAGATGAGTTTCGCACGACTTCCTTTGCCGGTAAGCAAAAAGGGACCAAAAGAGACCAAAACTAGAACTTGGGTCCGTAGGTGCCAAAAAGTGACGAAGGGGAGAAGGTGGTCGTAAATCCTTCCTTTGAGTTCTAGGAGTGATATTCAAGGAGTTTCGGTGGCTTGAGACGAGTTTCGCACGTCTTCCTTTGCCAGTAAGCAAAAGGGAACCAGAAGAGACCAAAACTGGAACATGGGTCCAAAGGCGCCAGAAAGTGCCAGAAGGGGAGAAGGTGGTGAGAAATCCTTCCTTTGAGTTCTAGGAGTGATATTCAAGGAGTTTCAGTGGCTTGAGACCAGTTTCGCACGTCTTGCTTTGCCGGTAAGCAAAAGGGAACCAAAATAGACCAAAACTAGAACTTGGGTCCAAAGGTGCCAGAAAGTGACAGAAGGGGAGAAGGTGGTGAGAAATCCTTCCTTTGAGTTGTAGGAGTGATATTCAAGGAGTTTCAGTGGCTTGAGACGAGTTTCGCACGTCTTCCTTTGCCGGTAAGCAAAAGGGAACCAAAAGAGACCAAAACTGGAACATGATCCAAAGGCGCCAGAAAGTGCCAGAAGGGGAGAAGGTGGTGAGAAATCCTTCCTTTGAGTTCTAGGAGTGATATTCAAGGAGTTTCAGTGGCATGAGACCAGTTTCGCACGTCTTGCTTTGCCGGTAAGCAAAAAGGAACCAAAAGAGACCAAAACTGGAACTTGGATCCAAAGGCACCAGAAAGTGCCAGAAGCGGAAAAGGTGGTGAGAAAGCCTTCCTTTGTGTCTTCGGAGTGATATTCAAGGATTTCAGAGTCCTGAGACGAGTTTCGCACAACTTCCTTTGCCGGTAAGCAAAAAGGGACCAAAAGAGACCAAAACTGGAACTTGGGTCGAAAGGGGCCAGAAAGTGCCAGAGGGGAAAAAGGTGTTGAGAAATCCTTACTTTGAGTTCTAGGAGTGATATTTAAGGAGTTTCAGTGGCTTGAGACGAGTTTCGCACGTCTTCCTTTGCCGGTAAGCAAAAGGGAACCAAAAGAGACCAAAACTGGAACATGGGTCCAAAGGCGCCAGAAAGTGCCAGAAGGGGAGAAGGTGGTGAGAAATCCTTCCTTTGAGTTCTAGGAGTGATATTCAAGGAGTTTCAGTGGCTTGAGACCAGTTTCGCACGTCTTGCTTTGCCAGTAAGCAAAAGGGAACAAAAAAAGACCAAAACTGGAACATGGGTCCAAAGGCACCAGAAAGAGACAGAACGTGAGAAGGCGATGGGAAAGCCTTCCTTTGAGTCCTAGGCGTGATATTCAAAGAGTTTTAGTGGCCTGAGACGAGTTTCGCAAGTTTCCCTTTGCCAGTAAGCAAAAAGGGACCAAAAGAGACCAAAACTGGAAGTTGGGTCCAAAGGCGCCAGAAAGTGCCAGAAGGGTAGAAGGTGGTGAGAAATCCTTCCTTTGAGTTCTAGGAGTGATAGTGAAGGAGTTTCAGTGACGTGAGACGATATTCGCACGTCTTCCTTTGCCGGTAAGCAAAAGGGAACCAAAAGAGACCAAAACTGGAACTTGGGTCCAAAGGCACTAGAAAGTGCCAGAACGTGAGAAGGTGGTGGGAAAGCCTTCCTTTAAGTCCTACGCGTGATATTCAAGGAGTTTTACTGGCCTGAGACGAGTTTTGCACGTCTTCCTTTGCCGTTAAGGAAAAGGGAACCAAAAGAGACCAAAACTAGAACTTGGGTCCAAAGGCACCAGAAAGTGCCAGAATGTGAGAAGGTGGTGGGAAAGCCTTCCTTTGAGTTCTAGGAGTGATATTCAAGGAGTTTCAGTGGCTTGAGACGAGTTTCGCACGTCTTCCTTTGCCGGTAAGCAAAAGGGAACCAAAAGAGACCAAAACTGGAACATGGGTCCAAAGGCGCCAGAAAGTGCCAGAAGGGGAGAAGGTGGTGAGAAATCCTTCCTTTGAGTTCTAGGAGTGATATTCAAGGAGTTTCAGTGGCTTGAGACCAGTTTCGCACGTCTTGCTTTGCCGGTAAGCAAAAGGGAACCAAAAAAGACCGAAACTGGAACATGGGTCCAAAGGCACCAGAAAGAGCCAGAACGTGAGAAGGCGATGGGAAAGCCTTCCTTTGACTCCTAGGCGTGATATTCAAAGAGTTTTAGTGGCCTGAGACGAGTTTCGCAAGTTTCACTTTGCCAGTAAGCAAAAAGGGACCAAAAGAGACCAAAACTGGAAGTTGGGTCCAAAGGCGCCAGAAAGTGCCAGAAGGGTAGAAGGTGGTGACAAATCCTTCCTTTGAGTTCTAGGAGTGATACTGAAGGAGTTTCAGTGGCGTGAGACGAGTTTCGCACGTCTTCCTTTGCCGGTAAGCAAAAGGGAACCAAAAGAGACCAAAACTGGAACTTGGGTCCAAAGGCACCAGAAAGTGCCAGAACGTGAGAAGGTGGTGGGAAAGCCTTCCTTTAAGTCCTACGCGTGATATTCAAGGAGTTTTACTGGCCTGAGACGAGTTTTGCACGTCTTCCTTTGCCGTTAAGGAAAAGGGAACCAAAAGAGACCAAAAGTAGAACTTGGGTCCAAAGGCACCAGAAAGTGCCAGAATGTGAGAAGGTGGTGGGAAAGCCTTCCTTTGAGTTCTAGGAGTGATATTCAAGGAGTTTCAGTGGCTTGAGACGAGTTTCGCACGTCTTCCTTTGCCGGTAAGCAAAAGGGAACCAAAAGAGACCAAAACTGGAACTTGGGTCCCAAGGCACCAAAAGGTGCCAGAACGTGAGAAGGTGGTGGGAAAGCCTTCCTTTGTGTCTTCGAAGTGATATTCAAGGAGTTTCAGTGGCCTGAGATGAGTTTCGCACGACTTCCTTTGCCGGTAAGCAAAAAGGGACCAAAAGAGACCAAAACTAGAACTTGGGTCCAAAGGTGCCAGAAAGTGACAGAAGGGGAGAAGGTGGTGAGAAATCCTTCCTTTGAGTTCTAGGAGTGATATTCAAGGAGTTTCAGTGGCTTGAGACGAGTTTCGCACGTCTTCCTTTGCCGGTAAGCAAAAGGGAACCAAAAGAGACCAAAACTGGAACATGGGTCCAAAGGCGCCAGAAAGTGCCAGAAGGGGAGAAGGTGGTGAGAAATCCTTCCTTTGAGTTCTAGGAGTGATATTCAAGGAGTTTCAGTGGCTTGAGACCAGTTTCGCACGTCTTGCTTTGCCGGTAAGCAAAAGGGAACCAAAATAGACCAAAACTAGAACTTGGGTCCAAAGGTGCCAGAAAGTGACAGAAAGGGAGAAGGTGGTGAGAAATCCTTCCTTTGAGTTCTAGGAGTGATATTCAAGGAGTTTCAGTGGCTTGAGACGAGTTTCGCACGTCTTCCTTTGCCGGTAAGCAAAAGGGAACCAAAAGACACCAAAACTGGAACATGGGTCCAAAGGCGCCAGAAAGTGCCAGAAGGGGAGAAGGTGGTGAGAAATCCTTCCTTTGAGTTCTAGGAGTGATATTCAAGGAGTTTCAGTGGCTTGAGACCAGTTTCGCACGTCTTGCTTTGCCGGTAAGCAAAAGGGAACCAAAAAAGACCAAAACTGGAACATGGGTCCAAAGGCACCGAAAGAGCCAGAACGTGAGAAGGCGATGGGAAAGCCTTCCTTTGAGTCCTAGGCGTGATATTCAAAGAGTTTTAGTGGCCTGAGACGAGTTTCGCAAGTTTCCCATTGCCAGTAAGCAAAAAGGGACCAGAACAGACCAAAACTGGAAGTTGGGTCCAAAGGCGCCAGAAAGTGCCAGAAGGGTAGAAGGTGGTGAGAAATCCTTCCTTTGAGTTCTAGGAGTGATACTCAAGGAGTTTCAGAGGCGTGAGACGAGTTTCGCACGTATCCCTTTCCCAGTAAGCAGAAAGGGACCAAAAGAGACCAAAACTGGAACTTGGGTCCAAAGGCGCCAGAAAGTGCCAGAAGGGGAGAAGGTGATGAGAAACTCTTCCTTTGAGTTCTAGGAGTGATATTCAAGGAGTTTCAGTTGCTTGAGACGAGTTTCGCACGTCTTCCTTTGCCGGTAAGCAAAAGAGAACCAAAATAGACCAAAACTAGAACTTGGGTCCAAAGGTGCCAGAAAGTGACAGAACGGGAGAAGGTGGTGGGAAAGCCTTCTTTCAAGTGCTAGGCGTGATATTCAAAGAGTTTCAGTGGCTTGAGACCAGTTTCGCACGTCTTCCTTTGCCGGTAAGCAAAAGGGAACCAAAATAGACCAAAACTAGAACTTGGGTCCAAAGGTGCCAGAAAGTGACAGAAAGGGAGAAGGTGGTGAGAAATCCTTCCTTTGAGTTCTAGGAGTCATACTCAAGGAGTTTCAGTGGCTTGAGACGAGTTTCGCACGTCTTCCTTTGCCGGTAAGCAAAAGGGAACCAAAAGACACCAAAACTGGAACATGGGTCCAAAGGCGCCAGAAAGTGACAGAAGGGGAGAAGGTGGTGAGAAATCCTTCCTTTGAGTTCTAGGAGTGATATTCAAGGAGTTTCAGTGGCTTGAGACCAGTTTCGCACGTCTTGCTTTGCCGGTAAGCAAAAGGGAACCAAAATAGACCAAAACTAGAACTTGGGTCCAAAGGTGCCAGAAAGTGACAGAAAGGGAGAAGGTGGTGAGAAATCCTTCCTTTGAGTTCTAGGAGTGATATTAAAGGAGTTTCAGTGGCTTGAGACGAGTTTCGCACGTCTTCCTTTGCCGGTAAGCAAAAGGGAACCAAAAGACACCAAAACTGGAACATGGGTCCAAAGGCGCTAGAAAGTGACAGAAGGGGAGAAGCTGGTGAGAAATCCTTCCTTTGAGTTCTAGGAGTGATATTCAAGGAGTTTCAGTGGCCTGAGACGACTTTCGCAACTCTTCCTTTGCCAGTAAGCAAAAGGGAACCAAAAGAGACCAAAACTGGAACATGGGTCCAAAGGCACCAGAAAGTGCCAGAACGCGAGAAGGTGGTGGGAAAGCCTTCCTTTGAGTCCTAGGCGTGATATTCAAGGAGTTTTAGTGGCCTGAGATGAGTTTCGCACGTCTTCCTTTGTCGATAAGCAAAAGGGAACCAAAAGAGACCAAAACTGGAACTTGGGTCAAAGGGGCCAGAAAGTGACAGAAGGGGAGAAGGTGGTGAGAAATCCTTCCTTTGAGTTCTAGGAGTGATATTCAAGGAGTTTCAGAGGCTTGAGACGAGTTTCGCACGTCTTCCTTTGCCGGTAAGCAAAAAGGAACCAAAAAAGACCAAAACTGGAACTTGGGTCCAAAGGCACCAGAAAGGGCCAGAATGGGAGAAGGTGGGAAGAAATCCTTCCTTTGAGTTCTAGGAGTGATATTCAAGGAGTTTCAGTGGCTTGAGACCAGTTTCGCACGTCTTCCTTTGCCGGTAAGCAAAAGGGAAGCAAAAGAGACCAAAACTAGAACTTGGGTCCAAAGGCGCCAGAAAGTGCCAGAAGGGGAGAAGGTGGGAGAAATCCTTCCTTTGAGTTCTAGGAGTGATATTCAAGGAGTTTCAGTGGCTTGAGACCAGTTTCGCATGTCTTGCTTTGCCGGTAAGCAAAAGGGAACCAAAAAAGACCAAAACTGGAACTTGGGTGCAAAGGCACCAGAAAGTGCCAGAACGCGAGAAGGTGGTGGGAAAGCCTTCCTTTGAGTCCTAGGCGTGATATTCAAGGAGATTTAGTGGCCTGAGACGAGTTTCGCAAGTCTCCCTTTGCCAGTAAGCAAAAAGGGACCAAAAGAGACCAAAACTGCAACTTGGATCCAAAGGCGCCAGAAAGTGCCAGAAGCGGAAAAGGTGGTGAGAAAGCGTTCCTTTGAGTCCTAGGCATGATATTCTAAAAGTTTTAGTGTCCTGAGACGAGTTTCGCAAGTCTCCGTTTGCGAGTAACCAAAAGGGATCAAAAGAGACCAAAACTGGAACTTGGGTCGAAAGGCGCCAGAAAGTGCCAGAGGGGAAAAAGGTGTTGAGAAATCTTTCATTTGTGTTCTATGAGTGATATTCAAGGAGTTTCAATGGCTTGAGACGAGTTTCGCACGTCTACCTTTGCCGGTAAGCAAAAGGGAACCAAAAGAGACCAAAACTGGAACTTGGATCCAAAGGCACCAGAAAGTGCCAGAACGTGAGAAGGTGGTGGGAAAGCCTTCCTTTGAGTCCTAGGCGTGATATTCAAGGAGATTTAGTGGCCTGAGACGATTTTCGCAAGTCTCCCTTTGCCGATGGCGTAAAGTGACCAAAAGAGACCAAAACTGGAACTTGGGTCCAAAGGCGCCAGAAAGTGCCAGAAGGGGAGAAGGTGGTGAGAAACTCTTCCTTTGAGTTCTAGGAGTGATATTCAAGGAGTTTCAGTTGCTTGAGACGAGTTTCGCACGTCTTCCTTTGCCGGTAAGCAAAAGGGAACCAAAAAAGACCAAAACTGGAACTTGGGTCCAAAGGCACCAGAAAGTGCCAGAACGCGAGAAGGTGGTGGGAAAGCCTTCCTTTGAGTCCTAGGCGTGATATTCAAGGAGATTTAGTGGCCTGAGACGAGTTTCGCAAGTCTCCCTTTGCCAGTAAGCAAAAAGGGACCAAAAGAGACCAAAACTGCAACTTGGATCCAAAGGTGCCAGAAAGTGCCAGAAGCGGAAAAGGTGGTGAGAAAGCGTTCCTTTGAGTCCTAGGCATGATATTCTAAAAGTTTTAGTGTCCTGAGACGAGTTTCGCAAGTCTCCCTTTGCGAGTAACCAAAAGGGATCAAAAGAGACCAAAACTGGAACTTGGGTCGAAAGGCGCCAGAAAGTGCCAGAGGGGAAAAAGGTGTTGAGAAATCTTTCATTTGTGTTCTATGAGTGATATTCAAGGAGTTTCAATGGCTTGAGACGAGTTTCGCACGTCTTCCTTTGCCGGTAAGCAAAAGGGAACCAAAAGAGACCAAAATTGGAACATGGGTCCAAAGGCACCAGAAAGTGCCCGAACGTGAGAATGTGGTGGGAAAGCCTTCCTTTGTGTCTTCGGAGTGATATTCAAGGAGTTTCAGTGGCCTGAGAAGAGTTTCGCACGACTTCCTTTGCCGGTAAGCAAAAAGGGACCAAAAGAGACCAAAACTAGAACTTGGGTCCAAAGGTGCCAGAAAGTTACAGAAGGGGAGAAGGTGGTGAGAAATTCTTCCTTTCAGTTCAAGGAGTTTTAGTGGCTTGAGACGAGTTTCGCACGTCTTCCTTTGCCGGTAAGCAAAAGGGAACCAAAAGAGACCAAAACTGGAACATGGGTCCAAAGGCACCAGAAAGTGCCCGAACATGAGAATGTGGTGGGAAAGCCTTCCTTTGTGTCTTCGGAGTGATATTCAAGGAGTTTCAGTGGCCTGAGATGAGTTTCGCACGACTTCCTTTGCTGGTAAGCAAAAAGGGACCAAAAGAGACCAAAACTAGAACTTGGGTCCAAAGGTACCAAAAAGTGACAGAAGGGGAGAAGGTGGTGAGAAATCCTTCCTTTGAGTTCTAGGAGTGATATTCAAGGAGTTTCAGTGGCTTGAGACGAGTTTCGCACGTCTTCCTTTGCCAGTAAGCAAAAGGGAACCAAAAGAGACCAAAACTGGAACTTGGGTCCAAAGGCACCAGAAGGTGCCAGAACGTGAGAAGGTGGTGGGAAAGCCTTGCTTTGAGTCCTGAGCGTGATATTCAAAAAGTTTTAGTGGCCTGAGACGAGTTTCGCACGTCTTCCTTTGCCGGTAACCGAAAGGGAACCAAAAGAGACCAAAACTGGAACATGGGTCCAAAGGCGCCAGAAACTGCCAGAAGGGGAGAAGGTGGTGAGAAATCCTTCCTTTGCGTTGTAGGAGTGATATTCAAGGAGTTTCAGTGGCTTGAGACCAGTTTCGCACGTCTTGCTTTGCCGGTAAGCAAAAGGGAACCAAAAAAGACCAAAACTAGAACTTGGGTCCAAAGGTGCCAGAAAGTGACAGAAGGGGAGAAGGTGGTGAGAAATCCTTCCTTTGAGTTCTAGGAGTGATATTCAAGGAGTTTCAGTGGCTTGAGACGAGTTTCGCACGTTTTCCTTTGCCGGTAAGCAAAAGGGAACCAAAAGAGACCAAAACTGGAAGTTGGGTCCAAAGGCGCCAGAAAGTGCCAGAAGGGTAGAAGGTGGTGAGAAATCCTTCCTTTGAGTTCTAGGAGTGATACTGAAGGAGTTTCAGTGGCGTGAGACGAGTTTCGCACGTCTTCCTTTGCCGGTAACCGAAAGGGAACCAAAAGAGACCAAAACTGGAACATGGGTCCAAAGGCGCCAGAAACTGCCAGAAGGGGAGAAGGTGGTGAGAAATCCTTCCTTTGCGTTGTAGGAGTGATATTCAAGGAGTTTCAGTGGCTTGAGACCAGTTTCGCACGTCTTGCTTTGCCGGTAAGCAAAAGGGAACCAAAAAAGACCAAAACTAGAACTTGGGTCCAAAGCTGCCAGAAAGTGACAGAAGGGGAGAAGGTGGTGAGAAATCCTTCCTTTGAGTTCTAGGAGTGATATTCAAGGAGTTTCAGTGGCTTGAGACGAGTTTCGCACGTTTTCCTTTGCCGGTAAGCAAAAGGGAACCAAAAGAGACCAAAACTGGAACATGGGTCCAAAGGCACCAGAAAGTGCCAGAACGCGAGAAGGTGGTGGAAAAGCCTTCCTTTGAGTCCTAGGCGTGATATTTAAGGAGTTTTAGTGGCCTGAGACGAGTTTCGCACGTCTTCCTTTGCCGGTAAGCAAACGGGAACCAAAAGAGACCAAAACTGGAACATGGGTCCAAAGGCGCCAGAAAGTGCCAGAAGGGGAGAAGGTGGTGAGAAATCCTTCCTTTGAGTTCTAGGAGTGATATTCAAGGAGTTTCAGTGGCTTGAGACCAGTTTCGCACGTCTTGCTTTGCCGGTAAGCAAAAGGGAACCAAAAAAGACCAAAACTGGAACATGGGTCCAAAGGCACCAGAAAGAGCCAGAACGTGAGAAGGCGATGGGAAAGCCTTCCTTTGAGTCCTAGGCGTGATATTCAAAGAGTTTTAGTGGCCTGAGACGAATTTTGCAAGTTTCCCTTTGCCAGTAAGCAAAAAGGGACCAAAAGAGACCAAAACTGGAAGTTGGGTCGAAAGGCGCCAGAAAGTGCCAGAAGGGTAGAAGGTGGTGAGAAATCCTTCCTTTGAGTTCTAGGAGTGATACTGAAGGAGTTTCAGTGGCGTGAGACGAGTTTCGCACGTCTTCCTTTGCCGGTAAGCAAAAAGGAACCAAAAGAGACCAAAACTGGAACTTGGATCCAAAGGCACCAGAAAGTGCCAGAAGCGGAAAAGGTGGTGAGAAAGCCTTCCTTTGTGTCTTCGGAGTGATATTCAAGGATTTTAGAGTCCTGAGACGAGTTTCGCCCAACTTCCTTTGCCGGTAAGCAAAAAGGGACCAAAAGAGACCAAAACTTGAACTTGGGTCGAAAGGCGCCAGAAAGTGCCAGAGGGGAAAAAGGTGTTGAGAAATCCTTCCTTTGAGTTCTAGGAGTGATATTCAAGGAGTTTCAGTGGCTTGAGACGAGTTTCGCACGACTTCCTTTGCCGGTAAGCAAAAGGGAACCAAAAGAGACCAAAACTGGAACATGGGTCCAAAGGCACCAGAAAGTGCCAGAACGCGAGAAGGTGGTGGGAAAGCCTTCCTTTGAGTCCTAGGCGTGATATTCAAGGAGTTTTAGTGGCTGAGATGAGTTTCGCACGTCTTGCTTTGCTTGTAAGCAAAAGGGAACCAAAAGAGACCAAAGCGGAACTTGGGTCAAAGGGGCCGTAAAGTGACAGAAGGGGAGAAGGTGGTGAGAAATCCTTCCTTTGAGTTCTAGGAGTGATATTCAAGGAGTTTCAGAGGCTTGAGACGAGTTTCGCACGTCTTCCTTTGCCGGTAAGCAAAAAGGAACCAAAAAAAACCAAAACTGGAACTTGGGTCCAAAGGCACCAAAAAGTGCCAGAAGGGGAGAAGGTGGTGAGAAACTCTTCCTTTGAGTTCTAGGAGTGATATTCAAGGAGTTTCAGTTGCTTGAGACGAGTTTCGCACGTCTTCCTTTGCCGGTAAGCTAAAGGGAACCAAAATAGACCAAAACTAGAACTTGGGTCCAAAGGTGCCAGAAAGTGACAGAAGGGGAGAAGGTGGTGAGAAATCCTTCCTTTGAGTTCTAGGAGTGATATTCAAAGAGTTTCAGTGGCTTGAGACGAGTTTCGCATGTCTTCCTTTGCCGGTAAGCAAAAGGGAACCAAAAGAGACCAAAACTGGAACTTGGGTCCAAAGGCGCCAAAAAGTGCCAGAAGCGGAAAAGGTGGTGAGAAAGCTTTCCTTTGTGTCTTCGGAGTGATATTCAAGGAGTTTTAGTGGCCTGAGATGAGTTTCGCAAGTCTCCCTTTGCCAGTAAGCAGAAAGGGACCAAAAGAGACCAAAACTAGAACTTGGGTCCAAAGGTGCCAGAAAGTGACAGAAGGGGAGAAGGTGGTGAGAAATTCTTCCTTTGAGTTCAAGGAGTTTTAGTGGCTTGAGACGAGTTTCGCACGTCTTCCTTTGCTGGTAAGCAAAAGGGAACCAAAAGAGACCAAAACTGGAACATGGGTCCAAAGGCACCAGAAAGTGCCCGAACGTTAGAATGTGGTGGGAAAGCCTTCCTTTGTGTCTTCGGAGTGATATTCAAGGAGTTTCAGTGGCCTGAGATGAGTTTCGCACGACTTCCTTTGCCGGTAAGCGAAAAGGGACCAAAAGAGACCAAAACTAGAACTTGGGTCCAAAGGTGCCAAAAAGTGACAGAAGGGGAGAAGGTGGTGAGAAATCCTTCCTTTGAGTTCTAGTAGTGATATTCAAGGAGTTTCAGTGGCTTGAGACGCGTTTCGCACGTCTTCCTTTGCCAGTAAGCAAAAGGGAACCAAAAGAGACCAAAACTGGAACATGGGTCCAAAGGCGCCAGAAAGTGCCAAAATGGGAGAAGGTGGTGAGAAATCCTTCCTTTGAGTTCTAGGAGTGATATTCAAGGAGTTTCAGTGGCTTGAGACGACTTTCGCACGTCTTCCTTTGCCGGTAAGCAAAAGGGAACCAAAAGAGACCAAAACTGGAACATGGGTCCAAAGGCGCCAGAAAGTGCCAGAAGGGGAGAAGGTGGTGAGAAATCCTTCCTTTGAGATCTAGGAGTGATATTCAAGGAGTTTCAGTGGCTTGAGACCAGTTTCGCACGTCTTGCTTTGCCGGTAAGCAAAAGGGAACCAAAAGAGACCAAAACTGGAACTTGGATCCAAAGGCACCAGAAAGTGCCAGAAGCGGAAAAGGTGGTGAGAAAGCCTTCCTTTGTGTCTTCGGAGTGATATTTAAGGATTTCAGAGTCCTGAGACGAGTTTCGCACAACTTCCTTTGCCGGTAAGCAAAAAGGGACCAAAAGAGACCAAAACTGGAACATGGGTCGAAAGGCGCCAGAAAGTGCCAGAGGGGAAAAAGGTGTTGAGACATCCTTCCTTTGAGTTCTAGGAGTGATATTTAAGGAGTTTCAGTGGCTTGAGACGAGTTTCGCACGTCTTCCTTTGCCGGTAAGCAAAAGGGAACCAAAAGAGACCAAAACTGGAACATGGGTCCAAAGGCTCCAGAAAGTGCCAGAAGGGGAGAATGTGGTGAGAAATCCTTCCTTTGAGTTCTAGGAGTGATATTCAAGGAGTTTCAGTGGCTTGAGACCAGTTTCGCACGTCTTGCTTTGCCGGTAAGCAAAAGGGAACCAAAAAAGACCAAAACTGGAACATGGGTCCAAAGGCACCAGAAAGAGACAGAACGTGAGAAGGCGATGGAAAAGCCTTCCTTTGAGTCCTAGGCGTGATATTCAAAGAGTTTTAGTGGCCTGAGACGAGTTTCGCAAGTTTCCCTTTGCCAGTAAGCAAAGAGGGACCAAAAGAGACCAAAACTGGAAGTTGGGTCCAAAGGCGCCAGAAAGTGCCAGAAGGGTAGAAGGTGGTGAGAAATCCTTCCATTGAGTTCTAGGAGTGATAGTGAAGGAGTTTCAGTGGCGTGAGACGAGTTTCGCACGTTTTCCTTTGCCGGTAAGCAAAAGGGAACCAAAAGAGACCAAAACTGGAACTTGGGTCCAAAGGCACCAGAAAGTGCCAGAACGTGAGAAGGTGGTGGGAAAGCCTTCCTTTAAGTCCTACGCGTGATATTCAAGGAGTTTTACTGGCCTGAGACGAGTTTTGCACGTCTTCCTTTGCCGGTAAGGAAAAGGGAACCAAAAGAGACCAAAACTAGAACTTGGGTCCAAAGGCACCAGAAAGTGCCAGAATGTGAGAAGGTGGTGGGAAAGCCTTCCTTTGAGTTCTAGGAGTGATATTCAAGGAGTTTCAGTGGCTTGAGACGAGTTTCGCACGTCTTCCTTTGCCGGTAAGCAAACGGGAACCAAAAGAGACCAAAACTGGAACATGGGTCCAAAGGCGCCAGAAAGTGCCAGAAGGGGAGAAGGTGGTGAGAAATCCTTCCTTTGAGTTCTAGGAGTGATATTCAAGGAGTTTCAGTGGCTTGAGACCAGTTTCGCATGTCTTGCTTTGCCGGTAAGCAAAAGGGAACCAAAAAAGACCAAAACTGGAACATGGGTCCAAAGGCACCAGAAAGAGCCAGAACGTGAGAAGGCGATGGGAAAGCCTTCCTTTGAGTCCTAGGCGTGATATTCAAAGAGTTTTAGTGGCCTGAGACGAGTTTCGCAAGTTTCCCTTTGCCAGTAAGCAAAAAGGGACCAAAAGAGACCAAAACTGGAAGTTGGGTCGAAAGGCGCCAGAAAGTGCCAGAAGGGTAGAAGGTGGTGAGAAATCCTTCCTTTGAGTTCTAAGAGTGATACTGAAGGAGTTTCAGTGGCGTGAGACGAGTTTCGCACGTCTTCCTTTGCCGGTAAGCAAAAGGGAACCAAAAGAGACCAAAACTGGAACATGGGTCCAAAGGCGCCAGAAAGTGCCAGAAGGGGAGAAGGTGGTGAGAAATCCTTCCTTTGAGTTCTAGGAGTGATATTCAAGGAGTTTCAGTGGCTTGAGACCAGTTTCGCACGTCTTGCTTTGCCGGTAAGCAAAAGGGAACCAAAATAGA
The DNA here is from genome assembly GCA_024086825.1 of Abrus pulchellus subsp. cantoniensis. Taxonomy (NCBI): domain Eukaryota; kingdom Viridiplantae; phylum Streptophyta; class Magnoliopsida; order Fabales; family Fabaceae; genus Abrus; species Abrus pulchellus. The sequence goes on along the minus strand of CM044058.1, from coordinate 12,690,183 downwards.
CCAAAACTAGAACTTGGGTCCAAAGGTGCCAGAAAGTGACAGAAGGGGAGAAGGTGGTGAGAAATCCTTCCGTTGAGTTGTAGGAGTGATATTCAAGGAGTTTCAGTGGCTTGAGACGAGTTTCGCACATCTTCCTTTGCCGGTAAGCAAAAGGGAACCAAAAGAGACCAAAACTGGAACATGGGTCCAAAGGCGCCAGAAAGTGCCAGAAGGGGAGAAGGTGGTGAGAAATCCTTCCTTTGAGTTCTAGGAGTGATATTCAAGGAGTTTCAGTGGCTTGAGACCAGTTTCGCACGTCTTGCTTTGCCGGTAAGCAAAAGGGAACCAAAAGAGACCAAAACTGGAAGTTGGATCCAAAGGCACCAGAAAGTGCCAGAAGCGGAAAAGGTGGTGAGAAAGCCTTCCTTTGTGTCTTCGGAGTGATATTCAAGGATTTCAGAGTCCTGAGACGAGTTTCGCACAACTTCCTTTGCCGGTAAGCAAAAAGGGACCAAAAGAGACCAAAACTGGAACATGGGTCGAAAGGCGCCAGAAAGTGCCAGAGGGGAAAAAGGTGTTGAGACATCCTTCCTTTGAGTTCTAGGAGTGATATTTAAGGAGTTTTAGTGGCTTGAGACGAGTTTCGCACGTCTTCCTTTGCCGGTAAGCAAAAGGGAACCAAAAGAGACCAAAACTGGAACATAGGTCCAAAGGCGCCAGAAAGTGCCAGAAGGGGAGAATGTGGTGAGAAATCCTTCCTTTGAGTTCTAGGAGTGATATTCAAGGAGTTTCAGTGGCTTGAGACCAGTTTCGCACGTCTTGCTTTGCCGGTAAGCAAAAGGGAACCAAAAAAGACCAAAACTGGAACATGGGTCCAAAGGCACCAGAAAGAGACAGAACGTGAGAAGGCGATGGAAAAGCCTTCCTTTGAGTCCTAGGCGTGATATTCAAAGAGTTTTAGTGGCCTGAGACGAGTTTCGCAAGTTTCCCTTTGCCAGTAAGTAAAAAGGGACCAAAAGAGACCAAAACTGGAAGTTGGGTCCAAAGGCGCCAGAAAGTGCCAGAAGGGTAGAAGGTGGTGAGAAATCCTTCCATTGAGTTCTAGGAGTGATAGTGAAGGAGTTTCAGTGGCGTGAGACGAGTTTCGCACGTTTTCCTTTGCCGGTAAGCAAAAGGGAACCAAAAGAGACCAGAACTGGAACTTGGGTCCAAAGGCACCAGAAAGTGCCAGAACGTGAGAAGGTGGTGGGAAAGCCTTCCTATAAATCCTACGCGTGTTATTCAAGGAGTTTTACTGGCCTGAGACGAGTTTTGCACGTCTTCCTTTGCCGGTAAGGAAAAGGGAACCAAAAGAGACCAAAACTAGAACTTGGGTCCAAAGGCACCAGAAAGTGCCAGAATGTGAGAAGGTGGTGGGAAAGCCTTCCTTTGAGTTCTAGGAGTGATATTCAAGGAGTTTCAGTGGCTTGAGACGAGTTTCGCACGTCTTCCTTTGCCGGTAAGCAAACGGGAACCAAAAGAGACCAAAACTGGAACATGGGTCCAAAGGCGCCAGAAAGTGCCAGAAGGGGAGAAGGTGGTGAGAAATCCTTCCTTTGAGTTCTAGGAGTGATATTCAAGGAGTTTCAGTGGCTTGAGACCAGTTTCGCACGTCTTGCTTTGCCGGTAAGCAAAAGGGAACCAAAAAAGACCAAAACTGGAACATGGGTCCAAAGGCACCAGAAAGAGCCAGAACGTGAGAAGGCGATGGGAAAGCCTTCCTTTGAGTCCTAGGCGTGATATTCAAAGAGTTTTAGTGGCCTGAGACGAGTTTCGCAAGTTTCCCTTTGCCAGTAAGCAAAAAGGGACCAAAAGAGACCAAAACTGGAAGTTGGGTCGAAAGGCGCCAGAAAGTGCCAGAAGGGTAGAAGGTGGTGAGAAATCCTTCCTTTGAGTTCTAGGAGTGATACTGAAGGAGTTTCAATGGCGTGAGACGAGTTTCGCACGTCTTCCTTTGCCGGTAAGCAAAAGGGAACCAAAAGAGACCAAAACTGGAACTTGGGTCCAAAGGCACCAGAAAGTGCCAGAAAGTGAGAAGGTGGTGGGAAAGCCTTCCTTTAAGTCCTACGCATGATATTCAAGGAGTTTTACTGGCCTGAGACGAGTTTTGCACGTCTTCCTTTGCCGGTAAGCAAAAGGGAACCAAAAAAGACCAAAACTAGAACTTGGGTCCAAAGGCACCAGAAAGTGCCAGAATGTGAGAAGGTGGTGGGAAAGCCTTCCTTTGAGTCCTAGGCGTGATATTCAAGGAGTTTTAGTGGCCTGAGACGAGTTTCGCACGTCTTTCTTTGCCGGTATGCAAAAGGGAACCAAAAGAGACCAAAACTGGAACTTGGATCCAAAGGCACCAGAAAGTGCCAGAACGTGAGAAGGTGGTGGGAAAGCCTTCCTTTGAGTCCTAGGCGTGATATTTAAGGAGATTTAGTGGCCTGAGACGAGTGTCGCAAGTCTCCCTTTGCCAGTAAGCAAAAAGGTACCAAAAGAGACCAAAACTGGAACTTGGGTCCAAAGGCGCCAGAAAGTGCCAGAAGGGGAGAAGGTGGTGAGAAATCCTTCCTTTGAGTTCTAGGAGTGATATTCAAGGAGTTTCAGTGGCTTGAGACCAGTTTCGCACGTCTTCCTTTGCCGGTAAGCAAAAGGGAACCAAAAGAGACCAAAACTGGAACTTGGTTCCAAAGGCACCAGAAAGTGCCAGAAGCAAAAAAGGTGGTGAGAAAGCCTTCCTTTGTGTCTTCGGAGTGATATTCAAGGATTTCAGAGTCCTGAGACGAGTTTCGCACAACTTCCTTTGCCGGTAAGCAAAAAGGGACCAAACGAGACCAAAACTAGAACTTGGGTCGAAAGGTGCCAGAAAGTGCCAGAGGGGAAAAAGGTGTTGAGAAATCCTTCCTTTGAGTTCTAGGAGTGATATTCAAGGAGTTTCAGTGGCTTGAGACGAGTTTCGCACGTCTTGCTTTGCCGGTAAGCAAAAGGGAACCAAAAGAGACCAAAACTGGAACTTGGGTCCAAAGGCGCCAGAAAGTGCCAGAAGGGGAGAAGGTGGTGAGAAATCCTTCCTTTGTGTCTTCAGAGTGATATTCAAGGAGTTTCAGTGGCTTGAGACGAGTTTTGCATGTCTTGCTTTGCCAGTAAGCGAAAGGGAATCAAAAAAGACCAAAACTGGAACTTGGGTCCAAAGGCACCAGAAAGTGCCAGAACGCGAGAAGGTGGTGGAAAAGCCTTCCTTTGAGTCCTAGGCGTGATATTTAAGGAGTTTTAGTGGCCTGAGACGAGTTTCGCACGTCTTTCTTTGCCGGTATGCAAAAGGGAACCAAAAGAGACCAAGACTGGAACTTGGATCCAAAGGCACCAGAAAGTGCCAAAACGTGAGAAGGTGGTGGGAAAGCCTTCCTTTTAGTCCTAGGCGTGATATTCAAGGAGATTTAGTGGCCTGAGACAAGTTTCGCAAGTCTCCCTTTGCCAGTAAGCAAAAAGGGACCAAAAGAGACCAAAACTGGAACTTGGGTCCAAAGGCGCCAGAAAGTGCCAGAAGCGGAAAAGGTGGTGAGAAAGCCTTCCTTTGAGTCCTAGGCGTGATATTCTAAGAGTTTTAGTGGCCTGAGACGAGTTTCGCAAGTCTCCCTTTGCGAGTAAGCAAAAAGGGACCAAAAGAGACCAAAACTGGAACTTGGGTCCAAAGGCGCCAGAAAGTGCCAGAGGGGGAGAAGGTGGTGAGAAATCCTTCCTTTGAGTTCTAGGAGTGATATTCAAGGAGTTTCAGTGGCTTGAGACCAGTTTCGCACGTCTTCCTTTGCTGGTAAGCAAAAGGGAACCAAAAGAGACCAAAACTGGAACTTGGATCCAAAGGCACCAGAAAGTGCCAGAAGCGGAAAAGGTGGTGAGAAAGCCTTCCTTTGTGTCTTCGGAGTGATATTCAAGGATTTCAGAGTCCTGAGACGAGTTTCGCACAACTTCCTTTGCCAGTAAGCAAAAAGGGACCAAAAGAGACCAAAACTGGAACATGGGTCCAAAGGCGCCAGAAAGTGCCAGAACGCGAGAAGGTGGTGGGAAAGCCTTCCTTTGAGTCCTAGGCGTGATATTCAAGGAGTTTTAGTGGCCTGAGATGAGTTTCGCACGTCTTCCTTCTTAGGTAAACAAAAGGGAACCAAAAGAGACCAAAACTGGAACTTGGGTCAAAGGGGCCAGAAAGTGACAGAAGGGGAGAAGGTGGTGAGAAATCCTTCCTTTGAGTTCTAGGAGTGATAGTGAAGGAGTTTCAGTGGCGTGAGACGAGTTTCGCACGTCTTCCTTTGCCGGTAAGCAAAAGGGAACCAAAAGAGACAAAAACTGGAACTTGGGTCCAAAGGCACCAGAAAGTGCCAGAACGTGAGAAGGTGGTGGGAAAGCCTTCCTTTAAGTCCTACGCGTGATATTCAAGGAGTTTTACTGGCCTGAGACGAGTTTTGCACGTCTTCCTTTGCCGGTAAGGAAAAGGGAACCAAAAGAGACCAAAACTAGAACTTGGGTCCAAAGGCACCAGAAAGTGCCAGAATGTGAGAAGGTGGTGGGAAAGCCTTCCTTTGAGTTCTAGGAGTGATATTCAAGGAGTTTCAGTGGCTTGAGACGAGTTTCGCACGTCTTCCTTTGCCGGTAAGCAAAAGGGAACCAAAAGAGACCAAAACTGGAACATGGGTCCAAAGGCGCCAGAAAGTGCCAGAAAGGGAGAAGGTGGTGAGAAATCCTTCCTTTGAGTTCTAGGAGTGATATTCAAGGAGTTTCAGTGGCTTGAGACCAGTTTCGCACGTCTTCCTTTGCCGGTAAGCAAAAGGGAACCAAAAGAGACCAAAACTGGAACTTGGTTCCAAAGGCACCAGAAAGTGCCAGAAGCGGAAAAGGTGGTGAGAAAGCCTTCCTCTGTGTCTTCGGAGTGATATTCAAGGATTTCAGAGTCCTGAGACGAGTTTCGCACAACTTCCTTTGCCGGTAAGCAAAAAGGGACCAAAAGAGACCAAAACTAGAACTTGGGTCGAAAGGCGCCAGAAAGTGCCAGAGGGGAAAAAGGTGTTGAGAAATCCTTCCTTTGAGTTCTAGGAGTGATATTCAAGGAGTTTCAGTGGCTTGAGACGAGTGTCGCACGTCTTCCTTTGCCGGTAAGCAAAAGGGAACCAAAAGAGACCAAAACTGGAACATGGGTCCAAAGGCACCAGAAAGTGCCAGAACGCGAGAAGGTGGTGGGAAAGCCTTCCTTTGAGTCCTAGGCGTGATATTCAAGGAGTTTTAGTGGCCTGAGACGAGTTTCGCACGTCTTTCTTTGCCGGTATGCAAAAGGGAACCAAAAGAGACCAAGACTGGAACTTGGATCCAAAGGCACCAGAAAGTGCCAGAACGTGAGAAGGTGGTGGGAAAGCCTTCCTTTGAGTCCTAGGCGTGATATTCAAGGAGATTTAGTGGCCTGAGACGAGTTTCGCAAGTCTCCCTTTGCCAGTAAGCAAAAAGGGACCAAAAGAGACCAAAACTGGAACTTGGGTCCAAAGGCGCCAGAAAGTGCCAGAAGCGGAAAAGGTGGTGAGAAAGCCTTCCTTTGAGTCCTAGGCGTGATATTCTAAGAGTTTTAGTGGCCTGAGACGAGTTTCGCAAGTCTCCCTTTGCCAGTAAGCAAAAAGGGACCAAAAGAGACCAAAACTGGAACTTGGGTCCAAAGACGCCAGAAAGTGCCAGAGGGGGAGAAGGTGGTGAGAAATCCTTCCTTTGAGTTCTAGGAGTGATATTCAAGGAGTTTCAGTGGCTTGAGACCAGTTTCCCACGTCTTCCTTTGCTGGTAAGCATAAGGGAACCAAAAGAGACCAAAACTGGAACTTGGATCCAAAGGCACCAGAAAGTGCCAGAAGCGCAAAAGGTGGTGAGAAAGCCTTCCTTTGTGTCTTCGGAGTGATATTCAAGGATTTCAGAGTCCCGAGACAAGTTTCGCACAACTTCCTTTGCCAGTAAGCAAAAAGGGACCAAAAGAGACCAAAACTGGAACTTAGGTCGAAAGGCGCCAGAAAGTGCCAGAGGGGAAAAAGTTGTTGAGAAATCCTTCCTTTGAGTTCTAGGAGTGATATTCAAGGAGTTTCAGTGGCTTGAGACGAGTGTCACACGTCTTCCTTTGCCGGTAAGCAAAAAGGGAACCAAAAGAGACCAAAACTGGAACATGGGTCCAAAGGCACCAGAAAGTGCCAGAACGCGAGAAGGTGGTGGGAAAGCCTTCCTTTGAGTCCTAGGCGTGATATTCAAGGAGTTTTAGTGGCCTGAGATGAGTTTCGCACGTCTTCCTTTGCCGGTAAGCAAAAGGGAACCAAAAGAGACCAAAACTGGAACTTGGGTCAAAGGGGCCAGAAAGTGACAGAAGGGGAGAAGGTGGTGAGAAATCCTTCCTTTGAGTTCTAGGAGTGATAGTGAAGGAGTTTCAGTGGCGTGAGACGAGTTTCGCACGTCTTCCTTTGCAGGTAAGCAAAAGGGAACCAAAAGAGACCAAAAGCGGAACTTGGGTCCAAAGGCACCGAAAGTGCCGTAACGTGAGAAGGTGGTTGGAAAGCCTTCCTTTAAGTCCTACGCGTGATATTCAAGGAGTTTTACTGGCTGAGACGAGTTTTGCACGTCTTCCTTTGCCGGTAAGGAAAAGGGAACCAAAAGAGACCAAAACTAGAACTTGGGTCCCAAGGCACCAGAAGGTGCGGGAATGTGAGAAGGTGGTGGGAAAGCCTTCCTTTGAGTTCTAGGAGTGATATTCAAGGAGTTTCAGTGGCTTGAGACGAGTTTCGCACGTCTTCCTTTGCCGGTAAGCAAAAGGGAACCAAAAGAGACCAAGACTGGAACATGGGTCCAAAGGCGCCAGAAAGTGCCAGAAGGGGAGAAGTGGTGAGAAATCCTTCCTTTGAGTTCTAGGAGTGATATTCAAGGAGTTTCAGTGGCTTGAGACCAGTTTCGCACGTCTTGCTTTGCCGGTAAGCAAAAGGGAACCAAAAAAGACCAAAACTGGAACATGGGTCCAAAGGCACCAGAAAGAGCCAGAACGTGAGAAGGCGATGGGAATGCCTTCTTTTGAGTCCTAGGCGTGATATTCAAAGAGTTTTAGTGGCCTGAGACGAGTTTCGCAAGTTTCCCTTTGCCAGTAAGCAAAAAGGGACCAAAAGAGACCAAAACTGGAAGTTGGGTCGAAAGGCGCCAGAAAGTGCCAGAAGGGTAGAAGGTGGTGAGAAATCCTTCCTTTGAGTTCTAGGAGTGATACTGAAGGAGTTTCAGCGGCATGAGACGAGTTTCGCATGTCTTCCTTTGCCGGTAAGCAAAAGAGAACCAAAAGAGACCAAAACTGGAACTTGGGTCCAAAGGCACCAAAAAGTGCCAGAACGTGAGAAGGTGGTGGGAAAGCCTTGCTTTAAGTCCTACGCGTGATATTCAAGGAGTTTTACTGGCTTGAGACGAGTTTTGCACGTCTTCCTATGCCGGTAAGCAAAAGGGAACCAAAAGAGACCAACACTAGAACTTGGGTCCAAAGGCACCAAAAAGTGCCAGAATGTGAGAAGGTGGTGGGAAAGCCTTCCTTTAAGTCGTAGGCGTGATATTCAACGAGTTTTAGTGGCCTGAGACGAGTTTCGCAAGTCTCCCTTTGCCAGTAAGCAAAAAGTGACCAAAAGAGACCAAAAGCGGAACTTGGGTCCAAAGGCGCCGAAAGTGCCGAGAAAGGGAGAAGGTGGTGAGAAATCCTTCCTTTGTGTCTTCGGAGTGATATTCAAGGAGTTTCGGTGGCTTGAGACGAGTTTCGCACGTCTTGCTTTGCTTAGGTAAGCAAAAGGGAACCAAAGAAGACCAAAACTAGAATTTGGGTCCAAAGGCACCAGAAAGTGCCGGAACGCGAGAAGGTGGTGGGAAAGCCTTCCTTTGAGTCCTAGGCGTGATATTCAAGGAGTTTTAGTGGCACTGAGACGAGTTTCGCACGTCTTTCTTTTTCCGTATGCAAAAGGGAACCAAAAGAGACCAAAACGGAACTTGGATCCAAAGGCACCGAGAAAGTGCCGTAACGTGAGAAGGTGGTGGGAAAGCCTTCCTTTGAGTCCTAGGCGTGATATTTAAGGAGATTTAGTGGCCTGAGACGAGTTTCGCAAGTCTCCCTTTGCCAGTAAGCAAAAAGGGACCAAAAGAGACCAAAACTGGAACTTGGGTCCAAAGGCGCCAGAAAGTGCCAGAAGGGGAGAAGGTGGTGAGAAATCTTTCCTTTGAGTTCTAGGAGTGATATTCAAGGAGTTTCAGTGGCTTGAGACCAGTTTCGCACGTCTTCCTTTGCGGTAAGCAAAAGGGAACCAAAAGAGACCAAAACTGGAACTTGGTTCCAAAGGCACCAGAAAGTGCCAGAAGCGGAAAAGGTGGTGAGAAAGCCTTCCTTTGTGTCTTCGGAGTGATATTCAAGGATTTCAGAGTCCTGAGACGAGTTTCGCACAACTTCCTTTGTCGGTAAGCAAAAACGGACCAAAAGAGACCAAAACTGGAACTTGGGTCGAAAGGCGCCAGAAAGTGCCAGAGGGGAAAAAGGTGTTGAGAAATCCTTCCTTTGAGTTCTAGGAGTGATATTCAAGGAGTTTCAGTGGCTTGAGACCAGTTTCGCACGTCTTCCTTTGCCGGTAAGCAAAAGGGAACCAAAAGAGACCAAAACTTGAACTTGGTTCCAAAGGCACCAGAAAGTGCCAGAAGCGGAAAAGGTGGTGAGAAAGCCTTCCTTTGTGTCTTCGGAGTGATATTCAAGGATTTCAGAGTCCTGAGACGAGTTTCGCACAACTTCCTTTGCCAGTAAGCAAAAAGGGACCAAAAGAGACCAAAACTGGAACTTAGGTCGAAAGGCGCCAGAAAGTGCCAGAGGGGAAAAAGGTGTTGAGAAATCCTTCCTTTGAGTTCTAGGAGTGATATTCAAGGAGTTTCAGTGGCTTGAGACGAGTTTCGCACGTCTTCCTTTGCCGGTAAGCAAAAGGGAACCAAAAGAGACCAAAACTGGAACTTGGGTCCAAAGGCACCAGAAAGTGCCAGAATGTGAGAAGGTGGTGGGAAAGCCTTCCTTTGAGTTCTAGGAGTGATATTCAAGGAGTTTCAGTGGCTTGAGACGAGTTTCGCACGTCTTCCTTTGCCGGTAAGCAAAAAGGGAACCAAAAGAGACCAAAACTGGAACATGGGTCCAAAGGCACCAGAAAGTGCCAGAACGCGAGAAGGTGGTGGGAAAGCCTTCCTTTGAGTCCTAGGCGTGATATTCAAGGAGTTTTAGTGGCCTGAGATGAGTTTCGCACGTCTTCCTTTGCCGGTAAGCAAAAGGGAACCAAAAGAGACCAAAACTGGAACTTGGGTCAAAGGGGCCAGAAAGTGACAGAAGGGGAGAAGGTGGTGAGAAATCCTTCCTTTGAGTTCTAGGAGTGATAGTGAAGGAGTTTCAGTGGCGTGAGACGAGTTTCGCACGTCTTCCTTTGCCGGTAAGCAAAAGGGAACCAAAAGAGACCAAAACTGGAACTTGGGTCCAAAGGCACCAGAAAGTGCCAGAACGTGAGAAGGTGGTTGGAAAGCCTTCCTTTAAGTCCTACGCGTGATATTCAAGGAGTTTTACTGGCCTGAGACGAGTTTTGCACGTCTTCCTTTGCCGGTAAGGAAAAGGGAACCAAAAGAGACCAAAACTAGAACTTGGGTCCCAAGGCACCAGAAAGTGCCAGAATGTGAGAAGGTGGTGGGAAAGCCTTCCTTTGAGTTCTAGGAGTGATATTCAAGGAGTTTCAGTGGCTTGAGACGAGTTTCGCACGTCTTCCTTTGCCGGTAAGCAAAAGGGAACCAAAAGAGACCAAGACTGGAACATGGGTCCAAAGGCGCCAGAAAGTGCCAGAAGGGGAGAAGTGGTGAGAAATCCTTCCTTTGAGTTCTAGGAGTGATATTCAAGGAGTTTCAGTGGCTTGAGACCAGTTTCGCACGTCTTGCTTTGCCGGTAAGCAAAAGGGAACCAAAAAAGACCAAAACTGGAACATGGGTCCAAAGGCACCAGAAAGAGCCAGAACGTGAGAAGGCGATGGGAATGCCTTCTTTTGAGTCCTAGGCGTGATATTCAAAGAGTTTTAGTGGCCTGAGACGAGTTTCGCAAGTTTCCCTTTGCCAGTAAGCAAAAAGGGACCAAAAGAGACCAAAACTGGAAGTTGGGTCGAAAGGCGCCAGAAAGTGCCAGAAGGGTAGAAGGTGGTGAGAAATCCTTCCTTTGAGTTCTAGGAGTGATACTGAAGGAGTTTCAGCGGCATGAGACGAGTTTCGCATGTCTTCCTTTGCCGGTAAGCAAAAGAGAACCAAAAGAGACCAAAACTGGAACTTGGGTCCAAAGGCACCAAAAAGTGCCAGAACGTGAGAAGGTGGTGGGAAAGCCTTGCTTTAAGTCCTACGCGTGATATTCAAGGAGTTTTACTGGCTTGAGACGAGTTTTGCACGTCTTCCTTTGCCGGTAAGCAAAAGGGAACCAAAAGAGACCAACACTAGAACTTGGGTCCAAAGGCACCAAAAAGTGCCAGAATGTGAGAAGGTGGTGGGAAAGCCTTCCTTTAAGTCGTAGGCGTGATATTCAACGAGTTTTAGTGGCCTGAGACGAGTTTCGCAAGTCTCCCTTTGCCAGTAAGCAAAAAGTGACCAAAAGAGACCAAAACTGGAACTTGGGTCCAAAGGCGCCAGAAAGTGCCAGAAAGGGAGAAGGTGGTGAGAAATCCTTCCTTTGTGTCTTCGGAGTGATATTCAAGGAGTTTCAGTGGCTTGAGACGAGTTTCGCACGTCTTGCTTTGCCGGTAAGCAAAAGGGAACCAAAGAAGACCAAAACTAGAATTTGGGTCCAAAGGCACCAGAAAGTGCCAGAACGCGAGAAGGTGGTGGGAAAGCCTTCCTTTGAGTCCTAGGCGTGATATTCAAGGAGTTTTAGTGGCCTGAGACGAGTTTCGCACGTCTTTCTTTTCCGGTATGCAAAAGGGAACCAAAAGAGACCAAAACTGGAACTTGGATCCAAAGGCACCAGAAAGTGCCAGAACGTGAGAAGGTGGTGGGAAATCCTTCCTTTGAGTCCTAGGCGTGATATTTAAGGAGATTTAGTGGCCTGAGACGAGTTTCGCAAGTCTCCCTTTGCCAGTAAGCAAAAAGGGACCAAAAGAGACCAAAACTGGAACTTGGGTCCAAAGGCGCCAGAAAGTGCCAGAAGGGGAGAAGGTGGTGAGAAATCTTTCCTTTGAGTTCTAGGAGTGATATTCAAGGAGTTTCAGTGGCTTGAGACCAGTTTCGCACGTCTTCCTTTGCCGGTAAGCAAAAGGGAACCAAAAGAGACCAAAACTGGAACTTGGTTCCAAAGGCACCAGAAAGTGCCAGAAGCGGAAAAGGTGGTGAGAAAGCCTTCCTTTGTGTCTTCGGAGTGATATTCAAGGATTTCAGAGTCCTGAGACGAGTTTCGCACAACTTCCTTTGTCGGTAAGCAAAAACGGACCAAAAGAGACCAAAACTGGAACTTGGGTCGAAAGGCGCCAGAAAGTGCCAGAGGGGAAAAAGGTGTTGAGAAATCCTTCCTTTGAGTTCTAGGAGTGATATTCAAGGAGTTTCAGTGGCTTGAGACCAGTTTCGCACGTCTTCCTTTGCCGGTAAGCAAAAGGGAACCAAAAGAGACCAAAACTTGAACTTGGTTCCAAAGGCACCAGAAAGTGCCAGAAGCGGAAAAGGTGGTGAGAAAGCCTTCCTTTGTGTCTTCGGAGTGATATTCAAGGATTTCAGAGTCCTGAGACGAGTTTCGCACAACTTCCTTTGCCAGTAAGCAAAAAGGGACCAAAAGAGACCAAAACTGGAACTTAGGTCGAAAGGCGCCAGAAAGTGCCAGAGGGGAAAAAGGTGTTGAGAAATCCTTCCTTTGAGTTCTAGGAGTGATATTCAAGGAGTTTCAGTGGCTTGAGACGAGTTTCGCACGTCTTCCTTTGCTTGTAAGCAAAAGGGAACCAAAAGAGACCAAAACTGGAACTTGGGTCCAAAGGCACCAGAAAGTGCCAGAATGTGAGAAGGTGGTGGGAAAGCCTTCCTTTGAGTTCTAGGAGTGATATTCAAGGAGTTTCAGTGGCTTGAGACGAGTTTCGCACGTCTTCCTTTGCCGGTAAGCAAAAGGGAACCAAAAGAGACCAAAACTGGAACATGGGTCCAAAGGCGCCAGAAAGTGCCAGAAGGGGAGAAGGTGGTGGGAAAGCCTTCCTTTAAGTCCTACGCGTGATATTCAAGGAGTTTTACTGGCCTGAGACGAGTTTTCCACGTCTTCCTTTGCCGGTAAGGAAAAGGGAACCAAAAGAGACCAAAACTGGAACTTGGATCCAAAGGCACCAGAAAGTGCCAGAAGCGGAAAAGGTAGTGAGAAAGCCTTCCTTTGTGTCTTCGGAGTGATATTCAAGGATTTCAGACTCCTGAGACGAGTTTCGCACAACTTCCTTTGCCGGTAAGCAAAAAGGGACCAAAAGAGACCAAAACTGGAACTTGGGTCGAAAGGCGCCAGAAAGTGCCAGAGGGGAAAAAGGTGTTGAGAAATCCTTCCTTTGAGTTCTAGGAGTGATATTCAAGGAGTTTCAGTGGCTTGAGACGAGTTTCGCACGTCTTCCTTTGCCGGTAAGCAAAAGGGAACCAAAAGAGACCAAAACTGGAACTTGGGTCCAAAGGCGCCAGAAAGTGCCAGAAGGGGAGAAGGTGGTGAGAAATCCTTCCTTTTTGTCTTCGGAGTGATATTCAAGGAGTTTCAGTGGCCTGAGACGAGTTTCGCACGTCTTTCTTTGCCGGTATGCAAAAGGGAACCAAAAGAGACCAAGACTGGAACTTGGATCCAAAGGCACCAGAAAGTGCCAGAACGTGAGAAGGTGGTGGGAAAGCCTTCCTTTGAGTCCTAGGCGTGATATTCAAGGAGATTTAGTGGCCTGAGACGAGTTTCGCAAGTTTCCCTTTGCCAGTAAGCAAAAAGGGACCAAAAGAGACCAAAACTGGAACTTGGGTCCAAAGGCGCCAGAAAGTGCCAGAAGCGGAAAAGGTGGTGAGAAAGCCTTGCTTTGAGTCCTAGGCGTGATATTCTAAGAGTTTTAGTGGCCTGAGACGAGTTTCGCAAGTCTCCCTTTGCGAGTAAGCAAAAAGAGACCAAAAGAGACCAAAACTGGAACTTGGGTCCAAAGGCGCCAGAAAGTGCCAGAGGGGGAGAAGGTGGTGAGAAATCCTTCCTTTGAGTTCTAGGAGTGATATTCAAGCAGTTTCAGTGGCTTGAGACCAGTTTCGCACGTCTTCCTTTGCCGGTAAGCAAAAGGGAACCAAAAGAGACCAAAACTGGAACTTGGATCCAAAGGCACCAGAAAGTGCCAGAAGCGGAAAAGGTGGTGAGAAAGCCTTCCTTTGTGTCTTCGGAGTGATATTCAAGGATTTCAGAGTCCTGAGACGAGTTTCGCCCAACTTCCTTTGCCGGTAAGCAAAAAGGGACCAAAAGAGACCAAAACTGGAACTTGGGTCGAAAGGCGCCAGAAAGTGCCAGAGGGGAAAAAGGTGTTGAGAAATCGTTCCTTTGAGTTCTAGGAGTGATATTCAAGGAGTTTCAGTGGCTTGAGACCAGTTTCGCACGTCTTCCTTTGCCGGTAAGCAAAAGGGAACCAAAAGAGACCAAAACTGGAACTTGGGACCAAAGGCACCAGAAAGTGCCAGAACGCGAGAAGGTGGTGGGAAAGCCTTCCTTTGAGTCCTAGGCGTGGTATTCAAGGAGTTTTAGTGGCCTGAGATGAGTTTTGCACGTCTTCCTTTGCCGGTAAGCAAAAGGGAACCAAAAGAGACCAAAACTGGAACTTGGGTCCAAAGACGCCAGAAAGTGCTAGAAGGGGAGAAGGTGGTGAGAAATCATTCCTTTGTGTCTTCAGAGTGATATTCAAGGAGTTTCAGTGGCTTGAGAGCAGTTTCGCACGTTTTGCTTTGCCGGTAAGCAAAAGGGAACCAAAAAAGACCAAAACTGGAACTTGGGTGCAAAGGCACCAGAAAGTGCCAAAACGCGAAAAGGTGGTGGGAAAGCCTTCCTTTGAGTCCTAGGCGTGATATTCAAGGAGTTTTAGTGGCCTGAGACGACTTTCGCACGTCTTTCTTTGCCGGTATGCAAAAGGGAACCAAAAGAGACCAAGACTGGAACTTGGATCCAAAGGCACCAGAAAGTGCCAGAACGTGAGAAGGTGGTGGGGAAGCCTTCCTTTGAGTCCTAGGCGTGATATTCAAGGAGATTTAGTGGCCTGAGACGAGTTTCGCAAGGCTCCCTTTGCCAGTAAACAAAAAGGGACCAAAAGAGACCAAAACTGGAACTTGGGTCCAAAGGCGCCAGAAAGTGCCAGAAGCGGAAAAGGTGGTGAGAAAGCCTTGCTTTGAGTCCTAGGCGTGATATTCTAAGAGTTTTAGTGGCCTGAGAGGAGTTTCGCAAGTCTCCCTTTGCGAGTAAGCAAAAAGGGACCAAAAGAGACCAAAAATGGAACTTGGGTCCAAAGGCGCCAGAAAGTGCCAGAGGGGGAGAAGGTGGTGAGAAATCCTTCCTTTGAGTTCTAGGAGTGATATTCAAGCAGTTTCAGTGGCTTGAGACCAGTTTCGCACGTCTTCCTTTGCCGGTAAGCAAAAGGGAACCAAAAGAGACCAAAACTAGAACTTGGATCCAAAGGCACCAGAAAGTGCCAGAAGCGGAAAAGGTGGTGAGAAAGCCTTCCTTTGTGTCTTCGGAGTGATATTCAAGGATTTCAGAGTCCTGAGACGAGTTTCGCACGTCTTCCTTTGCCGGTAAGCAAAAGGGAACCAAAAGAGACCAAAACTGGAACATGGGTCCAAAGGCACCAGAAAGTGGCAGAACGCGAGAAGGTGGTGGGAAAGCCTTCCTTTGAGTCCTAGGCGTGATATTCAAGGAGTTTTAGTGGCCTGAGATGAGTTTCGCACGTCTTCCTTTGCCGGTAAGCAAAAGGGAACCAAAAGAGACCAAAACTGTAACTTGGGTCAAAGGTGCCAGAAAGTGACAGAAGGGGAGAAGGTGGTGAGAAATCCTTCCTTTGAGTCCTAGGCGTGATATTCAAGGAGTTTCAGTGGCTTGAGACGAGTTTTGCACGTCTTCCTTTGCCGGTAAGCAAAAGGGAACCAAAAGAGACCAAAACTAGAACTTGGGTCCAAAGGCGCCAGAAAGTGCCAGAAGGGGAGAAGGTGGGGAGAAATCCTTCCTTTAAGTCGTAGATGTGATATTCAAGGAGCGTTAGTGGCCTGAGACGAGTTTCGCAAGTCTCCCTTTGCGAGTAAGCAAAAAGGGACCAAAAGAGACCAAAACTGGAACTTGGGTCGAAAGGCGCCAGAAAGTGCCAGAGGGGAAAAAGGTGTTGAGAAATCGTTCCTTTGAGTTCTAGGAGTGATATTCAAGGAGTTTCAGTGGCTTGAGACGAGTTTCGCACGTCTTCCTTTGCCGGTAAGCAAAAGGGAACCAAAAGAGACCAAAACTGGAACTTGGGACCAAAGGCACCAGAAAGTGCCAGAACGCGAGAAGGTGGTGGGAAAGCCTTCCTTTGAGTCCTAGGCGTGATATTCAAGGAGTTTTAGTGGCCTGAGATGAGTTTTGCACGTCTTCCTTTGCCGGTAAGCAAAAGGGAACCAAAAGAGACCAAACCTGGAACTTGGGTCCAAAGACGCCAGAAAGTGCTAGAAGGGGAGAAGGTGGTGAGAAATCATTCCTTTGTGTCTTCAGAGTGATATTGAAGGAGTTTCAGTGGCTTGAGACGAGTTTCGCACGTTTTGCTTTGCCGGTAAGCAAAAGGGAACCAAAAAAGACCAAAACTGGAACTTGGGTCGAAAGGCGCCAGAAAGTGCCAGAGGTGAAAAAGGTGTTGAGAAATCCTTCCTTTGTGTTATATGAGTGATATTCAAGGAGTTTCAGTTGCTTGAGACGAGTTTCGCACGTCTTCCTTTGCCGGTAAGCAAAAGGGAACCAAAAGAGACCAAAACTGGAACTTGGGACCAAAGGCACCAGAAAGTGCCAGAACGCGAGAAGGTGGTGGGAAAGCCTTCCTTTGAGTCCTAGGCGTGATATTCAAGGAGTTTTAGTGGCCTGAGATGAGTTTTGCACGTCTTTCTTTGCCGGTATGCAAAAGGGAACCAAAAGAGACCAAGACTGGAACTTGGATCCAAAGGCACCAGAAAGTGCCAGAACGTGAGAAGGTGGTGGGGAAGCCTTCCTTTGAGTCCTAGGCGTGATATTCAAGGAGATTTAGTGGCCTGAGACGAGTTTCGCAAGGCTCCCTTTGCCAGTAAACAAAAAGGGACCAAAAGAGACCAAAACTGGAACTTGGGTCCAAAGGCGCCAGAAAGTGCCAGAAGCGGAAAAGGTGGTGAGAAAGCCTTGCTTTGAGTCCTAGGCGTGATATTATAAGAGTTTTAGTGGCCTGAGAGGAGTTTCGCAAGTCTCCCTTTGCGAGTAAGCAAAAAGGGACCAAAAGAGACCAAAACTGGAACTTGGGTCCAAAGGCGCCAGAAAGTGCCAGAGGGGGAGAAGGTGGTGAGAAATCCTTCCTTTGAGTTCTAGGAGTGATATTCAAGCAGTTTCAGTGGCTTGAGACCAGTTTCGCACGTCTTCCTTTGCCGGTAAGCAAAAGGGAACCAAAAGAGACCAAAACTGGAACTTGGGTCGAAAGGCGCCAGAAAGTGCCAGAGGGGAAAAAGGTGTTGAGAAATCGTTCCTTTGAGTTCTAGGAGTGATATTGAAGGAGTTTCAGTGGCTTGAGACGAGTTTCGCACGTCTTCCTTTGCCGGTAAGCAAAAGGGAACCAAAAGAGACCAAAACTGGAACTTGGGACCAAAGGCACCAGAAAGTGCCAGAACGCGAGAAGGTGGTGGGAAAGCCTTCCTTTGAGTCCTAGGCGTGATATTCAAGGAGTTTTAGTGGCCTGAGATGAGTTTTGCACGTCTTCCTTTGCCGGTAAGCAAAAGGGAACCAAAAGAGACCAAACCTGGAACTTGGGTCCAAAGACGCCAGAAAGTGCTAGAAGGGGAGAAGGTGGTGAGAAATCATTCCTTTGTGTCTTCAGAGTGATATTCAAGGAGTTTCAGTGGCTTGAGACGAGTTTCGCACGTTTTGCTTTGCCGGTAAGCAAAAGGGAACCAAAAAAGACCAAAACTGGAACTTGGGTCGAAAGGCGCCAGAAAGTGCCAGAGGTGAAAAAGGTGTTGAGAAATCCTTCCTTTGTGTTATATGAGTGATATTCAAGGAGTTTCAGTTGCTTGAGACGAGTTTCGCACGTCTTCCTTTGCCGGTAAGCAAAAGGGAACCAAAAGAGACCAAAACTGGAACTTGGGACCAAAGGCACCAGAAAGTGCCAGAACGCGAGAAGGTGGTGGGAAAGCCTTCCTTTGAGTCCTAGGCGTGATATTCAAGGAGTTTTAGTGGCCTGAGATGAGTTTTGCACGTCTTTCTTTGCCGGTATGCAAAAGGGAACCAAAAGAGACCAAGACTGGAACTTGGATCCAAAGGCACCAGAAAGTGCCAGAACGTGAGAAGGTGGTGGGGAAGCCTTCCTTTGAGTCCTAGGCGTGATATTCAAGGAGATTTAGTGGCCTGAGACGAGTTTCGCAAGGCTCCCTTTGCCAGTAAACAAAAAGGGACCAAAAGAGACCAAAACTGGAACTTGGGTCCAAAGGCGCCAGAAAGTGCCAGAAGCGGAAAAGGTGGTGAGAAAGCCTTGCTTTGAGTCCTAGGCGTGATATTCTAAGAGTTGTAGTGCCAGGTGAGGAGTTACGCAAGTCTCCCTTTGCGAGAACGCAAAAAGGCACCAAAAGAGACCAAAACTGGAACTTGGGTCCAAACGCGCCGAGAAAGTGCCGGAGGGGAGAAGGTGGTGAGAAATCCTTCCTTTGAGTTCTAGGAGTGATATTCAAGCAGTTTCGGTGGCTTGAGACCAGTTTCGCACGTCTTCCTTGCCGTAAGCAAAAGGGAACCAAAAGAGACCAAAACTGGAACTTGGATCCAAAGGCACCAGAAAGTGCCAGAAGCGGAAAAGGTGGTGAGAAAGCCTTCCTTTGTGTCTTCGGGATGATATTCAAAGGTTTCAGAGGTCCTGAGACGAGTTTCGCACAACTTCCTTTGCCGGTAACAAAAAGGGACCAAAAGAGACCAAAATTGGAACTTGGGTCGAAAGGCGCCAGAAAGTGCCAGAGGGGAAAAAGGTGTTGAGAAATCCTTCCTTTGAGTTCTAGGAGTGATATTCAAGGAGTTTCAGTGGCTTGAGACGAGTTTCGCACGTCTTCCTTTGCTTAGGTAAGCAAAAGGGAACCAAAAGAGACCAAAACTGGAACATGGGTCCAAAGGCACCAGAAAGTGGCAGAACGCGAGAAGGTGGTGGGAAAGCCTTCCTTTGAGTCCTAGGCGTGATATTCAAGGAGTTTTAGTGGCCTGAGATGAGTTTCGCACGTCTTCCTTTGCCGGTAAGCAAAAGGGAACCAAAAGAGACCAAAACTGTAACTTGGGTCAAAGGTGCCAGAAAGTGACAGAAGAGGAGAAGGTGGTGAGAAATCCTTCCTTTGAGTCCTAGGCGTGATATTCAAGGAGTTTCAGTGGCTTGAGACGAGTTTTGCACGTCTTCCTTTGCCGGTAAGCAAAAGGGAACCAAAAGAGACCAAAACTAGAACTTGGGACCAAAGGCACCAGAAAGTGACAGAAGAGGAGAAGGTGGTGAGAAATCCTTCCTTTGTGTTATATGAGTGATATTCAAGGAGTTTCAGTTGCTTGAGACGAGTTTCGCACGTCTTCCTTTGCCGGTAAGCAAAAGGGAACCAAAAGAGACCAAACTGAACTTGGGACCAAAGGCACCAGAAAGTGCCAGAACGCGAGAAAGGTGGTGGGAAAGCCTTCCTTTGAGTCCTAGGCGTGATATTCAAGGAGTTTTAGTGGCCTGAGATGAGTTTCGCACGTCTTCCTTTGCCGGTAAGCAAAAGGGAACCAAAAGAGACCAAAACTGTAACTTGGGTCAAAGGTGCCAGAAAGTGACAGAAGAGGAGAAGGTGGTGAGAAATCCTTCCTTTGTGTTATATGAGTGATATTCAAGGAGTTTCAGTTGCTTGAGACGAGTTTCGCACGTCTTCCTTTGCTAGGTAAGCAAAAGGGAACCAAAAGAGACCAAAAGCTGGAACTTGGGACCAAAGGCACCGAAAGTGCCGTAACGCGAGAAGGTGGTGGGAAAGCCTTCCTTTGAGTCCTAGGCGTGATATTCAAGGAGTTTTAGTGGCCTGAGATGAGTTTTGCACGTCTTCCTTTGCCGGTAAGCAAAAGGGAACCAAAAGAGACCAAACCTGGAACTTGGGTCCAAAGACGCCAGAAAGTGCTAGAAGGGGAGAAGGTGGTGAGAAATCATTCCTTTGTGTCTTCAGAGTGATATTCAAGGAGTTTCAGTGGCTTGAGACGAGTTTCGCACGTTTTGCTTTGCCGGTAAGCAAAAGGGAACCAAAAAAGACCAAAACTGGAACTTGGGTCGAAAGGCGCCAGAAAGTGCCAGAGGTGAAAAAGGTGTTGAGAAATCCTTCCTTTGTGTTATATGAGTGATATTCAAGGAGTTTCAGTTGCTTGAGACGAGTTTCGCACGTCTTCCTTTGCCGGTAAGCAAAAGGGAACCAAAAGAGACCAAAACTGGAACTTGGGACCAAAGGCACCAGAAAGTGCCAGAACGCGAGAAGGTGGTGGGAAAGCCTTCCTTTGAGTCCTAGGCGTGATATTCAAGGAGTTTTAGTGGCCTGAGATGAGTTTTGCACGTCTTTCTTTGCCGGTATGCAAAAGGGAACCAAAAGAGACCAAGACTGGAACTTGGATCCAAAGGCACCAGAAAGTGCCAGAACGTGAGAAGGTGGTGGGGAAGCCTTCCTTTGAGTCCTAGGCGTGATATTCAAGGAGATTTAGTGGCCTGAGACGAGTTTCGCAAGGCTCCCTTTGCCAGTAAACAAAAAGGGACCAAAAGAGACCAAAACTGGAACTTGGGTCCAAAGGCGCCAGAAAGTGCCAGAAGCGGAAAAGGTGGTGAGAAAGCCTTGCTTTGAGTCCTAGGCGTGATATTCTAAGAGTTTTAGTGGCCTGAGAGGAGTTTCGCAAGTCTCCCTTTGCGAGTAAGCAAAAAGGGACCAAAAGAGACCAAAACTGGAACTTGGGTCCAAACGCGCCAGAAAGTGCCAGAGGGGGAGAAGGTGGTGAGAAATCCTTCCTTTGAGTTCTAGGAGTGATATTCAAGCAGTTTCAGTGGCTTGAGACCAGTTTCGCACGTCTTCCTTTGCCGGTAAGCAAAAGGGAACCAAAAGAGACCAAAACTGGAACTTGGATCCAAAGGCACCAGAAAGTGCCAGAAGCGGAAAAGGTGGTGAGAAAGCCTTCCTTTGTGTCTTCGGAGTGATATTCAAGGATTTCAGAGTCCTGAGACGAGTTTCGCACAACTTCCTTTGCCGGTAAGCAAAAAGGGACCAAAAGAGACCAAAATTGGAACTTGGGTCGAAAGGCGCCAGAAAGTGCCAGAGGGGAAAAAGGTGTTGAGAAATCCTTCCTTTGAGTTCTAGGAGTGATATTCAAGGAGTTTCAGTGGCTTGAGACGAGTTTCGCACGTCTTCCTTTGCCGGTAAGCAAAAGGGAACCAAAAGAGACCAAAACTGGAACATGGGTCCAAAGGCACCAGAAAGTGGCAGAACGCGAGAAGGTGGTGGGAAAGCCTTCCTTTGAGTCCTAGGCGTGATATTCAAGGAGTTTTAGTGGCCTGAGATGAGTTTCGCACGTCTTCCTTTGCCGGTAAGCAAAAGGGAACCAAAAGAGACCAAAACTGTAACTTGGGTCAAAGGTGCCAGAAAGTGACAGAAGAGGAGAAGGTGGTGAGAAATCCTTCCTTTGAGTCCTAGGCGTGATATTCAAGGAGTTTCAGTGGCTTGAGACGAGTTTTGCACGTCTTCCTTTGCCGGTAAGCAAAAGGGAACCAAAAGAGACCAAAACTAGAACTTGGGACCAAAGGCACCAGAAAGTGACAGAAGAGGAGAAGGTGGTGAGAAATCCTTCCTTTGTGTTATATGAGTGATATTCAAGGAGTTTCAGTTGCTTGAGACGAGTTTCGCACGTCTTCCTTTGCCGGTAAGCAAAAGGGAACCAAAAGAGACCAAAACTGGAACTTGGGACCAAAGGCACCAGAAAGTGCCAGAACGCGAGAAGGTGGTGGGAAAGCCTTCCTTTGAGTCCTAGGCGTGATATTCAAGGAGTTTTAGTGGCCTGAGATGAGTTTCGCACGTCTTCCTTTGCCGGTAAGCAAAAGGGAACCAAAAGAGACCAAAACTGTAACTTGGGTCAAAGGTGCCAGAAAGTGACAGAAGAGGAGAAGGTGGTGAGAAATCCTTCCTTTGTGTTATATGAGTGATATTCAAGGAGTTTCAGTTGCTTGAGACGAGTTTCGCACGTCTTCCTTTGCCGGTAAGCAAAAGGGAACCAAAAGAGACCAAAACTGGAACTTGGGACCAAAGGCACCAGAAAGTGCCAGAACGCGAGAAGGTGGTGGGAAAGCCTTCCTTTGAGTCCTAGGCGTGATATTCAAGGAGTTTTAGTGGCCTGAGATGAGTTTTGCACGTCTTCCTTTGCCGGTAAGCAAAAGGGAACCAAAAGAGACCAAAACTGGAACTTGGGTCCAAACACGCCAGAAAGTGCTAGAAGGGGAGAAGGTGGTGAGAAATCATTCCTTTGTGTCTTCAGAGTGATATTCAAGGAGTTTCAGTGGCTTGAGACGAGTTTCGCACGTTTTGCTTTGCTGGTAAGCAAAAGGGAACCAAAAAAGACCAAAACTGGAACTTGGGTCCAAAGGCACCAGAAAGTGCCAAAACGCGAAAAGGTGGTGGGAAAGCCTTCCTTTGAGTCCTAGGCGTGATATTCAATGAGTTTTAGTGGCCTGAGACGACTTTCGCACGTCTTTCTTTGCCGGTATGCAAAAGGGAACCAAAAGAGACCAAGACTAGAACTTGGATCCAAAGGCACCAGAAAGTGCCAGAACGTGAGAAGGTGGTGGGGAAGCCTTCCTTTGAGTCCTAGGCGTGATATTCAAGGAGATTTAGTGGCCTGAGACGAGTTTCGCAAGGCTCCCTTTGCTAGTAAACAAAAGGGGACCAAAAGAGACCAAAACTGGAACTTGGGTCCAAAGGCGCCAGAAAGTGCCAGAAGCGGAAAAGGTGGTGAGAAAGCCTTGCTTTGAGTCCTAGGCGTGATATTCTAAGAGTTTTAGTGGCCTGAGAGGAGTTTCGCAAGTCTCCCTTTGCGAGTAAGCAAAAAGGGACCAAAAGAGACCAAAACTGGAACTTGGGTCCAAAGGCGCCAGAAAGTGCCAGAGGGGAAAAAGGTGTTGAGAAATCCTTCCTTTGAGTTCTAGGAGTGATATTCAAGGAGTTTCAGTGGCTTGAGACGAGTTTCGCACGTCTTCCTTTGCCGGTAAGCAAAAGGGAACCAAAAGAGACCAAAACTGGAACATGGGTCCAAAGGCACCAGAAAGTGCCAGAACGCGAGAAGGTGGTGGGAAAGCCTTCCTTTGAGTCCTAGGCATGATATTCAAGGAGTTTTAGCGGCCTGAGATGAGTTTCGCACGTCTTCCTTTGCCGGTAAGCAAAAGGGAACCAAAAGAGACCAAAACTGTAACTTGGGTCAAAGGTGCCAGAAAGTGACAGAAGGGGAGAAGGTGGTGAGAAATCCTTCCTTTGAGTCCTAGGCGTGATATTCAAGGAGTTTCAGTGGCTTGAGACGAGTTTTGCACGTCTTCCTTTGCCGGTAAGCAAAAGGGAACCAAAAGAGACCAAAACTAGAACTTGGGTCCAAAGGCGCCAGAAAGTGCCAGAAGGGGAGAAGGTGGGGAGAAATCCTTCCTTTAAGTCGTAGACGTGATATTCAAGGAGCGTTAGTGGCCTGAGACGAGTTTCGCAAGTCTCCCTTTGTGAGTAAGCAAAAAGGGATCAAAAGAGACCAAAACTGGAACTTGGGTCGAAAGGCGCCAGAAAGTGCCAGAGGGGAAAAAGGTGTTGAGAAATCCTTCCTTTGTGTTATATGAGTGATATTCAAGGAGTTTCAGTGGCTTGAGACGAGTTTCGCACGTCTTCCTTTGCCGGTAAGCAAAAGGGAACCAAAAGAGACCAAAACTAGAACTTGGGTCCAAAGGCACCAGAAAGTGCCAGAAGGGGAGAAGGTGGGGAGAAATCCTTCCTTTGAGTTCTAGGAGTGATATTCAAGGAGTTTCAGTGGCTTGAGACGAGTTTCGCACGTCTTCCTTTGCCGGTAAGCAAAAGGGAACCAAAAGAGACCGAAACTGGAACTTGGATCCAAAGGCACCGAGAAAGTGCCGAACGTGAGAAGGTGGTGGGAAAGCCTTCCTTTGAGTCCTAGGCGTGATATTCAAGGAGATTTAGTGGCCTGAGACGAGTTTCGCAAGTCTCCCTTTTCCAGTAAGCAGAAAGGGACCAAAAGAGACCAAAACTGGAACTTGGGTCCAAAGGCGCCAGAAAGTGCCAGAAGGAGAGAAGGTGGTGAGAAACTCTTCCTTTGAGTTCTAAGAGTGATATTCAAGGAGTTTCAGTTACTTGAGAGAAGTTTCGCACGTCTTCCTTTGCCGGTAAGCTAAAGGGAACCAAAATACACCAAAACTGGAACTTGGGTCCAAAGGCGCCAGAAAGTGCCAGAGGGGAAAAAGGTGTTGAGAAATCCTTCCTTTGAGTTCTAGGAGTGATATTCAAGGAGTTTCAGTGGCTTGAGACGAGTTTCGCACGTCTTCCTTTGCCGGTAAGCAAAAGGGAACCAAAAGAGACCAAAACTGGAACATGGGTCCAAAGGCACCAGAAAGTGCCAGAACGCGAGAAGGTGGTGGGAAAGCCTTCCTTTGAGTCCTAGGCATGATATTCAAGGAGTTTTAGCGGCCTGAGATGAGTTTCGCACGTCTTCCTTTGCCGGTAAGCAAAAGGGAACCAAAAGAGACCAAAACTGTAACTTGGGTCAAAGGTGCCAGAAAGTGACAGAAGGGGAGAAGGTGGTGAGAAATCCTTCCTTTGAGTCCTAGGCGTGATATTCAAGGAGTTTCAGTGGCTTGAGACGAGTTTTGCACGTCTTCCTTTGCCGGTAAGCAAAAGGGAACCAAAAGAGACCAAAACTAGAACTTGGGTCCAAAGGCGCCAGAAAGTGCCAGAAGGGGAGAAGGTGGGGAGAAATCCTTCCTTTAAGTCGTAGACGTGATATTCAAGGAGCGTTAGTGGCCTGAGACGAGTTTCGCAAGTCTCCCTTTGTGAGTAAGCAAAAAGGGACCAAAAGAGACCAAAACTGGAACTTGGGTCGAAAGGCGCCAGAAAGTGCCAGAGGGGAAAAAGGTGTTGAGAAATCCTTCCTTTGTGTTATATGAGTGATATTCAAGGAGTTTCAGTGGCTTGAGACGAGTTTCGCACGTCTTCCTTTGCCGGTAAGCAAAAGGGAACCAAAAGAGACCAAAACTAGAACTTGGGTCCAAAGGCACCAGAAAGTGCCAGAAGGGGAGAAGGTGGGGAGAAATCCTTCCTTTGAGTTCTAGGAGTGATATTCAAGGAGTTTCAGTGGCTTGAGACGAGTTTCGCACGTCTTCCTTTGCCGGTAAGCAAAAGGGAACCAAAAGAGACCGAAACTGGAACTTGGATCCAAAGGCACCAGAAAGTGCCAGAACGTGAGAAGGTGGTGGGAAAGCCTTCCTTTGAGTCCTAGGCGTGATATTCAAGGAGATTTAGTGGCCTGAGACGAGTTTCGCAAGTCTCCCTTTTCCAGTAAGCAGAAAGGGACCAAAAGAGACCAAAACTGGAACTTGGGTCCAAAGGCGCCAGAAAGTGCCAGAAGGAGAGAAGGTGGTGAGAAACTCTTCCTTTGAGTTCTAAGAGTGATATTCAAGGAGTTTCAGTTACTTGAGAGAAGTTTCGCACGTCTTCCTTTGCCGGTAAGCTAAAGGGAACCAAAATACACCAAAACTAGAACTTGGGTCCAAAGGTGCCAGAAAGTGACAGAAGGGGAGAAGGTGGTGAGAAATCCTTCCTTTGAGTTCTAGGAGTGATATTCAAAGAGTTTCAGTGGCTTGAGACGAGTTTCGCAGGTCTTCCTTTGCCGGTAAGCAAAAGGGAACCAAAAGAGACCAAAACTGGAACTTGGGTCCAAAGGCGCCAAAAAGTGCCAGAAGCGGAAAAGGTGGTGAGAAAGCTTTCCTTTGTGTCTTCGGAGTGATATTCAAGGATTTCAGTGGCCTAAGACGAGTTTCGCACGACTTCCTTTGCCGATAAGCAAAAAGGGACCAAATGAGACCAAAACTAGAACTTGGGTCAAAGGTGCCAGAAAGTGACAGAAGGGGAGAAGGTGGTGAGAAATCCTTCCTTTGAGTTCTAGGAGTGATATTCAAGGAGTTTCAGTGGCTTGATACAAGTTTCGCACGTCTTCCTTTGCCGGTAAGCAAAAAGGAACCAAAAGAGACCAAAACTGGAACTTGGGTCCAAAGGCACCAGAAAGTGCCAGAATGTGAGAAGGTGATGGGAAAGCCTCCCTTTAAGTCCTAGGCGTGATATTCAAGGAGTTTTAGTGGCCTGAGACGAGTTTCGCACGTCTTCCTTTGCCGGTAAGCAAAAGGGAACCAAAAGAGACCAAAACTGGAACTTGGGTCCAAAGGCACCAGAAAGTGCCTGAATGTGAGAAGGTGGTGGGAAAGCCTTCTTTTAAGTCGTAGACGTGGTATTCAAGGAGTGTTAGTTGCCTGAGACGAGTTTTGCAAGTCTCCCTTTGCCAGTATGCAAAAAGGGACCAAAAGAGACCAAAACTGAAACTTGGGTCGAAAGGTGCTAGAAAGTGACAGAAGGGGAGAAGGTGGTGAGAAATTCTTCCTTTGAGTTCAAGTAGTTTTAGTGGCTTGAGACGAGTTTCGCACGTCTTCCTTTGCCAGTAAGCAAAAGGGAACCAAAAGAGACCAAAACTGGAACTTGGGGTCCAAAGGCGCCAGAAAGTGCCAAAAGGGGAGAAGGTGGTGAGAAATCCTTCCTTTGAGTTCTTGGAGTGATATTCAAGGAGTTTTAGTGGCCTGAGATGA
Organism: Abrus pulchellus subsp. cantoniensis; assembly: GCA_024086825.1. Taxonomy (NCBI): domain Eukaryota; kingdom Viridiplantae; phylum Streptophyta; class Magnoliopsida; order Fabales; family Fabaceae; genus Abrus; species Abrus pulchellus. The sequence goes on along the minus strand of CM044058.1, from coordinate 12,664,051 downwards.
GTTTCGCAAGTCTCCCTTTGCCGATGCGAGAAAGGGACCAAAAGAGACCAAAACTAGAACTTGGGTCCAAAGGTGCCAGAAAGTGACAGAAGGGGAGAAGGTGGTGAGAAATTCTTCCTTTGAGTTCAAGTAGTTTTAGTGGCTTGAGACGAGTTTCGCACGTCTTCCTTTGCCAGTAAGCAAAAGGGAACCAAAAGAGACCAAAACTGGAACATGGGTCCAAAGGCACCAGAAAGTGCCCGAACGTGAGAATGTGGTGGGAAAGCCTTCCTTTGTGTCTTCGGAGTGATATTCAAGGAGTTTCAGTGGCCTGAGATGAGTTTCGCACGACTTCCTTTGCCGGTAAGCAAAAAGGGACCAAAAGAGACCAAAACTAGAACTTGGGTCCAAAGGTGCCAAAAAGTGACAGAAGGGGAGAAGGTGGTCAGAAATCCTTGCTTTGAGTCCTAAGCGTGATATTCAAAAAGTTTTAGTAGCCTGAGACGAGCTTCGCACGTCTTCCTTTGCCAGTAAGCAAAAGGGAACCAAAAGAGACCAAAACTGGAACATGGGTCCAAAGGCGCCAGAAAGTGCCAGAAGGGGAGAAGGTGGTGAGAAATCCTTCCTTTGAGTTCTAGGAGTGATATTCAAGGAGTTTCAGTGGCTTGAGACCAGTTTCGTACGTCTTGCTTTGCCGGTAAGCAAAAGGGAACCAAAATAGACCAAAACTAGAACTTGGGTCCAAAGGTGCCAGAAAGTGACAGAAGGGGAGAAGGTGGTGAGAAATCCTTCCTTTGAGTTGTAGGAGTGATATTCAAGGAGTTTCAGTGGCTTGAGACGAGTTTTGCACGTCTTCCTTTGCCAGTAAGCAAAAGGGAACCAAAAGAGACCAAAACCGGAACATGATCCAAAGGCGCCAGAAAGTGCCAGAAGGGGAGAAGGTGGTGAGAAATCCTTCCTTTGAGTTCTAGGAGTGATATTCAAGGAGTTTCAGTGGCTTGAGACCAGTTTCGCACGTCTTGCTTTGCCGGTAAGCAAAAGGGAACCAAAAAAGACCAAAACTGGAACATGGGTCCAAAGGCACCAGAAAGAGACAGAACGTGAGAAGGCGATGGGAAAGCCTTCCTTTGAGTCCTAGGCGTGATATTCAAAGAGGTTTAGTGGCCTGAGACGAGTTTCGCAAGTTTCCCTTTGCCAGTAAGCAAAAAGGGACCAAAGGAGACCAAAACTGGAAGTTGGGTCCAAAGGCGCCAGAAAGTGCCAGAAGGGTAGAAGGTGGTGAGAAATCCTTCCTTTGAGTTCTAGGAGTGATAGTGAAGGAGTTTCAGTGGCGTGAGACGAGTTTCGCACGTCTTCCTTTGCCGGTAAGCAAAAGGGAACCAAAAGAGACCAAAACTGGAACTTGGGTCCAAAGGCACCAGAAAGTGCCAGAACGTGAGAAGGTGGTGGGAAAGCCTTCCTTTAAGTCCTACGCGTGATATTCAAGGAGTTTTACTGGCCTGAGACGAGTTTTGCACGTCTTCCTTTGCCGTTAAGAAAAAGGGAACCAAAAGAGACCAAAACTAGAACGTGGGTCCAAAGGCACCAGAAAGTGCCAGAATGTGAGAAGGTGGTGGGAAAGCCTTCCTTTGAGTTCTAGGAGTGATATTCAAGGAGTTTCAGTGGCTTGAGACGAGTTTCGCACGTCTTCCTTTGCCGGTAAGCAAAAGGGAACCAAAAGAGACCAAAACTGGAACATGGTCCAAAGGGCGCCAGAAAGTGCCAGAAGGGGAGAAGGTGGTGAGAAATCCTTCCTTTGAGTTCTAGGAGTGATATTCAAGGAGTTTCAGTGGCTTGAGACCAGTTTCGCACGTCTTGCTTTGCCGGTAAGCAAAAGGGAACCAAAAAAGACCAAAACTGGAACATGGGTCCAAAGGCACCGAAAGAGCGAACGTGAGAAGGCGATGGGAAAGCCTTCCTTTGAGTCCTAGGCGTGATATTCAAAGAGTTTTAGTGGCCTGAGACGAGTTTCGCAAGTTTCCCTTTGCCGATGGCAAAAAGGTACCAAAAGAGACCAAAAGCGGAAGTTGGGTCCAAAGGCGCCAGAAAGTGCCAGAAGGGTAGAAGGTGGTGAGAAATCCTTCCTTTGAGTTCTAGGAGTGATACTGAAGGAGTTTCAGTGGCGTGAGACGAGTTTCGCACGTCTTCCTTTGCCGGTAAGCAAAAGGGAACCAAAAGAGACCAAAACTGGAACTTGGGTCCAAAGGCACCAGAAAGTGCCAGAACGTGAGAAGGTGGTGGGAAAGCCTTCCTTTAAGTCCTACGCGTGATATTCAAGGAGTTTTACTGGCTTGAGACGAGTTTTGCACGTCTTCCTTTGCCGGTAAGCAAAAGGGAACCAAAAGAGACCAAAACTAGAACTTGAGTCCAAAGTCACCAGAAAGTGCCAGAATGTGAGAAGGTGGTGGGAAAGCCTTCCTTTAAGTCGTAGGCGTGATATTCAAAGAGTTTTAGTGGCCTGAGACGAGTTTCGCAAGTCTCCCTTTGCCAGTAAGCAAAAAGGGACCAAAAGAGACCAAAACTGGAACTTGGGTCCAAAGGCGCCAGAAAGTCCCAGAAGGGGAGAAGGTGGTGAGAAATCCTTCCTTTGTGTCTTCGGAGTGATATTCAAGGAGTTTTAGTGGCCTGAGATGAGTTTCGCAAGTCTCCCTTTGCCGATGCGTAAAGGGACCAAAAGAGACCAAAACTAGAACTTGGGTCCAAAGGTGCCAGAAAGTGACAAAAGGGGAGAAGGTGGTGAGAAATTCTTCCTTTCAGTTCAAGGAGTTTTAGTGGCTTGAGACGAGTTTCGCACGTCTTCCTTTGCCGGTAAGCAAAAGGGAACCAAAAGAGACCAAAACTGGAACATGGGTCCAAAGGCACCAGAAAGTGCCCGAACATGAGAATGTGGTGGGAAAGCCTTCCTTTGTGTCTTCGGAGTGATATTCAAGGAGTTTCAGTGGCCTGAGATGAGATTCGCACGACTTCCTTTGCCGGTAAGCAAAAAGGGACCAAAAGAGACCAAAACTAGAACTTGGGTCCAAAGGTGCCAGAAAGTGACAGAAAGGGAGAAGGTGGTGAGAAATTCTTCCTTTCAGTTCAAGGAGTTTTAGTTGCTTGAGACGACTTTCGCACGTCTTCCTTTGCCGGTAAGCAAAAGGGAACCAAAAGAGACCAAAACTGGAACATGGGTCCAAAGGCACCAGAAAGTGCCCGAACGTGAGAATGTGGTGGGAAAGCCTTCCTTTGTGTCTTCATAGTGATATTCAAGGAGTTTCAGTGGCCTGAGATGAGTTTCGCACGACTTCCTTTGCCGGTAAGCAAAAAGGGACCAAAAGAGACCAAAACTAGAACTTGGGTCCAAAGGTGCCAAAAAGTGACAGAAGGGGAGAAGGTGGTGAGAAATTCTTCCTTTCAGTTCAAGGAGTTTTAGTTGCTTGAGACGACTTTCGCACGTCTTCCTTTGCCGGTAAGCAAAAGGGAACCAAAAGAGACCAAAACTGGAACATGGGTCCAAAGGCACCAGAAAGTGCCCGAACGTGAGAATGTGGTGGGAAAGCCTTCCTTTGTGTCTTCATAGTGATATTCAAGGAGTTTCAGTGGCCTGAGATGAGTTTCGCACGACTTCCTTTGCCGGTAAGCAAAAAGGGACCAAAAGAGACCAAAACTAGAACTTGGGTCCAAAGGTGCCAAAAAGTGACAGAAGGGGAGAAGGTGGTGAGAAATCCTTCCTTTGAGTTCTAGGAGTGATATTCAAGGAGTTTCAGTGGCTTGAGACGAGTTTCGCACGTCTTCCTTTGCCGGTAAGCAAAAGGGAACCAAAAGAGACCAAAACTGGAACTTGGGTCCAAAGGCACCATAAGGTGCCAGAACATGAGAAGGTGGTGGGAAAGCCTTGCTTTGAGTCCTAAGCGTGATATTCAAAGAGTTTTAGTGGCCTGAGACGAGTTTCGCACGTCTTCCTTTGCCGATAACCAAAAGGGAACCAAAAGAGACCAAAACTGGAACTGGGGTCCAAAGGCGCCAGAAAGTGCCAGAAGGGGAGAAGGTGGTGAGAAATCCTTCCTTTGAGTTCTAGGAGTGATATTCAAGGAGTTTCAGTGGCTTGAGACCAGTTTCGCACGTCTTGCTTTGCCGGTAAGCAAAAGGGAACCAAAATAGACCAAAACTAGAACTTGGGTCTAAAGGTGCCAGAAAGTGACAGAAGGGGAGAAGGTGGTGAGAAATCCTTCCTTTGAGTCTAGGAGTGATATTCAAGGAGTTTCAGTGGCTTGAGACGAGTTTCGCACGTCTTCCTTTGCCGGTAAGCAAAAGGGAACCAAAAGAGACCAAAACTGGAACATGGGTCCAAAGGCGCCAGAAAGTGCCAGAAGGGGAGAAGGTGGTGAGAAATCCTTCCTTTGAGTTCTAGGAGTGATATTCAAGGAGTTTCAGTGGCTTGAGACCAGTTTCGCACGTCTTGCTTTGCTGGTAAGCAAAAGGGAACCAAAAAAGACCAAAACTGGAACATGGGTCCAAAGGGACCAGAAAGAGCCAGAACGTGAGAAGGCGATGGGAAAGCCTTCCTTTGAGTCCTAGGCGTGATATTAAAAGAGTTTTAGTGGCCTGAGACGAGTTTCGCAAGTTTCCCATTGCCAGTAAGCAAAAAGGGACCAAAATAGACCAAAACTGGAAGTTGGCTCCAAAGGCGCCAGAAAGTGCCAGAAGGGTAGAAGGTGGTGAGAAATCCTTCCTTTGAGTTCTAGGAGTGATACTGAAGGAGTTTCAGTGGCGTGAGACGAGTTTCGCACGTCTTCCTTTGCTGGTAAGCAAAAGGGAACCAAAAGAGACCAAAACTGAAACTTGGATCCAAAGGCACCAGAAAGTGCCAGAAGCTGAAAAGGTGGTGAGAAAGCCTTCCTTTGTGTCTTCGGAGTGATATTCAAGGATTTTAGAGTCCTGAGACGAGTTTCGCCCAACTTCCTTTGCCGGTAAGCAAAAAAGGACCAAAAGAGACCAAAACTTGAACTTGGGTCGAAAGGCGCCAGAAAGTGCCAGAGGGGAAAAAGGTGTTGAGAAATCCTTCCTTTGAGTTCTAGGAGTGATATTCAAGGAGTTTCAGTGGCTTGAGATGAGTTTCGCACGTCTTCCTTTGCCGGTAAGCAAAAGGGAACCAAAAGAGACCAAAACTGGAACATGGGTCCAAAGGCACCAGAAAGTGCCAGAACGCGAGAAGGTGGTGGGAAAGCCTTCCTTTGAGTCCTAGGCGTGATATTCAAGGAGTTTTAGTGGCCTGAGATGAGTTTCGCACGTCTTCCTTTGCCGGTAAGCAAAAGGGAACCAAAAGAGACCAAAACTGGAACTTGGGTCCAAAGGCGCCAGAAAGTGCCAGAAGCGGAAAAGGTGGTGAGAAAGCCTTCCTTTGTGTCTTCGGAGTGATATTCAAGGATTTCAGTGGCCTAAGACGAGTTTCGCACGACTTCCTTTGCCGATAAGCAAAAAGGGACCAAATGAGACCAAAACTAGAACTTGGGTCAAAGGTGCCAGAAAGTGACAGAAGGGGAGAAGGTGGTGAGAAATCCTTCCTTTGAGTTCTAGGAGTGATATTCAAGGAGTTTCAGTGGCTTGATACGAGTTTCGCACGTCTTCCTTTGCCGGTAAGCAAAAGGGAACCAAAAGAGACCAAAACTGGAACTTGGGTCCAAAGGCACCAGAAAGTGCCCGAACGTGAGAATGTGGTGGGAAAGCCTTCCTTTGTGTCTTCGGAGTGATATTCAAGGAGTTTCAGTGGCCTGAGATGAGTCTCGCACGACTTCCTTTGCCGGTAAGCAAAAAGGGACCAAAAGAGACCAAAACTAGAACTTGGGTCCAAAGGTGCCAAAAAGTGACAGAAGGGGAGAAGGTGATGAGAAATCCTTCCTTTGAGTTCTAGGAGTGATATTCAAGGAGTTTCAGTGGCTTGAGACGAGTTTCGCATGTCTTCCTTTGCGGGTAAGCAAAAGGGAACCAAAATAGACCAAAACTAGAACTTGGGTCCAAAGGTGCCAGAAAGTGACAGAAGGGGAGAAGGTGGTGCGAAATCCTTCCTTTGAGTTCTAGGAGTGATATTCAAAGAGTTTCAGTGGCTTGAGACGAGTTTCGCAGGTCTTCCTTTACCGGTAAGCAAAAGGGAACCAAAAGAGACCAAAACTGGAACTTGGGTCCAAAGGCGCCAAAAAGTGCCAGAAGCGGAAAAGGTGGTGAGAAAGCTTTCCTTTGTGTCTTCGGAGTGATATTCAAGGATTTCAGTGGCCTAAGACGAGTTTCGCACGACTTCCTTTGCCGATAAGCAAAAAGGGACCAAATGAGACCAAAACTAGAACTTGGGTCAAAGGTGCCAGAAAGTGACAGAAGGGGAGAAGGTGGTGAGAAATCCTTCCTTTGAGTTCTAGGAGTGATATTCAAGGAGTTTCAGTGGCTTGAGACGAGTTTCGCACGTCTTCCTTTGCCGGTAAGCAAAAGGGAACCAAAAGACACCAAAACTGGAACATGGGTCCAAAGGCGCCAGAAAGTGCCAGAACGTGAGAAGGTGGTGGGAAAGCCTTTCTTTGAGTCCTAGGCGTGATATTCAAGGAGATTTAGTGGCCTGAGACGAGTTTCGCAAGTCTTCCTTTGCCAGTAAGTAAAAAGGGACCAAAAGAGACCAAAACTGGAACTTGGATCCAAAGGCGCCAGAAAGTGCCAGAAGCGGAAAAGGTGGTGAGAAAGCCTTCCTTTGAGTCCTAGGCATGATATTCTAAGAGTTTTAGTGTCCTGAGACGAGTTTCACAAGTCTCCCTTTGCGAGTAACCAAAAGGGACCAAAAGAGACCAAAACTGGAACTTGGGTCGAAAGGCGCCAGAAAGTGCCAGAGGGGAAAAAGGTGTTGAGAAATCTTTCATTTATGTTCTATGAGTGATATTCAAGGAGTTTCAGTGGCTTGAGACCAGTTTCGCACGTCTTCCTTTGCCGGTAAGAAAAAGGGAACCAAAAGACACCAAAACTGGAACATGGGTCCAAAGGCGCCAGAAAGTGCCAGAAGGGGAGAAGGTGGTGAGAAATCCTTCCTTTGAGTTCTAGGAGTGATATTCAAGGAGTATCAGTGGCTTGAGACCAGTTTCGCACGTCTTGCTTTGCCGGTAAGCAAAAGGGAACCAAAAAAGACCAAAACTGGAACATGGGTCCAAAGGCACCAGAAAGAGCCAGAACGTGAGAAGGCGATGGGAAAGCCTTCTTTTGAGTCCTAGGCATGATATTCAAAGAGTTTAAGTGGCCTGAGACGAGTTTCGCAAGTTTCCCATTGCCAGTAAGCAAAAAGGGACCAAAATAGACCAAAACTGGAAGTTGGGTCCAAAGGCGCCAGAAAGTGCCAGAAGGGTAGAAGGTGGTGAGAAATCCTTCCTTTGAGTTCTAGGAGTGATATTCAAGGAGTTTCAGTTGCTTGAGACGAGTTTCGCACGTCTTCCTTTGCCGGTAAGCAAAAGGGAACCAAAATAGACCAAAACTAGAACTTGGGTCCAAAGGTGCCAGAAAGTGACAGAACGGGGGAAGGTGGTGGGAAAGCCTTCTTTCAAGTGCTAGGCGTGATATTCAAAGAGTTTTAGTGGCCTGAGACGAGTTTCGCAACTCTTCCTTTGCCAGTAAGCAAAAGGGAACCAAAAGAGACCAAAACTGGAACATGGGTCCAAAGGCACCAGAAAGTGCCAGAACGCGAGAAGGTGGTGGGAAAGCCTTCCTTTGAGTCCTAGGCGTGATATTCAAGGAGTTTTAGTGGCCTGAGATGAGTTTCGCACGTCTTCCTTTGCCGGTAAGCAAAAGGGAACCAAAAGAGACCAAAACTGGAACTTGGGTCAAAGGGGCCAGAAAGTGACAGAAGGGGAGAAGGTGGTGAGAAATCCTTCCTTTGAGTTCTAGGAGTGATATTCAAGGTGTTTCAGAGGCTTGAGACGAGTTTCGCACGTCTTCCTTTGCCGGTAAGCAAAAAGGAACCAAAAAAGACCAAAACTGGAACTTGGGTCCAAAGGCACCAGAAAGGGCCAGAATGGGAGAAGGTGGGGAGAAATCCTTCCTTTGAGTTCTAGGAGTGATATTCAAGGAGTTTCAGTGGCTTGAGACCAGTTTCGCACGTCTTCCTTTGCCGGTAAGCAAAAGGGAACCAAAAGAGACCAAAACTAGAACTTGGGTTCAAAGGCGCCAGAATGTGCCAGAAGGGGAGAAGGTGGGGAGAAATCCTTCCTTTGAGTTCTAGGAGTGATATTCAAGGAGTTTCAGTGGCTTGAGACGAGTTACGCACGTCTTGCTTTGCCCGTAAGCAAAAGGGAACCAAAAAAGACCAAAACTGGAACTTGGATCCAAAGGCACCAGAAAGTGCCAGAACGTGAGAAGGTGGTGGGAAAGCCTTCCTTTGTGTCTTCAGAGTGATATTCAAGGAGTTTCAGTGGCTTGAGACGAGTTTCGCACGTCTTGCTTTGCCGGTAACCAAAAGGGAACCAAAAAAGACCAAAACTGGAACTTGGGTCCAAAGGCACCAGAAAGTGCCAGAACGCGAGAAGGTGGTGGGAAAGCCTTCCTTTGAGTCCTAGGCGTGATATTCAAGGAGATTTAGTGGCCTGAGACGAGTTTCGCAAGTCTCCCTTTGCCAGTAAGCAAAAAGGGACCAAAAGAGACCAAAACTGGAACTTGGATCCAAAGGCGCCAGAAAGTGCCAGAAGCGGAAAAGGTGGTGAGAAAGCCTTCCTTTGAGTCCTAGGCATGATATTCTAAAAGTTTTAGTGTCCTGAGACGAGTTTCGCAAGTCTCCCTTTGCGAGTAACCAAAAGGGATCAAAAGAGACCAAAACTGGAACTTGGGTCGAAAGGCGCCAGAAAGTGCTAGAGGGGAAAAAGGTGTTGAGAAATCTTTCATTTGTGTTCTATGAGTGATATTCAAGGAGTTTCAGTGGCTTGAGACGAGTTTCGCACGTCTTCCTTTGCCGGTAAGCAAAAGGGAACCAAAAGAGACCAAAACTGGAACTTGGATCCAAAGGCACCAGAAAGTGCCAGAACGTGAGAAGGTGGTGGGAAAGCCTTCCTTTGAGTCCTAGGCGTGATATTCAAGGAGATTTAGTGGCTTGAGACGAGTTTCGCAAGTCTCCCTTTGCCAGTAAGCAGAAAGGGACCAAAAGAGACCAAAACTGGAACTTGGGTCCAAAGGCGCCAGAAAGTGCCAGAAGGGGAGAAGGTGGTGAGAAACTCTTCCTTTGAGTTCTAGGAGTGATATTCAAGGAGTTTCAGTTGCTTGAGACGAGTTTCGCACGTCTTCCTTTGCCGGTAAGCAAAAGGGAACCAAAATAGACCAAAACTAGAACTTGGGTCCAAAGGTGCCAGAAAGTGACAGAAGGGGAGAAGGTGGTGAGAAATCCTTCCTTTGAGTTCTAGGAGTGATATTCAAAGAGTTTCAGTAGCTTGAGACGAGTTTCGCAGGTCTTCCTTTGCCGGTAAGCAAAAGGGAACCAAAAGAGACCAAAACTGGAACTTGGGTCCAAAGGCGCTAAAAAGTGCCAGAAGCGGAAAAGGTGGTGAGAAAGCTTTCCTTTGTGTCTTCGGAGTGATATTCAAGGATTTCAGTGGCCTAAGACGAGTTTCGCACGACTTCCTTTGCCGATAAGCAAAAAGGGACCAAATGAGACCAAAACTAGAACTTGGGTCGAAAGGCGCCAGAAAGTGCCAGAGGGGAAAAAGGTGTTGAGAAATCCTTCCTTTGAGTTCTAGGAGTGATATTCAAGGAGTTTCAGTGGCTTGAGACCAGTTTCGCACGTCTTGCTTTACCGGTAACCAAAAGGGAACCAAAAAAGACCAAAACTGGAACTTGGGTCCAAAGGCACCAGAAAGAGACAGAACGTGAGAAGGCGATGGGAAAGCCTTCCTTTAAGTCCTAGGCGTGATATTCAAAGAGTTTTAGTGGCCTGAGACGAGTTTCGCAAGTCTTCCTTTGCCAGTAAGCAAAAAGGGACCAAAAGAGACCAAAACTGGAACTTGGATCCAAAGGCGCCAGAAAGTGCCAGAAGCGGAAAAGGTGGTGAGAAAGCCTTCCTTTGAGTCCTAGGCGTGATATTCAAAGAGTTTTAGTGGCCTGAGACGAGTTTCGCAAGTCTTCCTTTGCCAGTAAGCAAAAAGGGACCAAAAGAGACCAAAACTGGAACTTGGGTCCAAAGGCGCCAGAAAGTGCCAGAAGGGTAGAAGGTGGTGAGAAATCCTTCCTTTGAGTTCTAGGAGTGATAGTGAAGGAGTTTCAGTGGCGTGAGACGAGTTTCGCACGTCTTCCTTTGCCGGTAAGCAAAAGGGAACGAAAAGAAACCAAAACTGGAACTTGGGTCCAAAGGCACCAGAAAGTGCCAGAACGTGAGAAGGTGGTGGGAAAGCCTTCCTTTGAGTCCTAGGCGTGATATTCAAGGAGATTTAGTGGCCTGAGACGAGTTTCGCAAGTCTCCCTTTGCCAGTAAGCAAAAAGGGACCAAAAGAGACCAAAACTGGAAGTTGGGTCCAAAGGCGCCAGAAAGTGCCAGAAGGGTAGAAGGTGGTGAGAAATCCTTCCTTTGAGTTTTAGGAGTGATATTCAAGGAGTTTCAGTGGCTTGAGACCAGTTTCGCACGTCTTGCTTTGCCGGTAAGCAAAAGGGAACCAAAAAAGACCAAAACTGGAACATGGGTCCAAAGGCACCAGAAAGAGCCAGAACGTGAGAAGGCGATGGGAAAGACTTCCTTTGAGTCCTAGGCGTGATATTCAAAGAGTTTTAGTGGCCTGAGACGAGTTTCGCAAGTTTCCCTTTGCCAGTAAGCAAAAAGGGACCAAAAGAGACCAAAACTGGAAGTTGGGTCCAAAGCCGCCAGAAAGTGCCAGAAGGGGAGAAGGTGGTGAGAAATCCTTCCTTTGTGTCTTCGGAGTGATATTCAAGGAGTTTCAGTGGCTTGAGACGAGTTTCGCACGTCTTCCTTTGCCGGTAAGCAAAAGGGAAGCAAAAGAGACCAAAACTGGAACTTGGATCCAAAGGCACCAGAAAGTGCCAGAACGTGAGAAGGTGGTGGGAAAGCCTTCCTTTGAGTCCTAGGCGTGATATTCAAGGAGATTTAGTGGCCTGAGACGAGTTTCGCAAGTCTCCCTTTGCCAGTAAGCAAAAGGGAACCAAAAGAGACCAAAACTGGAACTTGGGTCCAAAGGCACCAGAAAGTGCCAGAACGTGAGAAGGTGGTGGGAAAGCCTTCCTTTAAGTCCTACGCGTGATATTCAAGGAGTTTTACTGGCCTGAGACGAGTTTCGCAAGTCTCCCTTCGCCAGTAAGCAAAAAGGGACCAAAAGAGACCAAAACTGGAACTTGGGTCCAAAGACGCCAGAAAGTGCCAGAAGGGGAGAAGGTGGTGAGAAATCCTTCCTTTGTGTCTTCGGAGTGATATTCAAGGAGTTTCAGTGGCTTGAGACGAGTTTCGCACGTCTTCCTTTGCCGGTAAGCAAAAGGGAACCAAAAGAGACCAAAACTGGAACTTGGATCCAAAGGCACCCGAAAGTGCCAGAACGTGAGAAGGTGGTGGGAAAGCCTTCCTTTGAGTCCTAGGCGTGATATTCAAGGTGATTTAGTGGCCTGAGACGAGTTTCGTAAGTCTCCCTTTGCCAGTAAGCAGAAAGGGACCAAAAGAGACCAAAACTGGAACTTGGGTCCAAAGGCGCCAGAAAGTGCCAGAAGGGGAGAAGGTGGTGAGAAATCCTTCCTTTGAGTTCTAGGAGTGATATTCAAAGAGTTTCAGTGGCTTGAGACGAGTTTCGCAGGTCTTCCTTTGCCGGTAAGCAAAAGGGAACCAAAATAGACCAAAACTGGAACTTGGGTCCAAAGGCGCCAAAAAGTGCCAGAAGCGGAAAAGGTGGTGAGAAAGCTTTCCTTTGTGTCTTCGGAGTGTTATTCAAGGATTTCAGTGGCCTAAGACGAGTTTCGCACGACTTCCTTTGCCGAGAAGCAAAAAGGGACCAAATGAGACCAAAACTAGAACTTGGGTCGAAAGGCGCCAGAAAGTGCCAGAGGGGAAAAAGGTGTTGAGAAATCCTTCCTTTGAGTTCTAGGAGTGATATTCAAGGAGATTCAGTGGCTTGAGACCAGTTTCGCACGTCTTGCTTTACCGGTAAGCAAAAGGGAACCAAAAAAGACCAAAACTGGAACATGGGTCCAAAGGCACCAGAAAGAGACAGAACGTGAGAAGGTGATGGGAAAGCCTTCCTTTGAGTCCTAGGCGTGATATTCAAAGAGTTTTAGTGGCCTGAGACGAGTTTCGCAAGTTTCCCTTTGCCAGTAAGCAAAAAGGGACCAAAAGAGACCAAAACTGGAAGTTGGGTCCAAAGGCGCCAGAAAGTGCCAGAAGGGTAAAAGGTGGTGAGAAATCCTTCCTTTGAGTTCTAGGAGTGATAGTGAAGGAGTTTCAGTGGCGTGAGACGAGTTTCGCACGTCTTCCTTTGCCGGTAAGCAAAAGGGAACCAAAAGAGACCAAAACTGGAACTTGGATCCAAAGGCACAAGAAAGTGCCAGAAGCGGAAAAGGTGGTGAGAAAGCCTTCCTTTGTGTCTTCGGAGTGATATTCAAGGATTTTAGAGTCCTGAGACGAGTTTCGCCCAACTTCCTTTGCCGGTAAGCAAAAAGGGACCAAAAGAGACCAAAACTAGAACTTGGGTCCAAAGGTGCCAGAAAGTTACAGAAGGGGAGAAGGTGGTGAGAAATTCTTCCTTTCAGTTCAAGGAGTTTTAGTGGCTTGAGACGAGTTTCGCACGTCTTCCTTTGCCGGTAAGCAAAAGGGAACCAAAAGAGACCAAAACTGGAACATGGGTCCAAAGACACCAGAAAGTGCCCGAACGTGAGAATGTGGTGGGAAAGCCTTCCTTTGTGTCTTCGGAGTGATATTCAAGGAGTTTCAGTGGCCTGAGATGAGTTTCGCACGACTTCCTTTGCCGGTAAGCAAAAAGGGACCAAAAGAGACCAAAACTAGAACTTGGGTCCAAAGGTACCAAAAAGTGACAGAAGGGGAGAAGGTGGTGAGAAATCCTTCCTTTGAGTTCTAGGAGTGATATTCAAGGAGTTTCAGTGGCTTGAGACGAGTTTCGCACGTCTTCCTTTGCCAGTAAGCAAAAGGGAACCAAAAGAGACCAAAACTGGAACTTGGGTCCAAAGGCACCAGAAGGTGCCAGAACGTGAGAAGGTGGTGGGAAAGCCTTGCTTTGAGTCCTAAGCGTGATATTCAAAAAGTTTTAGTGGCCTGAGACGAGTTTCGCACGTCCTCCTTTGCCGGTAACCGAAAGGGAACCAAAAGAGACCAAAACTGGAACATGGGTCCAAAGGCGCCAGAAACTGCCAGAAGGGGAGAAGGTGGTGAGAAATCCTTCCTTTGAGTTGTAGGAGTGATATTCAAGGAGTTTCAGTGGCTTGAGACCAGTTTCGCACGTCTTGCTTTGCCGGTAAGCAAAAGGGAACCAAAATAGACCAAAACTAGAACTTGGGTCCAAAGGTGCCAGAAAGTGACAGAAGGGGAGAAGGTGGTGAGAAATCCTTCCTTTGAGTTCTAGGAGTGATATTCAAGGAGTTTCGGTGGCTTGAGACGAGTTTCGCACGTTTTCCTTTGCCGGTAAGCAAAAGGGAACCAAAAGAGACCAAAACTGGAAGTTCGGTCCAAAGGCGCCAGAATGTGCCAGAAGGGTAGAAGGTGGTGAGAAATCCTTCCTTTGAGTTCTAGGAGTGATACTGAAGGAGTTTCAGTGCCGTGAGACGAGTTTCGCACGTCTTCCTTTGCCGGTAAGCAAAAGGGAACCAAAAGAGACCAAAACTGGAACTTGGATCCAAAGGCACAAGAAAGTGCCAGAAGCGGAAAAGGTGGTGAGAAAGCCTTCCTTTGTGTCTTCGGAGTGATATTCAAGGATTTTAGAGTCCTGAGACGAGTTTCGCCCAACTTCCTTTGCCGGTAAGCAAAAAGGGACCAAAAGAGACCAAAACTTGAACTTGGGTCGAAAGGCGCCAGAAAGTGCCAGAGGGGAAAAAGGTGTTGAGAAATCCTTCCTTTGAGTTCTAGGAGTGATATTCAAGGAGTTTCAGTGGCTTGAGACGAGTTTCGCACGTCTTCCTTTGCCGGTAAGCAAAAGGGAACCAAAAGAGACCAAAACTGGAACATGGGTCCAAAGGCACCAGAAAGAGCCAGAACGCGAGAAGGTGGTGGGAAAGCCTTCCTTTGAGTCCTAGGCGTGATATTCAAGGAGTTTTAGTGGCCTGAGATGAGTTTCGCACGTCTTCCTTTGCCGGTAACCAAAAGGGACCAAAAGAGACCAAAACTGGAACTTGGGTCAAAGGGGCCAGAAAGTGACAGAAGGGGAGAAGGTGGTGAGAAATCCTTCATTTGAGTTCTAGGAGTGATATTCAAGGAGTTTCAGAGGCTTGAGACGAGTTTCGCACGTCTTCCTTTGCCGGTAAGCAAAAGGGAACCAAAAGAGACCAAAACTGGAACTTGGATCCAAAGGCACCAGAAAGTGCCAGAACGTGAGAAGGTGGTGGGAAAGCCTTCCTTTGAGTCCTAGGGGTGATATTCAAGGAGATTTAGTGGCCTGATACGAGTTTCGCAAGTCTCCCTTTGCCAGTAATCAGAAAGGGACCAAAAGAGACCAAAACAAGAACTTGGGTCCAAAGGCGCCAGAAAGTGCCAGAAGGGGAGAAGGTGGTGAGAAACTCTTCCTTTGAGTTCTAGGAGTGATATTCAAGGAGTTTCAGTTGCTTGAGACGAGTTTCGCACGTCTTGCTTTGCCGGTAAGCAAAAGGGAACCAAAAGAGACCAAAACTGGAACTTGGTTCCAAAGGCACCATAAAGTGCCAGAAGCGGAAAAGGTGGTGAGAAAGCCTTCCTTTGTGTCTTCGGAGTGATATTCAAGAATTTCAGAGTCCTGAGACGAGTTTCGCACAACTTCCTTTGCCGGTAAGCAAAAAGGGACCAAAAGAGACCAAAACTAAAACTTGGGTCGAAAGGCGCCAGAAAGTGCCAGAGGGGAAAAAGTTGTTGAGAAATCCTTCCTTTGAGTTCTAGGAGTGATATTCAAGGAGTTTCAGTGGCTTGAGACGAGTGTCGCACGTCTTCCTTTGCCGGTAAGCAAAAGGGAACCAAAAGAGACCAAAACTGGAACATGGGTCCAAAGGCACCATAAAGTGCCAGAACGCGAGAAGGTGGTGGGAAAGCCTTCCTTTGAGTCCTAGGCGTGATATTCAAGGAGTTTTAGTGGCCTGAGATGAGTTTCGCATGTCTTCCTTTGCCGGTAAGCAAAAGGGAACCAAAAGAGACCAAAACTGGAACTTGGGTCAAAGGGGCCAGAAAGTGACAGAAGGGGAGAAGGTGGTGAGAAATCCTTCCTTTGAGTTCTAGGAGTGATAGTGAAGGAGTTTCAGTGGCGTGAGACGAGTTTCGCACGTCTTCCTTTGCCGGTAAGCAAAAGGGAACCAAAAGAGACCAAAACTGGAACTTGGGTCCAAAGGCACCAGAAAGTGCCAGAACCTGAGAAGGTGGTTGGAAAGCCTTCCTTTAAGTCCTACGCGTGATATTCAAGGAGTTTTACTGGCCTGAGACGAGTTTTGCACGTCTTCCTTTGTCGGTAAGGAAAAGGGAACCAAAAGAGACCAAAACTAGAACTTGGGTCCAAAGGCACCAGAAACTGCCAGAATGTGAGAAGGTGGTGGGAAAGCCTTCCTTTGAGTTCTAGGAGTGATATTCAAGGAGTTTCAGTGGCTTGAGACGAGTTTCGCACGTCTTCCTTTGCCGGTAAGCAAAAGGGAACCAAAAGAGACCAAAACTGGAACATGGGTCCAAAGGCGCCAGAAAGTGCCAGAAGGGGAGAAGTGGTAAGAAATCCTTCCTTTGAGTTCTAGGAGTGATATTCAAGGAGTTTCAGTGCCTTGAGACGAGTTTTGCACGTCTTGCTTTGCCGGTAAGCAAAAGGGAACCAAAGAAGACCAAAACTGGAATTTGGGTCCAAAGGCACCAGAAAGTGCCAGAACGCGAGAAGGTGGTGGGAAAGCCTTCCTTTGAGTCCTAGGCGTGATATTCAAGGAGTTTTAGTGGCCTGAGACGAGTTTCGCACGTCTTTCTTTGCCGGTATGCAAAAGGGAACCAAAAGAGACCAAAACTGGAACTTGGATCCAAAGGCACCAGAAAGTGCCAGAACGTGAGAAGGTGGTGGGAAAGCCTTCCTTTGAGTCCTAGGCGTGATATTTAAGGAGATTTAGTGGCCTGAGACGAGTTTCGCAAGTCTCCCTTTGCCAGTAAGCAAAAAGGGACCAAAAGAGACCAAAACTGGAACTTGGGTCCAAAGGCGCCAGAAAGTGCCAGAAGGGGAGAAGGTGGTGAGAAATCCTTCCTTTGTGTCTTCGGAGTGATATTCAAGGAGTTTCAGTGGCTTGAGACGAGTTTCGTACGTCTTGCTTTGCCGGTAAGCAAAAGGGAACCAAAAAAGACCAAAACTGGAACTTGGGTCCAAAGGCACCATAAAGTGCCAGAACGCGAGAAGGTGGTGGGAAAGCCTTCCTTTGAGTCCTAGCCGTGATATTCAAGGAGATTTAGTGGCCTGAGACGAGTTTCGCAAGTCTCCCTTTGCCAGTAAGCAGAAAGGGACCAAAAGAGACCAAAACTGGAACTTGGGTCCAAAGGCGCCAGAAAGTGCCAGAAGGGGAGAAGGTGGTGAGAAACTCTTCCTTTGAGTTCTAGGAGTGATATTCAAGGAGTTTCAGTTGCTTGAGACGAGTTTCGCACGTCTTCCTTTGCCAGTAAGCAAAAGGGAACCAAAATAGACCAAAACTAGAACTTGGGTCGAAAGGTGCCAGAAAGTGACAGAAGGGGAGCAGGTGGTGAGAAATCCTTCCTTTGAGTTCTAGGAGTGATATTCAAGGAGTTTCAGTGGCTTGACACGAGTTTCGCACGTCTTCCTTTGCCGGTAAGCAAAAGGGAACCAAAAGAGACCAAAACTGGAACTTGGGTCCAAAGGCGCCAGAAAGTGCCAGAAGGGGAGAAGGTGGTGAGAAATCCTTCCTTTGAGTTCTTCGAGTGATATTCAAGGAGTTTTAGTGGCCTGAGATGAGTTTCGCAAGTCTCCCTTTGCCAGTAAGCAGAAAGGGACCAAAAGAGACCAAAACTAGAACTTGGGTCCAAAGGTGCCAGAAAGTGACAGAAGGGGAGAAGGTGGTGAGAAATTCTTCCTTTGAGTTCAAGGAGTTTTAGTGGCTTGAGACGAGTTTCGCACGTCTTCCTTTGCCGGTAAGCAAAAGGGAACCAAAAGAGACCAAAACTGGAACATGGGTCCAAGGGCACGAGAAAGTGCGCGAACGTGAGAATGTGGTGGGAAAGCCTTCCTTTGTGTCTTCGGAGTGATATTCAAGGAGTATCAGTGGCCTGAGATGAGTTTCGCACAACTTCCTTTGCCGGTAAGCAAAAAGGGACCAAAAGAGACCAAAACTAGAACTTGGGTCCAAAGGTGCCAAAAAGTGACAAAAGGGGAGAAGGTGCTGAGAAGTCCTTCCTTTAAGTTCTAGGAGTGATATTCAAGGAGTTTCAGTGGCTTGAGACGAGTTTCGCTCTTCTTACTTTGCCAGTAAGCAAAAGGGAACCAAAAGAGACCAAAACTGGAACTTGGGTCCAAAGGCACCAGAAGGTGCCAGAACGTGAGAAGGTGGTGGGAAAGCATTCCTTTAAGTCGTAGACGTGATATTTAAGGAGTTTTAGTGGCCTGAGACGAGTTTCGCAAGTCTTCCTTTGTGTCTTCAGAGTGATATTCAAGGAGTTTCAGTGGCTTGAGACGAGTTTTGCACGTCTTGCTTTGCCAGTAAGCAAAAGGGAACCAAAAAAGACCAAAACTGGAACTTGGGTCCAAAGGCACCAGAAAGTACCAGAACGCGAGAAGGTGGTGGGAAAGCCTTCCTTTGAGTCCTAGGCGTGATATTTAAGGAGTTTTAGTGGCCTGAGACGAGTTTCGCACGTCTTTCTTTGCCGGTATGCAAAAGGGAACCAAAAAAGACCAAGACTAGAACTTGGATCCAAAGGCACCAGAAAGTGCCAGAACGTGAGAAGGTGGTGGGAAAGCCTTCCTTTAAGTCCTACGCGTGATATTCAAGGAGTTTTACTGGCCTGAGACAAGTTTTGCACGTCTTCCTTTGCCGGTAAGCAAAAGGGAACCAAAAGAGACCAAAAACTAGAACTTGGGTCCAAAGGCACCAGAAAGTGCCAGAATGTGAGAAGGTGGTGGGAAAGCCTTCCTTTAAGTTGTAGGCGTGATATTCAACGAGTTTTAGTGGCCTGAGACGAGTTTCGCAAGTCTCCCTTTGACAGTAAGCAAAAAGGGACCAAAAGAGACCAAAACTGGAACTTGGGTCCAAAGGCGCCAGAAAGTGCCAGAAGGGGAGAAGGTGGTGAGAAATCCTTCCTTTGTGTCTTCGGAGTGATATTCAAGGAGTTTCAGTGGCTTGAGACGAGTTTTGCATGTCTTGCTTTGCCGGTAAGCAAAAGGGAACCAAAGAAGACCAAAAGGCACCAGAAAGTGCCAGAACGCGAGAAGATGGTGGGAAAGCCATCCTTTGAGTCCTAGGCGTGATATTGAAGGAGTTTTAGTGGCCTGAGACGAGTTTCGCACGTCTTTCTTTGCCGGTATGCAAAAGGGAACCAAAAGAGACCAAAACTGGAACTTGGATCCAAAGGCACCAGAAAGTGCCAGAACGTGAGAAGGTGGTTGGAAAGCCTTCCTTTGAGTCCTAGGCGTGATATTTAAGGAGATTTAGTGGCCTGAGACGAGTTTCGCAAGTCTCCCGTTGCCAGTAAGCAAAAAGGGACCAAAAGAGACCAAAACTGGAAGTTGGGTCCAAAGGCGCCAGAAAGTGCCAGAAGGGGAGAAGGTGGTGAGAAATCCTTCCTTTGAGTTCTAGGAGTGATATTCAAGGAGTTTCAGTGGCTTGAGACCAGTTTCGCACGTCTTCCTTTGCCGGTAAGCAAAAGGGAACCAAAAGAGACCAAAACTGGAACTTGGTTCCAAAGGCACCAGAAAGTGCCAGAAGCGGAAAAGGTGGTGAGAAAGCCTTCCTTTGTGTCTTCGGAGTGATATTCAAGGATTTCAGAGTCCTGAGACGAGTTTCGCACAACTTCCTTTGCCGGTAAGCTAAAAGGGACCAAAAGAGACCAAAACTGGAACTTGGGTCGAAAGGCGCCAGAAAGTGCCAGAGGGGAAAAAGGTGTTGAGAAATCCTTCCTTTGAGTTCTAGGAGTGATATTCAAGGAGTTTCAGTGGCTTGAGACGAGTTTCGCACGTCTTCCTTTGCCGGTAAGCAAAAGGGAACCAAAAGAGACCAAAACTGGAACTTGGGTCCAAAGGCGCCAGAAAGTGCCAGAAGGGGAGAAGGTGGTGAGAAATCCTTCCTTTGTGTCTTCGGAGTGATATTCAAGGAGTTTCAGTGGCTTGAGACGAGTTTCGCACGTCTTGCTTTGCCGATAAGCAAAAGGGAACCAAAAAAGACCAAAACTGGAACTTGGGTCCAAAGGCACCAGAAAGTGCCAGAACGCGAGAAGGTGGTGGGAAAGCCTTCCTTTGAGTCCTAGGCGTGATATTCAAGGAGTTTTAGTGGCCTGAGACGAGTTTTGCACATCTTTCTTTGCCGGTATGCAAAAGGGAACCAAAAGAGACCAAAACTGGAACTTGGATCCAAAGGCACCAGAAAGTGCCAGAACGTGAGAAGGTGGTGGGAAAGCCTTCCTTTGAGTCCTAGGCGTGATATTTTAGGAGATTTAGTGGCCTGAGACGAGTTTCGCAAGTGTCCCCTTGCCAGTAAGCAAAAAGGGACCAAAAGAGACCAAAACTGGAACTTGGGTCCAAAGGCGCCAGAAAGTGCCAGAAGGGGAGAAGGTGGTGAGAAATCCTTCCTTTGAGTTCTAGGAGTGATATTCAAGGAGTTTCAGTGGCTTGAGACCAGTTTCGCACGTCTTCCTTTGCCGGTAAGCAAAAGGGAACCAAAAGAGACCAAAACTGGAACTTGGTTCCAAAGGCACCAGAAAGTGCCAGAAGCGGAAAAGGTGGTGAGAAAGCCTTCCTTTGTGTCTTCGGAGTGATATTCAAGGATTTCAGAGTCCTGAGACGAGTTTCGCACAACTTCCTTTGCCGGTAAGCAAAAAGGGACCAAAAGAGACCAAAACTGGAACTTGGGTCGAAAGGCGCCAGAAAGTGCCAGAGGGGAAAAAGGTGTTGAGAAATCCTTCCTTTGAGTTCTAGGAGTGATATTCAAGGAGTTTCAGTGGCTTGAGACGAGTTTCGCACGTCTTCCTTTGCCGGTAAGCAAAAGGGAACAAAAAGAGACCAAAACTGGAACTTGGGTCCAAAGGCACCAGAAAGTGCCAGAGCGCGAGAAGGTGGTGGGAAAGCCTTCCTTTGATTCCTAGGCGTGATTTTCAAGGAGTTTTAGTGGCCTGAGATGAGTTTCGCACGTCTTCCTTTGCCGGTAAGCAAAAGGGAACCAAAAGAGACCAAAACTGGAACTTGGGTCCAAAGGCGCCAGAAAGTGCCAGAAGGGGAGAAGGTGGTGAGAAATCCTTCCTTTGAGTTCTAGGAGTGATATTCAAGGAGTTTCAGTGGCTTGAGACCAGTTTCGCACGTCTTCCTTTGCCAGTAAGCAAAAAGGGACCAAAGGAGACCAAAACTAGAACTTGGGTCAAAGGGGCCAGAAAGTGACAGAAGGGGAGAAGGTGGTGCGAAATCCTTCCTTTGAGTTCTAGGAGTGATATTCAAGGAGTTTCAGAGGCTTGAGACGAGTTTCGCACGTCTTCCTTTGCCGGTAAGCAAAAAGGGACCAAAAGATACCAAAACTAGAACTTGGGTCCAAAGGTGCCAGAAAGTGACAGAAGGGGAGAAGGTGGTGAGAAATCCTTCCTTTGAGTGCTAGGAGTGATATTCAAGGAGTTTCAGTATCTTGAGACGAGTTTCGCACGTCTTCCTTTGCCGGTTAGAAAAAGGGAACCAAAAGAGACCAAAACTGGAACTTGGGTCCAAAGCCACCAGAAATGGCCAGAATGTGGGAAGGTGGTGGGAAAGCCTTCCTTTAAGTCGTAGACGTGATATTAAAGGAGTTTTAGTGGCCTGAGACGAGTTTCGCAAGTCTTCCTTTGCCAGTAAGCAAAACGGGACCAAAAGAGACCAAAATTGGAACTTGGGTCGAAAGGCGCCAGAAAGTGCCAGAAGGGAAAAAGGTGGTGAGAAATCCTTCCTTTGAGTTGAAGGAGTGATATTCAAGGAGTTTTAGTGGCTTGAGACGAGTTTCGCACATCTTCCTTTGCCGGTAAGCAAAAGGGAACCAAAAGAGACCAAAACTGGAACTTGGGTCCAAAGGCACCAGAAAGTGCCAGAACGTGAGAATGTGGTGGGAAAGCCTTCCTTTGTGTCCTAGGAGTGATATTCAAGGAGTTTCAGTGGCCTGAGAAGAGTTTCGCACGACTTCCTTTGCCGGTAAGCAAAAAGGGACCAAAAGAGACCAAAACTAGAACTTGCGTCCAAAGGTGCCAGAAAGTGACAGAAGGGGAGAAGGTGGTGAGAAATCCTTCCTTTGAGTTCTAGGAGTGATATTCAAGGAGTTTTAGTGGCTTGAGACGAGTTTCGCACGTCTTCCTTTGCCGGTAAGCAAAAGGGAACCAAAAGAGACCAAAACTGGAACTTGGGTCCAAAGCCACCAGAAATGGCCAGAATGTGAGAAGGTGGTGGGAAAGCATTCCTTTAAGTCGTAGACGTGATATTCAAGGAGTTTTAGTGGCCTGAGACGAGTTTCGCAAGTCTCCCTTTGCCAGTAAGCAAAACGGGACCAAAAGAGACCAAAATTGGAACTTGGGTCGAAAGGCGCCAGAAAGTGCCAGAAGGGAAAAAGGTGGTGAGAAATCCTTCCTTTGAGTTGAAGGAGTGATATTCAAGGAGTTTTAGTGGCTTGAGACGAGTTTCGCACATCTTCCTTTGCCGGTAAGCAAAAGGGAACCAAAAGAGACCAAAACTGGAACTTGGGTCCAAAGGCACCAGAAAGTGCCAGAACGTGAGAAGGTGGTGGGAAAGCCTTCTTTCAAGTGCTAGGCGTGATATTCAAAGAGTTTTAGTGGCCTGAGACGAGTTTCGCAAGTCTCCCTTTGCCAGTAAGCAAAAGGGAACCAAAAGAGACCAAAACTGGAACTTGGGTCCAAAGGCACCAGAAAGTGCCAGAACGTGAGAATGTGGTGGGAAAGCCTTCCTTTGTGTCTTAGGAGTGATATTCAAGGAGTTTCATTGGCCTGAGAAGAGTTTCGCACGACTTACTTTGCCGGTAAGCAAAAGGGAACCAAAAGAGACCAAAACTGGAACTTGGGTCCAAAGCCACCAGAAATGGCCAGAATGTGAGAAGGTGGTGGGAAAGCCTTCCTTTAAGTCGTAGCCGTGATATTCATGGAGTTTTAGTGGCCTGAGACGAGTTTCGCAATTCTCCCTTTGCCAGTAAGCAAAACGGGACCAAAAGAGACCAAAATTGGAACTTAGGTCGAAAGGCGCCAGAAAGTGCCAGAAGGGAAAAAGGTGGTGAGAAATCCTTCCTTTGAGTTGAAGGAGTGATATTCAAGGAGTTTTAGTGGCTTGAGACGAGTTTCGCACATCTTCCTTTGCCGGTAAGCAAAAGGGAACCAAAAGAGACCAAAACTGGAACTTGGGTCCAAAGGCACCAGAAAGTGCCAGAACGTGAGAAGGTGGTGGGAAAGCCTTCTTTCAAGTGCTAGGCGTGATATTCAAAGAGTTTTAGTGGCCTGAGACGAGTTTCGCAAGTCTCCCTTTGCCAGTAAGCAAAAGGGAACCAAAAGAGACCAAAACTGGAACTTGGGTCCAAAGGCACCAGAAAGTGCCAGAACGTGAGAAGGTGGTGGGAAAGCCTTCCTTTAAGTCCTAGGCGTGATATTCAAGGAGTTTTAGTGGCCTGAGACGAGTTTCGCACGTCTTCCTTTGCCGGTAAGCAAAAGGGAACCAAAAGAGACCAAAACTGGAACTTGGGTCCAAAGCCACCAGAAATGGCCAGAATGTGAGAAGGTGGTGGGAAAGCCTTCCTTTAAGTCGTAGCCGTGATATTCAAGGAGTTTTAGTGGCCTGAGACGAGTTTCGCAATTCACCCTTTGCCAGTAAGCAAAACGGGACCAAAAGAGACCAAAATTGGAACTTAGGTCGAAAGGCGCCAGAAAGTGCCAGAACGTGAGAATGTGGTTGGAAAGCCTTCCTTTGTGTCTTAGGAGTGATATTCAAGGAGTTTCATTGGCCTGAGAAGAGTTTCGCACGACTTACTTTGCCGGTAAGCAAAAAGGGACCAAAAGATACCAAAACTAGAACTTGGGTCCAAAGGTGCCAGAAAGTGACAGAAGGGGAGAAGGTGGTGAGAAATCCTTCCTTTGAGTGCTAGGAGTGATATTCAAGGAGTTTCAGTGGCCTGAGACGAGTTTCGCACGTCTTCCTTTGCCAGTAAGCAAAAGGGAACCAAAAGAGACCAAAACTGGAACTTGGGTCCAAAGCCACCAGAAATTGCCAGAATGTGAGAAGGTGGTGGGAAAGCCTTCCTTTAAGTCGTAGACGTGATATTCAAGGAGTTTTAGTGGCCTGAGACGAGTTTCGCAAGTCTCCCTTTGCCAGTAAGCAAGACGGGACCAAAAGAGACCAAAACTGGAACTTGGGTCGAAAGGCGCCAGAAAGTGCCAGAAGGGAAAAAGGTGGTGAGAAATCCTTCCTTTGAGTTCTAGGAGTGATATTCAAGGAGTTTTAGTGGCTTGAGACGAGTTTCGCACGTCTTCCTTTGCCGGTAAGCAAAAGGGAACCAAAAGAGACCAAAACTGGAACTTGGGTCCAAAGGCACCAGAAAGTGCCAGAACGTGAGAATGTGATGGGAAAGCCTTCCTTTGTGTCTTAGGAGTGATATTCAAGGAGTTTCAGTGGCCTGAGAAGAGTTTCGCACGACTTCCTTTGCCGGTAAGCAAAAAGGGACCAAAAGAGACCAAAACTAGAACTTGGGTCCAAAGGTGCCAGAAAGTGACAGAAGGGGAGAAGGTGGTGAGAAATCCTTCCTTTGAGCTCTAGGAGAGATATTCAAGGAGTTTCAGTGGCTTGAGACGAGTTTCGCACGTCTTCCTTTGCCGGTAAGCAAAAGCGAACCAAAAGAGACCAAAACTGGAACTTGGGTCCAAAGCCACCAGAAACTGCCAAAATGAGAGAAGGTGGTGGGAAAGTCTTCCTTTGAGTCCTAGGCGTGATATTCAAGGAGTTTTAGTGGCCTGAGAGGAGTTTCGCAAGTCTCCCTTTGCCGGTCAGCAAAAGGGAACCAAAAGAGACCAAAACTGGAACTTGGGTACAAAGCCACCAGAAAGTGCCAGAATGTGAGATGGTGGTGGGAAAGCCTTCTTGCAAGTGCTAGGTGTGATATTCAAAAAGTTTTAGTGGCCTGAGACGAGTTTTGCAAGTCTCCCTTTGCCGGTATGAAAAAGGGAACCAAAAGAGACCAAAACTGGAACTTGGGTCCAAAGCCACCAGAAAGTGCCAGAATGTGAGAAGGTGGTGGGAAAGCCTTCCTTTAAGTCATAGACGTGATATTCAAGGAGTTTTAGTGGCCTGAGACGAGTTTCGCAAGTCTCCCTTTGCCAGTAAGCAACACGGGACCAAAAGAGACCAAAACTGGAACTTGGGTCGAAAGGCGCCAGAAAGTGCCAGAAGGGAAAAAGGTGGTGAGAAATCCTTCCTTTGAGTTCTAGGAGTGATATTCAAGGAGTTTTAGTGGCTTGAGACGAGTTTCGCACGTCTTCCTTTGCCGGTACGCAAAAGGGAACCAAAAGAGACCAAAACTGGAACTTGGGTCCAAAGGCACCTAAAAGTGCCAGAACGTGAGAATGTGGTGGGAAAGCCTTCCTTTGTGTCTTAGGAGTGATATTCAAGGAGTTTGAGTGGCCTGAGAAGAGTTTCGCACGACTTCCTTTGCCGGTAAGCAAAAAGGGACCAAAAGAGACCAAAACTAGAACTTGGGTCCAAAGGTGCCAGAAAGTGACAGAAGGGGAGAAGGTGGTGAGAAATCCTTCCTTTGAGCTCTAGGAGTGATATTCAAGGAGTTTCAGTGGCTTGAGACGAGTTTCGCACGTCTTCCTTTGCCGGTAAGCAAAAGGGAACCAAAAGAGACCAAAACTGGAACTTGGGTCCAAAGGCACCAGAAAGTGCCAGAACGTGAGAAGGTGGTGGGAAAGCCTTCTTTCCAGTGCTAGGCGTGATATTCAAAGAGTTTTAGTGGCCTGAGACGAGTTTTGCAAGTCTCCCTTTGCTAGTAAGCAAAAGGGAACCAAAAGAGACCAAAGCTGAACTTGGGTCCAAAGGCACCGAAAGTGCCGTAACGTGAGAAGGTGGTGGGAAAGCCTTCCTTTAAGTCCTAGGCGTGCTATTCAAGGAGTTTTAGTGGCCTGAGACGAGTTTCGCACGTCTTCCTTTGCCAGTAAGCAAAAGGGAACCAAAAGAGACCAAAACTGGAACTTGGGTACAAAGCCACCAGAAAGTGCCAGAACGTGAGAAGGTGGTGGGAAAGCCTTCTTGCAAGTGCTAGGCGTGATATTCAAAGAGTTTTAGTGGCACCGAGACGAGTTTCGCAAGTCTCCCTTTCTTAGGTAAGCAAAAGGGAACCAAAAGAGACCAAAACTGGAACTTGGGTCCAAAGCCACCAGAAAGTGCCAGAATGTGAGAAGGTGGTGGGAAAGCCTTCCTTTAAGTCGTAGACGTGATATTGAAGGAGTTTTAGTGGCCTGAGACGAGTTTCGCAAGTCTCCCTTTGCCAGTAAGCAAAAAGGGACCAAAAGAGACCAAAACTGGAACTTGGGTCGAAAGGCGCCAGAAAGTGCCAGAAGGGAAAAAGGTGGTGAGAAATCCTTCCTTTGAGTTCTACGAGTGATATTCAAGGAGTTTTAGTGGGTTGAGACGAGTTTCGCACGTCTTCCTTTGTCGGTAAGCAAAAGGGAACCAAAAGAGACCAAAACTGGAACTTGGGTCCAAAGCCACCAGAAAGTGCCAGAAAGTGAGAAGGTGGTGGGAAAGCCTTCCTTTAAGTCGTAGACGTGATATTCAAGGAGTTTTAGTGGCCTGAGACGAGTTTCGCAAGTCTCCCTTTGCCAGTAAGCAAAAAGGGACCAAAAGAGACGAAAACTGGAACTTGGGTCCAAAGGTGCCAGAAAGTGACAGAAGGGGAGAAGGTGGTGAGAAATCCTTCCTTTGAGTTCTAGGAGTGATATTCAAGGAGTTTCAGTGGCTTGAGACGTGTTTCGCACGTCTTCCTTTGCCGGTAAGCAAAAGGGAACCAAAAGAGACCAAAACTGGAACTTGGGTCCAAAGCCACCAGAAACTGCCAAAATGAGAGAAGGTGGTGGGAAAGCCTTCCTTTGAGTCCTAGGCGTGATATTCAAGGAGTTTTAGTGGCCTGAGACGAGTTTCGCAAGTCTCCCTTTGCCGGTAAGCAAAAGGGAACCAAAAGAGACCAAAACTGGAACTTGGATCCAAAGGCACCAAAAAGTGCCAGAACATGAGAAGGTGGTGGGAAAGCCTTCTCTCAAGTGCTAGGCGTGATATTCAAAGAGTTTTAGTGACCTGAGACGAGTTTTGCAAGTCTCCCTTTGCTAGTAAGCAAAAGGGAACCAAAAGAGACCAAAACTGGAACTTGGGTCCAAAGGCACCAGAAAGTGCCAGAACGTGGGAAGGTGGTGGGAAACCCTTCCTTTATGTCCTAGGCGTGCTATTCAAGGAGTTTTAGTGGCCTGAGACGAGTTTCGCACGTCTTCCTTTGCCAGTAAGCAAAAGGGAACCAAAAGAGACCAAAACTAGAACTTGGGTCCAAAGGTGCCAGAAAGTGACAGAAGGGGAGAAGGTGGTGAGAAATCCTTCCTTTGAGTTCTAGGAGTGATATTCAAGGAGTTTCAGTGGCTTGAGACGTGTTTCGCACGTCTTCCTTTGCCGGTAAGCAAAAGGGAACCAAAAGAGACCAAAACTGGAACTTGGGTCCAAAGCCACCAGAAACTGCCAAAATGAGAGAAGGTGGTGGGAAAGCCTTCCTTTGAGTCCTAGGCGTGATATTCAAGGAGTTTTAGTGGCCTGAGACGAGTTTCGCAAGTCTCCCTTTACCGGTAAGCAAAAGGGAACCAAAAGAGACCAAAACTGGAACTTGGGTACAAAGCCACCAGAAAGTGCCAGAACGTGAGAAGGTGGTCGGAAAGCCTTCTTGCAAGTGCTAGGCGTGATATTCAAAGAGTTTTAGTGGCCTGAGACGAGTTTCGCAAGTCTCCCTTTGCCAGTAAGCAAAAGGGAACCAAAAGAGACCAAAACTGGAACTTGGGTCCAAAGCCACCAGAAAGTGCCAGAATGTGAGAAGGTGGTGGGAAAGCCTTCCTTTAAGTCGTAGACGTGATATTCAAGGAGTTTTAGTGGCCTGAGACGAGTTTCGCAAGTCTCCCTTTGCCAGTAAGCAAAAAGGGACCAAAAGAGACCAAAACTGGAACTTGGGTCGAAAGGCGCCAGAAAGTGCCAGAAGGGAAAAAGGTGGTGAGAAATCCTTCCTTTGAGTTCTAGGAGTGATATTCAAGGAGTTTTAGTGGGTTGAGACGAGTTTCGCACGTCTTCCTTTGCCGATAAGCAAAAGGGAACCAAAAGAGACCAAAACTGGAACTTGGGTCCAAAGCCACCAGAAAGTGCCAGAATGTGAGAAGGTGGTGGGAAAGCCTTCATTTAAGTCGTAGACGTGATATTCAAGGAGTTTTAGTGGCCTGAGTCGAGTTTCGCAAGTCTCCCTTTGCCAGTAAGCAAAACGGGACCAAAAGAGACCAAAACTGGAACTTAGGTCGAAAGGCGCCAGAAAGTGCCAGAAGGGAAAAAGGTGGTGAGAAATCCTTCCTTTGAGTTCTAGGAGTGATATTCAAGGAGGTTTAGTGGCTTGAGACGAGTTTCGCACGTCTTCCTTTGCCGGTAAGCAAAAGGGAACCAAAAGAGACCAAAACTGGAACTTGGGTCCAAAGGCGCCAGAAAGTGCCAGAAGTGGAAAAGGTGGTGAGAAAGCCTTCCTTTGTGTCTTCGGAGTGATATTCAAGGATTTCAGTTGCCTGAGACGAGTTTCGTACAACTTCCTTTGCCGGTAAGCAAAAAGGGACCATAAGAGACCAAAACTAGAACTTGGGTCCAAAGGTGCCAGAAAGTGACAGAACGGGAGAAGGTGGTGGGAAAGCCTTCTTTCAAGTGCTAGGCGTGATATTCAAAGAGTTTTAGTGGCCTGAGACGAGTTTCGCAAGTCTCCTTTTGCCGGTAAGCAAAAGGGAACCAAAAGAGACCAAAACTGGAACTTGGGTCCAAAGGCACCAGAAAGTGCCAGAACGTGAGAATGTGGTGGGAAAGCCTTCCTTTGTGTCTTCGGAGTGATATTCAAGGAGTTTCAGTGGCCTGAGAAGAGTTTCACACGACTTCCTTTGCCGGTAAGCAAAAAGGGACCAAAAGAGACCAAAACTAGAACTTGGGTCCAAAGGCGCCAGAAAGTGCCAGAAGGGAAAAAGGTGGTGGGAAAGCCTTCCTTTGAGTTCTAGGAGTGATATTCAAGGAGTTTTAGTTGCTTGAGACGAGTTTCGCACGTCTTCCTTTGCCGGTAAGCAAAAGGGAACCAAAAGAGACCAAAACTGGAACTTGGGTCCAAAGGCGCCAGAAAGTGCCAGAAGTGGAAAAGGTGGTGAGAAAGCCTTCCTTTGTGTCTTCGGAGTGATATTCAAGGATTTCGGTTGCCTGAGACGAGTTTCGCACAACTTCCTTTGCCGGAAAGCAAAAAGGGACCAAAAGAGACCAAAACTAGAACTTGGGTCCAAAGGTGCCAGAAAGTGCCAGAAGCAGAAAAGGTGGTGAGAAAGCCTTCCTTTGTGTCTTCGGAGTGATATTCAAGGAGTTTCAGTGGCCTGAGACGAGTTTCGCACGTCTTCCTTTGCCGGTAAGCAAAAGGGAAGCAAAAGAGACCAAAACTGGAACTTGGGTCCAAAGCCACCAGAAACTGACAAAATGAGAGAAGGTGGTGGGAAAGCCTTCCTTTGAGTCCTAGGCGTGATATTCAAGGAGTTTTAGTGGCTTGAGACGAGTTTCGCACGTCTTCCTTTGCCGGTAAGCAAAAGGGAACCAAAAGAGACCAAAACTGGAACTTGGGTCCAAAGGCGCCAGAATGTGCCAGAAGTGGAAAAGGTGGTGAGAAAGCCTTCCTTTGTGTCTTCGGAGTGATATTCAAGGATTTCAGTTGCCTGAGACGAGTTTCGCATAACTTCCTTTGCCGGTAAGCAAAAAGGGACCAGAAGAGACCAAAACTAGAACTTGGGTCCAAAGGTGCCAGAAAGTGACAGAACGGGAGAAGGTGGTGGGAAAGCCTTCTTTCAAGTGCTAGGCGTGATATTCAAAGAGTTTTAGTGGCCTGAGACGAGTTTCGCAAGTCTCCTTTTGCCGGTAAGCAAAAGGGAACCAAAAGAGACCAAAACTGGAACTTGGGTCCAAAGGCACCAGAAAGTGCCAGAACGTGAGAATGTGGTGGGAAAGCCTTCCTTTGTGTCTTCGGAGTGATATTCAAGGAGTTTGAGTGGCCTGAGAAGAGTTTCACACGACTTCCTTTGCCGGTAAGCAAAAAGGGACCAAAAGAGACCAAAACTGGAACTTGGGTCCAAAGGCACCAGAAAGTGCCAGAACGTGAGAAGGTCGTGGGAAAGCCTTCCTTTAAGTCCTAGGATTGATATTCAAAGAGTTTTAGTGGCCTGAGACGAGTTTCGCAAGTCTCCTTTTGCCGGTAAGCAAAAGGGAACCAAAAGAGACCAAAACTGGAACTTGGGTCCAAAGGCACCAGAAAGTGCCAGAACGTGAGAATGTGGTGGGAAAGCCTTCCTTTGTGTCTTCGGAGTGATATTCAAGGAGTTTCAGTGGCCGGAGAAGAGTTTCACACGACTTCCTTTGCCGGTAAGCAAAAAGGGACCAAAAGAGACCAAAACTAGAACTTGGGTCCAAAGGCGCCAGAAAGTGCCAGAAGGGAAAAAGGTGGTGGGAAAGCCTTCATTTGAGTTCTAGGAGTGATATTCAAGGAGTTTTAGTGGCTTGAGACGAGTTTCGCACGTCTTCCATTGCCGGTAAGCAAAAGGGAACCAAAAGAGACCAAAACTGGAACTTGGGTCCAAAGCCACCGGAAAGTGCCAGAACGTGAGAAGGTGGTGGGAAAGCCTTCTTTCAAGTGCTAGGCGTGATATTCAAAGAGTTTTAGTGGCCTGAGACGAGTTTCGCAAGTCTCCCTTTGCCGGTAAGCAAAAGGGAACCAAAAGAGACCAAAACTGGAACTTGGGTCCAAAGCCACCAGAAAGTGCCAGAATGTGAGAAGGTGGTGGGAAAGCCTTCCTTTAAGTCGTAGACGTGATATTCAAGGAGTTTTAGTGGCCTGAGACGAGTTTCGCAAGTCTCCCTTTGCCAGTAAGCAAAACGGGACCAAAAGAGACCAAAACTGGAACTTGGGTCGAAAGGCGCCAGAAAGTGCCAGAAGGGAAAAAGGTGGTGAGAAATCCTTCCTTTGAGTTCTAGGAGTGATATTCAAGGAGTTTTAGTGGCTTGAGACGAGTTTCGCACGTCTTCCTTTGCCGGTAAGCAAAAGGGAACCAAAAGAGACCAAAGCTGAACTTGGGTCCAAAGGCGCCAGAAAGTGCCAGAAGTGGAAAAGGTGGTGAGAAAGCCTTCCTTTGTGTCTTCGGAGTGATATTCAAGGATTTCAGTTGCCTGAGACGAGTTTCGTACAACTTCCTTTGCCGGTAAGCAAAAAGGGACCATAAGAGACCAAAACTAGAACTTGGGTCCAAAGGTGCCAGAAAGTGACAGAACGGGAGAAGGTGGTGGGAAAGCCTTCTTTCAAGTGCTAGGCGTGATATTCAAAGAGTTTTAGTGGCCTGAGACGAGTTTCGCAAGTCTCCTTTTGCCGGTAAGCAAAAGGGAACCAAAAGAGACCAAAACTGGAACTTGGGTCCAAAGGCACCAGAAAGTGCCAGAACGTGAGAATGTGGTGGGAAAGCCTTCCTTTGTGTCTTCGGAGTGATATTCAAGGAGTTTCAGTGGCCTGAGAAGAGTTTCACACGACTTCCTTTGCCGGTAAGCAAAAAGGGACCAAAAGAGACCAAAACTAGAACTTGGGTCCAAAGGCGCCAGAAAGTGCCAGAAGGGAAAAAGGTGGTGGGAAAGCCTTCCTTTGAGTTCTAGGAGTGATATTCAAGGAGTTTTAGTGGCTTGAGACGAGTTTCGCACGTCTTCCTTTGCTGGTAAGCAAAAGGGAACCAAAAGAGACCAAAACTGGAACTTGGGTCCAAAGGCGCCAGAAAGTGCCAGAAGTGGAAAAGGTGGTGAGAAAGCCTTCCTTTGTGTCTTCGGAGTGATATTCAAGGATTTCGGTTGCCTGAGACGAGTTTCGCACAACTTCCTTTGCCGGTAAGCAAAAAGGGACCAAAAGAGACCAAAACTAGAACTTGGGTCCAAAGGTGCCAGAAAGTGCCAGAAGCGGAAAAGGTGGTGAGAAAGCCTTCCTTTGTGTCTTCGGAGTGATATTCAAGGAGTTTCAGTGGCCTGAGACGAGTTTCGCACGTCTTCCTTTGCCGGTAAGCAAAAGGGAAGCAAAAGAGACCAAAACTGGAACTTGGGTCCAAAGCCACCAGAAACTGACAAAATGAGAGAAGGTGGTGGGAAAGCCTTCCTTTGAGTCCTAGGCGTGATATTCAAGGAGTTTTAGTGGCTTGAGACGAGTTTCGCACGTCTTCCTTTGCCGGTAAGCAAAAGGGAACCAAAAGAGACCAAAACTGGAACTTGGGTCCAAAGGCGCCGAATGTGCCGAGTGGAAAAGGTGGTGAGAAAGCCTTCCTTTGTGTCTTCGGAGTGATATTCAAGGATTTCGGTTGCACTGAGACGAGTTTCGCATAACTTCCTTTGCACGGTAAGCAAAAAGGGACCGAAGAGACCAAAACTAGAACTTGGGTCCAAAGGTGCCGAAAGTGACAGTAACGGGAGAAGGTGGTGGGAAAGCCTTCTTTCAAGTGCTAGGCGTGATATTCAAGGAGTTTTAGTGGCCTCAGACGAGTTTCGCAAGTCTCCTTTTGCCAGTAAGCAAAAAGGGAACCAAAAGAGACCAAAACTGGAACTTGGGTCCAAAGGCACCGAAAGTGCCGTAACGTGAGAATGTGGTGGGAAAGCCTTCCTTTGTGTCTTCGGAGTGATATTCAAGGAGTTTGAGTGGCCTGAGAAGAGTTTCACACGACTTCCTTTGCCGGTAAGCAAAAAGGGACCAAAAGAGACCAAAACTGGAACTTGGGTCCAAAGGCACCAGAAAGTGCCAGAACGTGAGAAGGTCGTGGGAAAGCCTTCCTTTAAGTCCTAGGCGTGATATTCAAAGAGTTTTAGTGGCCTGAGACGAGTTTCGCAAGTCTCCTTTTGCCGGAAAGCAAAAGGGAACCAAAAGAGACCAAAACTGGAACTTGGGTCCAAAGGCACCAGAAAGTGCCAGAACGTGAGAATGTGGTGGGAAAGCCTTCCTTTGTGTCTTCGGAGTGATATTCAAGGAGTTTCAGTGGCCGGAGAAGAGTTTCACACGACTTCCTTTGCCGGTAAGCAAAAAGGGACCAAAAGAGACCAAAACTAGAACTTGGGTCCAAAGGCGCCAGAAAGTGCCAGAAGGGAAAAAGGTGGTGGGAAAGCCTTCATTTGAGTTCTAGGAGTGATATTCAAGGAGTTTTAGTGGCTTGAGACGAGTTTCGCACGTCTTCCATTGCCGGTAAGCAAAAGGGAACCAAAAGAGACCAAAACTGGAACTTGGGTCCAAAGGCGCCAGAAAGTGCCAGAAGTGGAAAAGGTGGTGAGAAAGCCTTCCTTTGTGTCTTCGGAGTGATATTCAAGGATTTCGGTTGCCTGAGACGAGTTTCGCACAACTTCCTTTGCCGGTAAGCAAAAAGGGACCAAAAGAGACCAAAACTAGAACTTGGGTCCAAAGGTGCCAGAAAGTGCCAGAAGCGGAAAAGGTGGTGAGAAAGCCTTCCCTTGTGTCTTCGGAGTGATATTCAAGGAGTTTCAGTGGCCTGAGACGAGTTTCGCACGTCTTCCTTTGCCGGTAAGCAAAAGGGAACCAAAAGAGACCAAAACTGGAACTTGGGTCCAAAGCCACCAGAAACTGACAAAATGAGAGAAGGTGGTGGGAAAGCCTTCCTTTGAGTCCTAGGCGTGATATTCAAGGAGTTTTAGTGGCCTGAGACGAGTTTCACAAGTCTCCCTTTGCCGGTAAGCAAAAGGGAACCAAAAGAGACCAAAACTGGAACTTGGGTCCAAAGCCACCAGAAAGTGCCAGAACGTGAGAAGGTGGTGGGAAAGCCTTCTTTCAAGTGCTAGGCGTGATATTCAAAGAGTTTTAGTGGCCTGAGACGAGTTTCGCAAGTCTCCCTTTGCCGGTAAGCAAAAGGGAACCAAAAGAGACCAAAACTGGAACTTGGGTCCAAAGCCACCAGAAAGTGCCAGAATGTGAGAAGGTGGTGGGAAAGCCTTCCTTTAAGTCGTAGACGTGATATTCAAGGAGTTTTAGTGGCCTGAGACGAGTTTCGCAAGTCTCCCTTTGCCAGTAAGCAAAACGGGACCAAAAGAGACCAAAACTGGAACTTGGGTCGAAAGGCGCCAGAAAGTGCCAGAAAGGAAAAAGGTGGTGAGAAATCCTTCCTTTGAGTTCTAGGAGTGATATTCAAGGAGTTTTAGTGGCTTGAGACGAGTTTCGCACGTCTTCCTTTGCCGGTAAGCAAAAGGGAACCAAAAGAGACCAAAACTGGAACTTGGGTCCAAAGGCGCCAGAAAGTGCCAGAAGTGGAAAAGGTGGTGAGAAAGCCTTCCTTTGTGTCTTCGGAGTGATATTCAAGGATTTCAGTTGCCTGAGACGAGTTTCGCACAACTTCCTTTGCCGGTAAGCAAAAAGGGACCATAAGAGACCAAAACTAGAACTTGGGTCCAAAGGTGCCAGAAAGTGACAGAACGGGAGAAGGTGGTGGGAAAGCCTTCTTTCAAGTGCTAGGCGTGATATTCAAAGAGTTTTAGTGGCCTGAGACGAGTTTCGCAAGTCTCCTTTTTGCCTAAGCAAAAGGGAACCAAAAGAGACCAAAACTGGAACTTGGGTCCAAAGGCACCGTAAAGTGCCGTAACGTGAGAATGTGGTGGGAAAGCCTTCCTTTGTGTCTTCGGAGTGATATTCAAGGAGTTTCGGTGGCACGAGAAGAGTTTCACACGACTTCCTTTGCTTAGGTAAGCAAAAAGGGACCAAAAGAGACCAAAACTAGAACTTGGGTCCAAAGGCGCCGAGAAAGTGCCGTAAGGGAAAAAGGTGGTGGGAAAGCCTTCCTTTGAGTTCTAGGAGTGATATTCAAGGAGTTTTAGTGGCTTGAGACGAGTTTCGCACGTCTTCCTTTGCAGGTAAGCAAAAGGGAACCAAAAGAGACCAAAACTGGAACTTGGGTCCAAAGGCGCCAGAAAGTGCCAGAAGTGGAAAAGGTGGTGAGAAAGCCTTCCTTTGTGTCTTCGGAGTGATATTCAAGGATTTCAGTTGCCTGAGACGAGTTTCGCACAACTTCCTTTGCCGGTAAGCAAAAGGGAACCAAAAGAGACCAAAACTGGAACTTGGGTCCAAAGCCACCAGAAAGTGCCAGAATGTGAGAAGGTGGTGGGAAAGCCTTCCTTTAAGTCGTAGACGTGATATTCAAGGAGTTTTAGTGGCCTGAGACGAGTTTCGCAAGTCTCCCTTGCCAGTAAGCAAAACGGGACCAAAAGAGACCAAAACTGGAACTTGGGTCGAAAGGCGCCAGAAAGTGCCAGAAGGGAAAAAGGTGGTGAGAAATCCTTCCTTTGAGTTCTAGGAATGATATTCAAGGAGTTTTAGTGGCTTGAGACGAGTTTCGCACGTCTTCCTTTGCCGGTAAGCAAAAGGGAACCAAAAGAGACCAAAACTGGAACTTGGGTCCAAAGGCGCCAGAAAGTGCCGTAAGTGGAAAAGGTGGTGAGAAAGCCTTCCTTTGTGTCTTCGGAGTGATATTCAAGGATTTCGGTTGCCTGAGACGAGTTTCGCACAACTTCCTTTGCCGGTAAGCAAAAAGGGACCAAAAGAGACCAAAACTAGAACTTGGGTCCAAAGGTGCCAGAAAGTGCCAGAAGCGGAAAAGGTGGTGAGAAAGCCTTCCTTTGTGTCTTCGGAGTGATATTCAAGGAGTTTCGTGGCACGAGACGAGTTTCGCACGACTTCCTTTGCCGGTAAGCAAAAGGGAACCAAAAGAGACCAAAACTGGAACTTGGGTCCAAAGCCACCAGAAACTGAAAAAATGAGAGAAGGTGGTGGGAAAGCCTTCCTTTGAATCCTAGGCGTGATATTCAAGGAGTTTTAGTGGCCTGAGACGAGTTTCGCAAGTCTCCTTTTGCCGGTAAGCAAAAGGGAACCAAAAGAGACCAAAACTGGAACTTGGGTCCAAAGGCACCAGAAAGTGCCAGAACGTGAGAATGTGGTGGGAAAGCCTTCCTTTGTGTCTTCGGAGTGATATTCAAGGAGTTTCAGTGGCCTGAGAAGAGTTTCACACGACTTCCTTTGCCGGTAAGCAAAAAGGGACCAAAAGAGACCAAAACTAGAACTTGGGTCCAAAGGCGCCAGAAAGTGCCAGAAGGGAAAAAGGTGGTGGGAAAGCCTTCATTTGAGTTCTAGGAGTGATATTCAAGGAGTTTTAGTGGCTTGAGACGAGTTTCGCACGTCTTCCTTTGCCGGTAAGCAAAAGGGAACCAAAAGAGACCAAAACTGGAACTTGGGTCCAAAGGCGCCAGAAAGTGCCAAAAGTGGAAAAGGTGGTGAGAAAGCCTTCCTTTGTGTCTTCGGAGTGATATTCAAGGATTTCGGTTGCCTGAGACGAGTTTCGCACAACTTCCTTTGCCGGTAAGCAAAAAGGGACCAAAAGAGACCAAAACTAGAACTTGGGTCCAAAGGTGCCAGAAAGTGCCAGAAGCGGAAAAGGTGGTGAGAAAGCCTTCCTTTGTGTCTTCGGAGTGATATTCAAGGAGTTTCAGTGGCCTGAGACGAGTTTCGCACGACTTCCTTCTTAGGTAAACAAAAGGGAACCAAAAGAGACCAAAGCTGAACTTGGGTCCAAAGCCACCGAAACTGAAAAAATGAGAGAAGGTGGTGGGAAAGCCTTCCTTTGAGTCCTAGGCGTGATATTCAAGGAGTTTTAGTGGCTCGAGACGAGTTTCACAAGTCTCCCTTTGCCGGTAAGCAAAAGGGAACCAAAAGAGACCAAAACTGGAACTTGGGTCCAAAGCCACCAGAAAGTGCCATAACGTGAGAAGGTGGTGGGAAAGCCTTCTTTCAAGTGCTAGGCGTGATATTCAAAGAGTTTTAGTGGCCTGAGACGAGTTTCGCAAGTCCCCTTTGCCGGTAAGCAAAAGGGAACCAAAAGAGACCAAAACTGGAACTTGGGTCCAAAGCCACCAGAAAGTGCCAGAATGTGAGAAGGTGGTGGGAAAGCCTTCCTTTAAGTCGTAGACGTGATATTCAAAGAGTTTTAGTGGCCTGAGACGAGTTTCGCAAGTCTCCCTTTGCCAGTAAGCAAAACAGGACCAAAAGAGACCAAAACTGGAACTTGGGTCGAAAGGCGCCAGAAAGTGCCAGAAGGGAAAAAGGTGGTGAGAAATCCTTCCTTTGAGTTCTAGGAGTGATATTCAAGGAGTTTTAGTGGCTTGAGACGAGTTTCGCACGTCTTCCTTTGCCGGTAAGCAAAAGGGAACCAAAAGAGACCAAAACTAGAACTTTGGTCCAAAGGTGCCAGAAAGTGACAGAACGGGAGAAGGTGGTGGGAAAGCCTTCTTTCAAGTGCTAGGCGTGATATTCAAAGAGTTTTAGTGGCCTGAGACGAGTTTCACACGACTTCCTTTGCCGGTAAGCAAAAAGGGACCAAAAGAGACCAAAACTAGAACTTGGGTCCAAAGGCGCTAGAAAGTGCCAGAAGGGAAAAAGGTGGTGGGAAAGCCTTCATTTGAGTTCTAGGAGTGATATTCAAGGAGTTTTAGTGGCCTGAGACGAGTTTCGCAAGTCTCCCTTTGCCAGTAAGCAAAACGGGACCAAAAGAGACCAAAACTGGAACTTGGGTCGAAAGGCGCCAGAAAGTGCCAGAAGGGAAAAAGGTGGTGAGAAATCCTTCCTTTGAGTTCTAGGAGTGATATTCAAGGAGTTTTAGTGGCTTGAGACGAGTTTCGCACGTCTTCCTTTGCCGGTAAGCAAAAGGGAACCAAAAGAGACCAAAACTGGAACTTGGGTCCAAAGGCGCCAGAAAGTGCCAGAAGTGGAAAAGGTGGTGAGAAAGCCTTCCTTTGTGTCTTCGGAGTGATATTCAAGGATTTCGGTTGCCTGAGACGAGTTTCGCACAACTTCCTTTGCCGGTAAGCAAAAAGGGACCAAAAGAGACCAAAACTAGAACTTGGGTCCAAAGGTGCCAGAAAGTGCCAGAAGCGGAAAAGGTGGTGAGAAAGCCTTCCTTTGTGTCTTCGGAGTGATATTCAAGGAGTTTCAGTGGCCTGAGACGAGTTTCGCACGACTTCCTTTGCCGGTAAGCAAAAGGGAACCAAAAGAGACCAAAACTGGAACTTGGGTCCAAAGCCACCAGAAACTGAAAAAATGAGAGAAGGTGGTGGGAAAGCCTTCCTTTGAGTCCTAGGCGTGATATTCAAGGAGTTTTAGTGGCCTGAGACGAGTTTCGCAAGTCTCCTTTTGCCGGTAAGCAAAAGGGAACCAAAAGAGACCAAAACTGGAACTTGGGTCCAAAGGCACCGTAAAGTGCCGTAACGTGAGAATGTGGTGGGAAAGCCTTCCTTTGTGTCTTCGGAGTGATATTCAAGGAGTTTCAGTGGCCTGAGAAGAGTTTCACACGACTTCCTTTGCCGGTAAGCAAAAAGGGACCAAAAGAGACCAAAACTAGAACTTGGGTCCAAAGGCGCCAGAAAGTGCCAGAAGGGAAAAAGGTGGTGGGAAAGCCTTCATTTGAGTTCTAGGAGTGATATTCAAGGAGTTTTAGTGGCCTGAGACGAGTTTCGCACATCTTCCTTTGCCGGTAAGCAAAAGGGAACCAAAAGAGACCAAAACTAGAACTTGGGTCAAAAGGCGCCAGAAAGTGCCAGAAGCGGAAAAGGTGGTGAGAAAGCCTTCCTTTGTGTCTTCGGAGTGATATTCAAGGATTTCGGTTGCCTGAGACGAGTTTCGCACAACTTCCTTTGCCGGTAAGCAAAAAGGGACCAAAAGAGACCAAAACTAGAACTTGGGTCCAAAGGTGCCAGAAAGTGCCAGAAGCGGAAAAGGTGGTGAGAAAGCCTTCCTTTGTGTCTTCGGAGTGATATTCAAGGAGTTTCAGTGGCCTGAGACGAGTTTCGCACGACTTCCTTTGCCGGTAAGCAAAAGGGAACCAAAAGAGACCAAAACTGGAACTTGGGTCCAAAGCCACCAGAAACTGAAAAAATGAGAGAAGGTGGTGGGAAAGCCTTCCTTTGAGTCCTAGGCGTGATATTCAAGGAGTTTTAGTGGCCTGAGACGAGTTTCACAAGTCTCCCTTTGCCGGTAAGCAAAAGGGAACCAAAAGAGACCAAAACTGGAACTTGGGTCCAAAGCCACCAGAAAGTGCCAGAACGTGAGAAGGTGGTGGGAAAGCCTTCTTTCAAGTGCTAGGCGTGATATTCAAAGAGTTTTAGTGGCCTGAGACGAGTTTCGCAAGTCCCCTTTGCCGGTAAGCAAAAGGGAACCAAAAGAGACCAAAACTGGAACTTGGGTCCAAAGCCACCAGAAAGTGCCAGAATGTGAGAAGGTGGTGGGAAAGCCTTCCTTTAAGTCGTAGACGTGATATTCAAGGAGTTTTAGTGGCCTGAGACGAGTTTCGCAAGTCTCCCTTTGCCAGTAAGCAAAACGGGACCAAAAGAGACCAAAACTGGAACTTGGGTCGAAAGGCGCCAGAAAGTGCCAGAAGGGAAAAAGGTGGTGAGAAATCCTTCCTTTGAGTTCTAGGAGTGATATTCAAGGAGTTTTAGTGGCCTGAGACGAGTTTCGCAAGTCTCCCTTTGCCAGTAAGCAAAACGGGACCAAAAGAGACCAAAACTGGAACTTGGGTCGAAAGGCGCCAGAAAGTGCCAGAAGGGAAAAAGGTGGTGAGAAATCCTTCCTTTGAGTTCTAGGAGTGATATTCAAGGAGTTTTAGTGGCTTGAGACGAGTTTCGCACGTCTTCCTTTGCCGGTAAGCAAAAGGGAACCAAAAGAGACCAAAACTGGAACTTGGGTCCAAAGGCGCCAGAAAGTGCCAGAAGTGGAAAAGGTGGTGAGAAAGCCTTCCTTTGTGTCTTCGGAGTGATATTCAAGGATTTCGGTTGCACGAGACGAGTTTCGCACAACTTCCTTCTTAGGTAAGCAAAAAGGGACCAAAAGAGACCAAAACTAGAACTTGGGTCCAAAGGTGCCGTAAAGTGCTGAAGCGGAAAAGGTGGTGAGAAAGCCTTCCTTTGTGTCTTCGGAGTGATATTCAAGGAGTTTCAGTGGCCTGAGACGAGTTTCGCACGACTTCCTTTGCCGGTAAGCAAAAGGGAACCAAAAGAGACCAAAACTGGAACTTGGGTCCAAAGCCACCAGAAACTGAAAAAATGAGAGAAGGTGGTGGGAAAGCCTTCCTTTGAATCCTAGGCGTGATATTCAAGGAGTTTTAGTGGCCTGAGACGAGTTTCGCAAGTCTCCTTTTGCCAGTAAGCAAAAAGGGAACCAAAAGAGACCAAAACTGGAACTTGGGTCCAAAGGCACCAAAAAGTGCCAGAACGTGAGAATGTGGTGGGAAAGCCTTCCTTTGTGTCTTCGGAGTGATATTCAAGGAGTTTCAGTGGCCTGAGAAGAGTTTCACACGACTTCCTTTGCCGGTAAGCAAAAAGGGACCAAAAGAGACCAAAACTAGAACTTGGGTCCAAAGGCGCCAGAAAGTGCCAGAAGGGAAAAAGGTGGTGGGAAAGCCTTCCTTTGAGTTCTAGGAGTGATATTCAAGGAGTTTTAGTGGCTTGAGACGAGTTTCGCACGTCTTCCTTTGCCGGTAAGCAAAAGGGAACCAAAAGAGACCAAAACTGGAACTTGGGTCCAAAGGCGCCAGAAAGTGCCAGAAGTGGAAAAGGTGGTGAGAAAGCCTTCCTTTGTGTCTTCGGAGTGATATTCAAGGATTTCGGTTGCCTGAGACGAGTTTCGCACAACTTCCTTTGCCGGTAAGCAAAAGGGAACCAAAAGAGACCAAAACTGGAACTTGGGTCCAAAGCCACCAGAAAGTGCCAGAATGTGAGAAGGTGGTGGGAAAGCCTTCCTTTAAGTCGTAGACGTGATATTCAAGGAGTTTTAGTGGCCTGAGACGAGTTTCGCAAGTCTCCCTTTGCCAGTAAGCAAAACGGGACCAAAAGAGACCAAAACTGGAACTTGGGTCGAAAGGCGCCAGAAAGTGCCAGAAGGGAAAAAGGTGGTGAGAAATCCTTCCTTTGAGTTCTAGGAGTGATATTCAAGGAGTTTTAGTGGCTTGAGACGAGTTTCGCACGTCTTCCTTTGCCGGTAAGCAAAAGGGAACCAAAAGAGACCAAAACTGGAACTTGGGTCCAAAGGCGCCAGAAAGTGCCAGAAGTGGAAAAGGTGGTGAGAAAGCCTTCCTTTGTGTCTTCGGAGTGATATTCAAGGATTTCGGTTGCCTGAGACGAGTTTCGCACAACTTCCTTTGCCGGTAAGCAAAAAGGGACCAAAAGAGACCAAAACTAGAACTTGGGTCCAAAGGTGCCAGAAAGTGCCAGAAGCGGAAAAGGTGGTGAGAAAGCCTTCCTTTGTGTCTTCGGAGTGATATTCAAGGAGTTTCAGTGGCCTGAGACGAGTTTCGCACGACTTCCTTTGCCGGTAAGCAAAAGGGAACCAAAAGAGACCAAAACTGGAACTTGGGTCCAAAGCCACCAGAAACTGAAAAAATGAGAGAAGGTGGTGGGAAAGCCTTCCTTTGAATCCTAGGCGTGATATTCAAGGAGTTTTAGTGGCCTGAGACGAGTTTCGCAAGTCTCCTTTTGCCGGTAAGCAAAAGGGAACCAAAAGAGACCAAAACTGGAACTTGGGTCCAAAGGCACCAGAAAGTGCCAGAACGTGAGAATGTGGTGGGAAAGCCTTCCTTTGTGTCTTCGGAGTGATATTCAAGGAGTTTCAGTGGCCTGAGAAGAGTTTCACACGACTTCCTTTGCCGGTAAGCAAAAAGGGACCAAAAGAGACCAAAACTAGAACTTGGGTCCAAAGGCGCCAGAAAGTGCCAGAAGGGAAAAAGGTGGTGGGAAAGCCTTCCTTTGAGTTCTAGGAGTGATATTCAAGGAGTTTTAGTGGCTTGAGACGAGTTTCGCACGTCTTCCTTTGCCGGTAAGCAAAAGGGAACCAAAAGAGACCAAAACTGGAACTTGGGTCCAAAGGCGCCAGAAAGTGCCAGAAGTGGAAAAGGTGGTGAGAAAGCCTTCCTTTGTGTCTTCGGAGTGATATTCAAGGATTTCGGTTGCCTGAGACGAGTTTCGCACAACTTCCTTTGCCGGTAAGCAAAAGGGAACCAAAAGAGACCAAAAGCGGAACTTGGGTCCAAAGCCACCGTAAAGTGCCAATGTGAGAAGGTAGTGGGAAAGCCTTCCTTTAAGTCGTAGACGTGATATTCAAGGAGTTTTAGTGGCCTGAGACGAGTTTCGCAAGTCTCCCTTTGCCAGTAAGCAAAAAGGGACCAAAAGAGACCAAAACTAGAACTTGGGTCGAAAGGCGCCAGAAAGTGCCAGAAGGGAAAAAGGTGGTGAGAAATCCTTCCTTTGAGTTCTAGGAGTGATATTCAAGGAGTTTCAGTGGCTTGAGACGAGTTTCGCACGTCTTCCTTTGCTGGTAAGCAAAAGGGAACCAAAAGAGACCAAAACTGGAACTTGGGTCCAAAGGCGCCAGAAAGTGCGAGAAGAGGAAAAGGTGGTGAGAAAGCCTTCCTTTGTGTCTTCGGAGTGATATTCAAGGATTTCGGTTGCCTGAGACGAGTTTCGCACAACTTCCTTTGCCGGTAAGCAAAAAGGGACCAAAAGAGACCAAAACTAGAACTTGGGTCCAAAGGTGCCAGAAAGTGCCAGAAGCGGAAAAGGTGGTGAGAAAGCCTTCCTTTGTGTCTTCGGAGTGATATTCAAGGAGTTTCAGTGGCCTGAGACGAGTTTCGCACGACTTCCTTTGCCGGTAAGCAAAAGGGAACCAAAAGAGACCAAAACTGGAACTTGGGTCCAAAGCCACCAGAAACTGAAAAAATGAGAGAAGGTGGTGGGAAAGCCTTCCTTTGAGTCCTAGGCGTGATATTCAAGGAGTTTTAGTGGCCTGAGACGAGTTTCGCAAGTCTCCTTTTGCCGGTAAGCAAAAGGGAACCAAAAGAGACCAAAACTGGAACTTGGGTCCAAAGGCACCAGAAAGTGCCAGAACGTGAGAATGTGGTGGGAAAGCCTTCCTTTGTGTCTTCGGAGTGATATTCAAGGAGTTTCAGTGGCCTGAGAAGAGTTTCACACGACTTCCTTTGCCGGTAAGCAAAAAGGGACCAAAAGAGACCAAAACTAGAACTTGGGTCCAAAGGCGCCAGAAAGTGCCAGAAGGGAAAAAGGTGGTGGGAAAGCCTTCATTTGAGTTCTAGG
Organism: Abrus pulchellus subsp. cantoniensis; assembly: GCA_024086825.1. NCBI lineage: Eukaryota > Viridiplantae > Streptophyta > Magnoliopsida > Fabales > Fabaceae > Abrus > Abrus pulchellus. The sequence goes on along the minus strand of CM044058.1, from coordinate 12,621,260 downwards.
AGTGATATTCAAGGAGTTTTAGTGGCTTGAGACGAGTTTCGCACGTCTTCCTTTGCCGGTAAGCAAAAGGGAACCAAAAGAGACCAAAACTGGAACTTGGGTCCAAAGGCGCCAGAAAGTGCCAAAAGTGGAAAAGGTGGTGAGAAAGCCTTCCTTTGTGTCTTCGGAGTGATATTCAAGGATTTCGGTTGCCTGAGACGAGTTTCGCACAACTTCCTTTGCCGGTAAGCAAAAAGGGACCAAAAGAGACCAAAACTAGAACTTGGGTCCAAAGGTGCCAGAAAGTGCCAGAAGCGGAAAAGGTGGTGAGAAAGCCTTCCTTTGTGTCTTCGGAGTGATATTCAAGGAGTTTCAGTGGCCTGAGACGAGTTTCGCACGACTTCCTTTGCCGGTAAGCAAAAGGGAACCAAAAGAGACCAAAACTGGAACTTGGGTCCAAAGCCACCAGAAACTGAAAAAATGAGAGAAGGTGGTGGGAAAGCCTTCCTTTGAGTCCTAGGCGTGATATTCAAGGAGTTTTAGTGGCCTGAGACGAGTTTCACAAGTCTCCCTTCTTAGGTAAGCAAAAGGGAACCAAAAGAGACCAAAGCGGAACTTGGGTCCAAAGCCACCGAAAGTGCCGTAACGTGAGAAGGTGGTGGGAAAGCCTTCTTTCAAGTGCTAGGCGTGATATTCAAAGAGTTTTAGTGGCCCGAGACGAGTTTCGCAAGTCCCCTTTCTTAGGTAAGCAAAAGGGAACCAAAAGAGACCAAAGCTGAACTTGGGTCCAAAGCCACCAGAAAGTGCCATAATGTGAGAAGGTGGTGGGAAAGCCTTCCTTTAAGTCGTAGACGTGATATTCAAAGAGTTTTAGTGGCCTGAGACGAGTTTCGCAAGTCTCCCTTTGCCAGTAAGCAAAACGGGACCAAAAGAGACCAAAACTGGAACTTGGGTCGAAAGGCGCCAGAAAGTGCCAGAAGGGAAAAAGGTGGTGAGAAATCCTTCCTTTGAGTTCTAGGAGTGATATTCAAGGAGTTTTAGTGGCTTGAGACGAGTTTCGCACGTCTTCCTTTGCCGGTAAGCAAAAGGGAACCAAAAGAGACCAAAACTGGAACTTGGGTCCAAAGGCGCCAGAAGTGCCAGAAGTGGAAAAGGTGGTGAGAAAGCCTTCCTTTGTGTCTTCGGAGTGATATTCAAGGATTTCGGTTGCACGAGACGAGTTTCGCACAACTTCCTTTGCCGGTAAGCAAAAAGGGACCAAAAGAGACCAAAACTAGAACTTGGGTCCAAAGGTGCCAGAAAGTGACAGAACGGGAGAAGGTGGTGGGAAAGCCTTCTTTCAAGTGCTAGGCGTCATATTCAAAGAGTTTTAGTAGCCTGAGACGAGTTTCGCAAGTCTCCCTTTGCCAGTAAACAAAAGGGAACCAAAAGAGACCAAAACTGGAACTTGGGTCCAAAGGCACCAGAAAGTGCCAGAACGTGAGAAGGTGGTGGGAAAGCCTTCCTTTAAGACGTAGACGTGATATTCAAGGAGTTTTAGTGGCCTGAGACGAGTTTCACAAGTCTCCCTTTGCCGGTAAGCAAAAGGGAACCAAAAGAGACCAAAACTGGAACTTGGGTCCAAAGCCACCAGAAAGTGCCAGAACGTGAGAAGGTGGTGGGAAAGCCTTCTTTCAAGTGCTAGGCGTGATATTCAAAGAGTTTTAGTGGCCTGAGACGAGTTTCGCAAGTCCCCTTTGCCGGTAAGCAAAAGGGAACCAAAAGAGACCAAAACTGGAACTTGGGTCCAAAGCCACCAGAAAGTGCCAGAATGTGAGAAGGTGGTGGGAAAGCCTTCCTTTAAGTCGTAGACGTGATATTCAAAGAGTTTTAGTGGCCTGAGACGAGTTTCGCAAGTCTCCCTTTGCCAGTAAGCAAAACAGGACCAAAAGAGACCAAAACTGGAACTTGGGTCGAAAGGCGCCAGAAAGTGCCAGAAGGGAAAAAGGTGGTGAGAAATCCTTCCTTTGAGTTCTAGGAGTGATATTCAAGGAGTTTTAGTGGCTTGAGACGAGTTTCGCACGTCTTCCTTTGCCGGTAAGCAAAAGGGAACCAAAAGAGACCAAAACTGGAACTTGGGTCCAAAGGCGCCAGAAAGTGCCAGAAGTGGAAAAGGTGGTGAGAAAGCCTTCCTTTGTGTCTTCGGAGTGATATTCAAGGATTTCGGTTGCACGAGACGAGTTTCGCACAACTTCCTTTGCTGGTAAGCAAAAAGGGACCAAAAGAGACCAAAACTAGAACTTGGGTCCAAAGGTGCCGAGAAAGTGACAGAACGGGAGAAGGTGGTGGGAAAGCCTTCTTTCAAGTGCTAGGCGTGATATTCAAAGAGTTTTAGTGGCACAGAGACGAGTTTCGCAAGTCTCCTTTTGCCGGTAAGCAAAAGGGAACCAAAAGAGACCAAAGCGGAACTTGGGTCCAAAGGCACCGAAAGTACCGTAACGTGAGAATGTGGTGGGAAAGCCTTCCTTTGTGTCTTCGGAGTGATATTCAAGGAGTTTGAGTGGCACGAGAAGAGTTTCACACGACTTCCTTTGCTTAGGTAAGCAAAAGGGACCAACAGAGACCAAAACTAGAACTTGGGTCCAAAGGCGCCAGAAAGTGCCAGAAATGAAAAAGGTGGTGGGAAAGCCTTCCTTTGAGTTCTAGGAGTGATATTCAAGGAGTTTTAGTGGCTTGAGACGAGTTTCGCACGTCTTCCTTTGCCGGTAAGCAAAAGGGAACCAAAAGAGACCAAAACTGGAACTTGGGTCCAAAGGCGCCAGAAAGTGCCAGAAGTGGAAAAGGTGGTGAGAAAGCCTTCCTTTGTGTCTTCGGAGTGATATTCAAGGATTTCGGTTGCCTGAGACGAGTTTCGCACAACTTCCTTTGCCGGTAAGCAAAAAGGGACCAAAAGAGACCAAAACTAGAACTTGGGTCCAAAGGTGCCAGAAAGTGCCAGAAGCGGAAAAGGTGGTGAGAAAGCCTTCCTTTGTGTCTTCGGAGTGATATTCAAGGAGTTTCAGTGGCCTGAGACGAGTTTCGCACGTCTTCCTTTGCCGGTAAGCAAAAGGGAACCAAAAGAGACCAAAACTGGAACTTGGGTCCAAAGCCACCAGAAACTGAAAAAATGAGAGAAGGTGGTGGGAAAGCCTTCCTTTGAGTCCTAGGCGTGATATTCAAGGAGTTTTAGTGGCCTGAGACGAGTTTCACAAGTCTCCCTTTGCCGGTAAGCAAAAGGGAACCAAAAGAGACCAAAACTGGAACTTGGGTCCAAAGCCACCAGAAAGTGCCAGAACGTGAGAAGGTGGTGGGAAAGCCTTCTTTCAAGTGCTAGGCGTGATATTCAAAGAGTTTTAGTGGCCTGAGACGAGTTTCGCAAGTCTCCCTTTGCCGGTAAGCAAAAGGGAACCAAAAGAGACCAAAACTGGAACTTGGGTCCAAAGCCACCAGAAAGTGCCAGAATGTGAGAAGGTGGTGGGAAAGCCTTCCTTTAAGTCGTAGACGTGATATTCAAGGAGTTTTAGTGGCCTGAGACGAGTTTCGCAAGTCTCCCTTTGCCAGTAAGCAAAACGGGACCAAAAGAGACCAAAACTGGAACTTGGGTCGAAAGGCGCCAGAAAGTGCCAGAAGGGAAAAAGGTGGTGAGAAATCCTTCCTTTGAGTTCTAGGAGTGATATTCAAGGAGTTTTAGTGGCTTGAGACGAGTTTCGCACGTCTTCCTTTGCCGGTAAGCAAAAGGGAACCAAAAGAGACCAAAACTGGAACTTGGGTCCAAAGGCGCCAGAAAGTGCCAGAAGTGGAAAAGGTGGTGAGAAAGCCTTCCTTTGTGTCTTCGGAGTGATATTCAAGGATTTCGGTTGCCTGAGACGAGTTTCGCACAACTTCCTTTGCCGGTAAGCAAAAAGGGACCAAAAGAGACCAAAACTAGAACTTGGGTCCAAAGGTGCCAGAAAGTGACAGAACGGGAGAAGGTGGTGGGAAAGCCTTCTTTCAAGTGCTAGGCGTCATATTCAAAGAGTTTTAGTAGCCTGAGACGAGTTTCGCAAGTCTCCCTTTGCCAGTAAACAAAAGGGAACCAAAAGAGACCAAAACTGGAACTTGGGTCCAAAGGCACCAGAAAGTGCCAGAACGTGAGAAGGTGGTGGGAAAGCCTTCCTTTAAGTCCTAGGCGTGATATTCAAAGAGTTTTAGTGGCCTGAGACGAGTTTCGCAAGTCTCCTTTTGCCGGTAAGCAAAAGGGAACCAAAAGAGACCAAAACTGGAACTTGGGTCCAAAGGCACCAGAAAGTGCCAGAACGTGAGAATGTGGTGGGAAAGCCTTCCTTTGTGTCTTCGGAGTGATATTCAAGGAGTTTCAGTGGCCTGAGAAGAGTTTCACACGACTTCCTTTGCCGGTAAGCAAAAAGGGACCAAAAGAGACCAAAACTAGAACTTGGGTCCAAAGGCGCCAGAAAGTGCCAGAAGGGAAAAAGGTGGTGGGAAAGCCTTCATTTGAGTTCTAGGAGTGATATTCAAGGAGTTTTAGTGGCTTGAGACGAGTTTCGCACGTCTTCCTTTGCCGGTAAGCAAAAGGGAACCAAAAGAGACCAAAACTGGAACTTGGGTCCAAAGGCGCCAGAAAGTGCCAAAAGTGGAAAAGGTGGTGAGAAAGCCTTCCTTTGTGTCTTCGGAGTGATATTCAAGGATTTCGGTTGCCTGAGACGAGTTTCGCACAACTTCCTTTGCCGGTAAGCAAAAAGGGACCAAAAGAGACCAAAACTAGAACTTGGGTCCAAAGGTGCCAGAAAGTGCCAGAAGCGGAAAAGGTGGTGAGAAAGCCTTCCTTTGTGTCTTCGGAGTGATATTCAAGGAGTTTCAGTGGCCTGAGACGAGTTTCGCACGTCTTCCTTTGCCGGTAAGCAAAAGGGAACCAAAAGAGACCAAAACTGGAACTTGGGTCGAAAGCCACCAGAAACTGAAAAAATGAGAGAAGGTGGTGGGAAAGCCTTCCTTTGAGTCCTAGGCGTGCTATTCAAGGAGTTTTAGTGGCCTGAGACGAGTTTCACAAGTCTCCGTTTGCCGGTAAGCAAAAGGGAACCAAAAGAGACCAAAACTGGAACTTGGGTCGAAAGCCACTAGAAACTGAAAAAATGAGAGAAGGTGGTGGGAAAGCCTTCCTTTGAGTCCTAGGCGTGCTATTCAAGGAGTTTTAGTGGCCTGAGACGAGTTTCACAAGTCTCCCTTTGCCGGTAAGCAAAAGGGAACCAAAAGAGACCAAAACTGGAACTTGGGTCCAAAGCCACCAGAAAGTGCCAGAACGTGAGAAGGTGGTGGGAAAGCCTTCTTTCAAGTGCTAGGCGTGATATTCAAAGAGTTTTAGTGGCCTGAGACGAGTTTCGCAAGTCTCCCTTTGCCGGTAAGCAAAAAGGGACCAAAAGAGACCAAAACTAGAACTTGGGTCCAAAGGCGCCAGAAAGTGCCAGAAGGGAAAAAGGTGGTGGGAAAGCCTTCCTTTGAGTTCTAGGAGTGATATTCAAGGAGTTTTAGTGGCTTGAGACGAGTTTCGCACGTCTTCCTTTGCCGGTAAGCAAAAGGGAACCAAAAGAGACCAAAACTGGAACTTGGGTCCAAAGGCGCCAGAAAGTGCCAGAAGTGGAAAAGGTGGTGAGAAAGCCTTCCTTTGTGTCTTCGGAGTGATATTCAAGGATTTCGGTTGCCTGAGACGAGTTTCGCACAACTTCCTTTGCCGGTAAGCAAAAAGGGACCAAAAGATACCAAAACTAGAACTTGGGTCCAAAGGTGCCAGAAAGTGCCAGAAGCGGAAAAGGTGGTGAGAAAGCCTTCCTTTGTGTCTTCGGAGTGATATTCAAGGAGTTTTAGTGGCCTGAGACGAGTTTCGCACGTCTTCCTTTGTCAGTAAGCAAAAGGGAACCAAAAGAGACCAAAACAGGAACTTGGGTCCAAAGCCACCAGAAACTGAAAAAATGAGAGAAGGTGGTGGGAAAGCCTTCCTTTGAGTCCTAGGCGTGATATTCAAGGAGTATTAGTGGCAAGAGACTAGAGTCACAAGTCTCCCTTTGCCGGTAAGCAAAAGAGAACCAAAAGAGACCAAAACTGGAACTTGGGTCCAAAGCCACCAGAAAGTGCCAGAACGTGAGAAGGTGGTGGGAAAGCCTTCTTTCAAGTGCTAGGCGTGATATTCAAAGAGTTTTAGTGGCACGAGACGAGTTACGCAAGTCCCCTTTGCCGGTAAGCAAAAGGGAACCAAAAGAGACCAAAACTGGAACTTGGGTCCAAAGCCACCAGAAAGTGCCAGAATGTGAGAAGGTGGTGGGAAAGCCTTCCTTTAAGTCGTAGACGTGATATTCAAGGAGTTTTAGTGGCCTGAGACGAGTTTCGCAAGTCTCCCTTTGCCAGTAAGCAAAACGGGACCAAAAGAGACCAAAACTGGAACTTGGGTCGAAAGGCGCCAGAAAGTGCCAGAAGGGAAAAAGGTGGAGAGAAATCCTTCCTTTGAGTTCTAGGAGTGATATTCAAGGAGTTTTAGTGGCTTGAGACGAGTTTCGCACGTCTTCCTTTGCCGGTAAGCAAAAGGGAACCAAAAGAGACCAAAATTGGAACTTGGGTCCAAAGGCGCCAGAAAGTGCCAGAAGTGGAAAAGGTGGTGAGAAAGCCTTCCTTTGTGTCTTCGGAGTGATATTCAAGGATTTCGGTTGCCTGAGACGAGTTTCGCACAACTTCCTTTGCCGGTAAGGAAAAAGGGACCAAAAGAGACCAAAACTAGAACTTGGGTCCAAAGGTGCCAGAAAGTGACAGAACGGGAGAAGGTGGTGGGAAAGCCTTCTTTCAAGTGCTAGGCGTGATATTCAAAGAGTTTTAGTGGCCTGAGACGAGTTTCGCAAGTCTCCCTTTGCCAGTAAACAAAAGGGAACCAAAAGAGACCAAAACTGGAACTTGGGTCCAAAGGCACCAGAAAGTGCCAGAACGTGAGAAGGTGGTGGGAAAGCCTTCCTTTAAGTCCTAGGCGTGATATTCAAAGAGTTTTAGTGGCCTGAGACGAGTTTCGCAAGTCTCCTTTTGCCGGTAAGCAAAAGGGAACCAAAAGAGACCAAAACTGGAACTTGGGTCCAAAGGCACCAGAAAGTGTCAGAACGTGAGAATGTGGTGGGAAAGCCTTCCTTTGTGTCTTCGGAGTGATATTCAAGGAGTTTCAGTGGCCTGAGAAGAGTTTCACACGACTTCCTTTGCCGGTAAGCAAAAAGGGACCAAAAGAGACCAAAACTAGAACTTGGGTCCAAAGGCGCCAGAAAGTGCCAGAAGGGAAAAAGGTGGTGGGAAAGCCTTCATTTGAGTTCTAGGAGTGATATTCAAGGAGTTTTAGTGGCTTGAGACGAGTTTCGCACGTCTTCCTTTGCCGGTAAGCAAAAGGGAACCAAAAGAGACCAAAACTGGAACTTGGGTCGAAAGGCGCCAGAAAGTGCCAGAAGGGAAAAAGGTGGAGAGAAATCCTTCCTTTGAGTTCTAGGAGTGATATTCAAGGAGTTTTAGTGGCTTGAGACGAGTTTCGCACGTCTTCCTTTGCCGGTAAGCAAAAGGGAACCAAAAGAGACCAAAATTGGAACTTGGGTCCAAAGGCGCCAGAAAGTGCCAGAAGTGGAAAAGGTGGTGAGAAAGCCTTCCTTTGTGTCTTCGGAGTGATATTCAAGGATTTCAGTTGCCTGAGACGAGTTTCGCACAACTTCCTATGCCGGTAAGTAAAAAGGGACCAGAAGAGACCAAAACTAGAACTTTGGTCCAAAGGTGCCAGAAAGTGACAGAACGGGAGAAGGTGGTGGGAAAGCCTTCTTTCAAGTGCTAGGCGTGATATTCAAAGAGTTTTAGTGGTCTGAGACGAGTTTCACACGACTTCCTTTGCCGGTAAGCAAAAAGGGACCAAAAGAGACCAAAACTAGAACTTGGGTCCAAAGGCGCCAAAAAGTGCCAGAAGGGAAAAAGGTGGTGGGAAAGCCTTCATTTGAGTTCTAGGAGTGATATTCAAGGAGTTTTAGTGGCTTGAGACGAGTTTCGCACGTCTTCCTTTGCCGGTAAGCAAAAGGGAACCAAAAGAGACCAAAACTGGAACTTGGGTCCAAAGGCGCCAGAAAGTGCCAGAAGTGGAAAAGGTGGTGAGAAAGCCTTCCTTTGTGTCTTCGGAGTGATATTCAAGGATTTCGGTTTCCTGAGACAAGTTTCGCACAACTTCCTTTGCCGGTAAGCAAAAAGGGACCAAAAGAGACCAAAACTAGAACTTGGGTTCAAAGGTGCCAGAAAGTGCCAGAAGCGGAAAAGGTGGTGAGAAAGCCTTCCTTTGTGTCTTCGGAGTGATATTCAAGGATTTCGGTTGCCTGAGACGAGTTTCGCACAACTTCCTTTGCCGGTAAGCAAAAGGGAACCAAAAGAGACCAAAACTGGAACTTGGGTCCAAAGCCACCAGAAACTGAAAAAATGAGAGAAGGTGGTGGGAAAGCCTTCCTTTGAGTCCTAGGCGTGATATTCAAGGAGTTTTAGTGGCCTGAGACGAGTTTCACAAGTCTCCCTTTGCCGGTAAGCAAAAGGGAACCAAAAGAGACCAAAACTGGAACTTGGGTCCAAAGCCACCAGAAAGTGCCAGAACGTGAGAAGGTGGTGGGAAAGCCTTCTTTCAAGTGCTAGGCGTGATATTCAAAGATTTTTAGTGGCCTGAGACGAGTTTCGCAAGTCTCCCTTTCTTTAAGCAAAAGGGAACCAAAAGAGACCAAAACTGGAACTTGGGTCCAAAGCCACCAGAAAGTGCCAGAATGTGAGAAGGTGGTGCGAAAGCCTTCCTTTAAGTCGTAGACGTGATATTCAACGAGTTTTAGTGGCCTGAGACGAGTTTCGCAAGTCTCCCTTTGCCAGTAAGCAAAACGGGACCAAAAGAGACCAAAACTGGAACTTGGGTCGAAAGGCGCCAGAAAGTGACAGAAGGGAAAAAGGTGGTGAGAAATCCTTCCTTTGAGTTCTAGGAGTGATATTCAAGGAGTTTTAGTGGCTTGAGACGAGTTTCGCACGTCTTCCTTTGCCGGTAAGCAAAAGGGAACCAAAAGAGACCAAAACTGGAACTTGGGTCCAAAGGCGCCAGAAAGTGCCAGAAGTGGAAAAGGTGGTGAGAAAGCCTTCCTTTGTGTCTTCGGAGTGATATTCAAGGATTTCGGTTGCCTGAGACGAGTTTCGCACAACTTCCTTTGCCGGTAAGCAAAAAGGGACCAAAAGAGACCAAAACTAGAACTTGGGTCCAAAGGTGCCAGAAGTGACAGAACGGGAGAAGGTGGTGGGAAAGCCTTCTTTCAAGTGCTAGGCGTCATATTCAAAGAGTTTTAGTGGCACGAGACGAGTTTCGCAAGTCTCCCTTTGCCCGATAAACAAAAGGGAACCAAAAGAGACCAAAAGCTGGAACTTGGGTCCAAAGGCACCGTAAAGTGCCGAACGTGAGAAGGTGGTGGGAAAGCCTTCCTTTAAGTCCTAGGCGTGATATTCAAAGAGTTTTAGTGGCACGAGACGAGTTTCGCAAGTCTCCTTTTGCCGGTAAGCAAAAGGGAACCAAAAGAGACCAAAGCGGAACTTGGGTCCAAAGGCACCGAAAGTGCCGAACGTGAGAATGTGGTGGGAAAGCCTTCCTTTGTGTCTTCGGAGTGATATTCAAGGAGTTTCAGTGGCCTGAGAAGAGTTTCACACGACTTCCTTTGCCGGTAAGCAAAAAGGGAACAAAAGAGACCAAAACTAGAACTTGGGTCCAAAGGCGCCAGAAAGTGCCAGAAGGGAAAAAGGTGGTGGGAAAGCCTTCATTTGAGTTCTAGGAGTGATATTCAAGGAGTTTTAGTGGCTTGAGACGAGTTTTGCATGTCTTCCTTTGCCGGTAAGCAAAAGGGAACCAAAAGAGACCAAAACTGGAACTTGGGTCCAAAGGCGCCAGAAAGTGCCAAAAGTGGAAAAGGTGGTGAGAAAGCCTTCCTTTGTGTCTTCGGAGTGATATTCAAGGATTTCGGTTGCCTGAGACGAGTTTCGCACAACTTCCTTTGCCGGTAAGCAAAAAGGGACCAAAAGAGACCAAAACTAGAACTTGGGTCCAAAGGTGCCAGAAAGTGCCAGAAGCGGAAAAGGTGGTGAGAAAGCCTTCCTTTGTGTCTTCGGAGTGATATTCAAGGAGTTTCAGTGGCCTGAGACGAGTTTCGCACGTCTTCCTTTGCCGGTAAGCAAAAGGGAACCAAAAGAGACCAAAACTGGAACTTGGGTCCAAAGCCACCAGAAACTGAAAAAATGAGAGAAGGTGGTGGGAAAGCCTTCCTTTGAGTCCTAGGCGTGATATTCAAGGAGTTTTAGTGGCCTGAGACGAGTTTCACAAGTCTCCCTTTGCCGGTAAGCAAAAGGGAATCAAAAGAGACCAAAACTGGAACTTGGGTCCAAAGCCACCAAATGTGCCAGAACGTGAGAAGGTGGTGGGAAAGCCTTCTTTCAAGTGCTAGGCGTGATATTCAAAGAGTTTTAGTGGCCTGAGACGAGTTTCGCAAGTCTCCTTTTGCCAGTAAGCAAAAGGGAACCAAAAGAGACCAAAACTGGAACTTGGGTCCAAAGGCACCAGAAAGTGCCAGAACGTGAGAATGTGGTGGGAAAGCCTTCCTTTGTGTCTTCGGAGTGATATTCAAGGAGTTTGAGTGGCCTGAGAAGAGTTTCACACGACTTCCTTTGCCGGTAAGCAAAAAGGGACCAAAAGAGACCAAAACTAGAACTTGGGTCGAAAGGCGCCAGAAAGTGCCAGAAGGGAAAAAGGTGGTGAGAAATCCTTCCTTTGAGTTCTAGGAGTGATATTCAAGGAGTTTTAGTGGCTTGAGACGAGTTTCATACGTCTTCCTTTGCCGGTAAGCAAAAGGGAACCAAAAGAGACCAAAACTGGAACTTGGGTCCAAAGGCGCCAGAAAGTGCCAGAAGTGGAAAAGGTGGTGAGAAAGCCTTCCTTTGTGTCTTCGGAGTGATATTCAAGGATTTCAGTTGCCTGAGACGAGTTTCGCACAACTTCCTATGCCGGTAAGCAAAAAGAGACCAGAAGAGACCAAAACTAGAACTTTGGTCCAAAGGTGCCAGAAAGTGACAGAACGGGAGAAGGTGGTGGGAAAGCCTTCTTTCAAGTGCTAGGCGTGATATTCAAAGAGTTTTAGTGGCCTGAGACGAGTTTCGCAAGTCTCCTTTTGCCAGTAAGCAAAAGGGAACCAAAAGAGACCAAAACTGGAACTTGGGTCCAAAGGCACCAGAAAGTGCCAGAACGTGAGAATGTGGTGGGAAAGCCTTCCTTTGTGTCTTCGGAGTGATATTCAAGGAGTTTGAGTGGCCTGAGAAGAGTTTCACACGACTTCCTTTGCCGGTAAGCAAAAAGGGACCAAAAGAGACCAAAACTAGAACTTGGGTCCAAAGGTGCCAGAAAGTGCCAGAAGCGGAAAAGGTGGTGAGAAAGCCTTCCTTTGTGTCTTCGGAGTGATATTCAAGGAGTTTCAGTGGCCTGAGACGAGTTTCGCACGTCTTCCTTTGCCGGTAAGCAAAAGGGAACCAAAAGAGACCAAAACTGGAACTTGGGTCCAAAGCCACCAGAAACTGAAAAAATGAGAGAAGGTGGTGGGAAAGCCTTCCTTTGAGTCCTAGGCGTGATATTCAAGGAGTTTTAGTGGCCTGAGACGAGTTTCACAAGTCTCCCTTTGCCGGTAAGCAAAAGGGAATCAAAAGAGACCAAAACTGGAACTTGGGTCCAAAGCCACCAAATGTGCCAGAACGTGAGAAGGTGGTGGGAAAGCCTTCTTTCAAGTGCTAGGCGTGATATTCAAAGAGTTTTAGTGGCCTGAGACGAGTTTCGCAAGTCTCCTTTTGCCAGTAAGCAAAAGGGAACCAAAAGAGACCAAAACTGGAACTTGGGTCCAAAGGCACCAGAAAGTGCCAGAACGTGAGAATGTGGTGGGAAAGCCTTCCTTTGTGTCTTCGGAGTGATATTCAAGGAGTTTGAGTGGCCTGAGAAGAGTTTCACACGACTTCCTTTGCCGGTAAGCAAAAAGGGACCAAAAGAGACCAAAACTAGAACTTGGGTCCAAAGGCGCCAGAAAGTGCCAGAAGGGAAAAAGGTGGTGAGAAATCCTTCCTTTGAGTTCTAGGAGTGATATTCAAGGAGTTTTAGTGGCTTGAGACGAGTTTCATACGTCTTCCTTTGCCGGTAAGCAAAAGGGAACCAAAAGAGACCAAAACTGGAACTTGGGTCCAAAGGCGCCAGAAAGTGCCAGAAGTGGAAAAGGTGGTGAGAAAGCCTTCCTTTGTGTCTTCGGAGTGATATTCAAGGATTTCAGTTGCCTGAGACGAGTTTCGCACAACTTCCTATGCCGGTAAGCAAAAAGAGACCAGAAGAGACCAAAACTAGAACTTTGGTCCAAAGGTGCCAGAAAGTGACAGAACGGGAGAAGGTGGTGGGAAAGCCTTCTTTCAAGTGCTAGGCGTGATATTCAAAGAGTTTTAGTGGCCTGAGACGAGTTTCGCAAGTCTCCTTTTGCCGGTAAGCAAAAGGGAACCAAAAGAGACCAAAACTGGAACTTGGGTCCAAAGGCACCAGAAAGTGCCAGAACGTGAGAATGTGGTGGGAAAGCCTTCCTTTGTGTCTTCGGAGTGATATTCAAGGAGTTTGAGTGGCCTGAGAAGAGTTTCACACGACTTCCTTTGCCGGTAAGCAAAAAGGGACCAAAAGAGACCAAAACTAGAACTTGGGTCCAAAGACGCCAGAAAGTGCCAGAAGGGAAAAAGGTGGTGGGAAAGCCTTCCTTTGAGTTCTAGGAGTGATATTCAAGGAGTTTTAGTGGCTTGAGACGAGTTTCGCACGTCTTCCTTTGCCGGTAAGCAAAAGGGAACCAAAAGAGACCAAAACTGGAACTTGGGTCCAAAGGCGCCAGAAAGTGCCAGAAGTGGAAAAGGTGGTGAGAAAGCCTTCCTTTGTGTCTTCGGAGTGATATTCAAGGATTTCGGTTGCCTGAGACGAGTTTCGCACAACTTCCTTTGCCGGTAAGCAAAAAGGGACCAAAAGATACCAAAACTAGAACTTGGGTCCAAAGGTGCCAGAAAGTGCCAGAAGCGGAAAAGGTGGTGAGAAAGCCTTCCTTTGTGTCTTCGGAGTGATATTCAAGGAGTTTCAGTGGCCTGAGACGAGTTTCGCACGTCTTCCTTTGCCGGTAAGCAAAAGGGAACCAAAAGAGACCAAAACTGGAACTTGGGTCCAAAGCCACCAGAAACTGAAAAAATGAGAGAAGGTGGCGGGAAAGCCTTCCTTTGAGTCCTAGGCGTGATATTCAAGGAGTTTTAGTGGCCTGAGACGAGTTTCGCAAGTCTCCCTTTGCCGGTAAGCAAAAGGGAACCAAAAGAGACCAAAACTGGAACTTGGGTCCAAAGCCACCAGAAAGTGCCAGAATGTGAGAAGGTGGTGGGAAAGCCTTCCTTTAAGTCGTAGACGTGATATTCAAGGAGTTTTAGTGGCCTGAGACGAATTTCGCAAGTCTCCCTTTGCCAGTAAGCAAAACGGGACCAAAAGAGACCAAAACTGGAACTTGGGTCGAAAGGCGCCAGAAAGTGCCAGAAGGGAAAAAGGTGGTGGGAAAGCCTTCCTTTGAGTTCTAGGAGTGATATTCAAGGAGTTTTAGTGGCTTGAGACGAGTTTCGCACGTCTTCCTTTGCCGGTAAGCAAAAGGGAACCAAAAGAGACCAAAACTGGAACTTGGGTCCAAAGGCACCAGAAAGTGCCAGAACGTGAGAAGGTGGTGGGAAAGCCTTCCTTTAAGTCCTAGGCGTGATATTCAAAGAGTTTTAGTGGCCTGAGACGAGTTTCGCAAGTCTCCTTTTGCCGGTAAGCAAAAGGGAACCAAAAGAGACCAAAACTGGAACTTGGGTCCAAAGGCACCAGAAAGTGCCAGAACGTGAGAATGTGGTGGGAAAGCCTTCCTTTGTGTCTTCGGAGTGATATTCAAGGAGTTTGAGTGGCCTGAGAAGAGTTTCACACAACTTCCTTTGCCGGTAAGCAAAAAGGGACCAAAAGAGACCAAAACTAGAACTTGGGTCCAAAGGCGCCAGAAAGTGCCGAAGGGAAAAGGTGGTGGGAAAGCCTTCCTTTGAGTTCTAGGAGTGATATTCAAGGAGTTTTAGTGGCTTGAGACGAGTTTCGCACGTCTTCCTTTGCCGGTAAGCAAAAGGGAACCAAAAGAGACCAAAGCGGAACTTGGGTCCAAAGGCGCCGAGAAAGTGCCGAGAAGTGGAAAAGGTGGTGAGAAAGCCTTCCTTTGTGTCTTCGGAGTGATATTCAAGGATTTCGGTTGCCTGAGACGAGTTTCGCACAACTTCCTTTGCCGGTAAGCAAAAAGGGACCAAAAGAGACCAAAACTAGAACTTGGGTCCAAAGGTGCCAGAAAGTGACAGAACGGGAGAAGGTGGTGGGAAAGCCTTCTTTCAAGTGCTAGGCGTGATATTCAAAGAGTTTTAGTGGCCTGAGACGAGTTTCGCAAGTCTCCCTTTGCCAGTAAACAAAAGGGAACCAAAAGAGACCAAAACTGGAACTTGGGTCCAAAGGCACCAGAAAGTGCCAGAACGTGAGAAGGTGGTGGGAAAGCCTTCCTTTAAGTCCTAGGCGTGATATTCAAAGAGTTTTAGTGGCCTGAGACGAGTTTCGCAAGTCTCCTTTTGCCGGTAAGCAAAAGGGAACCAAAAGAGACCAAAACTGGAACTTGGGTCCAAAGGCACCAGAAAGTGCCAGAACGTGAGAATGTGGTGGGAAAGCCTTCCTTTGTGTCTTCGGAGTGATATTCAAGGAGTTTGAGTGGCCTGAGAAGAGTTTCACACGACTTCCTTTGCCGGTAAGCAAAAAGGGACCAAAAGAGACCAAAACTAGAACTTGGGTCCAAAGGCGCCAGAAAGTGCCAGAAGGGAAAAAGGTGGTGGGAAAGCCTTCCTTTGAGTTCTAGGAGTGATATTCAAGGAGTTTTAGTGGCTTGAGACGAGTTTCGCACGTCTTCCTTTGCCGGTAAGCAAAAGGGAACCAAAAGAGACCAAAAGCTGGAACTTGGGTCCAAAGGCGCCGAGAAAGTGCCGAAGTGGAAAAGGTGGTGAGAAAGCGTTCCTTTGTGTCTTCGGAGTGATTTTCAAGGATTTCGGTTGCCTGAGACGAGTTTCGCACAACTTCCTTTGCCGGTAAGCAAAAAGGGACCAAAAGATACCAAAACTAGAACTTGGGTCCAAAGGTGCCAGAAAGTGCCAGAAGCGGAAAAGGTGGTGAGAAAGCCTTCCTTTGTGTCTTCGGAGTGATATTCAAGGAGTTTCAGTGGCCTGAGACGAGTTTCGCACGTCTTCCTTTGCTTAGGTAAGCAAAAGGGAACCAAAAGAGACCAAAACTGGAACTTGGGTCCAAAGCCACCAGAAACTGAAAAAATGAGAGAAGGTGGTGGGAAAGCCTTCCTTTGAGTCCTAGGCGTGATATTCAAGGAGTTTTAGTGGCCTGAGACGAGTTTCACAAGTCTCCCTTTGCCGGTAAGCAAAAGGGAACCAAAAGAGACCAAAACTGGAACTTGGGTCCAAAGCCACCAGAAAGTGCCAGAACGTGAGAAGGTGGTGGGAAAGCCTTCTTTCAAGTGCTAGGCGTGATATTCAAAGAGTTTTAGTGGCCTGAGACGAGTTTCGCAAGTCTCCTTTTGCCGGTAAGCAAAAGGGAACCAAAAGAGACCAAAACTGGAACTTGGGTCCAAAGGCACCAGAAAGTGCCAGAACGTGAGAATGTGGTGGGAAAGCCTTCCTTTGTGTCTTCGGAGTGATATTCAAGGAGTTTGAGTGGCCTGAGAAGAGTTTCACACGACTTCCTTTGCCGGTAAGCAAAAAGGGACCAAAAGAGACCAAAACTAGAACTTGGGTCCAAAGACGCCAGAAAGTGCCAGAAGGGAAAAAGGTGGTGGGAAAGCCTTCCTTTGAGTTCTAGGAGTGATATTCAAGGAGTTTTAGTGGCTTGAGACGAGTTTCGCACGTCTTCCTTTGCTTAGGTAAGCAAAAGGGAACCAAAAGAGACCAAAGCTGGAACTTGGGTCCAAAGGCGCCGAAAGTGCCGAAGTGGAAAAGGTGGTGAGAAAGCCTTCCTTTGTGTCTTCGGAGTGATATTCAAGGATTTCGGTTGCACGAGACGAGTTTCGCACAACTTCCTTTGCAGGTAAGCAAAAAGGGACCAAAAGATACCAAAACTAGAACTTGGGTCCAAAGGTGCCAGAAAGTGCCAGAAGCGGAAAAGGTGGTGAGAAAGCCTTCCTTTGTGTCTTCGGAGTGATATTCAAGGAGTTTCAGTGGCCTGAGACGAGTTTCGCACGTCTTCCTTTGCCGGTAAGCAAAAGGGAACCAAAAGAGACCAAAACTGGAACTTGGGTCCAAAGCCACCAGAAACTGAAAAAATGAGAGAAGGTGGCGGGAAAGCCTTCCTTTGAGTCCTAGGCGTGATATTCAAGGAGTTTTAGTGGCCTGAGACGAGTTTCGCAAGTCTCCCTTTGCCGGTAAGCAAAAGGGAACCAAAAGAGACCAAAACTGGAACTTGGGTCCAAAGCCACCAGAAAGTGCCAGAATGTGAGAAGGTGGTGGGAAAGCCTTCCTTTAAGTCGTAGACGTGATATTCAAGGAGTTTTAGTGGCCTGAGACGAATTTCGCAAGTCTCCCTTTGCCAGTAAGCAAAACGGGACCAAAAGAGACCAAAACTGGAACTTGGGTCGAAAGGCGCCAGAAAGTGCCAGAAGGGAAAAAGGTGGTGGGAAAGCCTTCCTTTGAGTTCTAGGAGTGATATTCAAGGAGTTTTAGTGGCTTGAGACGAGTTTCGCACGTCTTCCTTTGCGTAAGCAAAAGGGAACCAAAAGAGACCAAAGCTGGAACTTGGGTCCAAAGGCACCGAGAAAGTGCCGTAACGTGAGAAGGTGGTGGGAAAGCCTTCCTTTAAGTCCTAGGCGTGATATTCAAAGAGTTTTAGTGGCACGAGACGAGTTTCGCAAGTCTCCTTTTGCGGTAAGCAAAAGGGAACCAAAAGAGACCAAAAGCTGGAACTTGGGTCCAAAGGCACCAGAAAGTGCCAGAACGTGAGAATGTGGTGGGAAAGCCTTCCTTTGTGTCTTCGGAGTGATATTCAAGGAGTTTGAGTGGCCTGAGAAGAGTTTCACACGACTTCCTTTGCCGGTAAGCAAAAAGGGACCAAAAGAGACCAAAACTAGAACTTGGGTCCAAACGCGCCAGAAAGTGCCAGAAGGGAAAAAGGTGGTGGGAAAGCCTTCCTTTGAGTTCTAGGAGTGATATTCAAGGAGTTTTAGTGGCTTGAGACGAGTTTCGCACGTCTTCCTTTGCCGGTAAGCAAAAGGGAACCAAAAGAGACCAAAACTGAACTTGGGTCCAAAGGCGCCAGAAAGTGCCAGAAGTGGAAAAGGTGGTGAGAAAGCCTTCCTTTGTGTCTTCGGAGTGATATTCAAGGATTTCGGTTGCCTGAGACGAGTTTCGCACAACTTCCTTTGCCGGTAAGCAAAAAGGGACCAAAAGAGACCAAAACTAGAACTTGGGTCCAAAGGTGCCAGAAAGTGACAGAACGGGAGAAGGTGGTGGGAAAGCCTTCTTTCAAGTGCTAGGCGTGATATTCAAAGAGTTTTAGTGGCCTGAGACGAGTTTCGCAAGTCTCCCTTTGCCGATAAACAAAAGGGAACCAAAAGAGACCAAAGCGGAACTTGGGTCCAAAGGCACCAGAAAGTGCCAGAACGTGAGAAGGTGGTGGGAAAGCCTTCCTTTAAGTCCTAGGCGTGATATTCAAAGAGTTTTAGTGGCATGAGACGAGTTTCGCAAGTCTCCTTTTGCCGGTAAGCAAAAGGGAACCAAAAGAGACCAAAAGCTGGAACTTGGGTCCAAAGGCACCAAAGTGCCGAACGTGAGAATGTGGTGGGAAAGCCTTCCTTTGTGTCTTCGGAGTGATATTCAAGGAGTTTGAGTGGCACGAGAAGAGTTTCACACGACTTCCTTTGCCGGCAAGCAAAAAGGGACCAAAAGAGACCAAAACTAGAACTTGGGTCCAAAGGCGCCAGAAAGTGCCAGAAGGGAAAAAGGTGGTGGGAAAGCCTTCCTTTGAGTTCTAGGAGTGATATTCAAGGAGTTTTAGTGGCTTGAGACGAGTTTCGCACGTCTTCCTTTGCCGGTAAGCAAAAGGGAACCAAAAGAGACCAAAACTGGAACTTGGGTCCAAAGGCGCCAGAAAGTGCCAGAAGTGGAAAAGGTGGTGAGAAAGCCTTCCTTTGTGTCTTCGGAGAGATATTCAAGGAATTAGGTTGCACGAGACGAGTTTCGCACAACTTCCTTTGCTTAGGTAAGCAAAAGGGACCAAAAGATACCAAAACTAGAACTTGGGTCCAAAGGTGCCGAGAGAAAGTGCCCGAAGCGGAAAAGGTGGTGAGAAAGCCTTCCTTTGTGTCTTCGGAGTGATATTCAAGGAGTTTCAGTGGCCTGAGACGAGTTTCGCACGTCTTCCTTTGCCGGTAAGCAAAAGGGAACCAAAAGAGACCAAAACTGGAACTTGGGTCCAAAGCCACCAGAAACTGAAAAAATGAGAGAAGGTGGTGGGAAAGCCTTCCTTTGAGTCCTAGGCGTGATATTCAAGGAGTTTTAGTTGAATGAGACGAGTTTCACAAGTCTCCCTTTGCCGGTAAGCAAAAGGGAACCAAAAGAGACCAAAACTGGAACTTGGGTCCAAAGCCACCAGAAAGTGCCAGAACGTGAGAAGGTGGTGGGAAAGCCTTCTTTCAAGTGCTAGGCGTGATATTCAAAGAGTTTTAGTGGCCTGAGACGAGTTTCGCAAGTCTCCCTTTGCCGGTAAGCAAAAGGGAACCAAAAGAGACCAAAACTGGAACTTGGGTCCAAAGCCACCAGAAAGTGCCAGAATGTGAGAAGGTGGTGGGAAAGCCTTCCTTTAAGTCGTAGACGTGATATTCAAGGACTTTTAGTGGCCTGAGACGAGTTTCGCAAGTCTCCCTTTGCCAGTAAGCAAAACGGGACCAAAAGAGACCAAAACTGGAACTTGGGTCGAAAGGCGCCAGAAAGTGCCAGAAGGGAAAAAGGTGGTGAGAAATCCTTCCTTTGAGTTCTAGGAGTGATATTCAAGGAGTTTTAGTGGCTTGAGACGAGTTTCGCACGTCTTCCTTTGCACCAGCAAAAGGGAACCAAAAGAGACCAAAACTGGAACTTGGGTCCAAAAAAACGCCAGAAAGTGCCAGAAGTGGAAAAGGTGGTGAGAAAGCCTTCCTTTGTGTCTTCGGAGTGATATTCAAGGATTTCGGTTGCCTGAGACGAGTTTCGCACAACTTCCTTTGCCGGTAAGCAAAAAGGGACCAAAAGAGACCAAAACTAGAACTTGGGTCCAAAGGTGCCAGAAAGTGACAGAAGGGGAGAAGGTGGTGGGAAAGCCTTCTTTCAAGTGCTAGGCGTGATATTCAAAGAGTTTTAGTGGCCTGAGACGAGTTTCACACAACTTCCTTTGCCGGTAAGCAAAAAGGGACCAAAAGAGACCAAAACTAGAACTTGGGTCCAAAGGCGCCAGAAAGTGCAGAAGGGAAAAAGGTGGTGGGAAAGCCTTCATTTGAGTTCTAGGAGTGATATTCAAGGAGTTTTAGTGGCTTGAGGCGAGTTTCGCACGTCTTCCTTTGCCGGTAAGCAAAAGGGAACCAAAAGAGACCAAAACTGGAACTTGGGTCCAAAGGCGCCAGAAAGTGCCAGAAGTGGAAAAGGTGGTGAGAAAACCTTCCTTTGTGTCTTCGGAGTGATATTCAAGGATTTCGGTTTCCTGAGACGAGTTTCGCACAACTTCCTTTGCCGGTAAGCAAAAAGGGACCAAAAGAGACCAAAACTAGAACTTGGGTTCAAAGGTGCCAGAAAGTGCCAGAAGCGGAAAAGGTGGTGAGAAAGCCTTCCTTTGTGTCTTCGGAGTGATATTCAAGGAGTTTCAGTGGCCTGAGACGAGTTTCGCACGTCTTCCTTTGCCGGTAAACAAAAGGGAACCAAAAGAGACCAAAACTGGAACTTGGGTCCAAAGCCACCAGAAACTGAAAAAATGAGAGAAGGTGGTGGGAAAGCCTTCCTTTGAGTCCTAGGCGTGATATTCAAGGAGTTTTAGTGGCCTGAGACGAGTTTCACAAGTCTCCCTTTGCCGGTAAGCAAAAGGGAACCAAAAGAGACCAAAACTGGAACTTGGGTCCAAAGCCACCAGAAAGTGCCAGAACGTGAGAAGGTGGTGGTAAAGCCTTCTTTCAAGTGCTAGGCGTGATATTCAAAGAATTTTAGTGGCCTGAGACGAGTTTCGCAAGTCTCCCTTTGCCGGTAAGCAAAAGGGAACCAAAAGAGACCAAAACTGGAACTTGGGTCCAAAGCCACCAGAAAGTGCCAGAATGTGAGAAGGTGGTGCGAAAGCCTTCCTTTATGTCGTAGACGTGATATTCAAGGAGTTTTAGTGGCCTGAGACGAGTTTCGCAAGTCTCCCTTTGCCAGTAAGCAAAACGGGACCAAAAGAGACCAAAACTGGAACTTGGGTCGAAAGGCGCCAGAAAGTGCCAGAAGGGAAAAAGGTGGTGAGAAATCCTTCCTTTGAGTTCTAGGAGTGATATTCAAGGAGTTTTAGTGGCTTGAGACGAGTTTCGCACGTCTTCCTTTGCCGGTAAGCAAAAGGGAACCAAAAGAGACCAAAACTGGAACTTGGGTCCAAAGGCGCCAGAAAGTGCCAGAAGTGGAAAAGGTGGTGAGAAAGCCTTCCTTTGTGTCTTCGGAGTGATATTCAAGGATTTCAGTTGCCTGAGACGAGTTTCGCACAACTTCCTTTGCCGGTAAGCAAAAAGGGACCAGAAGAGACCAAAACTAGAACTTGGGTCCAAAGGTGCCAGAAAGTGACAGAACGGGAGAAGGTGGTGGGAAAGCCTTCTTTCAAGTGCTAGGCGTGATATTCAAAGAGTTTTAGTGGCCTGAGACGAGTTTCGCAAGTCTCCCTTTGCCGGTAAGCAAAAGGGAACCAAAAGAGACCAAAACTGGAACTTGGGTCCAAAGCCACCAGAAAGTGCCAGAATGTGAGAAGGTGGTGGGAAAGCCTTCCTTTAAGTCGTAGACGTGATATTCAAGGAGTTTTAGTGGCCTGAGACGAGTTTCGCAAGTCTCCCTTTGCCAGTAAGCAAAACGGGACCAAAAGAGACCAAAACTGGAACTTGGGTCGAAAGGCGCCAGAAAGTGCCAGAAGGGAAAAAGGTGGTGAGAAATCCTTCCTTTGAGTTCTAGGAGTGATATTCAAGGAGTTTTAGGGGCTTGAGACGAGTTTCGCACGTCTTCCTTTGCCGGTAAGCAAAAGGGAACCAAAAGAGACCAAAAGTAGAACTTGGGTCCAAAGGCGCCGAGAAAGTGCCGAAGTGGAAAAGGTGGTGAGAAAGCCTTCCTTTGTGTCTTCGGAGTGATATTCAAGGATTTCGGTTGCACAGAGATGAGTTTCGCACAACTTCCTTTGCCGGTAAGCAAAAAGGGACCAAAAGAGACCAAAACTAGAACTTGGGTCCAAAGGTGCCAGAAAGTGACAGAACGGGAGAAGGTGGTGGGAAAGCCTTCTTTCAAGTGCTAGGCGTGATATTCAAAGAGTTTTAGTGGCACGAGACGAGTTTCGCAAGTCTCCCTTTGCCAGTAAACAAAAGGGAACCAAAAGAGACCAAAACTGGAACTTGGGTCCAAAGGCACCAGAAAGTGCCAGAACGTGAGAAGGTGGTGGGAAAGCCTTCCTTTAAGTCCTAGGCGTGATATTCAAAGAGTTTTAGTGGCACAGAGACGAGTTTCGCAACTCTCCTTTTGCCGGTAAGCAAAAGGGAACCAAAAGAGACCAAAGCGGAACTTGGGTCCAAAGGCACCAGAAAGTGCCAGAACGTGAGAATGTGGTGGGAAAGCCTTCCTTTGTGTCTTCGGAGTGATATTCAAGGAGTTTGAGTGGCCTGAGAAGAGTTTCACACGACTTCCTTTGCCGGTAAGCAAAAAGGGACCAAAAGAGACCAAAACTAGAACTTGGGTCCAAAGGCGCCAGAAAGTGCCAGAAGGGAAAAAGGTGGTGGGAAAGCCTTCATTTGAGTTCTAGGAGTGATATTCAAGGAGTTTTAGTGGCTTGAGACGAGTTTCACACGTCTTCCTTTGCCGGTAAGCAAAAGGGAACCAAAAGAGACCAAAACTGGAACTTGGGTCCAAAGGCGCCAGAAAGTGCCAGAAGTGGAAAAGGTGGTGAGAAAGCCTTCCTTTGTGTCTTCGGAGTGATATTCAAGGATTTCGGTTGCCTTAGACGAGTTTCGCACAACTTCCTTTGCCGGTAAGCAAAAAGGGACCAAAAGAGACCAAAACTAGAACTTGGGTCCAAAGGTGCCAGAAAGTGACAGAACGGGAGAAGGTGGTGGGAAAGCCTTCTTTCAAGTGCTAGGCGTGATATTCAAAGAGTTTTAGTGGCTTTGAGACGAGTTTCGCAAGTCTCCCTTTGCCAGTAAACAAAAGGGAACCAAAAGAGACCAAAACTGGAACTTGGGTCCAAAGGCACCAGAAAGTGCCAGAACGTGAGAAGGTGGTGGGAAAGCCTTCCTTTAAGTCCTAGGCGTGATATTCAAAGAGTTTTAGTGGCCTGAGACGAGTTTCGCAAGTCTCCTTTTGCCGGTAAGCAAAAGGGAACCAAAAGAGACCAAAACTGGAACTTGGGTCCAAAGGCACCAGAAAGTGCCAGAACGTGAGAATGTGGTGGGAAAGCCTTCCTTTGTGTCTTCGGAGTGATATTCAAGGAGTTTGAGTGGCCTGAGAAGAGTTTCACACGACTTCCTTTGCCGGTAAGCAAAAAGGGACCAAAAGAGACCAAAACTAGAACTTGGGTCCAAAGGCGCCAGAAAGTGCCAGAAGGGAAAAAGGTGGTGGGAAAGCCTTCCTTTGAGTTCTAGGAGTGATATTCAAGGAGTTTTAGTGGCTTGAGACGAGTTTCGCACGTCTTCCTTTGCCGGTAAGCAAAAGGGAACCAAAAGAGACCAAAACTGGAACTTGGGTCCAAAGGCGCCAGAAAGTGCCAGAAGTGGAAAAGGTGGTGAGAAAGCCTTCCTTTGTGTCTTCGGAGTGATATTCAAGGATTTCGGTTGCCTGAGACGAGTTTCGCACAACTTCCTTTGCCGGTAAGCAAAAAGGGACCAAAAGATACCAAAACTAGAACTTGGGTCCAAAGGTGCCAGAAAGTGCCAGAAGCGGAAAAGGTGGTGAGAAAGCCTTCCTTTGTGTCTTCGGAGTGATATTCAAGGAGTTTCAGTGGCCTGAGACGAGTTTCGCACGTCTTCCTTTGCCGGTAAGCAAAAGGGAACCAAAAGAGACCAAAACTGGAACTTGGGTCCAAAGCCACCAGAAACTGAAAAAATGAGAGAAGGTGGTGGGAAAGCCTTCCTTTGAGTCCTAGGCGTGATATTCAAGGAGTTTTAGTGGCCTGAGACGAGTTTCACAAGTCTCCCTTTGCCGGTAAGCAAAAGGGAACCAAAAGAGACCAAAACTGGAACTTGGGTCCAAAGCCACCAGAAAGTGCCAGAACGTGAGAATGTGGTGGGAAAGCCTTCCTTTGTGTCTTCGGAGTGATATTCAAGGAGTTTCAGTGGCCTGAGAAGAGTTTCACACGACTTCCTTTGCCGGTAAGCAAAAAGGGACCAAAAGAGACCAAAACTAGAACTTGGGTCCAAAGGCGCCAGAAAGTGCCAGAAGGGAAAAAGGTGGTGGGAAAGCCTTCCTTTGAGTTCTAGGAGTGATATTCAAGGAGTTTTAGTGGCTTGAGATGAGTTTCGCACGTCTTCCTTTGCCGGTAAGCAAAAGGGAACCAAAAGAGACCAAAACTGGAACTTGGGTCCAAAGGCACCAGAAAGTGCCAGAAAGGTGGTGGGAAAGCCTTCCTTTGTGTCTTAGGAGTGATATTCAAGCAGTTTCAGTGGCCTGAGAAGAGTTTCGCACAACTTCCTTTGCCGATAAACAAAAAGGGACCAAAAGAGACCAAAACTAGAACTTGGGTCCAAAGGTGCCAGAAAGTGACAGAAGGGGAGAAGGTGGTGAGAAATCCTTCCTTTGAGTTCTAGGAGTGATATTCAAGGAGTTTCAGTGGCTTGAGACGAGTTTCGCAGGTCTTCCTTTGCCGGTAAGCAAAAGGGAACCAAAAGAGACCAAAACGGGAACTTGGGTCAAAGGTGCCAGAAAGTGATAGAAGGGGAGAAGGTGGTGAGAAATCCCTCCTTTGTGTTCTAGGAGTGATATTCAAGGAGTTTCAGTGGCTTGAGACCAGTTTCGCACGTCTTCCTTTGCCGGTAAGCAAATGGGAACCAAAAGAGACCAAAACTGGAACTTGGATCCAAAGGCACAAGAAAGTGCCAGAACGTGAGAAGGTGGTGAGAAAGCCTTCCTTTGAGTCCTAGGCGTGATATTCAAGGAGATTTTGTGGGCTGAGACAAGTTTCGCAAGTCTCCCTTTGCCAGTAAGCAAAAAGGGACCAAAAGAGACCAAAACTGGAACTTGGGTCCAAAGGCGCCAGAAAGTGCCAGAAGCGGAAAAGGTGGTGAGAAAGCCTTCCTTTGAGTCCTAGGCGTGATATTCTAAGAGTTTTAGTGGCCTGAGACGAGTTTCGCAAGTCTCCCTTTGCCAGTAAGCAAAAAGGGACCAAAAGAGACCAAAACTGGAACTTGGGTCCAAAGGCGCAAGAAAGTGCCAGAAGGGGAGAAGGTGGTGAGAAACCCTTCCTTTGAGTTCTAGGAGTGATATTCAAGGAGTTTCAGTGGCTTCAGACGAGTTTCGCACGTCTTCCTTTGCGGGTAAGCAAAGGGGAACCAAAAGAGGCCAAAACTGGAACTTGGGTCCAAAGGCGCCAGAAAGTGCCAGAAGGGGAGAAGGTGGTGAGAAATCCTTCCTTTGAGTTCTAGGAGTGATATTCATGGAGTTTCAGTGGCTTGGGACGAGTTTCGCACGTCTTCTTTCGCCGGTAAGCAAAGGGGAACCAAAAGAGACCAAAACTGGAACTTGGGTCCAAAGGCGCCAGAAAGTGCCAGAAGGGGAGAAGGTGGTGAGAAATCCTTCCTTTGAGTTCTAGGAGTGATATTCATGGAGTTTCAGTGGCTTGGGACGAGTTTCGCATGTCTTCTTTTGCCGGTAAGCAAAAGGGAACCAAAAGAGACCAAAACAGGAACTCGGGTCCAAAGGCGCTAGAAAGTGCCAGAAGCGGAAAAGGTGGTGAGAAAGCTTTCCTTTGTGTCTTCGGAGTGATATTCAAGGATGTCAGTGGCCTGAGACGAGTTTCGCATGACTTCCTTTGCCGATAAGCAAAAAGGGACCAAAAGAGACCAAAACTAGAACTTGGGTCGAAGGTGCCAGAAAGTGACAGAAGGGGAGAAGGTGGTGAGAAATCCTTCCTTTGAGTTCTAGGAGTGATATTCAAGGAGTTTTAGTGGCTTGAGATGAGTTTTGCACGTCTTCCTTTGCCGGTAAGCAAAAGGGAACCAAAAGAGACCAAAACTGTAACTTGGGTCCAAAGGCACCAGAAAGTGCCAGAATATGAGAAGGTGTTGTGAAAGCCTTCCTTTAAGTCCTAGGCGTGATATTCAAGGAGTTTTAGTGGCCTGAAACGAGTTTCGCAAGTCTCCCTTTGCCAGTGAGGAAAAAAAGACCAAAAGAGACCAAAACTGGGAGTTGGGTCAAAGGTGCCAGAAAGTGACAGAAGGGGAGAAGGTGGTGAGAAATCCTTCCTTTGAGTTCTAGGAGTGATATTGAAGGAGTTTCAGTGGCTTGATACGAGTTTCGCACGTCTTCCTTTGCCGGTAAGCAAAAGGGAACCAAAAGAGACCAAAACTGGAACTTGGATACAAGGGCACCAGAAAGTGCCAGAACGTGAGAAGGTGGTGGGAAAGCCTTCCTTTGAGTCCTAGGCATGATATTCAAGGAGATTTTGTGACCTGAGACAAGTTTCGCAAGTCTCCCTTTGCCAGTAAGCAAAAAGGGACCAAAAGAGACCAAAACTGGAACTTGGGTCCAAAGGCGCCAGAAAGTGCCAGAAGCGGAAAAGGTGGTGAGAAAGCCTTCCTTTGAGTCCTAGGCGTGATATTCTAAGAGTTTTAGTGGCCTGAGACGAGTTTCGCAAGTCTCCCTTTGCCAGTAAGTAAAAAGGGACCAAAAGAGACCAAACTGGAACTTGGGTCCAAACCCACCAGAAAGTGCCAGAATGTGAGAAGGTGGTGGGAAAGCCTTCCTTTAAGTCGTAGACGTGATATTCAAGGAGTTTCAGTGGTTTGAGACAAGTTTCGCACGTCTTCCTTTGCCGGTAAGCAAAAGGGAACCAAAAGAGACCAAAACTGGAACTTGGGTCCAAAGGCACCAGAAAGTGCCAGAACGTGAGAACGTGGTAGGAAATCCTTCCTTTGAGTTCTAGGAGTGATATTCAAGGAGTTTCAGAGGCTTGAGACCAGTTTCGCACGTCTTCTTTGCCGGTAAGCAAAAGGGAACCAAAAGAGACCAAAACTGGAACTTGGGTCCAAAGGCGCCAAAAAGTGCCAGAAGTGGAAAAGGTGGTGAGAAAGCTTTCCTTTGTGTCTTCGGAGTGATATTCAAGGATTTCAGTGGCCTAAGACGAGTTTCGCACGACTTCCTTTGCCGATAAGCAAAAAGGGACCAAAAGAGACCAAAACTAGAACTTGGGTCAAAGGTGCCAGAAAGTGCCAGAAGGGGAGAAGGTGGTGAGAAATCCTTCCTTTGAGTTCTAGGAGTGATATTCAAGGAGTTTCACTGGCTTAATAAGAGTTTCGCACGTCTTCCTTTGCCGGTAAGCAAAGGGGAACCAAAAGAGACCAAAACTGGAACTTGGGTCCAAAGGCACCAGAAAGTACCAAAGCGGAAAAGGTGGTGAGAAAGCCTCCCGTTCTGTCTTCGGAGTTTCAGTGGCCTGAGACGAGTTTCGCACGTCTTCCTTTCTTAGGTAAGCAAAAGGGAACCAAAAGAGACCAAAACTGGAACTTGGGTCCAAAGGCACCAGAAAGTGCCTGAATGTGAGAAGGTGGTGGGAAAGCCTTCTTTTAAGTCGTAGACGTGATATTCAAGGAGTGTTAGTTGCCTGAGACGACTTTCGCAAGTCTCCCTTTGCCAGTAAGCAAAAAGGGAACAAAAGAGACCAAAACTGGAACTTGGGTCGAAAGGTGCCAGAAAGTACCAGAGGGGAAAAAGGTGTTGAGAAATCCTTCCTTTGAGTTGTAGGAGTGATATTCAAGAAGTTTCAGTGGCTTGAGACGAGTTTCGCACGTCTTCCTTTGCCGGTAAGCAAAAGGGAACCAAAAGAGACCAAAACTGGAACTTGGGTCCAAAGGCGCCAGAAAGTGCCAGAAGGGGAGAAGGTGGTGACAAATCCTTCCTTTGAGTTCTTGGAGTGATATTCAAGGATTTTTACTGGCCTGAGTCGAGTTTCGCAAGTCTCCCTTTGCCAGTAAGTAGAAAGGGACCAAAAGAGACCAAAACTAGAACTTGGGTCCAAAGGTGCCAGAAAGTGACAGAAGGGGAGAAGGTGGTGAGAAATCCTTCCTTTGAGTTCAAGAAGTTTTAGTGGCTTGAGACGAGTTTCGCACGTCTTCCTTTGCCGGTAAGCAAAAGGGAACCAAAGAGACCAAAACTGGAACATGGGTCCAAAGGCACTAGAAAGTGCCCGAACGTGAGAATGTGGTGGGAAAGCCTTCCTTTGTGTCTTCGGAGTGATATTCAAGGAGTTTCAGTGGCCTGAGATGAGTTTCGCACGACTTCCTTTGCCGGTAAGCAAAAAGGGACCAAAAGAGACCAAAACTAGAACTTGGGTCCAAAGGTGCCAAAAAGTGACAGAAGGGGAGAAGGTGGTGAGAAATCCTTCCTTTGAGTTCTAGGAGTGATATTCAGGGAGTTTCAGTGGCTTGAGACGAGTTTCGCACATCTTCCTTTGCCAGTAAGCAAAAAGGAACCAAAAGAGACCAAAACTGGAACATCGGTCCAAAGGCACCAGAAGGTGCCAGAACGTGAGAAGGTGGTGGGAAAGCCTTCCTTTGAGTCCTAAGCGTGATATTCAAAGAGTTTTAGTGGCCTGAGACGAGTTTCGCAAGTCTCCCTTTGCCAGTAAGCACAAGGGAACCAAAAGAAACCAAAACTGGAACTTGGGTCCAAAGGCACCAGAAAGAGCCAGAACGTGAGAAGGTGGTGGGAAAGCCTTCCTTTGAGTCCTAGGCGTGATATTCAAAGAGTTTTAGTGGCCTGAGACGAGTTTCGCAAGTCTCCCTTTGCCAGTAAGCACAAGGGAACCAAAAGAAACCAAAACTGGAACTTGGGTCCAAAGGCACCAGAAAGAGCCAGAACGTGAGAAGGCGGTGGGAAAGCCTTCCTTTGAGTCCTAGGCGTGATATTCAAAGAGTTTTAGTGGCCTGAGACGAGTTTCGCAAGTTTCCCTTTGCCAGTAAGCAAAAAGGGACCAAAAGAGACCAAAACTAGAACTTGGGTCCAAAGGCGCCAGAAATTGCCAGAAGGGTAGAAGGTGGTGAGAAATCCTTCCTTTGAGTTCTAGGAGTGATACTGAAGGAGTTTCAGTGGCGTGAGACGAGTTTCGCACGTCTTCCTTTGCCGGTAAGCAAAAGGGAACCAAAAGAGACCAAAACTGGAACTTGGGTCCAAAGGCACCAGAAAGTGCCAGAACGTGAGAAGGTGGTGGGAAAGCCTTCCTTTAAGTCCTACGCGTGATATTCAAGGAGTTTTACTCGCCTGAGACAAGTTTTGCACGTCTTCCTTTGCCGGTAAGCAAAAGGGAACCAAAAGAGACCAAAACTAGAACTTGGGTCCAAAGGCACCAAAAAGTGCCAGAATGTGAGAAGGTGGTGGGAAAGCCTTGCTTTAAGTCGTAGGCGTGATATTCAACGAGTTTTAGTGGCCTGAGACGAGTTTCGCAAGTCTCCCTTTGCCAGTAAGCAAAAAGGGACCAAAAGAGACCAAAACTGGAACTTGGGTCCAAAGGTGCCAAAAAGTGCCAGAAGGGGAGAAGGTGGTGAGAAATCCTTCCTTTGTGTCTTCGGAGTGATATTCAAGGAGTTTCAGTGGCTTGAGACGAGTTTCGCACGTCTTGCTTTGCCGGTAAGCAAAAGGGAACCAAAAAAGACCAAGGCGGAACTTGGGTCCAAAGGCACCAGAAAGTGCCAGAACATGAGAAGGTGGTGGGAAAGCCTTCCTTTGAGTCCTAGGCGTGATATTCAAGGAGTTTTAGTGGCCTGAGACGAGTTTCGCACGTCTTTCTTTGCCGGTATGCAAAAGGGAACCAAAAGAGACCAAAACTGGAACTTGGATCCAAAGGCACTAGAAAGTGCCAGAACGTGAGAAGGTGGTGGGAAAGCCTTCCTTTGAGTCCTAGGCGTGATATTCAAGGAGATTTAGTGGCCTGAGACGAGTTTCGCAAGTCTCCCTTTGCCAGTAAGCAAAAAGGGACCAAAAGAGACCAAAACTGGAACTTGGGTCAAAAGGCGGCAGAAAGTGCCAGAGGGGAAAAAGGTGTTGAGAAATCCTTCCTTTGAGTTCTATGAGTGATATTCAAGGAGTTTCAGTGGCTTGAGACGAGTTTCGCACGCCTTCCTTTGCCAGTAAGCAAAAGGGAACCAAAAGAGACCAAAACTGGAACTTGGGTCCAAAGGCACCAGCAGGTGCCAGAACGTGAGAAGGTGGTGGGAAAGCCTTCCTTTGAGTCCTAAGCGTGATATTCAAAGAGTTTTAGTGGCCTGAGACGAGTTTCGCAAGTCTCCCTTTGCCAGTAAGCACAGGGGAACCAAAAGAAACCAAAACTGGAACTTGGGTCCAAAGGCACCAGAAAGAGCCAGAACGTGAGAAGGCGGTGGGAAAGCCTTCCTTTGAGTCCTAGGCGTGATATTCAAAGAGTTTTACTGGATTGAGACGAATTTCGCACGTCTTCCTTTGCCGGTAAGCAAAAGGGAACCAAAAGAGACCAAAACTGGAACTTGGGTCGAAAGGCACCAGAAAGTGCCTGAATGTGAGAAGGTGGTGGGAAAGCCTTCCTTTGAGTCCTAGGCGTGATATTCAAGGAGTGTTAGTGGCCTGAGACGAGTTTCGCACGTCTTCCTTCGCCGGTAAGCAAAAGGGAACCAAAAGAGACCAAAACTGGAACATGGGTCCAAAGGCACCAGAAAGAGCCAGAACGTGAGAAGGCGATGGGAAAGCCTTCCTTTGAGTCCTAGGCGTGATATTCAAAGAGTTTTAGTGGCACGAGACGAGTTTCGCAAGTTTCCCTTTGCCTGTAAGCAAAATGGGACCAAAAGAGACCAAAACTGGAACTTGGGTCCAAAGGTGCTAGAAAGTGCCAGAACGGTAGAAGGTGGTGAGAAATCCTTCCTTTGAGTTCTAGGAGTGATACTGAAGGAGTTTCAGTGGCGTGAGACAAGTTTCGCACGTCTTCCTTTGCCGGTAAGCAAAAGGGAACCAAAGGAGACCAAAACTGGAACTTGGGTCCAAAGGCACCAGAAAGTGCCAGAACGTGAGAATGGGAAAGCCTTCCTTTAAGTCCTACGCGTGATATTCAAGGAGTTTTACTAGCCTGAGACGAGTTTTGCACGTCTTCCTTTGCCGGTAAGCAAAAGGGAACCAAAAGAGACCAAAACTGGAACATGGGTCCAAAGGCACCAGAAAGTGCCAGAACGTGAGAATGTGGTGGGAAAGCCTTCCTTTGTGTCTTCGGAGTGATATTCAAGGAGTTTCAGTGGCCTGAGACGAATTTTGCACGTCTTCCTTTGCCGGTAAGCAAAAGGGAACCAAAAGAGACCAAAACTAGAACTTGGGTCCAAAGGTGCCAAAAAGTGACAGAAGGGGAGAAGGTGGTGAGAAATCCTTCCTTTGAGTTCTAGGAGTGATATTCAAGGAGTTCAGTGGCTTGAGACGAGTTTCGCACGTCTTCCTTTGCCAGTAAGCAAAAGGGAACCAAAAGAGACCAAAACTGGAACTTGGGTCCAAAGGCACCAGAAGGTGCCAGAACGTGAGAAGGTGGTGGGAAAGCCTTCCTTTCAGTCCTAAGCGTGATATTCAAAGAGTTTTAGTGGCCTGAGACGAGTTTCGCAAGTCTCCCTTTGCCAGTAAGCACAAGGGAACCAATAGAAACCAAAACTGGAACTTGGGTCCAAAGGCACCAGAAAGAGCCAGAACGTGAGAAGGCGATGGGAAAGCCTTCCTTTGAGTCCTAGGCGTGATATTCAAAGAGTTTTAGTGGCCTGAGACGAGTTTCGCAAGTTTCCCTTTGCCAGTAAGCAAAAAGGGACCAAAAGAGAACAAAACTAGAACTTGGGTCCAAAGGCGCCAGAAATTGCCAGAAGGGTAGAAGGTGGTGAGAAATCCTTCCTTTGAGTTCTAGGAGTTATACTGAAGGAGTTTCAGTGGCGTGAGACGAGTTTCGCACGTCTTCCTTTGCCGGTAAGCAAAAGGGAACCAAAAGAGACCAAAACTGGAACTTGGGTCCAAAGGCACCAGAAAGTGCCAGAACGTGAGAATGGGAAAGCCTTCCTTTAAGTCCTACGCGTGATATTCAAGGAGTTTTACTCGCCTGAGACGAGTTTTGCACGTCTTCCTTTGCCGGTAAGCAAAAGGGAACCAAAAGAGACCAAAACTAGAACTTGGGTCCAAAGGCACCAAAAAGTGCCAGAATGTGAGAAGGTGGTGGGAAAGCCTTGCTTTAAGTCGTAGGCGTGATATTCAACGAGTTTTAGTGGCCTGAGACGAGTTTCGCAAGTCTCCCTTTGCCAGTAAGCAAAAAGGGACCAAAAGAGACCAAAACTGGAACTTGGGTCCAAAGGCGCCAAAAAGTGCCAGAAGGGGAGAAGGTGGTGAGAAATCCTTCCTTTGTGTCTTCGGAGTGATATTCAAGGAGTTTCAGTGGCTTGAGACGAGTTTCGCACGTCTTGCTTTGCCGGTAAGCAAAAGGGAACCAAAAAAGACCAAGACTGGAACTTGGGTCCAAAGGCACCAGAAAGTGCCAGAACGTGAGAAGGTGGTGGGAAAGCCTTCCTTTGAGTCCTAGGCGTGATATTCAAGGAGTTTTAGTGGCCTGAGACGAGTTTCGCACGTCTTTCTTTGCCGGTATGCAAAAGGGAACCAAAAGAGACCAAAACTGGAACTTGGATCCAAAGGCACTAGAAAGTGCCAGAACGTGAGAAGGTGGTGGGAAAGCCTTCCTTTGAGTCCTAGGCGTGATATTCAAGGAGATTTAGTGGCCTGAGACGAGTTTCGCAAGTCTCCCTTTGCCAGTAAGCAAAAAGGGACCAAAAGAGACCAAAACTGGAACTTGGGTCAAAAGGCGGCAGAAAGTGCCAGAGGGGAAAAAGGTGTTGAGAAATCCTTCCTTTGAGTTCTATGAGTGATATTCAAGGAGTTTCAGTGGCTTGAGACGAGTTTCGCACGCCTTCCTTTGCCAGTAAGCAAAAGGGAACCAAAAGAGACCAAAACTGGAACTTGGGTCCAAAGGCACAAGCAGGTGCCAGAACGTGAGAAGGTGGTGGGAAAGCCTTCCTTTGAGTCCTAAGCGTGATATTCAAAGAGTTTTAGTGGCCTGAGACGAGTTTCGCAAGTCTCCCTTTGCCAGTAAGCACAGGGGAACCAAAAGAAACCAAAACTGGAACTTGGGTCCAAAGGCACCAGAAAGAGCCAGAACGTGAGAAGGCGGTGGGAAAGCCTTCCTTTGAGTCCTAGGCGTGATATTCAAAGAGTTTTACTGGATTGAGACGAATTTCGCACGTCTTCCTTTGCCGGTAAGCAAAAGGGAACCAAAAGAGACCAAAACTGGAACTTGGGTCGAAAGGCACCAGAAAGTGCCTGAATGTGAGAAGGTGGTGGGAAAGCCTTCCTTTGAGTCCTAGGCGTGATATTCAAGGAGTGTTAGTGGCCTGAGACGAGTTTCGCACGTCTTCCTTCGCCGGTAAGCAAAAGGGAACCAAAAGAGACCAAAACTGGAACTTGGGTCCAAAGGCACCAGAAAGAGCCAGAACGTGAGAAGGCGATGGGAAAGCCTTCCTTTGAGTCCTAGCCGTGATATTCAAAGAGTTTTAGTGGCCTGAGACGAGTTTCGCAAGTTTCCCTTTGCCAGTAAGCAAAAAGGGACCAAAAGAGACCAAAACTGGAACTTGGGTCCAAAGGTGCTAGAAAGTGCCAGAACGGTAGAAGGTGGTGAGAAATCCTTCCTTTGAGTTCTAGGAGTGATACTGAAGGAGTTTCAGTGGCGTGAGACAAGTTTCGCACGTCTTCCTTTGCCGGTAAGCAAAAGGGAACCAAAGGAGACCAAAACTGGAACTTGGGTCCAAAGGCACCAGAAAGTGCCAGAACGTGAGAATGGGAAAGCCTTCCTTTAAGTCCTACGCGTGATATTCAAGGAGTTTTACTAGCCTGAGACGAGTTTTGCACGTCTTCCTTTGCCGGTAAGCAAAAGGGAACCAAAAGAGACCAAAACTGGAACATGGGTCCAAAGGCACCAGAAAGTGCCAGAACGTGAGAATGTGGTGGGAAAGCCTTCCTTTGTGTCTTCGGAGTGATATTCAAGGAGTTTCAGTGGCCTGAGACGAATTTTGCACGTCTTCCTTTGCCGGTAAGCAAAAGGGAACCAAAAGAGACCAAAACTAGAACTTGGGTCCAAAGGTGCCAAAAAGTGACAGAAGGGGAGAAGGTGGTGAGAAATCCTTCCTTTTAGTTCTAGGAGTGATATTCAAGGAGTTCAGTGGCTTGAGACAAGTTTCGCACGTCTTCCTTTGCCAGTAAGCAAAAGGGAACCAAAAGAGACCAAAACTGGAACTTGGGTCCAAAGGCACCAGAAGGTGCCAGAACGTGAGAAGGTGGTGGGAAAGCCTTCCTTTCAGTCCTAAGCGTGATATTCAAAGAGTTTTAGTGGCCCGAGACGAGTTTCGCAAGTCTCCCTTTGCCAGTAAGCACAAGGGAACCAATAGAAACCAAAACTGGAACTTGGGTCCAAAGGCACCAGAAAGAGCCAGAACGTGAGAAGGCGATGGGAAAGCCTTCCTTTGAGTCCTAGGCGTGATATTCAAAGAGTTTTAGTGGCCTGAGACGAGTTTCGCAAGTTTCCCTTTGCCAGTAAGCAAAAAGGGACCAAAAGAGAACAAAACTAGAACTTGGGTCCAAAGGCGCCAGAAATTGCCAGAAGGATAGAAGGTGGTGAGAAATCCTTCCTTTGAGTTCTAGGAGTTATACTGAAGGAGTTTCAGTGGCGTGAGACGAGTTTCGCACGTCTTCCTTTGCCGGTAAGCAAAAGGGAACCAAAAGAGACCAAAACTGGAACTTGGGTCCAAAGGCACCAGAAAGTGCCAGAACGTGAGAATGGGAAAGCCTTCCTTTAAGTCCTACGCGTGATATTCAAGGAGTTTTACTCGCCTGAGACGAGTTTTGCACGTCTTCCTTTGCCGGTAAGCAAAAGGGAACCAAAAGAGACCAAAACTAGAACTTGGGTCCAAAGGCACCAAAAAGTGCCAGAATGTGAGAAGGTGGTGGGAAAGCCTTGCTTTAAGTCGTAGGCGTGATATTCAACGAGTTTTAGTGGCCTGAGACGAGTTTCGCAAGTCTCCCTTTGCCAGTAAGCAAAAAGGGACCAAAAGAGACCAAAACTGGAACTTGGGTCCAAAGGCGCCAAAAAGTGCCAGAAGGGGAGAAGGTGGTGAGAAATCCTTCCTTTGTGTCTTCGGAGTGATATTCAAGGAGTTTCAGTGGCTTGAGACGAGTTTCGCACGTCTTGCTTTGCCGGTAAGCAAAAGGGAACCAAAAAAGACCAAGGCGGAACTTGGGTCCAAAGGCACCGAAAGTGCCATAACGTGAGAAGGTGGTGGGAAAGCCTTCCTTTGAGTCCTAGGCGTGATATTCAAGGAGTTTTAGTGGCCTGAGACGAGTTTCGCACGTCTTTCTTTGCCGGTATGCAAAAGGGAACCAAAAGAGACCAAAACTGGAACTTGGATCCAAAGGCACTAGAAAGTGCCAGAACGTGAGAAGGTGGTGGGAAAGCCTTCCTTTGAGTCCTAGGCGTGATATTCAAGGAGATTTAGTGGCCTGAGACGAGTTTCGCAAGTCTCCCTTTGCCAGTAAGCAAAAAGGGACCAAAAGAGACCAAAACTGGAACTTGGGTCGAAAGGCGCCAGAAAGTGCCAGAGGGGAAAAAGGTGTTGAGAAATCCTTCCTTTGAGTTCTATGAGTGATATTCAAGGAATTTAAGTGGCTTGAGACGAGTTTCGCACGTCTTCCTTTGCCAGTAAGCAAAAGGGAAGCAAACGAGACCAAAACTAGAACTTGGGTCCAAAGGCGCCAGAAAGTGCCAGAAGGGGAGAAGGTGGGGAGAAATCCTTCCTTTGAGTTCTTGGAGTGATATTCAAGGAGTTTTAGTGGCCTAAGACGAGTTTCGCACGACTTCCTTTGCCGGTAAGTAAAAGGAAACCAAAAGAGACCAAAGCTGGAACTTGGGTCCAAAGGCACCAGAAAGTGCCAGAACGTGAGAAGGTGGTGAGAAAGCCTTGCTTTAAGTCCTACGCATGATATTCAAGGAGTTTTACTAGCCTGAGACGAATTTTGCACGTCTTCCTTTGCCGGTAAGCAAAAGGGAACCAAAAGAGACCAAAACTGGAACTTGGGTCCAAAGGCGCCCGAAAGTGCCAGAAGCGGAAAAGATGGTGAGAAAGCCTTCCTTTGTGTCTTCGGAGTGATATTCAAGGATTTCAGTGGCCTGAGACGAGTTTCGCCCGACTTCCTTTGCTGGTAAGCAAAAAGGGACCAAAAGAGACCAAAACTAGAACTTGGGTCAAAGGTGCCAGAAAGTGACAGAAGGGGAGAAGGTGGTGAGAAATCCTTCCTTTGAGTTCAAGGAGTTTTAGTGGCCTGAGACGAGTTTCGCACGTCTTCCTTTGCCGGTAAGCAAAAGGGAACCAAAAGAGACCAAAACTGGAACTTGGGTCCAAAGGCACCAGAAAGTGCCTGAATGTGAGAAGGTGGTGGGAAAGCCTTCTTTTAAGTCGTAGACGTGATATTCAAGGAGTGTTAGTTGCCTGAGACGAGTTTCGCAAGTCTCCCTTTGCCAGTAAGCAAAAAGGGACCAAAAGAGACCAAAACTAGAACCTGGGTCGAAAGGTGCCAGAAAGTGCCAGAGGGGAAAAAGGTGTTGAGAAATCCTTCCTTTGAGTTCTAGGAGTGATATTCAAGAAGTTTCAGTGGCTTGAGACGAGTTTCGCACGTCTTCCTTTGCCGGTAAGCAAAAGGGAACCAAAAGAGACCAAAATTGGAACTTGGGTGCAAAGGCGCCAGAAAGTGGCAGAAGGGGAGAAGGTGGTGAGAAATCCTTCCTTTGAGTTCTTGGAGTGATATTCAAGGAGTTTTAGTGGCCTGAGACGAGTTTCGCAAGTCTCTCTTTGCCAGTAAGCAGAAAGGGACCAAAAGAGACCAAAACTAGAACTTGGGTCCAAAGGTGCCAGAAAGTGACAGAAGGGGAGAAGGTGGTGAGAAATCCTTCCTTTGAGTTCAAGGAGTTTTAGTGGCTTGAGACGAGTTTCGCACGTCTTCCTTTGCCGGTAAGCAAAAGGGAACCAAAAGAGATCAAAACTGGAACATGGGTCCAAAGGCACCAGAAAGTGCCCGAACGTGAGAATGTGGTGGGAAAGCCTTCCTTTGTGTCTTCGGAGTGATATTCAAGGAGTTTCAGTGGCCTGAGATGAGTTTCGCACGACTTCCTTTGCTGGTAAGCAAAAAGGGACCAAAAGAGACCAAAGGTGCCAAAAAGTGACAGAAGGGGAGAAGTTAGTGAGAAATCCTTCCTTTGAGTTCTAGGAGTGATTATCAAGGAGTTTCAGTGGCTTGAGACGAGTTTCGCACGTCTTCCTTTGCCAGTAAGCAAAAGGGAACCAAAAGAGACCAAAACTGGAACTTGGGTCCAAAGGCACCAGAAGGTGCCAGAACGTGAGAAGGTGGTGGGAAAGCCTTCCTTTGAGTCCTAAGCGTGATATTCAAAGAGTTTTAGTGGCCTGAGACGAGTTTCGCAAGTCTCCCTTTGCTAGTAAGCACAAGGGAACCAAAAGAAACCAAAACTGGAACTTGGGTCCAAAGGCACCAGAAAGAGCCAAAACGTGAGAAGGCGGTGGGAAAGCCTTCCTTTGAGTCGTAGGGGTGATATTCAAAGAGTTTTAGTGGCCTGAGACGAGTTTTGCAAGTCTCCCTTTGCCAGTAAGCAAAAAGGGACCAAAAGAGACCAAAACTGGAACTTGGGTCCAAAGGCGCCAGAAAGTGCCAGAACGGGAGAAGGTGGTGAGAAATCCTTCCTTTGTGTCTTCAGAGTGATATTCAAGGAGTTTCAGTGGCTTGAGACGAGTTTCGCACGTCTTGCTTTGCCGGTAAGCAAAAGGGAACCAAAAAAGACCAAAACTGGAACTTGGGTCCAAAGGCACCAGAAAGTGCCAGAACGCGAAAAGGTGGTCGGAAAGCCTTCCTTTGAGTCCTAGGCGTGATATTCAAGGAGTTTTAGTGGCCTGAGACGAGTTTTGCACGTCTTTCTTTGCCGGTATGCAAAAGGGAACCAAAAGAGACCAAAACTGGAACTTGGATCTAAAGGCACTAGAAAGTGCCAGAATGTGAGAAGGTGGTAGGAAAGCCTTCCTTTCAGTCCTAGGCGTGATATTCAAGGAGATTTAGTGGCCTGAGATGAGTTTCGCAAGTCTCCCTTTGCCAGTAAGCAAAAAGGGACCAAAAGAGACCAAAACTGGAACTTGGGTCCAAAGGCGCCAGAAAGTGCCAGAAGGGGAGACGGTGGTGAGAAATCCATCCTTTGAGTTCTAGGAGTGATATTCAAGGAGTTTCAGTGGCTTGAGACGAGTTTCGCACGTCTTCCTTTGCGGGTAAGCAAAAGGGAACCAAAAGAGACCAAAACTGGAACTTGGGTCCAAAGGCACCAGAAAGTGCCAGAATGCGAGAAGGTGGTGGGAAAGCCTTCCTTTGAGTCCTAGGCATGATATTCAAGGAGTTTCAGTGGCTTGAGACGAGTTTCGCACGTCTTGCTTTGCCGGTAAGCAAAAGGGAACCAAAAAAGGCCAAAACTGGAACTTGGGTCCAAAGGCACCAAAAAGTGCCAGAACGCGAAAAGGTGGTGGGAAAGCCTTCCTTTGAGTCCTAGGCGTGATATTCAAGGAGTTTTAGTGGCCTGAGACGAGTTTCGCACGTCTTTCTTTGCCGGTATGCAAAAGGGAACCAAAAGAGACCAAAACTGGAACTTGGGTCCAAAGGCACCAGAAAGTGCCAGAAGCGGAAAAGGTGGTGAGAAAGCCTTGCTTTGAGTCCTAGGTGTGATATTCTAAGAGTTTTAGTGGCCTGAGACGAGTTTCGCAAGTCTCCCTTTGCCAGTAAGCAAAAAGGGACCAAAAGAGACCAAAACTGGAACTTGGGTCGAAAGGCGCCAGAAAGTGCCAGAGGGGAAAAAGTGTTGAGAAATCCTTCCTTTGAGTTCTAGGAGTGATATTCAAGGAGTTTCAGTGGCTTGAGATGAGTTTCGCACGTCTTCCTTTGCCGGTAAGCAAAAGGGAACCAAAAGAGACCAAAACTGGAACATGGGTCCAACGGCACCAGAAAGTGCCAGAACGCGAGAAGGTGGTGGGAAAGCCTTCCTTTGAGTCCTAGGCGTGATATTCAAGGAGTTTTAGTGGCCTGAGATGAGTTTCGCACGTCTTCCTTTGCCAGTAAGCAAAAGGGAACCAAAAGAGACCAAAACTGGAACTTGGGTCAAAGGTGCCAGAAAGTGACAGAAGGGGAGAAGGTGGTGAGAAAAAATTCCTTTGAGTTCTAGGAGTGATATTCAAGGAGTTTCAGAGGCTTGAGACGAGTTTCGCACGTCTTCCTTTGCCGGTAAGCAAAAGGGAACCAAAAAAGACCAAAACTGGAACTTGGGTCCAAAGGCACCAGAAAGTGCCAGAATGTGAGAAGGTGGTGGGAAAGCATTCCTTTGAGTCCTAGGAGTGATATTCAAGGAGTTTCAGTTGCTTGAGACGAGTTTCGCACGTCTTTTTTTGCTGGTAAGCAAAAGGGAACCAAAATACACCAAAACTAGAACTTGGGTCCAAATGTGCCAGAAAGTGACAGAAGGGGAGAAGGTGGTGAGAAATCCTTCCTTTGAGTTCTAGGAGTGATATTCAAGGAGTTTTAGTGGCTTGAGACGAGTTTCGCACGTCTTCCTTTGCCGGTAAGCAAAAGGGAACCAAAAGAGACCAAAACTGGAACTTGGGTCCACAGGCGCCAAAAAGTGCCAGAAGCGGAAAAGGTGGTGAGAAAGCTTTCCTTTGTATCTTCGGAGTGATATTCAAGGATTTCAGTGGCCCAAGACGAGTTTCGCACGACTTCCTTTGCCGATAAGCAAAAAGGGACCAAATGAGACCAAAACTAGAACTTGGGTCAAAGGTGCCAGAAAGTGATAGAAGGGGAGAAGGTGGTGAGAAATCCTTCCTTTGAGTCCTAGGCGTGATATTCAAGGAGATTTAGTGGCCTTACACGAGTTTTG
Source organism: Abrus pulchellus subsp. cantoniensis (assembly GCA_024086825.1). Classification (NCBI taxonomy): domain Eukaryota; kingdom Viridiplantae; phylum Streptophyta; class Magnoliopsida; order Fabales; family Fabaceae; genus Abrus; species Abrus pulchellus. The sequence continues at coordinate 12,581,632 of CM044058.1, read as the reverse complement.
CACGTCTTCCTTTGCCAGTAAGCAAATGGGAACCAAAAGAGACCAAAACTGGATCTTGGGTCCAAAGGCACCAGAAAGTACCAAAATGTGAGAAGGTGGTGGGAAAGCCTTCCTTTAAGTCGTAGACGTGATATTCAAGGAGTGTTAGTGGCCTGAGACGAGTTTCGCAAGTCTCACTTTGCGAGTAAGCAAAAAGGGACCAAAAGAGACCAAAACTGGAACTTGGGTCGAAAGGCGCCAGAAAGTTCCAGAGGGGAAAAAGGTGTTGAGAAATCCTTCCTTTGTGTTCTATGAGTGATATTCAAGGAGTTTCAGTGGCTTGAGACGAGTTTCGCACGTCTTCCTTTGCCGGTAAGCAAAAGGGAACCAAAAGAGACCAAAACTGGAACTTGGGTCCACAGGCGCCAAAAAGTGCCAGAAGCGGAAAAGGTGGTGAGAAAGCTTTCCTTTGTATCTTCGGAGTGATATTCAAGGATTTCAGTGGCCCAAGACGAGTTTCGCACGACTTCCTTTGCCGATAAGCAAAAAGGGACCAAATGAGACCAAAACTAGAACTTGGGTCAAAGGTGCCAGAAAGTGATAGAAGGGGAGAAGGTGGTGAGAAATCCTTCCTTTGAGTCCTAGGCGTGATATTCAAGGAGATTTAGTGGCCTTACACGAGTTTTGCACGTCTTCCTTTGCCAGTAAGCAAATGGGAACCAAAAGAGACCAAAACTGGATCTTGGGTCCAAAGGCACCAGAAAGTGCCAAAATGTGAGAAGGTGGTGGGAAAGCCTTCCTTTAAGTCGTAGACGTGATATTCAAGGAGTGTTAGTGGCCTGAGACGAGTTTCGCAAGTCTCACTTTGCGAGTAAGCAAAAAGGGACCAAAAGAGACCAAAACTGGAACTTGGGTCGAAAGGCGCCAGAAAGTTCCAGAGGGGAAAAAGGTGTTGAGAAATCCTTCCTTTGTGTTCTATGAGTGATATTCAAGGAGTTTCAGTGGCTTGAGACGAGTTTCGCACGTCTTCCTTTGCCGGTAAGCAAAAGGGAACCAAAAGAGACCAAAACTGGAACTTGGATTCAAAGGCACCAGAAAGTGCCAGAACGTGAGAAGGTGGTGGGAAAGCCTTCCTTTGAGTCCTAGGCGTGATATTCAAGGAGATTTAGTGGCCTGAGACGAGTTTCGCAAGTCTCCCTTTGCCGATGGCGGAAAGGGACCAAAAGAGACCAAAACTGGAACTTGGGTCCAAAGGCGCCAGAAAGTGCCAGAAGGGGAGAAGGTGGTGAGAAACTCTTCCTTTCAGTTCTAGGAGTGATATTCAAGGAGTTTCAGTTGCTTGAGACGAGTTTCGCACGTCTTTTTTTCTGGTAAGCAAAAGGGAACCAAAATACACCAAAACTAGAACTTAGGTCCAAAGGTGCCAGAAAGTGACAGAAGGGGAGAAGGTGGTGACAAATCCTTCCTTTGAGTTCTAGGAGTGATATTCAAGGAGTTTCAGTGGCTTGAGACGAGTTTCGCACGTCTTCCTTTGCCGGTAAGCAAAAGGGAACCAAAAGAGACCAAAACTGGAACTTGGGTCTAAAGGCGCCAAAAAGTGCCAGAAGCGGAAAAGGTGGTGAGAAAGCTTTCCTTTGTGTCTTCGGAGTGATATTCAAGGATTTCAGTGGCCTAAGACGAGTTTCGCACGATTTCCTTTGCCGATAAGCAAAAAGGGACCAAATGAGACCAAAACTAGAACTTGGGTCAAAGGTGCCAGAAAGTGACAGAAGGGGAGAAGGTGGTGAGAAATCCTTCCTTTGAGTTCTAGGAGTGATATTCAAGGAGTTTCAGTGGCTTGATACGAGTTTCGCACGTCTTCCTTTGCCGGTAAGCAAAAGGGAACCAAAAGAGACCAAAACTGGAACTTGGATCCAAAGGCACCAGAAAGTGCCAGAATGTGAGAAGGTGGTGGGAAAGCCTCCCTTTAAGTCCTAGGCATGATATTCAAGGAGTTTTAGTGGCCTGAGACGAGTTTCGCACGTCTTCCTTTGCCGGTAAGCAAAAGGGAACCAAAAAAGACCAAAACTGGAACTTGGGTCCAAAGGCACCAGAAAGTGCCTGAATGTGAGAAGGTGGTGGGAAAGCCTTCTTTTAAGTCGTAGACGTGATATTCAAGGAGTGTTAGTTGCCTGAGACGAGTTTCGCAAGTCTCCCTTTGCCAGTATGCAAAAAGGGACTAAAAGAAACCAAAACTGGAACTTGGGTCGAAAGGTGCCAGAATGTGCCAGAGGGGAAAAAAGTGTTGAGAAATCCTTCCTTTGTGTTCTAGGAGTGATATTCAAGAAGTTTCAGTGGCTTGAGACGAGTTTCGCACGTCTTCCTTTGCCGGTAAGCAAAAGGGAACCAAAAGAGACCAAAACTGGAACTTGGGTCCAAAGGCGCCAGACAGTGCCAGAAGGGGAGAAGGTGGTGAGAAATCCTTCCTTTGAGTTCTTGGAGTGATATTCAAGGAGTTTTAGTGGCCTGAGACGAGTTTCGCAAGTCTCCCTTTGCCGATGCGAAAGGGACCCAAAGAGACCAAAACTAGAACTTGGGTCCAAAGGTGCCAGAAAGTGACAGAAGGGGAGAAGGTGGTGAGAAATCCTTCCTTTGAGTTCAAGGAGTTTTAGTGGCTTGAGAAGAGTTTCGCACGTCTTCCTTTGCCGGTAAGCAAAAGGGAACCAAAAGAGACCAAAATGGAACATGGGTCCAAAGGAACCAGAAAGTGCCCGAACGTGAGAATGTGGTGGAAAAGCCTTCCTTTGTGTCTTCGGAGTGATATTCAAGGAGTTTCAGTGGCCTGAGATGAGTTTCGCAGGACTTCCTTTGCCGGTAAGCAAAAAGGGACCAAAAGAGACCAAAACTAGAACTTGGGTCCAAAGGTGCCAAAAAGTGACAGAAGGGGAGAAGGTGGTGAGAAATCCTTCCTTTGAGTTCTAGGAGTGATATTCAAGGAGTTTCAGTGGCTTGAGACGAGTTTCGCATGTCTTCCTTTGCCAGTAAGCAAAAGGGAACCAAAAGAGACCAAAACTGGAACATGGGTCCAAAGGCACCAGAAGGTGCCAGAACGTGAGAAGGTGGTGGGAAAGCCTTCCTTTGAGTCCTAAGCGTGATATTCAAAGAGTTTTAGTGGCCTGAGACGAGTTTCGCAAGTCTCCCTTTGCCAGTAAGCACAAGGGAACCAAAAGAGACCAAAACTGGAACTTGGGACCAAAGGCACCAGAAAGAGCCAGAACGTGAGAAGGCGGTGGGAAAGCCTTCCTTTGAGTCCTAGGCGTGATATTCAAAGAGTTTTACTGGATTGAGACGAGTTTCGCACGTCTTCCTTTGCCGGTAAGCAATAGGGAACCAAAAGAGACCAAAACTGGAACTTGGGTCCAAAGGCACCAGAAAGTGCCTGAATGTGAGAAGGTGGTGGGAAAGCCTTCTTTTAAGTCGTAGACGTGATATTCAAGGAGTGTTAGTTGCCTGAGACGAGTTTCGCAAGTCTCCCTTTGCCAGTAAGGAAAAAGGGAACCAAAAGAGACCAAAACTGGAACATGTGTCCAAAGGTACCAGAAAGAGCCAGAACGTGAGAAGGCGGTGGGAAAGCCTTCCTTTGAGTCCTAGGCGTGATATTCAAAGAGTTTTAGTGGCCTGAGACGAGTTTCGCAAGTCTCCCTTTGCCAGTAAGCAAAAAGAGACCAAAAGAGACCAAAACTGGAACTTGGGTCCAAAGGCGCCAGAAAGTGCCAGAAGGGGAGAAGGTGGTGAGAAATCCTTCCTTTGAGTTCTAGGAGTGATACTGAAGGAGTTTCAGTGGCGTGAGACGAGTTTCGCACGTCTTCCTTTGCCGGTAAGCAAAAGCGAACCAAAAGAGACCAAAACTGGAACTTGGGTCAAAGGTGCCAGAAAGTGACAGAAGGGGAGAAGGTGGTGAGAAATCCTTCCTTTGAGTCCTAGGCGTGATATTCAAGGAGATTTAGTGGCCTTAGACGAGTTTCGCACGTCTTCCTTTGCCGGTAAGCAAAGGAGAACCAAAAGAGACCAAAACTGGAACTTGGGTCCAAAGGCACCAGAAAGTGCCAAAATGTGAGAAGGTGGTGGGAAAGCCTTCCTTTAAGTCGTAGACGTGATATTCAAGGAGTGTTAGTGGCCTGAGACGAGTTTCGCAAGTCTCCCTTTGCGAGTAAGCAAAAAGGGACCAAAAGAGACCAAAACTGGAACTTGGGTCGAAAGGCGCCAGAAAGTGCCAGAGGGGAAAAATGTGTTGAGAAATCCTTCCTTTGTGTTATATGAGTGATATTCATGGAGTTTCAGTGGCTTGAGATGAGTTTCGCACGTCTTCTTTTGCTGGTAAGCAAAAGGGAACCAAAATACACCAAAACTAGAACTTGGGTCCAAAGGTGCCAGAAAGTGACAGAAGGGGAGAAGGTGGTGACAAATCCTTCCTTTGAGTTCTAGGAGTGATATTCAAGGAGTTTCAGTGGCTTGAGGCGAGTTTCGCACGTCTTCCTTTGCCGGTAAGCAAAAGGGAACCAAAAGAGACCAAAACTGGAACTGGGGTCCAAAGGCGCCAAAAAGTGCCAGAAGCGGAAAAGGTGGTGAGAAAGCTTTCCTTTGTGTCTTCGGAGTGATATTCAAGGATTTCAGTGGCCTAAGACGAGTTTCGCACGACTTCCTTTGCCGATAAGCAAAAAGTGACCAAATGAGACCACAACTAGAACTTGGGTCAAAGGTGCCAGAAAGTGACAGAAGGGGAGAAGGTGGTGAGAAATCCTTCCTTTGAGTTCTAGGAGTGATATTCAAGGAGTTTCAGTGGCTTGATACGAGTTTCGCACGTCTTCCTTTGCCGGTAAGCAAAAGGGAACCAAAAGAGACCAAAACTGGAACTTGGGTCCAAAGGCACCAGAAAGTGCCAGAATGTGAGAAGGTGGTGGGAAAGCCTCCCTTTAAGTCCTAGGCATGATATTCAAGGAGTTTTAGTGGCCTGAGACGAGTTTCGCACGTCTTCCTTTGCCGGTAAGCAAAAGGGAACCAAAAGAGACCAAAACTGGAACTTGGGTCCAAAGGCACCAGAAAGTGCCAGAAGGGGAGAAGGTGGTGAGAAACTCTTCCTTTGAGTTCTAGGAGTGATATTCAAGGAGTTTCAGTTGCTTGAGACGAGTTTCGCACGTCTTCTTTTGCTGGTAAGCAAAAGGGAACCAAAATACACCAAAACTAGAACTAGGGTCCAAAGGTGCCAGAAAGTGACAGAAGGGGAGAAGGTGGTGACAAATCCTTCCTTTGAGTTCTAGGAGTGATATTCAAGGAGTTTCAGTGGCTTGAGGTGAGTTTCGCACGTCTTCCTTTGCCGGTAAGCAAAAGGGAACCAAAAGAGACCAAAACTGGAACTTGGGTCCAAAGGCGCCAAAAAGTGCCAGAAGCGGAAAAGGTGGTGAGAAAGCTTTCCTTTGTGTCTTCGGAGTGATATTCAAGGATTTCAGTGGCCTAAGAGCCAGAACGTGAGAGGGCGGTGGGAAAGCCTTCCTTTGAGTCCTAGGCGTGATATTCAAAGAGTTTTAGTGGCACAGAGACGAGTTTCGCAAGTCTCCCTTTGCCAGTAAGCAAAAAGACCCCAAAAAGACCAAAACTGGAACTTGGGTCCAAAGGCACCAGAAAGTGCCTGAATGTGAGAAGGTGGTGGGAAAGCATTCCTTTAAGTCCTAGGCATGATATTCAAGGAGTTTTAGTGGCCTGAGACGAGTTTCGCACGTCTTCCTTTGCCGGTAAGCAAAAGGGAACCAAAAGAGACCAAAACTGGAACTTGGGTCCAAAGGCACCAGAAAGTGCCAAAACGTGAGAATAAGGTGGGAAAGCCTTCCTTTGAGTTGTAGGAGTGATATTCAAGGAGTTTCAGTGGCTTGAGATGAGTTTCGCACGTCTTTCTTTGCCGGTAAGCAAAAGGGAACCAAAAGAGACCAAAACTGGAACATGGGTCCAAAGGCACCAGAAAGTGCCAGAACGCGAGAAGGTGGTGGGAAAGCCTTCCTTTGAGTCCTAGGCGTGATATTCAAGGAGTTTTAGTGGCCTGAGATGAGTTTCACACGTCTTCCTTTGCCGGTAAGGAAAAGGGAACCAAAGGAGACCAAAACTGGAACTTGGGTCAAAGGTGCCAGAAAGTGACAGAAGGGGAGAAGGTGGTGAGAATTCCTTCCTTTGAGTTCTAGGAGTGATATTCAAGAAGTTTCAGTGGCTTGAAACGAGTTTCGCAAGTCTCCCTTTGCCGGTAAGCAAAAGGGAACCAAAAGAGACCAAAACTGGAACTTGGGTCCAAAGGCACCAGAAAATACCAGAACGCGAGAAGTTGGTGGGAAAGCCTTCCTTTGAGTCCTAGGCGTGATATTCAAGGAGTTTTAGTGGCCTGAGATGAGTTTCGCACGTCTTCCTTTGCCGGTAAACAAAAGGGAACCAAAAGAGACCAAAACTAGAACTTGGGTCCAAAGGTGCCAGAAAGTGACAGAAGGGGAGAAGGTGGTGAGAAATCCTTCCTTTGAGTTCTAGGAGTGATATTCAAGGAGTTTCAGAGGCTTGAGACGAGTTTCGCACGTCTTCCTTTGCCGGTAAGCAAAAACGAACCAAAAAAGACCAAAACTGGAACTTGGGTCCAAAGGCACCAGAAAGTGCCAGAACGTGAGAAGGTGGTGGGAAAGCCTTCCTTTAAGTCCTACGCGTGATATTGAAGGAGTTTTACTGGCCTGACACGAGTTTTGCACGTCTTCCTTTGCCGGTAAGCAAAAGGGAACCAAAAGAGACCAAAACTAGAACTTGGGTCCAAAGGCACCAGAAAGTGCCAGAATGTGAGAAGGTGGTGGGAAAGCCTTCCTTTAAGTCGTAGGCGTGATATTCAACGAGTTTTAGTGGCCTGAGACGAGTTTCGCAAGTCTCCCTTTGCCAGTAAGCAAAAAGGGACCAAAAGAGACCAAAACTGGAACTTGGGTCGAAAGGCGCCAGAAAGTGCCAGAGGGGGAGAAGGTGGTGAGAAATCCTTCCTTTGAGTTCTAGGAGTGATATTCAAGGAGTTTCAGTGGCTTGAGACCAGTTTCGCACGTCTTCCTTTGCCGGTAAGCAAAAGGGAACCAAAAGAGACCAAAACTGGAACTTGGATCCAAAGGCACCAGAAAGTGCCAGAAGCGAAAAAGGTGGTGAGAAAGCCTTCCTTTGTGTCTTCGGAGTGATATTCAAGGATTTCAGAGTCTTGAGACGAGTTTCGCACAACTTCCTTTGCCGGTAAGCAAAAAGGGACCAAAAGAGACCAAAACTAGAACTTGGGTCGAACGGCGCCAGAAAGTGCCAGAGGGGAAAAAGGTGTTGAGAAATCCTTCCTTTGAGTTCTAGGACTGATATTCAAGGAGTTTCAGTGGCTTGAGACGAGTTTCACACGTCTTCCTTTGCCGGTAAGCAAAAGGGAACCAAAAGAGACCAAAACTGGAACTTGGGTCCAAAGGCACCAGAAAGTGCCAGAACGCGAGAAGTTGGTGGGAAAGCCTTCCTTTGAGTCCTAGGCGTGATATTCAAGGAGTTTTAGTGGCCTGAGACGAGTTTCGCACGTCTTCCTTTGCCGGTAAACAAAAGGGAACCAAAAGAGACCAAAACTGGAACTTGGGTCCAAAGGCGCCAGAAAGTGCCAGAGGGGAAAAAGGTGTTGAGAAATCCTTCCTTTGAGTTCTAGGAGTGATATTCAAGGAGTTTCAGTGGCTTGAGACGAGTTTCTCACGTCTTCCTTTCTTAGGTAAGCAAAGGGAACCAAAAGAGACCAAAACTGGAACTTGGGTCGACAGGCGCCAGAAAGTGCCAGAAGGGGAGAAAGTGGGGAGAAATACTTCCTTTGAGTTCTAGGAGTGATATTCAAGGAGTTTTGCTGGCTTGAGACGAGTTTCGCACGTCTTCCTTTGCCGGTAAGCAAAAACGAACCAAAAAAGACCAAAACTGGAACTTGGGTCCAAAGGCACCAGAAAGTGCCAGAACGTGAGAAGGTGGTGGGAAAGCCTTCCTTTAAGTCCTACGCGTGATATTGAAGGAGTTTTACTGGCCTGACACGAGTTTTGCACATCTTCCTTTGCCGGTAAGCAAAAGGGAACCAAAAGAGACCAAAACTAGAACTTGGGTCCAAAGGCACCAGAAAGTGCCAGAATGTGAGAAGGTGGTGGGAAAGCCTTCCTTTAAGTCGTAGGCGTGATATTCAACGAGTTTTAGTGGCCTGAGACGAGTTTCGCAAGTCTCCCTTTGCCAGTAAGCAAAAAGGGACCAAAAGAGACCAAAACTGGAACTTGGGTCGAAAGGCGCCAGAAAGTGCCAGAGGGGGAGAAGGTGGTGAGAAATCCTTCCTTTGTGTCTTCAGAGTGATATTCAAGGAATTTCAGTGGCTTGAGACGAGTTTCGCACGTCTTGCTTTGCCGGTAAGCAAAAGGGAACCAAAAGAGACCAAAACTGGAACTTGGGTCTAAAGGCAACAGAAAGTGCCAGAACGTGAGAAGGTGGTGGGCAAGCCATCCTTTGAGTCCTAGGCGTGATATTCAAGGAGTTTCAGTGGCCTGAGACGAGTTTCGCAAGTCTCCCTTTGCCAGTAAGCAAAAAGGGACCAAAAGAGACCAAAACTCGAACTTGGGTCCAAAGGCGCCAGAAAGTGCCAGACGGGGAGAAGGTGGTGAGAAATCCTTCCTTTGAGTTCTAGGAGTGATATTCAAGGAGTTTCAGTGGCTTGAGACGAGTTTCGCACGTCTTCCTTTGTAAGTAAGCAAAAAGGGACCAAAAGAGACCAAAGCTGGAACTTGGATCCGAGAGGCACCGTAAAGTGCCAGAACGTGAGAAGGTGGTGGGAAAGCCTTCCTTTGAGTCCTAGGCGTGATATTCAAGGAGATTTAGTCACCTGAGACGAGTTTCGCAAGTCTCCCTTTGCCAGTAAGCAGAAAGGGACCAAAAGAGATCAAAACTGGAATTTGCGTCCAAAGGCGCCAGAAAGTGCCAGAAGCGGAAAAGGTGGTGAGAATGCTTTCCTTTGTGTCCCCGGAGTGATATTCCAGGATTTACAGTGGTACCAGACAACTCTCTCTCGACTTCCTCTGCCGGTAAGCAAAAAGGGACCAAAAGAGACCAAAACTATAACTTGGGTCAATGGTGCCAGAAAGTGACAGAAGGGGAGAAGGTGGTGAGAAATCCTTCCTTTGAGTTCTAGGAATGATATTCAAGAAGTTTCAGTCGCTTGAGACGAGTTTCGCACGTCTTCCTTTGCTTAGGTAAGCAAAAGGGAACCAAAAGAGACCAAAACTGGAACTTGGGTCCAGAGGCACCAGAAAGTGCCAGAACGTGAGAATAAGGTGAGAAAGCCTTCCTTTGAGTTCTAGGAGTGATATTCAAGGAGTTTCAGTAGCTTGAGACGAGTTTCGCACGTCTTCCTTTGCCAGTAAGCAAAAGGGAACCAAAAGAGACCAAAACTAGAACTTGGGTCCAAAGGCACCAGAAACTGCCAAAATGAGAGAAGGTGGTGGGAAAGCCTTCCTTTGAGTCCTAGGCGTGATATTCAAGGAGTTTTAGTGGCCTGAGACGAGTTTCGCACGTCTTTCTTTGCCGGTATGCAAAAGGGAACCAAAAGAGACCAAGGCGGAACTTGGATCCAAAGGCACCGAAAGTGCCAGAAGCGGAAAAGGTGGTGAGAAAGCCTTCCTTTGAGTCCTAGGCGTGATATTCTAAGAGTTTTAGTGGCCTAAGACGAGTTTCGCAAGTCTCCCTTTGCGAGTAAGCAAAAAGGGACCAAAAGAGACCAAAACTGGAACTTGGGTCGAAAGGCGCCAGAAAGTGCCAGAGGGGAAAAAGGTGTTGAGAAATCCTTCCTTTGAGTTTTAGGAGTGATATTCAAGGAGTTTCAGTGGCTTGAGACGAGTTTCGCACGTCTTTCTTTGCCGGTAAGCAAAAGGGAACCAAAAGAGACCAAAACTGGAACATGGGTCCAAAGGCACCAGAAAGTGCCAGAACGCGAGAAGGTGGTGGGAAAGCCTTCCTTTGAGTCCTAGGCGTGATATTCAAGGAGTTTTAGTGGCCTGAGATGAGTTTCACACGTCTTCCTTTGCCGGTAAGGAAAAGGGAACCAAAAGAGACCAAAACTGGAACTTGGGTCAAAGGTGCCAGAAAGTGACAGAAGGGGAGAAGGTGGTGAGAATTCCTTCCTTTGAGTTCTAGGAGTGATATTCAAGAAGTTTCAGTGGCTTGAGACGAGTTTCGCACGTCTTCTTTTGCCGGTAAGCAAAAGGGAACCAAAAGAGACCAAAACTGGAACATGGGTCCAAAGGCGCCAGAGAGTGCTAGAAGGGGAAAAGGTGGTGAGAAATCCTTCCTTTGAGTTCTAGGAGTGATATTCAACGAGTTTCAGTGGCTTGAGACCAGTTTCGCACGTCTTGCTTTGCCGGTAAGCAAAAGGGAACCAAAAGAGACCAAAACTGGAACATGGGTCCAAAGGCGCCAGAAAGTGCCCGAAGGGGAGAAGGTGGTGAGAAATCCTTCTTTGAGTTCTAGGAGTGATATTCAAGGAGTTTCAGTGGCTTGAGACCAGTTTCGCACGTCTTGCTTTGCCGGTAAGCAAAAGGGAACCAAAAAAGACCAAAACTGGAACATGGGTGCAAAGGCACCAGAAAGAGCCAGAACGTGAGAAGGCGATGGGAAAGCCTTCCTTTGAGTCCTAGGCGTGATATTCAAAGAGTTTTAGTGGCCTGAGACGAGTTTCGTAAGTTTCCCTTCGCCAGTAAGCAAAAAGGGACCAAAAGAGACCAAAACTGGAAGTTGGGTCCAAAGGCGCCAGAAAGTGCCAGAAGGGTAGAAGGTGGTGAGAAATCCTTCCTTTGAGTTCTAGGAGTGATACTGAAGGAGTTTCAGTGGCGTGAGACGAGTTTCGCACGTCTTCCTTCTTGAGTAAGCAAAAGGGAACCAAAAGAGACCAAAACTCGAACTTGGGTCCAAAGGCACCAGAAAGTGCCAGAACGTGAGAAGGTGGTGGGAAAGCCTTCCTTTAAGTCCTACGCGTGATATTCAAGGAGTTTTACTGGCCTGAGACGAGTTTTGAACGTCTTCCTTTGCCGGTAAGCAAAAGGGAACCAAAAGAGACCAAAACTAGAACTTGGGTCCAAAGGCACCAGAAAGTGCCAGAATGTGAGAAGGTGGTGGGAAAGCCTTCCTTTAAGTCGTAGGCGTGATATTCAACGAGTTTTAGTGGCCTGAGACGAGTTTCGCAAGTCTCCCTTTGCCAGTAAGCAAAAAGGGACCAAAAGAGACCAAAACTGGAACTTGGGTCCAAAGGCGCCAGAAGTGAAGGGGAGAAGGTGGTGAGAAATCCTTCCTTTGAGTTCTAGGAGTGATATTCAAGGAGTTTCAGTGGCTTGAGACCACTTTCGCACGTCTTCCTTTGCCGGTAAGCAAAAGGGAACCAAAAGAGACCAAAACTGGAACTTGGATCCAAAGGCACCAGAAAGTGCCAGAAGCGGAAAAGGTGGTGCGAAAGCCTTCCTTTGTGTCTTCGGAGTGATATTCAAGGATTTCAGTGTCCTGAGACGAGTTTTGCACAACTTCCTTTGCAGGTAAGCAAAAAGGGACCAAAAGAGACCAAAGCTGGAACTTAGGTCCAAAGGCACCAAAGTGCCGTAACGGGAGAAGGTGGTGGGAAAGCCTTCTTTCAAGTGCTAGGTGTGATATTCAAAGAGTTTTAGTGGCACGAGACGAGTTTCGCACGTCTTCTTTTTGCCGTAAGCAAAAGGGAACCAAAAGAGACCAAAACTGGAACTTGGGTCCAAAGCCACGAAAGTGCGAGAATGTGAGAAGGTGGTGGGAAAGCCTTCCTTTAAGTCGTAGACGTGATATTCAAGGAGTTTTAGTGGCACGAGACGAGTTTCGCAAGTCTCCCTTTGCCGATAAGCAAAACGGGACCAAAAGAGACCAAAATTGGAACTTGGGTCGAAAGGCGCCAGAAAGTGCCAGAAGGGAAAAAGGTGGTGAGAGATCCTTGCTTTGAGTTGAAGGTGTGATATTCAAGGAGTTTTAGTGACTTGAGACGAGTTTCGCACGTCTTCCTTTGCCGGTAAGCAAAAGGGAACCAAAAGAGACCAAAAGCGAAACTTGGGTCCAAAGGCACCGAAAGTGCCGAGAACGGGGAGAAGGTGGTGGGAAAGCCTTCTTTCAAGTGCTAGGCGTGATATTCAAAGAGTTTTAGTGGCTTTGAGACGAGTTTCGCACGTCTTCCTTTGCTTGGTAAGCAAAAGGGAACCAAAAGAGACCAAAAGCTGGAACTTGGGTCCAAAGCCACGGAAACTGCCAAAATGAGAGAAGGTGGTGGGAAAACCTTCCTTTGAGTCCTAGGCGTGATATTCAAGGAGTTTTAGTGGCACGAGACGAGTTTCGCAAGTCTCGCTTTGCTTAGGTAAGCAAAAGGGACCAAAAGAGACCAAAACTAGAACTTGGCTCCAAAGGTGCCGAGAAAGTGACGAAGGGGAGAAGGTGGTGAGAAATCCTTCCTTTGAGTTCTAGGAGTGATATTCAAGGAGTTTCGGTGGCTTGAGACGAGTTTCGCACGTCTTCCTTTCTTGCAGGTAAGCAAAAGGGAACCAAAAGAGACCAAAACTAGAACTTGGGTCCAAAGGTGCCGAGAAAGTGACGAAGGGGAGAAGGTGGTGAGAAATCCTTCCTTTGAGTCCTAGGACTGATATTCAAGGAGTTTCGGTGGCTTGAGACGAGTTTCGCACGTCTTCCTTTCTCAGGTAAGCAAAAGGGAACCAAAAGAGACCAAAGCTGGAACTTGGGTCCAAAGCCACCGAAACAGCCAAAATGAGAGAAAGGTGGTGGGAAAGCCTTCCTTTGAGTCCTAGGCGTGATATTCAAGGAGTTTTAGTGGCTGAGACGAGTTTCGCAAGTCTCCCTTTCTTTGGTAAGCAAAAGGGAACCAAAAGAGACCAAAAGCTGGATCTTGGGTCGAAAGGCGCCGAGAAAGTGCCGAGAGGGAAAAAGGTGTTGAGAAATCCTTCCTTTGAGTTCTAGGAGTGATATTGATGAGGACATCTTAGAAGTCCAAGTCCAAGTCAGAAGGAGCCCAAACATCAAAGAAGGCTCAAGACCCACTCCATAACCTAAGTGGGCCAATGACAAGGTCAAGGACCAAGAAGGCCCAAGAAGCTTTGTCACGTGTTATCACATCATTGCTGGAGGCCCAAATTCAATGTGAAGCCCAACATGTTCAAAAAGACCAACAAATGGAGAGGAAGCCCATTACTTACCTTGTGTGTGCTGAAATTGAGGGAAACAAGCCTAATGGACCAAACTAATTTGGGGAGTTTATTTTGGGACTGTTTTGTGTTGTTTTCCTTTAAATTATGTCATAATAAAAAAAAAAAAACACTAAAGTGTCTATAATAGGTTTTGAACCCAAGCACATGAAGTTGAGCATGCCTCTTTAACCACCATGACATCTTAGTTTTGCTTGTGCTAAATGGGTTATTTGTTTAGGTTTTGTTTCAGCCCAAATGAGGCAAACTCTTCAAGTGTAATGTAACAAAACACTAAGAGATCAATGAAGAGAACAGAATTTTCAGACTTGAGAACATTAACGTGAGAAAGCTTCTCTTTGCTAGGGTTCTTCCCATCTTCATCGATCTTATCAAGAGTCACCTCTTGTGGCGATCAAAATAGGCTTATCATTCCAAATGGATTGTGGCGCCTTCTTCTACTCTTCTTCTTAACACTTAAACTTCGTTAATTCATAACTTTGATCCCAAAATTCAGAATCTGGAATAGGGTTCATAGTGCCTCACGAATTCATTAGTTTTACTTCCAAAATTTCCAGAATTTCGTCCACCTCATTGTTGATCGTATCTCTCGTTATACGAAGCCTTTTTCAGTGATTCTTGAGCCTAAATTGCCTTTCAAAAGGAGATCTTTCATGTCGTTTTGGAATTACTCAATTCCAAGTTCTATAGCCTGAGATACGTGACGTGCAAGCCAAACAGTAAGAAATTCGTTTTAATTTCTGCACAATTTCTCAATTTCTGTTTTCCCCCAAATCCTAGGGTTCATAGGCTAACCTTTGTTTTTTTTTTCAAGTAATCCCTCCATTTGAGTGAATATTAGTCCTAGCTAGGTCCTACTTTTAAGGGGGTCTAAGGAACCTCATCACTTTCCCACCACCTTCTCACGTTCTGGCCCTTTCTGGTGCCTTTGGACCTAAGTTTTAGTTTTGGTCTCTTTTGGTTCCCTTTTGCTTACCGGCAAAGGAAGACGTGCGAAACTCATCTCAAGCCACTGAAACTCCTTGAATATCACTCCTAGAACTCAATGGAAGGATTTCTCACCACCTTCTCCCCTTCTGTCACTTTTTGGCACATTTGGACCCAAGTTCTAGTTTTGGTCTCTTTTGGTCCCTTTTTGCTTACTGGCAAAGGGAGACTTGCGAAACAAGTCTCAGGCCACTAAAACTCCTTGAATATCACGCCTAGGACTCAAAGGAAGGCTTTCCCACCACCTTCTCACGTTCTGGCAATTTCTGGTGCCTTTGGACCCAAGTTTCAGTTTTGGTCTCTTTTGGTTCCCTTTTGCTTATCGGCAAAGGAAGACGTGGGAAACTCGTCTAAAGCCAGCTGAAACTCCTTGAATATCACTCCTAGAACTCAAAGGAAGGATTTCTCCCCACCTTCTCCCACTGGCACTTTCGGCGGCTTTGGACCCAAGTTCCGGTTTGGTCTCTTTTGGTCCCTTTTGCTTCGGCAAAAGGGAGACATCGAAAATCGTCTCAGACCACTAAAACTCTTAGAATAACACGCCTAGGACTCAAAGGAAGGCTTTCCCACCACCTTCTCACTTTCTGGTGCCTTTGGATCAAGTTCAGTTTGGTCTCTTTTGGTTCCCTAGCTTCGAGGAGACTTTACGTCTCAGGCCACTAAAACTCCTTCAATATCACTTCTAGAACTCAAAGGAAGGATTTCTCACCACCTTCTTCCCTTCTGTCACTTTCTGGCACCTTTGGATCCAAGTTCTAGTTTTGGTCTCTTTTGGAAAGGAAGACGTGCGAAACTCGTCTCAAGCCACTGAAACTCCTTGAATATTAGTCCTAGAACTCAAAGGAAGGATTTCTCACCACCTAATCCCCTTCTGTCACTTTCTAGCACCTTTGGACCCAAGTTCTATATTTGGTCTCTTTTGGTTTCCTTTTGCTTACCGGCAAAGCAAGACATGCGAAACTCGTCTCAAGCCATTGAAACTCCTTGAATATCAGTGCTAGAACTCAAAGGAAGGATTTCTCACCACCTTCTCCCCTTCTGTCACTTTCTGGCACCTTTGGACCCAAGTTCCAGTCTTGGTCTCTTTTGGTCCCTTTTTGCTTACTAGCAAAGGGAGACTTGCAAAACTCGCCTCAGCCCACTAAAACTCTTTGAATGTCATGCCTACAACTCAAAGGAACGCTTTCCCACCACCTTCTCATATTCTAGCAGTTTCTGGTGCCTTTGGACCCAAGTTCCAGTTTTGGTCTCTTTTGGTTCCCTTTTGCTTACCGGTAAAAGAAGACGTGCGAAACTCGTCTCAAGCATCCACTGAATATCACCTGAACTCAAGGAAGGCTTTCCCACCACCTTCCTTGCACTGGCACTTTTGGTGGGTTCTAGTTTTGGTCTCTTTTGGTTCCCTTTTGCTCCCTGCAGACTTGAAATCTCAAAACTCGTCTCGGGACTAACTCCTTGAATTCACGTCACTCCGGAAACTTCTCACCACCTCTCTTCAGCCTTCACCACCTTCTCACTTCTCACTTTGCCTTTGGACCCAAGTTCCGATTTGGTCTCTTTTGGTTCCCTTTGCTTACGAAGGAAGACGTGCGAAACTGGGAGCTAACTAAAACTCCTTGAATATCACACTAGGACTCAAAGGCTTTCCCCACCTTCCTGCAGCCTGAGCCTTTGGCCCAAGTTCCGATTTTGGTCTCTTTTGGTTCCCTTTTGCTTCCAAAGAAGGCCTCTCAGCCACTCCTTAAATGAATATCACGCTCGACAAGGCTTTCCACCACCTTCTCACGTTACGGCACTTTCTGGCCTTTGGACCCAAGTTCCGTTTGGTCTCTTTTGGTTCCCTTTTGCTGCAAGGAAGACGTGCGAAACTCGTCTCGCAATATCACACTAACACTTTGAATAGGCTTTCCCACCTTCCACGTTCGCACTCAGGCTTTGGACTTTCCGATTTGGTCTCTTTTGGTCCTTTTGCTTAGGCAAAGGAAGACGTGCGACGTCTCAGGCCACTAAAACTCCTTGAATATCCCTAGGACTCAAGGAAGGCTTTCCCACCAACTCTCCTTTTCGGCACAGTGCCTTTGGACCCAAGTTCAATTGGTCTCTTTTGGTTCCCCTTGAAAGAGTTCTCGAGCCCGCAACTCTTGAATATCACTCCTAGGAAGGCTTTCCCACCGCCTCCACGCACTTTACGTGCCTTTGGACCCAAGTTCCTTTGGTCTCTTTTGGCTCCTTTTTTACTGCGTGCGAGGCTCGTCTCAGGCCAAACTCCTTGAATGTCACGCCTACGACTCAAAGGAAGGCTCACCTTCACATTACATACTGCCTTTGGACCCAAGTTCTAGTTTTGGTCTCTTTTGGTTCCCTTTTTGCTTACCGGCAAAGGAAGCGTGCGAAACTCGTCTCGGCACTAAACTCCTTGAATATCAGTAGGAAGGAAGGCTTTCCACCACCTTCCTTTGGACCCAAGTTCTCAGTTTGGTCTCTTTGGTTCCCTTTTGCTTGCAAAGGAAGCAGTTTCTCTCGGCCACTATCCTCCAACTCAAGGAAGGATTTCTCTCCTTACTGGCCTTTGGACCCAGTTCTAGTTTTGGTCTCTTTTGGTTCCTTTTGCTTACCGGCAAAGGAAGACGTGCGAAACTTCGTCTCAGCCACTTGAAACTCCTTGAATATCCACTCCTAGGAAGGATTTCTCACCACCTTCTCCGTTCGCAGTGCCTTTGGACCCAAGTTCCAGTTTTGGTCTCTTTTGGTTCCCTTTTGCTGCAAAGGAAGACGTGCGAAACTCGTCTGCCACGAAACTCCTTGAATATCACTCTAGAACTCAAAGGAAGCACCTTCTCACCCGCCGGTGCCTTTGGTCTCTTTTGGTTCCCACTGCCGGAAGACGTGCGAAAGTCAACTCACTGAAACTCCTTGAATCACTCTAGAACTCAAGGAAGGATCTCACCACCTTTTGTTTGCCTTTGGACCCAATTCTTTGGTCTCTTTGACGCAAAGGAAGACGTGCGAAACTCGTCTCAAGCCACTACTCCTTGAATATCACTCTAGACTCAAGGAAGGCTTTCACCACCTTCTCACGTTGCACGCTAGCCTTTGGACCCAAGTTCCGGTTTTGGTCTCTTTTGGTTCCCTTTTGCTTACCGGCAAAGGAAGACGTGCGAAACTCGGCCACTCCTTGAATATCCTTTAGGGCAAGGAAACTCCACAGGCCTTCTATTCAGTTTTGGTCTCTTTTGGTTCCCAGCTTTGGGCGTCAGACTCGTCTTCCAGTACTGAATATCAAAACTCAAGGCTTTCCCACCACCTTCTGTATTCGACCCAAGT